>CM053572.1:109080225-109319951 GCA_028646485.1 Cryptoprocta ferox | reverse complement strand
CTACCAAAATGTGCAATTTTTTTTAAATTAAAAGAGAATCTCATGCATGGGCAAGTGCACACATATTAGAGGAGATTAAGGAAATGGGGGTATCACTGATGGATAAAATTAACAATTGGGTATGATCACCTGTACCCTCTTGCTTGTTACATCTAATTATCAACCTGCAAGACCAATCTGATTTTGGAAATACATACCAATTACCTTGAAATATTTTTTGTATATTCTATCATACATGTATCTTATAACATTATGTGGATATTTCACTTGACAAGTGACAAAACTAGGTCTTTTTTGACTCCCGATGTCCCCAAACTGTCAGGGCAGTGGGAGTTCCTGATGTGTTCTAAAGGTGCATTGCCGAATCATGCCCTGTGTTACAGAAGTAATGAGCCCTTAGAATGGATTCTTGTGGCATTAACTTGCTCTATGCAATCCTTCAACATGTAGATTTTGAAAATTTTTGTTTATGTAGTAAAAAATAAATGTTATTTTTGACAATTTAATGCTGTCAGCTAACATTGTTCATATTTTACTGCTGCCTTCCTTTGAAAAGTGATTGATAGGATATATAAGTTGTTTAATTATTTGGATGATTTGGTTCCTGAGGTCTGTCAAAACATTTTCTTTTTTGGTTTAAGAACTGTTTGGGAAAGCTTTCATGTAAAATAGCATGAAGTCATTTGTGAAGAAATACATAAATATATACATAGAGAAAATTCTAGAAAGGTATAGAATAAATTATATACAATAGTTAGCTCTGGACAAGGAAGTTGAATGGCAGAGATGGGAATGCCTGCAGGGGTTGAGAAGGAGAATTTTCATTTTTTTAAATGTATAATTCCATACTGTTCTTTTTGGTTTTTAAACAATGACCTGGTATTAACTTTGTGACTGAAAAAATGTCGCTGTGTCTTGAGAAACTCACCGGGCTCCATTTTCACATTCTTCATGTCGCATTTTAGAATACATTTCCCCCTTTTCTAGGTCATCGCTGTTCCCTGATTTGCATATCAAACACAACAAAAGAGATACTTCTGTGACTAGACTATAGAATGTGTTCTGTGTTTTTCCTCCTTTTTGTGCATAAAAGGCTTTCAAAATGAGATCACTGGAACACTGGGATTAAATAAAAATCAGTAATGGCACTAAATTCTCAAGATAGACATTCAGTGGCATCTATTAATCATAGATTATAAGTATCTTGTCTAGGTACCAGCTCCAAGTAAACTTATTTTACTAGAGTGAATGGATTTGATTTGGTAAATGTTTAGAGCAATATATTTCCAGAGTAGGCATTTCAGGAATGGGATAGGTTGTACATTCATGTTTTGTACAGGGAATGACAAATCCCATCAATGCTTATTTCACTTTTTATTATCCCTATAATAAAAAAATATAATAAGATAGAGTATGAACTTTCTGAGGCACTCACGTTCTGTATAAATAGGATTTCTAATTAAGGAGGAAAAATCCATAATTACTCATTTGATTAATTTAATCTTGTTTTTTGTCATCGCATGTCTTAAAATCAGCTGCTATAAATTTATGTTTGAAATACCATCAAAAGTCTAAAAGTGACTGTTGCTGAAGAAATTGAGATGTTATTTCTGGGACATTCTACAGGTAGAAATCTCATTTATCTAGTTTTAGATGATGGCCCTAGAACCTCTGATCTTTTTTCAACTAAAGTAGGTTTTTTTCCTTTTAATGTCACATAACAATGTTGCTATCTCCAAATGATTTTAATAGAAAATTTTTTAGTTTTTGTAATCATTTTCTTTGATAGTTAAATACTAAATGTATAGATTGATTAGAAAAAGAAACAAGATCATTCTAATTTTGAAGACAAATCAGAATAATAGAGAAGAAAACCACCTAACATAATTTTCAAAAAATATTCAGACAACTTTTAAAGGAAACAATTACTGTTTAATTAAGTAAAAAAAAAAAATTATTTTTGAAAAACCTTAAAAATGTACATTCAACAAACATTTATCAAGCTAATACTAAATATAAGACAATGCCATAGGTATTTTAAGATTCATTCATTCAAACATATTTACTGAGCATCTACTATGTATTAGACTCTGTTCTAAATTCTGGGGATGTGTTGGTGAATAAACTAGACCATTCAAAACAATTTTTGAGCACCATTATGTTCTAGACATTATGAATTGGAAATATCCCTTTTCCCCATGGGACTTATATCCTAGTTGAAAAAGACAGAAATATGAAAGATAAATAAGTAAAATATATAATATGTTAGACAGTCATAATTGTTAAGAGGAAATCTAAACAAAGCCAAATTAGGGGTATGAAATGTTGCGGGGTATGTGTGAACTTTTAGATAGGGTGCCAGGGTAAAATTAACTGAGATCATGATGTTTTAGTAAACATCTGATGGAAGCAGGCAGAGCTATACCTGGGGAGAATCTGGGTAATCCTAGGCAAAGGCAATAGAAATGCAAAGGCCCTGATGTAGGATTGTGTCCACAGTGTTCCAGGAATAGCAAGGAGGTCACTGTGGCTCTTGTGGAGAGAACAAGCTGGAGTGAAGAAGAGATGAGGTTGGAAGGGCAATGAGGAATCAATGGCCTTTGTAATGGACTGTAAATGGGGCGCCTGGGTCGCACAGTCGGTTAAGAGATGGACTTTGGCTCAGGTCATGAACTCACAGTTGGTGAGTTCCAGTCCAGAATTGGGCTGTCTGCTCTCAGCACAAGAGTCTGCTTCTGATCCTCTGCCCCTCCCCTGCTCCTGTTCTCTCTCTCTCTCTCTCTTTCTCTCTCTCAAAAATAAATAAAGCATTTTTTTTATTTTGGTAATGGATTATATATGGCCTTATAGGTCATTTTAAGTATTTGGACTTTTACACTAAGAGAAAAGGAAAGTCGTTAAAGTTTTTTTGATCAGCAAGATGAAACAATTTGACTTATGTTTCAACAGGATCACTTTGTTGTCTTTAAAATATCCTGCAGAATGGCAAGAAAAAAAGCAGGGAGTCTAGTTGAGAGGCTATCTCAATGATTGAGTTCAGATATGACATTGGCTTTGATAGTGTGGAGAGGTGGCGAGCACCTAAGTAAATCTTGAAGTTGGAGCCAAGAAGATAGTGTGGCAATCTTTCTATGGCATGTGAGAGAAGCTTAGGAGTCAGAAAATGACTCCAAGGTTTTGGGATAGTTGTGTTAGAGTAGGAGTTTGCATTTAACTTAAATCAGGAAAATTACAGCAGTGAAGGTTTCATTCCCCAGGTCTACCTCAAGACTGGTGGTAAGTTTAGTAATTCAATTTTCTGTGTGTTAAATTTGAGATGCCTTTGGACATTCAAGTAAAGATACAATATATGGTGAGAGATTTAGGTTCGTGAAATAGTTGAGCATCATTAGCATATAGATGATATTTAATGCCACGAGATGAGATAAAGTCATTTAATGGGGATAAAACCTAGACAAAAGTAGTTTAAAGAGTGGAGGGAAAAAGAAATTGTAGACATTAAGTATAAATAATTCTCCAAGGAATTGTGTTGGAAAGGCAAGGAAAGAGAGGATGATAGCAGGGAGATGGAAATAAAAACAAAGATATAAAATATAACTATAAAAATAAATAATAATTAACAACATTAATAATATTTGAAAAGTCTGTTTTTGAGCCTCCTATAATATCATTTTCATAATAGCATCTCATATAATTCATATTATAATGGTTAATTAAAAAAATAAAAAGTAGTACCTCAAACAGGCCACAATTTGATGAGGATATAGAAAACAGGAGACAATTGCTGAGGAGATTTCACACCTGAGAGGCTCACCTGGCCAGTGAACATGATTTTGACCATTGCGTTATGAACTCAGTGAAATAGCACTGATTGTGAAGAACTGACAGTGCTCAGAAAGGGTCAGGTAATTTTCTATACGCTTTACAAGAAAACCAACTAGCAAGAGGTCATTGTATTAGAAGGGAAATGGCAACAGATTGCAAAGTCATAATGTGATTTTGACTTAAATTGGATTTAGGACTTTAGAGGGAACATGTCCCTATGGGAGGAATGTTTTTCCAGCAGAAACTGGACAAAGGGTATGTGTATTATGAATCCTTATTCTTTGTGAAGAAGCATTTTTGAAGTAAGAGATGGGTATCATAAAACTTAAATATTTTATATGATGAGTTTATTACTGATTGAATTATATACACTGAAGTCCTAACTCCTCATACCTCAGAATATGACCTTATTCTGAAATAAGGTTGTAGATGTAGTTAAGATGAGGTCTTACTGGAGTCAGTGGGCCCTTAACCCAATACAACTGGTGTCCTTATGACAGAAGAGATGAGACACAGGCACACAAGGGGAGGACACCATGCGATAACAGAGGTAGCCATAGGGGTGATGCAGCTGGAAGTCAAAGAACAGTAAGGATGGCCAGCAACCATCAGAAGTCAGGAAGAGACAAAGAAGGAGTCTCCCCTACAGACTTCAGAGGGAACGTGGCTTTGCTGATACTTTGACTTCGGACTTCTGGGTGAGATGATGTATTTCTGTCATTTTAAGCTGCCCACACGTTTTGTGACGCTTTGTGATGGTAGCCTTAAGAAACAGATACACTGTCGATTCCCAAATATAGAATAATGTAATTTTAAAGCTTTTGCCTAGAATTTGGGTTCAATCTTGAAATAAAAAATGAAAATAGGGGTACCTGGGTGGCTCAGTTGTTTAAGCGTCCAACTCTTGGTTTCAGCTCAGGTCATGATCTAATGGCTTTGTGGGTTCGAGTCCTGTGTTGGGCTCTGTGCTGTGTCTGTCTCTCTCAAAATAAATGAATAAACTTAAAAAAAAAGAAAACAAAAAATTTAGCAATAGAGCATCATGGGTGAGTAACTATATAAATGAAGATTCCTGTAGTATTACTGCTTTATTAAATTACAATTATTAAGCATCAACTGTGTGACACTTTACATTATCCCAGGCTTTCAAAATAGCCTATCTGCAATGTAAGAATTATAGCCCCCATTTTGCAGATGAGGAGTCAAAAGTTCAGAAGTTTAAAGGAATTACAATAGTTAGTGAGACAGAATTCTGTCAGATCTGAGCCTTTCCTACTCTTACATGTCTCCCTTCCATTAAACTACAAAAGGAAATAACACATGGAAAAGTCATCAAAGGTGAAAAAAATATGTAGCTTTCTGTATGTTTGTGACTTCCTAGCACTTCATTTTTTAACACACAAGATCTTCTTTTTCATGTTTTATATATTTCAAGATAAAGAGATTCAACCGATAGAACCATGAAGCAAGCCCCTCAATGTGCATGGCTTGTGTGAACAGATACCAACATGGAAAAATCACTATGTGACTCTAAAAATAAGAATTAAAAAAAAACCCCAGATACCACAATTTGCAACAAGGGTGCCCCAAATGAATACAAGTTATTTGAGCATACCCCAAATAAATTAACAAAGAAAACAAAACCTTGACAGATTTCTTTACTGCAATATATCACCTCAGGTAAGACAATGTAAAAGGTGTCAAAATCAGAATAAAAATGAACATCAACAATGAAAAATTTGGTATACTAAACATGATTTTTAACACACTTATCAAATAGAAAATCTGGAAATAATTACACCATAAAACTTGAAGGACAGATAATATATACTGGGACTTTTTGTTACTCAGAGGCTTGTGTTTTGAAGAAAAAGGAAAAAAAAAAAAAGAAATAATTATATGAGAAAATGTGCTGTTAAATGATGAATGAAAAATCAGGGAGAATATTTTTGGCTATATCCCAGTGCCATATATCTGTATCTGTGTTTTAATACTTAGCTTAGTGACTTTTTGCATTATCTTATGTATCTTACATCTATCAGTGTTAATGAAAGAAAGTATTTTTGAAAATCAACACTCCATTAGAGAAGAGTCTCCAACTTTTATGAATAAATTTCCCAATTGTCCATTTTTCAAAATGTCCAGTTTATACTGGCCTCATATGGTTAAGTCCTTGATCATAACGCTAGTTGAATTTCATTCTGTCTTGTCAAGGAAGGTGTTTATCTTTTCGGTAGGCTGGGGGAAGATCAAAGGTCAAACAGGTAGAGGGAGTGGAGGTTAATTTTTCTCTACTCTGGTCCTCTTCATCTCTAGCCACTTCCTTCCTTTCACCTTTGCTGTCTTATCCCAAAGCACACTGCTCTCTGCAGCTACTGGCATTTTCAGGAACATACTGCAGTTGTATCCATAAAGGCTATTCCTGTTGAGAAATAGAAAGCTCCCTACATCGGCTCTCCAACATATTCCTCTGTGAGCCCAAGACAAAGCTGCCGTTTCTTGTTCTTATATTATCAACATCATCCGCAATAGTCTTATATATTATTGTGAAGCAGCATAGTAATTAGGAGGATAAACCTGTGTACCAGAGAGAGCTGGTTTCTGGATTCAGTCTCCTCTGCTTCCGAGATGATGCCCGGCAAACGACTGAATCTCTCTAAGCCCTGGATTCCTCCAATGTTTACTGATTGGGTTCATGAGAGCAAAGGACATGATGCTTAGAAAGCACTACCCTTCATGTGTGTAGAAAGCGGACAATAACAGCATTTTCCAGTATTACCTATGTCACCTTGAACAAATCACTTAACTACCCTGTACCTCAGTTTTCTTATTTGTAAAAAGGGGATGATAATATGATCTGATTCATGGAGCTATTTTGAGGATAAAAGAATATTTCAAAAGCACTCAGAATAGTGCTTAACACATAGAAAGTGAGCAACAAATGGAAGTTGTCATCATCATCATCAGTAGTGTTAATATAATCAGCAGCATTATTTATTAATGTGATAACAGTACAATGAGATTCTAGCTATGTTCATTTACAATTGGTATAAAGTAAGTGTGGCTAGCTTTGTATAGTAGTATAGTGTGATTTTAGTGAGTAGTCTGTGTAATTTTAGGTCTGATTGAAAAAAATCTTTCTCCTACTCTATCACAATCCATGCTTATCTTTCCCATAGAATTCTTAGGGACTAAAAATTCACCATGTGACTCTGAGTTTCGAAGTCCCTTCTCCAATGGATTTCCCTTATAATGGGAGGGGGGTTAAAATAAGTATATATCTTTATTTGAGGAGTAATAATGCCCAAAGCAAATTATAATATGGATGATTTTATCAGATCGTTTACCTTCTTGGTAGTAACAACATGGTAAAATTGAAGAGCAGTGGGATTCCCAGGGCAGTAGAGCAAGATCTGTAGGCAGAATAAAAGTTAGAGTAGGTTGTTATCCAAATTATTAGAAATATTGAAGCTTCTGTTCTTATTCTTGCTCTTCCCTTGATGCAAACGTAGATCCAGAAAGGTTTGGGTAGGGAATCAGTGACAGAATTTGAGTTATAAAGAATTTCCTCAGAATGCTGCAGAAGGCAATGCTCATGGTAAAATGTCTTCCCTCAGAAAGAATGAAACAAATGGATGCATTCAATTGAATCTCCCATAATTGGAAAAGAGGTTGTTGATAAGAAATGACTGCCTGATTAGTTTTTTGAGTCATAAAAATGCAATAGAAAATATGCATGAAAGGAAAGAATTTGAAAAGTTTAGGCTTATGAAGAAAATGTTATCAGCAAAAAAAGTCACTAAATTATAAAATCATTTGTGAACTAAAATGAAACTTGGAATTGGAAATTTTAGCAAGGGGTATATTAAATATGAAAATATTAACATTTGAATTATTTGTTGATTTTAATGACTGTTACTAGCACCAAATATATGTAGGGTCATTAGCAATGTGGTGAATCAAGATTATATAGACAATCGATGTGAACATTTTAGAGAAAGTACTCCCATCACACAGACTTTTTGAGGCTGACTAACCTTGGAAATTCCTTTGTTGGCACAGGTACAAAATTATCCAGATTGACTTTCTATGTATTCCCATTCACCACATAATAAGCAATCAGGAGATAATTAACAGTCCTTGAATTCACTTTAAACTTTACAGACTCAGCTAAAGTAATAGCTATTTCATTTTGGAGGGCTATGGTCTTTTAGAAAGTGACTGTAAATGATGTAATATGTAATCACACGAGCATTTCGATCAAATCAGAAATAAGTACCTTTTATAGTGCATGTATAGGCAAAAGTTGAGGTGATTTTATTATATTAGAACACCAGGACCAGATGGAAGCAAAGTTAAATAATAGGTACCTCCCCACAGAGAAGGTGGTTAAGACTATCACAGAGCTGACTAATCCCAAACTTATCTTCTCATCAATTTATACACTGTCTGAAATTTCTACCATTAAATTAATAGTTTTGAGCTGACATCATGTCCAGAAGATATGACTTGTTTAGCTAGCGATGTTAGCTAAATAAGGTAATAAACATCAACACATTTCCTTCTAAGAATTATCAGATAAATTTGCTCTCAGCTACTATAGTGGAGAGCCACGAGAGAAAGGCACATGCTGTATGCAATATCTGGAATAAGAATGTGTCTGTGGAGAAATAAGCCATACAGATTATCACACAGGGTAAGAGTGCCCTGGTACTTCTTTGCAAGAAAGACTATAAAGGTTGGAGATGGAAGAAAAAATTGAGGGGTGGGGGGAGGGTAAGTACATAGGTTCTGTGGAAATCATCACTGACTTGACAATTTTGCTTAAACACGGATATTTCATAACATTTTTGAGAAGAGATTTGCCTAATAGAATTAAACTTGGTTTAAAAATTGTAGAAATGTTTTAACATTACCTTAGGGACTGTGAAGACAGTAATATGCCTTGCTGTATCTAGTATCAAAGCACAAAATGTAAGACCCACGCTTATAAACTCAGCATTAGATCATTATCATCCTTATTTGTGTGGAAAAAATAAAACTTCATCTCTATTTCACTCCATATCTAAAAGTTAATTGAAGATGGATTGTAGACATAAATGTAAAACCCAGAACCATAATGCATTGAGAAGAAAACTTTGGGTAGATAGAGAGTTTTTGGACAGAACACTAAAAGCAATAGTTATAATATATATAATATATATATATATAATATACTATATATATAGTAATAATATAATATATAATATATAATATATACAATAGTTATAATATATAATATATAATACATACGTATATATGTATATATATGTTGGATTTAGTGTTTTTAGAGCACTGAAATCAATAGCTATTATATATATATATATATATATATATTATATACATAAGTTGGATTTCATCAAAACTAAAGTGCTCATCAAAAGTCACTATGAAGAAAATAGACAAGCCACATATTGGGACAAATATTTGCTGAATCTTTTAAGAACTTGTGTCCAGAATATGTAAAGTCAACAACAAAAGTATGAACAACACTATACAAATAGAGCAAAATAAATGCTTCAGAAAGTAAACTATACACAAGGCCAATAAGCACACAGGAAGGTGTTTAACAGTATCGGTTTTCAAGGCAATGCAAAATAAAACTACAGTGAGATACCATTTCATACCCATAAGAAGGGCTACAATCAAAAAGTTGGTAACACTAAATATTGACAAAGCTATAGGGAAGCTAAAAGTCCCATACTTTGCTGGTAGGAGTATGAAGTGGTTCAACCATTGTAGAGAACCATTTCATAGTATATTATAAAGTTCAATATCCATCTACCCTGTAACCCAGAAGTTCTACTTCTAGGTATTCACTAAAGAGAAATGAAAACATAAGTCCACAAAAAAACGTGTACAAGAACACTCATAGCAACTTTATTCATAATAACCAAAAACTGATAACAGCTCGAATGTTTATTAACATGTGAGAAAAAAAAGTTGGGGTATAGTCATACTGTGAATATTACACAGCAATGACAAAGTACTACTGCATACAGCATGAATAAATCTCAAAATGATGCCAGGCACAGAGGAGTACATAGTCTATGAATCAATCCATATGAAGTCCAAAATCGGGCACATGTACGATGACAGAAATTAGAAAGTGGTTGTCTAAGTGGAGGGAGGGAGAGAGGAGGGTGTGATTACTGGAAAAGGGCTTTAGGGAACTTTGTGGGGTGATAGAAATTCTCAACATCTTGTTTTGGGTGGTGGTTTCATGAATATATATGAATATCAAAATCTTAAAATCTGTGCATTTTTACACATTATATATGTATCAATAAAAATAATTCTCAGATGGATTCTTGTAGGTTGAATTCCTATTATATAGCAGGCAATGTGCTAGTGGCTTCGTAAGTAGAATATATAAACAAATCTATGAGTCCTTACAGGGCGGGCTTTTCTCCCCCCTTATTTTAAAATGTAAGAAAATGAAAACTCTTTGGATTAAATTTCATGCAACTTACGTGGGCAGTAAATGACAGAAATGATATCTAAGTCACAGTCTTATGCCCAAACCCATGCTTTTCCCAAGCTGTCTTACTTTTTTAATCAATACTTCTTACAGTTCCTAAGACAAAATAAACAAACTTGGGAATTTGTGGATGCAGTTGAAATAAATGGAGCTACAGAGAAACAGCTCAAAAACCGTGACCTGATGTCTGAAATTTTGTTTGTAAGAACTTATGTGTCACAGAGAGAAGCACAAGAGGATTCTGAGCATAATACTGAATTCGCAATGCACAAGGTCTATTTTCTAAATGATTTCATATGAACTATTCTTAAGAAGCTAAGATATTTGGTGTATGTACCTATTAGAATAAATCACTTTATAATCCTTTCTTTTGATAGAATTACAACTGTCAAAAATGTTTAAACAAAAAAAATATGTTCTTTCTTCCTCTATTGATCCTTGCTAAAATAGCACTTTCCTGAATAGGAGGAAAAACCTATAGAAACATGGAGAACAAATATGACTTCCAAAAGGACAGCCTACATAATGCCGGAGTAAATGATATAGCTAGAGAAGCTTCAGAAGTTATCTCTTCGTACATGAGTTTCCTTTGCTCTTTTTCATAACACTCAAGTTTTTCCCTTAGAGATTAATTCCTTTTAGGGCTTGATGGTACTTTCTGCTTCTCACGAATATCTTAATGAGATGGTACTACCTTTTTAGAAGAGGTGAATCACTACACTTTATCCATAAAAACATGAGTTTGTGAATAAAAACATCAGAAATAGAAGGCAAGTTTGTTAGCCAGGGTAGGATAGGCTATGCTATGGTAACATATGAATCCTGAACTCAGTTGTTTTATACAACAAGATTTATTTCTCACTCACAAATTTCTGATGTTAATCAGGTGACTCTTGAGACGCCTTTGTCCAAGGATCCAGGTTTCTTCCATCTTATTGTTTTGTTTTCTCAAAAAGTGTCATCTATGGTCTCTGCCAAAGTGGGTCACCTCCACTCACATCCTGTTGATCAGAACTCAGTCTCACTGTTCACCTGACTACAAAGAAGACTAGGAAATGTCTTCCTTTGTGCTCAGGCACAGGAAATGATACAATAAATGCACACAATGCTGTCTGTTCCGGAGCAGAGTTATCATTACCAGTGAAAGGACACCGAAAGAGAGGCAAGCAAATTTCAAATGCGAATTTAGTCAATTTCTGGAAACATCTAGGATGACCCACCTTGTATAAATGTGTAAAATTTGGAAACCAGAGCCACCTTATTCCACAAATATATTCTCCCAGTATGAAACTTTTTTGACCACTCTTTTGATTGCTCCATATTGTCAACTCCTGAAACTTACCCTCAAGAAGGAACTGATGTGTTCTTTTCTACTAAGGCATATGGATGTCACCATCCAGAATGTGATGAAAAGGAGGTCTCTACCTTCTTCACCTCCTTAAGAAGTTCACTGTTGAGACTGTGTGCTATTCATCCTCTTGAGTAACATGCATTTAAGAGAATGCCACTTATTTTAAATCTTTTGTAAAAAAGAAAGGAAACCAAAGAAAACAAAACGTGATTTGTGGATTAAGTATGCTCTATAAATCTCATACTCATACCAGTTACTTTAAAACATGGAGCTGGAGTTCCAGGAGAAAGAAGAGATGTAAAAAAATGATGAAGTACACTTACTGTGAATAAATTACAATCATTTTATTTAAATATTCTTTATAGAAGGGGATTTCCCAATACTTCTTATCATGATTTGCAATTCTATGAAATGCACCACTGAGAAGTTGAGATGGAAAATGAAATTTTGTTTTCATTTGAAAATCATCTTTATATGTATCATTTTATCACTAAGGAGAAAAAATTAGCAAGTACTTCTACTTAGCTCTGAATTTCTTTTCATCAATACAAGGAGATAAAAAAGGTAAATTTTTTATAGAAATATATTTTGAAAGACTTTACCATTCTTTTACAGAAAATACTGTTTCACATCATCTAAGTAATAAAAATTGATTGCCACCAGTTCAATTCAGTGCAATGTTTGAGCAATTACTCCGGACACCGTCATAAATGTTAAAGTGTTTAACAAATATTTCATAAACATAATGAAGATGCTTATAATAAGTGATTTCTCATTCTATTTCTTTGCAACTTGATATGTATAGCAAAATGTCAGATGATTCCCGTTACTGTAAAAATCAATTGGCAGTTGATAAATAATTTTTACAAAATGATTGAATCAATGTCAGCCTCCAAGTAAAAAACTGCATTGGACATATTATGAGTAGAGAGACAATAATTGTTTCTGAAGTCATTGCTCTGATGATGAAATTTAAGTAAATAATGGATTTATTGAGGATTAGAGAAATGGCCTCACTGTGAAAAGACAAGGTTGGGAGACATTATGAATGGAAACCAAAGCAAACAGCAAAAACCACCACAACAGCAACCTACAACTTCTAATTTCTTATCATCATACGCATTTGATTCCCAAGTAGTAAAAGTAGTCTTTACACGATGTTAATTAAATGAGAAAAATTCTGATCATGTTAAGTATTTCTTTCAGGACACATGATTTTGATGATTTTTATCCCCTTTCTCTTTCTTTTTGTCTTGGTGGCCATGATGGAATAATCTGTAAGAATAGAAAGATGATGAGGCTGAATAGAGCAGCTGCGTGATTGACCATGGCAGTGGTCAGAATGTGGAGGACCAAATCAACTAACTGGGGTGAGGATTAGCACATGGGAAACTGCTGATTGATGAGCACCGCCTCTTCTCATCTCCAACACAACATGACACATCCTCCAAGCAAGGCATCTGAAATATGAGATTGTGGAATGAACTTGACTTGAAGTGAGGGTGTTTTCTTGAAGGAAAGAGAAAATTAGAGAGAGAAAAAAAGCCTTGATTATAAGCACAATGATTAGGACCATGATAACCACAGTTGAAGCTGAAGCATAAAAGGCTTTGGTGTTTTTTTTTTAAACAGACATCAGTGAACATGGCATATGCGCTATGACTATACTCACTAGTAGTAACCCTTGTTCAGTATAAATCTAGCCTCCTTACATTTCCAGCATTTTAAAGGTGTTGAATGATACTTTTGTAAAAGGATATATGGTACATGAGAATATGAATGCATATGGTTTCTAAAGGTTATGGGAAATAATAAAAGATATTGGGGGGAATTATATTTTCCAAAATAGTATAAACTTAAAGTTAAGATAAACGAAGTTTATATTCTTCTTAAGAAGTTGATGCTTAACGCACCATTAGGAGAAGTTGTTATTTCAGGTCAGCATGTCCCCAGAAGTCTTTCTTCCAGCCCTTTCTCTATTCAAGAATACCATAATTTAATATATGGAGAATACGTTTAACTCCAGTTTAAATCAAAACAGTAAACATACAAAAATAGTATTTCATTTCTAATTCTTCTTTCTGCTAATTTTTTTCTGGTATGAGGTCTCCTATGTGGGGAGTAGGGTAAGAAAGGGGGTTAGACTTGAGAGTCAGTTAAGGGAGAGAGTGCAATCAGCAAAACTAAATTTTCCCTCTTTAAATTTTTCTTTACAGGTATATGATTTGGTGGGGCTCCTGGGTGACTCAGTCGGTTAAATGTCCCACTCTTGGTTTCAACTCAGGTCATGATCTCATGTTTGTGAGATCAAGCCCCATGTTGGACTCTGTGCTGACAGTGCGAGTCCATTTGGGATTCTCTCTCTCCCTCGCTCTCTGCCCCTCCCCCACTCACACACGTACAATCGCTCAAAATAAAGAAATAAACATCAAAAAACCAAGTATATGATTTGGGTTATTATTTTAGAAATGCAAATGAGTGATCCTGTAAAATCCCATTTGAATGTTTTAATCCTAAATACATAAATTCTGGATCTGGCCAAATTCTAATCTATGTTGGGAGTAAATTCATAGTGTAAAGGAGTAAACTCCTCCTAGAGGTTAGGATAAGTTTTGGTGCAAAAACAGGGGTTTTTCAGGTAGAGTTTGATGTGTTTTCAGTGCCATTTTTTTTAACATGAGAAATGGAATTCTCTGGCATTGATAACAGAGGAGCAACTTGAAGCCGAACTGTGTAAATCATTACCAATATGGCTATTTCTCAATTATTTTCCAAATGTTGTTTATAAATGGAACTCATAAATGAGAAGATGGTCCTTATCTTCTTCAGTCAATTCTCCAAATATACCAAAGTTTCCATTTATAGAAAGCCATTCCATTTATAAATTATCCCTGCCTCTCTTGAGCAAACATTTATTGAGCATTGATATGCTGATCTCTAATAGGCACCAGATCAGGCTGTATGGCAGTAATTGAAAACCCTCCATTTTTTTAGTAGAAAATACATATAAACCAAAACAAGCATGCTGAATTTTGCCAAAGCATGTGGCTATCCAATAATGGTCATTTCATTGCTAGAGCCTAAAAAGTGGACTGTTTTAAATTTAAATAGATGCTGATATGGCCAGTTGATTGAGCTTTTCCCAGAGGCTACGTTTTAATTTATATACCTAAATTTTCTGAATTCCAATTAAAAAATATCCATTCTAAAATGGCGATTAGCTTCAAAATTATCCTTGAATCTATGAAACACTCTGGATACTCACAGGGTTTAGAAAGCCAATCATTAATCCTATCTCTGAATATAGAAATAAGCTTTTCCATGTAAAAATGAGTCATTTATTGTGTTTACTAAAATTACGTGTTTATTCATCTCAATAGTGGACTGCGGTTGTCATGTATCACAAAACATGAAGAGAATGGGAAACACGAATGAAAAAAAGAAGATGAGAAGGTAGAGTAAAATCATAATGATTTTGAATTCATATATTTTAATAACTACCCCATGGAGAAAGAAACGGATTAAATTTGTAGTTCACAAAGGCAAGAATAAATTGATAAGTTACCTAGAGATAGATTAAGCCTAATATAGGGTGAATTTTCCATCAAAGTTTCCCAAAAGGAAAAGAAAAAAGAAAAAAAGATGAATGGACTCAGACTCAGGAGACTGTAATTTCTTTCTCACTGGGAATATTCAAGGACAAGAAAGAATTCTTTCATCTACTTACTAAATGTTTATTTCCTGCCTCTCTCTCTCTCTCTCTCTCTCTCTCTCTATATATATATATATATATATATATATATAAGTTTGGATGAGATGTCTGCTCTCATGGCACTTCAAATCTAGTGGAGGAGACAACAGACACAAATTTAATAGATGTTCTAATTACCCTAGTGATGAACACATTGAAGTAGTGGCAAAAGCTGGGTCTAGGAGGACCTGTAATATATAGGTCTGCCTAAGTCTGAAATGTCAGGGAAGGAAGTGACAGTTGAAATCTGAAGGTTGAGAAAGGGTTAACTAGGTGCAGAGGAAATAGCAGAGGCAAAGTATGGGAAGTAGGAGGAAGCATGGTGCATTTAAAAACCTATAAGAAGCTAATATTGGGGTGATGAGAGTGAGGGGCTGCATGGTGGGAGGTCAGAAATGCAATCAGCGGTAAGACTTTGTATGACCTCACAGGTCTATGTTAAGAATTATTTGGTATTTGTTTTCACTTTTGTTTTTTACCCCAAGAACACTGGGACACTCTTAATTTTTTTTCTTTAAAGGGAGTATTATGATCAGATTTGTGCTTTGAAAAGATCACTCTCCTGATGTCAAAGTAGAGAATTCATTGGAAGAGTGCAAAAGCAGATATGGAGCATGGATATGGTATTTTGAATAGTATAATAATCGAGGAAGGAGGTGTTGCCTGCTTATACCAGGCTGGTGGCACTGGAGACGGAGAGAAGAGAATGGATTTGAAAAATGCTTAAGAAGTACATCAGTAAGCTCTGGTGTTGATATAGGAAGACTTCAGGGTGACTCTGACATGCTCAGAATTCAGGTAGAGGGACTGTTAGATGACATCTGAGAGTGGGGATGGTGAGAGAAGATCATGAGTTTTGAGGTCCTTTATAGGATCCTTTATAGGATCAAAGAGGAGCTATAAACAGGAATTTGTTGACACTTATTTGGAACTCAAGGGAGTAATCCAGACCAAGGATAAAATTTGTGAATCAAATTAAAAGGATTGTAATCACAACAGTGGGAATGAATACTGTTACAGTCTGTGGGATGAAAAGAGAAGAGGATCAAGTCTTGAGAAGCTGCACTATTTATGGCCAGGAAAAAGAGGATAAACTGGCAAAGAAATCTAAAGAGGAGCAATCAGACATAGGGGGAAACCTATTAATTACTAGAAACCAAGAGAAAAGAGTATTTTAAGAAGTGTCAAGTAGTCACCAATGTCAAATGTGCCTAGGAAGTCGACACTCACTTCTGTCCAACACTCCGTATGTGGTGACACGTAGTCCATTTAGGGCCTTGGGGAGGGGGAGCAGGGATTCATGGATGAGATAAGTTGTTGGATGAGATAAACTATAAAGCTTCTTTCAGCTGTAAGTCTTCACATTTTTGCCATGGAAAAATACACTTCTAAGTTATTTTATAATAAGGTCGTTACTTCATCTGCTCCCTCAAAAAAAATGTTTTCTAAATTTGGAACAACAAACATTTATTGGAGAAAATACAGTGAAATTTGTGTAACAATGTTTGTAACTTTTCAAAGACCATGGTCAAAGTGAAAATATTTGTATCTTTTCTTTTTGTCTTAATAAAAATTTCTTCAGCTCGACTGCCTCCTGACCTTCCTCTCCACAGCAATTCACAATGTATTACTTGACAATTGTAATCTCAAGGCTGATTTTAAACATCTTCATTTTTTCTTCAACTGGGAAACCACTGGGACATATCAAGTTCTAGTCACTGTACTAAATTACAGTTCTTCAGAAGTGTAAGATACTTTACTGGTGGTAAATTTATCTAAAGCTGGGAAAATCCTAATAGCTTTTAGGATGTTGACAGATTGTTTTCTATTGCTAAATGGCAGCTGGGGTCTATTAGTTCTGTAACTGATTCATGGCCTGATTCACAGTATGGCTCCCACCATGGTCTGTGCTGGTCATTTCCCTGCCCATGTAATGTGTTACTTATATTGATCTCCATACAGAGTTCCATGGATGTAGTTGTATCAGTGATGGCTAGATACAAATTATTATAACAATGCAAGTCTTTCTTAAAATGTAATTCTCAATAATTCTCTTGTCCAGACTGCATTTCTCTCAGAATATCAGATGGTTGAATTTTATTTTACTTTAATTTTTATGTAATCTCCACACCCAACATGGGGCTCAAACTCACACCTCCAAGACCAAGAGTTGCATGCTCTACCAACTGAGCCAGCCAGGCACTCCTCAGAAGTTGGATTTTAATGGCTACATCTATGGATGCTTCAAATAACTCCCAGAATTTCTGGATCCCCAGATCAACCATATACACATAAATGATTACTCTGTCTTCCCATTGAGTGATACTTTACTATCACAGCCTGTACTGTCTCTGTGAGTGGCAAGCAGACAGGGAAGAAGCCATCCACTCCTTTCTTTGTCCCATTGCTAGTTGCTCTTTAAGAAACTGGAGCTGAGACAACAGAAAGGATGACTTCTGTGGGACTCCACTCTTTCTCTTGGATGCTCCCTATAGTTCCTTCCATTAGTGGTAGCTTTTCCACCTGAACTTCGGCAGTGTTTCCTCCTGAAGCTTCCAGAGCAGCCTCTTGACAACTCTCTGTGGCAGTGGCTGATCTGCTTTTAGTGATTTCTCAAATTAGTAGTCTACTCTCAGAGTCAGCTTCTCTCGGCAGCGAGATTCAATGACCCTGACTCCCAGCGTCTTCCTGCAGTTCTGAACCGTGGGAACTGTTTAAACCTGTAATGTTTACTGCTCTTGGCTCCTGACCGGTAGCCACTCTCACTGCCAGCCTGTGCATTCTGCAGCATCTCTTGCTCCCTTCTTGGCAATTTTTAGCTAAATCCTTACCCAGCTAGGTAACTCAGCACTGCTCTTGGTCATGTCTGGAGGTTATTACAAAAAAAGGTCCTCCTGGAGCTCTTAAAATGGCTTTGATAGATATAGTCTCTCAAAGTAGTGCTTCCAAGTTACTTTTTAAAAACCATTCTAGAGATAGGGAGAACAGTCTTTAACACTTGTTACCTAGTCACTTTTTCGATTTTTCCTTTCTATAAGGTTTATCAGTGCCCTAATTTACTCAGAGCAAGTTTTTTTTAATCATTAATGTTTCTTCAAAAGGTAGAGTCCTTACAATTTCCAAGCAGTGCCCCAACTCCATATTAGAGGGGACATGGAAACTGTCTCTTCAAGAGCCTCAGCTTCACTGACCACTTGGTAATATTACATGGCATGGCTTGGGAATAGTTCTGGGCACCTGGCAGTACACAAGACAATACAGCAAGTAGCTATGAGCACAAGGTGTCACATTAGAGTCACCTGTGCTAAAAATCTGCCTTTTCACTTACTGATCATGTCACTTTAGACAAGCAACTTTTTCTTCTAGGTCCTAGTAACTTCAATTGTAAAATAAAAATGATAATAACTATTTTATATGGATGCTATGATTGCCTGACCCATAGTAAGCAGTCCATAAATTTTAATGTAAGTTTTCCCATACTTTTAGATGTACAGACAAAATAGAATTTTTTCTTTTCTAAAATGAGCCAAATGGCTCTGATCTCCCTTATGAACCAAAAAAATGAATCTAATGAACCAACCCAGTATCTTGAGTTCACTGTGATTTCAACAGTCATTTTAGATAAAGCTTGGCCTCCTTAGATAAAAATAACCAGTCTCCCAGGTTTCCATCCCCCTTTCTCCTACAGCTCTCCAGGATGGCATCAGATATATGAAGGGTAGGTGAAATGAACTGTGTCCTTATCACAGTAAAGAAAAAAGGGTCCAGAGATCCATGTGATTTCCTTGTGCTTTTCTCTGGTTTCCATGGTGATGACTTCCTGTACCCTGCTGGCATCACAGCTCAGATCCAAGTATCGACTGGTCTTTTTCTTGGTTTCATAATTCCCCTGTGGAACAGTACAAATGACTCAGCCTTCCTTTGGAACTTATTGGTATTTGAACATTCCCCTGCCACCCCCCAATTACCTGTGCTTAAACCTGAGGAAGGGATACCAGGGCCTGAATGTCTTCCTCCTCTCTGTTATCTATCAAGATCAGAAAGGAAACACTTCTCTGGTATCCTCTCTATCTCTCATCTTCTTCATTCACAGCTTCAGTTTTATGACTAAAATTTAAAGTTTGATTGAATGTAGATATAAAAGTGAGATTAACATGAATGGTGTCACCTTGAGCTTTACAGTTTGGTAGCTCTTGATGGGACAGGGTGAGACAAATGGCAAATAATTATATAACATATGCTAAGAGTCAAGAAATACTCATGAGGTCTCTGGCATACAGTAGGACTCAAAAATCATCAGTTGAATGAATTTCAAATTGGAATTATCAAAGAGACAGGTCATCATGAGTTGGTGAAGTGAGGACAGACTTCAGATCAAAATAGACTTCTATGTTCCTCAATCAAGAGCCCAGTTAGGGAAAAATGATGTTTAAAATAATCCTTGAGATTACAGTTGGAGGTATTTCAAAATACTATACCTGTTTAACTCTCTTCATATTAAACTTTCTACCCCTTTCCCATTTCCCACATTATACTTCCAAGACTGTGGATGTTAAGTCTCTGAATCAGATCTATATTTCTGTTTATTTCTGGGTTCGCCACATTTGACGTCCCTGCTATGAGAGACCTGACACCCATGGCATTGGTACCCTCCCAGTACTGGGACCATTCCTCTTCTAGCTGCACACCTGTAGAGTCTGAAAGGAGTCTCCTGTGGGTTGGGCATCACCAATAGAGTAGGTGAGTGACATCTCTCACTGAAGGCAGAAGGAACTGTAATCTTCACGCCTCCTTTTCCCCCTCAATTTCTGGATGAGAGAGAAGTTGTTAAACTGAGATGATTATCTCAAGACCACATGTTTCAGGCCTTAGTTTCAGAAAACCATGGGTTTTCTTTCTAGCTTGGCTAAGAAGTCTCTTTAAATTTTTACTAGTCTCAATTTTATGTCCCAAGTTTTTACTAGTAGGATTTGGTTTCCCTCTCTTGAGTCAAAGTAGAGGGGCTTAAAAATAATTTTCATTGCTTCATCTTTTCTTCTTTTGGCTGACTATCTCATCTCTACTTGAGCATTAGAATTTTTAGCAGAGCTACTTCTTTATTATTTGTTTAGTTATAATTCACATCGTAGTTAGAATATAGTACAATCATGATTTCAGGAGTAGATTCCAGTGATTCATCCCCTATATATAACACCCAGTGGAGCACAGTTACTTCTTGATCTCAAGATGACTAATTCCAAAGTGCCGATTTTTGCTGCACACATATTTTTCATTAAAGAACAATACTGACAGGTGCAATCTCAAGTACTGAGTTTCTCTTCCCTATTCACTTTTGATGTTTTTTCCCTTATATTCTAATATATTCATGAGATCAGAGGTCAAACACTGTTGTTTAGTCCTTGGAAGGATGGGAATCTTGTTTATTTTTTTAGTGAAAAGTCACTCCACTCTAGAATGGAAATTTGAGAGCTATCTGTACAGGAATACCCCCATTCAGCTCATTTGCAAAAGTGCAAGGAGCTCTCTGCCAGTGAAATTTAACAAAGCTCATAAAAATTGTAATTAGTAGATATGATGGAGGAGTCAACTTGTGGCATTCCTAGCATATGCCCAATAAAGCCATCAAAATGATACAATAGCTTTCCCCCTAATTTCTTGATATTTGGGCAGGAATGCCATGAACCTCCCTTTGGTTGGATCAAGGAGATAAGGTGGAGAGGAACCTCCTTGTTGTGCAGTTAACCTTGGGCAATGTAGTGACCCTTAGACCAAATTAGTGTAAGGCCACTTAATATCTATGATCTCACTTATTCTACATTTGGGGACCCAGTAAAGTATGCCTCTCTCAGCCAAATGTACCATGGTATATGGAACAACTCTTGGAAAATATAAATAAAGGACAAAGATCCAATTTTCTCCCCAATCCCCACCTCCATGTCTAGAGGTAGGTGGTTGGTCAGATGAAACAGGTGGATCAGAATGAAAGTACTTTCCAGGAATACAAAAATTCATTGCTAGCGGTGGGAGGTGTTGCCAGATAATACCTTGACTTATTAAACTATATGCTTTCCCTGTCTACTGTCTAGTCAGAGCTATCCACAGTGATCCAAAGACAAGTATAAACAAAAATAAATAAGTAAAGTTTAAAATAAAAGAAAAAAAGGAAGAGATAGTCTACTCCAATTTTTCTTTCTTTAAAAATAGGCTTTTTTATTTCCATTTCAGCAGTTAAGTTCCCTAGGGGAAGAAGCCTCCTTAGCTGTTTCCGTACTAAGATATGAACCTCCTATCTACTCCTGCCTATGTCACCTGGGGTGGTCTAGCAGTAGGACAGTCACCTGGGCACTAGATATTGTCAGGCCCAAGATACTCTTAAGTTCATCTCAATATTGGTGGACATAAGTAACCCTTAGTACCCAATGGGCTGTTATATCCTGCAACATCTTCTTTTACATAGGGGAGACAACTTCCTTTACATAGATGATTATTATTTTATTGACATTGTCATTATAGACAAGCAAAACTAGTTACCTTAAATTACGCCCAATGCACACTTCAGAAAAGAATCTAAAGTAACCAATTCAATGATAAATTCTTAAATATTCATGTTTAAAAAAATAATTTTCAATATTAGTAAGCGCTCATGGAAATATGACCAAACAGTTAACAACAAATAACTATGAAGGCTGATTGCTAATATCACTGTTATTTGATATTACAATAGAAGATAGTTGTTTTGATATTTTACAGATGGAGATTATGTGATAATCAACTTAATGCCAAAAATGTCAGCTCCCCACCCCCAATTCTTCCTCCAAATAATGTAGGATGTTGCCGTATTGGTATTAGGTAAGAAAATTATATATCTGTGAACAGAGATTTTGATATTTTCAGTCCCATGCACATTAGATCAAAATAAGATTTTTAATAGAAACAAGTCTATTTGGCTCTGTTGGTGAGGGATGCAAAGGAATCAATGTGGAGATCATGTGATGCCAAGCTAATATAGTTTGGAAAATATTTCAGTCAGAAGCAGGTAAAGCATGTATGCCATGGTTTAAATGCACCTATAGCCTAGTTGTGGGGGAGAACGCCTTTCTGTAAGCAAACTGAAACCCATCTTCTCTGGACAATTCTGTACAAAAACAAATGTGTAGTAACACCAAGTCAGCATGTTGGCCTCTCAGGGCAGGCTGGCAGGCAGCCAAGGCCCAGCCTGCTGAGAGAGAAAATTGAAAGAAAAAATAAAGCAGCTGCACTAGGTGAAGTCTGATTGTGGATACGGAGACTCTTCTGGGCAAGCTAGGGGAAATAAAAGGTCAGAGATTTGCTTGTGTGGCGCCTTCAGAGCCGAACCTACTGCTGGGGTGTCCTACTTTCACAAAAGACTGGATCCTTTATGTGAGGAAAAATTCACATATATACAAGTGAATTCAGAGTGTGAGCACTGAAGTGTGCTGTTAGGAGGAGGCCTTCTCCAGTAGCCACAGCTTTCTTTTTAGTATGGGTCAACTGTAGGATATCTTGATTTCCCTCAAGGTGAGGGAAATCCCCTCCTTCTGGATGAGGATCAATGACAGTCCAAAATTAGTACAGTCAGTGGAAGTGCTTTATTCTGAGAAGGCACAGGAAGAAATTGACATCATAGCAGAAAGTTTTTCTGGATAGGAGTGCAAAGAGATACTCAGTCTTCTGGCCATAGGCTCCAGTACTCAAGTCATACTCAAATCTCTTTCACTGCATGATTGTTGGTCAAAGGGCTCCTGGTTGAAGAATATAAGAGTCTATTTTGATCTGAAGACTCTCCTCACCTCACCAACTCATGATGTCCTCTTTGATAATTCCAATTTGACAGTTCATTCGACTGATGATTTTTGAGTCCTGCTGTGTACCACAAACCTCATGAGTATTTCTTACTCTTAGTGTATGTGATATAGTTATTTGTCACTTTTCTGACCATGTCCCATCAAGGGCTGCCAAACTGCAAAGATTGAAGTGACACCATTTGTGTTATAGTCTATATAAGTGTCCTTTCTTGGAGAGGCTTCATTATTTTAACTGAGAAGTCTATAAATTATTTGAGGGCAGAATCAATATGTGTTGCTCCTTGAAGTTATCTCTAAGGTTTAATAAAAGTTACTGCATGTTAAATAAAAGATGCTCAGTTAATGGAAGCATGTTGATATGACAATAATGATTATGGTGAATTTATCTCTTCCACAGGGAGACTTATTTCAAGTATATTTATAGTTGCCCAGGTTGTTTGGTCCCTGGACATTCAGTAGTAAGTGCTCTTTTATGACCACCTTCTTCTTATTCCTCAGCTTGAGAATGTCAGCAGTGATCATATTTGGGGGAGATTTCACTAAGATATCTGCTATATCAAGGAAAAGAATTGAGTATAAATCAAACACAGGAAAATAATGTAGCCATATGTCCCCATTGTTTATGTTAGCCAGAGATAAGAAATATCCTAACTTTTGCCCAACTACTCCAACTGTTTTCATAGTAAGTAACATAGAAATATTATCTTCTTGTTCATCACGCACATGATTACAGTTCTTTCTTTATGCAGTATTGCCATCAGGATTGCTAAAATGCACTCAGGGCTCTGAACTAATCTGCGTCCTATTGTTTACCAAGATCACTTGGAAATAAGTTAGCTCTTTTTGTCCCAGGTTCTAAATTGATTTTGTATTCCATGATAGTATTTTTAGTTTCCTCATATATATGAGACAATTTCACAACTCATATTTGGAAACTAGATACAGTATTCATGGGTTAAAGTTTATAACTTATTTAATTTCTAGAGATAACTTTGAACTAGTATAATTTGAAACTACAAATATAAACAAATGCAAACAAAGAAAAATCAAGGGAGGATCCAATTTGTAAGTACATATTGTTTAAACAAAGTGTTAGGTCTTATACTGGCACATGGAAGATTTTAAACCACAGCTCTTGTGCTCAAAGAACATATAATCTGAAGACTGATGGAAACCATTACAAATAGTTGAAAATAATATGCTGACATAACGGTTGTATTTTGCATTTGAGATTCTAGATGATCCTAGAAATGGAAAATGGGTTGAAACTGAAACTGGGACTTTAAAAATGGGTTGGAATTGAATTCTCGAAGATATATAACTAGGTATCAGCCTAGTCTCATTCATTATTGGAATAATAAAATATTTAATAAGCATCCACATTTGTCATACCCAGAGCCAACAACCATGCTCCGGGTTGAAATGGTTTTGCTCAGGTCTCAAGTTCAATGTCACTTTTTGCACCTCAGCTTGTCTTTACTCCAGATTAGGTTAATTCTCCATTATACTTCCTCATTACCCCTGCATCCTTCTTTTGTTGCATTTATCACATCAGTAATTAAATACTTGTGTAATTATATATATATAATTATATATTTTATTATATATATATATATATAAAGTTTATTTACTTATTTTTGAGAGAGAGAGAGAACCAGCAGGTGAGGGGCAGAGAGAGTGGGAGACAGAGGATCTCAAGCAGGCTCTGCACTGACAGCAGAGAGCCCAAGGCAGGGTTCAAACTCACAAACTGTGAGATCATCTCAGTCAAAGCCAGAAGCTCAACCAACTAAGCCCCCCAGGTATCCCCTTGTATAATTATATTTTAATGTTTGTTTCCTTGATAAAAATGTAGGTCCCCAAAAGATGAGAATCAGGTATCTTTTGTTTATTATCTCGTACAGCGCCTAACACATCCAAAGCACTTGATATCTAATATGAATGAATGAAGGAACCAAGCACTGTAGACACTGAGGGAGTAAAGATGAACACAGCGTGGTGTCAGTCTTGAAGAACACACAGTGTAAAAAAGAGCAAGTGCCCATAAAGCAGTTAAGATTTTTAGGGCCAGCTTCTCTAGAAAAGTTTTATAATAGAGAATATTCAATGCAGAGAAGATTTATAGTGTCCCTAACTTGTGAAGATCACTCTGTCCCGCAATGTATAATTCAAGCTACCTAATATAAGCCTGAATGGGTATCCTAGAAGATCTACTTGCAGATTTTAAAGAATTATGAGACAAATGCCTTTGAGAGAGTAAATGCATTTGAAGCACAGTACCTTTAAAATAAATTACAACCAGAAATGGTACTCTAGGGAGAGTGAAGAGATTCAAAATGCTCTTTGTTCTTGGATTTTTCCCCTCATTCATATGTAATTATTCTTCTCTTTTGTCTTTGGAATCATTGTTTTATGCTTCCCATTTCAGCTTGTTTGTTATATGACAAGATGAATAACTGTCACACAAAAGTAACCAGTAATTATATGCATTTACTATTTTATGAAGCCAAAGAGATAACAATTAACGGGTTTTAGAACACTGTGGATTTTATTTTTAGACATAGTTTTCCTAATAATTAATCACTGGTATGTAAGTCATCACACTCTTTAGTTGAGGGGGTTATAATTGTGTTGTGTGAAAGAAATGATATTTAAGAAGTGCATGTATGTGTATATAAATGTAAACAGCAAATATAAAAAGTGTCCTTTGTGAAGGCTTAAGAGGAATACAACTAACTCAAGCAAGGGGAAACATTTTAATACAAAATGAATAAGGAAAACTGGTACTTTCTCTTGTTTAAAAGAAAAATAAAAGATGCACCACTCTGATGAGTCAAGTTGATGATGGGGGTCGCTATGCATGTGTAAGGGTAGGAGACATGTGAGACATATCTGTACCTTCTTCTTAATTTTTCTGTGAACCTGAAACTGCTCTAAAAACATAAGGTTTTTTTTTAAAGAAATAAAACTAAAAAGCCAACTGAAACGTTATCCATGATTCTAAAAAGGAATAAAGATTTGCTAGAGGAAGATAATCATACTGAAGAACTTAAATCCACAAAATACTTGATTATTTCTATTTTATCATAACAGAAATGTCTTTGCCTATGGATGAGCTTGATGTTAGCACCAGTATTGCTTGTACAGAAAATGGAGCTCAGTCATCAAATGTTCTCCATGTAAGTCTATGTCTGGGCTTTAAGGTCTGAATTAAAGAATAGACTCTGTTTGTTTAGGTGCAAACAAATGTCTTTCCTTTTTTAATTCAAATGTATGGGTATATGTTATGGAATATATACATATATTGGATACATAGTTGAATCATTCAAGGATACATTCACCAGTAAATTAAATAATATCTAATAATGGCTTTAAAAAGGTTAAATTAATTATTTTATATAACTAATTTTGGAGGAAGACAACACAGGGTAAGAGTAGCCTTTTAAGGAAGTCATCAAAGAACCAGACTGCTGCTCTCTTTATATTCTGCCATGGTGTGTATCTTCCATGCTCACAGTTTCAAGATGGCTGCCACACTTCGAAGTAGCAGGTCCATATTCTGGGAAGGAGGAAGCAGGGATTTTCCCCTATCGAGCCCTTATTAGAGAAGGGAAGCTCTGTCTGTCGTCTACATCTTATTGGCTGGAACTGTATCACAAGGTCACCTCCATTTGCAAGATAGGGTTGGAATTTGAGAAATGTCCTCTCCAGTTCTTGGAGAGGAAGATGAAAGAGAAGGGGTGTTGCAATGGATGTTGATTTAATAGAAGTCAATTGAAAAGAGTCTACCACAGTTCTATGTAAGAAGTTCTAACCTCCCTTGGAGAGATCCTTATAACATGGATCTTTAGCAAATGTAGAGAGAGAATAACTATTCTGGTTACTCTAGCTGTGTAACCAACTCCCCCAAACTTGGGGGCAAAAACAGTAACTTGTATATGCTCACATATTTTATTGGTCAATAATTCAGGCAGGGCTAAGTGGGAACAGCTTGTCCTTGCTCCATAGTGTCTGGAGCCTCAGCAAAAATAATGATACAAATGGATGGGCCTGACTTCTATTGTGTAGGACACTGGAATTATCTGGAAGCTGCTTCACTCATGTGCCAAGCATCTGGGCTGGGATGATTTGAAAGCTGGACTCAAGTAGGGGATTGGCTGGAACACCTACACATGGCCTTCTCATGTGGCTTGAGTTTCTTTAAGTATGGGAAATGGATTCTGAGAAAGAACATCCCAAGAGCAAGTGTGCCCAGGCAGAAGCTACATGACCTTTTATGACCTAGCCTTGGAAGTCACATTGTAACTTGTAGAAACTATCACAAGCCCACTCAGATTCCAGGACAGGGGACAGGGACCCCCTCCTCTCAAAGGGAGGAGGCCTATAGAATGCGCAACAATTTACAAAATCTGCCACGGTAACAATGATGGGACTAAACATCGAGTATGGTTTTCTAAGAATGGCTTTTCTTCAACTTTCTTTTCCATCTTCTCCATTCCATTGCACACTAAGAAAAGAAGGTGTCACATCTATTAGGAGAAAGCCCCTTTTCAGTGTTTCTGAAGGATGGATGGGCTGTTTAACTTACTGAGCAAGAGGGAGGATGCAGAGATGCGGCTGCTCCCCCCAGTGCTAGCTTGCTATGGAGCTGGTCAGCCAGCATGGCCACGACAGGGATACAACCACATAATTAAGCAATCCCATCTTCACACGAAATGGCTCTCCTGTAAAGTACTGCAGGGTTTTTTTTTGTGTGTGAGTTCTCTGAGTGTGGAAAATCACTTTTCTATTTTCTAAGCAGTTGGGAATACATGACCTGTATTTGTATGAAGCCCGCCAGATAGAAGGTTAGATTATTGAAAAGACAGTGAAGGGGAACCGAAGAAGCCTCCTCTTGATCTGAAGTGGAGAGTGGCATGTTGTTATGTTCTTGACAGAACAAGAAAAGTCTCACAACATTTCTGAGTAAATTAGATCTGTGAAGAACAATTTTAGGCATTAGATACCATTTTCTGGTTTCAAGGCCCTTATAGTAATATTTTTTATTTGCAGGGAAGTACAATGGAATGATTTAATTCTGGCTCTGACTCTTAGTAATTCTGGGACCCTGGGCAAGTTTTCATAGCTTGCTCTCAGCTTCTTTTTCTCATCTCAGGAAATGGAGATAAAAATGCCCATCTTAAACAGTCACTGTGAGGATTAAACACATGTTCTTCCCACAAAACTCTTGCCTCCCTGAACTGCCCTACCCCTGACTTTGTCCCTAATTATGGAAGGTCTGCAAGTCCTGATGGATGTCAATCCCTTTTGGAAATGGTCTGTGATGACATCAAGGACTGGGTCAACTATCTCTCCTGTGTACTTCCAAAGAGAGCTCTGGGCTTACCTGTGCCAGAGCTCTTAACATTCAATAATTCACTTCACATATTCTGGCTGAAAAATGATTATGTGCCAGGTACTTCACGAGGGTCTAGAAATTCAGAATGAATAAAGCCAGAATGATCTCTTGTGTTTTGTACACTCTAGTGGAGCAAAAAAGACAATAAACCAGCAAGCACATAAGAATAAAAATAATTTCACATAGTGATATGGGTTACAAGTCACCAAATAACATGGGAGGAATTAGTGACTCTTGAGGAGAGCCTATGGGCTGATGGAAATATTCTAGTGAAGGACATGGCAGTTGAGGTAAAATCTAGATTTTGAGAAGTAGCCAGGCATGTAAACTTACCAGGCACTTTTATGAACACTCTCTGTGTATTAACTCATTTTATTCTCATTACAACATCTTGAGACAGATACTCTTCCCGTTTCAATTTTACAGTTGGGAGACCAAGGTAGAAGGGTGAAGTAACTTACACAAGATTATAGCTTGTAAATAGTAGAGCTTGGATTCAAACACAGACTACCTGCCTTCAAAATTGCATGCTCTTGGCTACTTTATTTTAACTGTCTCTCAAAAAGCATTTGGGGTACCTAGGTGGCTCGGTTGGTTAAGTGGCTGACTCTTGGTTTCTACTCAGGTCATGATGTCACGGTTCATGAGATCAGGCCCTGTGTTGGGCTCTGTGCTGACAGAGCAGAGCCTGCTTGAGATTCTCTCTCCTTCCCTCTCTGTTCTTCCCCTGCTTGCACTGTCTCTATCTCTCTCAAAACAAGTACATAAACATTACCAAAAAAAAAAAAAAAAAAAAAAGCATTTGGTATTGCATTGACATTGACTTTGTACTTGCATGTTTGTTTTACTAGACCATGAATAAAGTGATGGATAGAACTCAGTCCTAAGAATAATGCCCAGCTCTTATGCCCACAAAGTGCATGAATTCATGCCTGCAATGAGCAAATCTAGATGAAATAAAGGATCTTGCTCGGTGCTTAGCATCAGATAAGTGATTAAAATGTTAGTTATCCCTACCTTCTTTCCCACCTCCCAGAGTGAGATTCCTACAGCTTGCTGCTGAACTTGAAGTAACTAGAAGACTTATGGGGGCAACAGTGAGGGGAGGGAGGGTTACCTTTATAGTGTATCAAAAAAGAAATTAAGAAAACAAAGTCTTTTAATTTGTTAGCAAAAGATGAAAATGAGTAACTTCAGTGAGCTTTGAAGAAAAACACATGGAAGCAAGGAACCTGTAAAGTAATAAATTTCCTCCTTCTAACATAAAAATGATGGCCCCGGTGCTTTAAAGAAAAGCCATTTGGAAAACTTCCATGCATACACATTTTGGGGAAAATGTAGGGAGAAATATGAAGTTATTTAAATGTCTTTAATAGGCACTTCAAAGTTCTGGACCATTAAATCATTTCCACAGCTTTCTGACTGTTATCACCTCCCAAACATTGCCAAAACCGCTCCTTAAAAGGTTGCAATAAATTTGAAAGGCAAATAAGATTTGGAAATTTTGCATGAAAGAGAACTATATCTTGTACCTTAGAAACATTTTTCAATGTCAGCACGTAGCTGTCTGCTGCCAAAGATGAGCTTGGAGCAGTGACCTTTGCGGATGACTTCTCTTTGTTAGCAATTTTTACCCTACAGGATTCTGGAAGCCTGGTCACAGGAACATTTAAGGATACCAGGTGGTTTTGAAATGCTTGGTTGAGCTGGGTGACTTATCTAGGCCTGAATTTAACATTTGAAAAAAAAAAAGATTCTTCCATGAAGAGTGAGCAGTTCTGCAAGCTGGCTCGGCCAGTATTCTCAGAAGTTCCTGTAATGCTCTTGCTGCTCCTGACAAATTTGATGGAAAAGGATGGTGCTGTGGACTGAACGTTTGTGTCCCTTCAAATTTGTATGTTGCAATCCTAACCCCCAAGGTAATGGTTTGAGGATGTGGGCCTTTGGGGGGTGACTAGGTTGTGAGGGTGGAGCCCTCATCAATGGGTTAAGTGTTTTTATAAAAGAGATTCCAGAGAGTTCCTTTGATCCTTCTGCTTCATGCATCTCCCATGAAAAGACAGCCCTCAAAGAACTGGGAAGCAGGTCCTCACCAGACAGCAAACCTAAGGGGCATCTTGATCTGCCACTTACCAGCTTCCAGAACCATGAGCAGTAAGTGTCTTCTATTTATAAGCCGGCCAGTCTATGGTACTTTTTATAGCAGCCTGAATGGACTAAGGCGGATGATGAGCTCAAGAAGAAAGCACGAGATCATTCTCTGCATTTAAAAAAAAAAAAAAACCCAGTGTCATGTTGAATTTCTTTTTAGTTAAAACTGTAAAGGGTTGCAAGAGAGAGTCAGCCGGCCTATGCAACTTCTGTCTCTAATGGTTTGTTTGCCTCTAGGAGATGCACTAAGAATGTTAGCAGGTGCTCCAGCAATGTTAGGGTGAGATCTCTCTGCTAAGTTAATTCCCTAAGGTGGACTCAGTTTTAAGACAAAGGTAGTATTTTATACAGTTAGCCACCTAGCAGTCACACAAAGGATCTGGTAATGACGTATATTTAGTCTCTATTATCAACCCATTTTATAATTCTCAAGTTAAAGAACTGAGCCTACAAAATAGTAAAGTAGCAAAAGCAACAGCAAGAGAGCAATATATGCTGCAGCCCAACCTCTCTTGTCTAAGAGATGGCATCTAGCTGTATAAGCCATCACTGAGCGCCAAGTGGAGGTAGGGCAGCTGAAGTAAGGGGTAGAAAAGAAATGCTACCAATTAATTAGTATTACAGTTACAAATGGTGGTCCCATCTTATAGTTCTGGCCATGTACATACCAGATACTCCAGAAATTTAAAAAATATTTGTAGTGTTTATTTATTTTTGAGAGACAGAGAGAGACAGATGCAAGTGGGGAAGGGGCAGAGAGAGGGAGACAGAGATCCAAAGCAGACTTCAGGCTCTGAGTTGTCAGCACAGAGCCTGACACGGGGCTTGAACTCACAAACAGCGAGATCATGACCCGAGCCGAAGTCGGCCTCTTAACCGACTGAGCCACCCAGGTGCCCCTCCAGAAATGTTTTAAAACACTGATTGCCTGAATAGCCAGCCTAATGTGCTGGAAAGGAAAAAGAAATAGGGTGTCTCATGATATTGTTGCTGATTTGGAAGAGAGGATATGACGAAGGAAATCAACTGGTACAAATGTTAAGTAAGGTTAATGGTTTAAAGATCATCTTGAAGTGTGATCATGTGAAAGGGTGCAGCTAAGAATCAGCCTTTCTCATTGCATTTACCCCTTAGGTTAGCAAATACGCCTTCAGTGGTCGAGAGCATTCACAGCCTTCATAAATGCAGGTTGAACAGCAGGTGGCAGCAAAGGATACTGTAAGAGAAACTGACTTCCCTGAGCATATTTGGGAGAATTCTAGAAAACTTCTCATTTGGATAGGCTGTAAGTAGAAAAGACACTCACAGGTGATTGCTTCCCTACCTCTAAGTAAAGCATGTGATGTCAGAAAGGCAGATATTGGGAAGGTTGATCATGATAACCAAGTTTAAATGCTTTTCTGTCATTTTAATCACCTTTTGACTAAATGAAAGGATTGAAAAAGCTTACTGAAAGTACAAGTATCCTGCAGCAAAGCCTAACTAATCCTCTTACAAAATGGACATTTATGCTGGAGAGAGATTTTTGTAATGAGACATGACATGCAATATTTATTATAAAAATTATCATTCAGACCAACATGGAAATATGCCAGTTGGAAGATGATTTGTCTCTTGGCTTAGAAAAAATATTAATGGGAGGACATTAATATCCTTCAAAGAAATGATATAAGTAAAGAAAACATTAAAGCATCATTAGGTGTGATGGGCTTCCTAAGAATGTGATAATAGCATGAGAAAAAAGAGATAGCACAGAGTCTCTGATCTTTTGAAAGTATCCAAAAATAGGAATGATGAAAAATTTGGAAAGAAAAGAATGTACATTAATTTCCAGAAGGTAGAGGTTAGAGGGAAAGGAGGAAATAGGACGACTTGTAAATATTTGTAACGCAGGGCATCTACTTTCAAGCAAAAACCAGAGGTACTCCAACATTAAGACCAGTTTCTAGGTTCCTGAGAAAATCAAAGTGATGATCCTAGTAGATCAGTTTTTGCAAAAGACTACACTTTACCTCTTTACATCTCATCTTTGATATTATTTGTTTTAGTTGGTGTCTCATTAGACTGGTGAGTAATGGATGGAGTTGAGAGTTTCCCAAGATATTTAAAATAATTGAGAAAGGGAAAGGCACATAGTAGAATGATTTTAGGTTATGGCATCATACTCAATGGGTTCCAAATGTCATTTCAGGTCTAGAATAACTGTTTGATGTGGTCTAAGTTATGAAAATCCCTGAGTCACGGTTTCTTGAATATAGAGTGGGTGTGTAAGAATACCTCCTTTTATCAGGCTGTGTGGGGGTTAAATAAGATAATGTATCAAAATGCTTCCTTCATAAAGTACTTCTTAATAATTTTTATTTCTTTTCTCTCTTTAGGAACATTCCCAAAGATGGTGAGGTATTTTAAGGAATGTCTCCAAAACATCTCTCTCACCAACAACTTCAGTGTGGAAAATTCCTAATTGTAACATTCTGCCTTTAGATGGAGTGAGATACGTCAGAGGATTAACATCTTATGACCAAGGGCAGATACCAATAGAGCATAGCAGGTGAAGTAAAGATGGTCACTCCGCAGCTCCTAGTGGGCCGCAGTTCTCTCTTCTAGCCACAAAGACTATCTAGTCAACTTTATGTGAATTCAGTTTCGTATTCCTGAAAGATGACTTTGATTTGTCTCTGAATCTTTGAAAAAGGGATTCATCTCTTTCCGGTCAGTTGTGGGGAGGTGGGTGGTTGCGGTTGGTGGGGTCAGTCAGGATGGGTTCCAGAGTGAAAACATGGCTGCCCAGCTTCAAGTTTGTGGCTGGAGGCGAAGTTCGCAGAGTGAAGGAGTGGGCCATGACCCTGAAATGTGCGCATGATTGCCACTACTATTGCAGCACACACATTCGTGCACACTCACTCACATTCTTTACTTTATATCTCTTATGTTATCATATAAGTCACCACAAAACGAAAGCAAATGATTTATGGATGTTTGTTAATTTGCTTAAGCGTTTCAGATGAGCTTTTTAAAGCAACCATGAAAAATCACATTTTTTGAACCACACTGCCAAAGATACTATGAAAATCTTAAGTATCAGCAAGACTTCAAAGCAAGTCCCTTGAACAAACTGGTACTTATTTACTAGGAAAATTCACCAGGCTGGGAAGCATAACACAGATAAGCCAGTTCTGAAGTTGCTGTCATGAATGAGGTATGGGGTGTGAACAGTTTCAGTGCTATGTCTTTGAAATGTTTGTTCTTAAAGCAACTTTAAAAAAATACCTCTTATGATGAAAAAATATTTTATATGGTTGATATTTTATTTTACTACTTAAAAGATCTTGACAATATGAATGTTAATTTAACTATAGATTATCTAATGTAGCTGCATATATCTAATGTAACTTTGGATCATCTAAATGTGATAAAGCGAAAACTTCCCATTCTGTTGCTGTTTACAATTTTTTTGTTTCCTTTGAGATACTTCATTTCTAATTGCTTCCTCCAAACACAGCCTTCTGCTGATACTAATAGTTGCTAGGCTCCTTTGCTAAAGTTTCTCCATCAGTGACAATGACCTGATTCTTGAGAACTGAAACCCAGAAAAAGTTTGAAAGATTTCATGCAGAGGTCCCTCAAAGGGCAATCACAAATCTCTAGTCACTACTTAGCCAGAGTCCAGAAATTCAGCTCTTTATTCCCTCCTTTATAACACTTCATTTGTGGAGACCATTACAAAACTGTTAAAAATTAGGGATTAGGTTGGGTGAATGGGGTAATAATGAGCTGTCTAATTCAATTTGAATGTGTTAAATTAGTGACATGTTATGTATATGTCACTAATTATATATGATTTTATATATATGATTTTGGGGGGCCAGGTAAAATTTTCTATGCTATGACTACGAAATGAGGCCACATTTCAAAAGTCTGCATGTACAATAATGATTGTCCTTCAGGAGAATGAATAGAACTAATAATGACAAATATATCTGCAACTTTTTCAGGAACATTATTCTGTGTGTGTGTGTGTGTGTGTGTGTGTGTGTGTGTGTGTGTGTTTTGTGGTTGTGCTTTAGGTTTACATATTCACTAAATCTAGAAAGGACATTAAAATTATCCTATGGGATGCTCCATTTATTAGAGAGGAAACTGAGACACAGCTTGGTTGAAAGATTTGCCTAAAGTGAATACTCTGGTTTCTCTTCAGATCGGATAAATCTTTCGCCTTTTCCTAAAGTGAGATAGCAACTCACTGCAGTGTGGAAACTAGAATCCAGCTCCAGCTTTGAACCAACTCCTTTCCCTAACCCTTTTATAATTATAATTTTATATCAATATTGTTTTCACCATTGTTGAAGCCCTCACTACATGTTTACTCCAAGAAAGAAGAAAATAAGAACCTAGTCTCAAACATCTTAAATTATTTCAAGATACAATCCGACATTAAAATTCAGAGCAAAGTTTCCCGATAATCAGAAAAAAAATCTTTGAAATAACTCTTCCAAGGAGCCTAGGGGTAATGATGAGCTCATGGTTTTTCTAAGTACAATTAGTAAATATTGAAGGGCATATAAAAGGTAAGTGTTAAGCCAAGCACCTTTTTCATTTGCACTGTAACCAGTAATTATTTTGGAAAGTCCTGGAAATTCTCAAATACTGGTTTTCTTCCCTGACTGCACATTCAATTATCTGCGGGAAGAAAAAAGATGCCTGAATTCCAGCTAAAACCAATGAATCAAAACATCAGAAGCCTTGATAGTGGACGTGTGTGTGTGTGCGTGTGTGTCCGCGCGCGCGCGCACGGTTCAGGTTAGAATGATTAAGCTCCCCAGGTGATTCTAGTGTGAGCCTCAGAGGAGACCCATTTCCCAGCGCCCCAGCACTCAGCCCTATCCCACTCGAATCCGCTAAGGGACAGCATCAGACCGCTGAAACTCAGGCGTGCCGCCAAGGCGTCTCTTCTCCTTTGGTCGCACTAGGGGTCGCTCCCGCACCGGAGTTTACTCCTTGGCCGCCTCTCCTCGCCCAAATCAAGAGGTAGCGCCTAGGAAAAGGCATTCCAGTCGACAGAGATAGAGAAGGGGAAAAACAGGGAATTGCACTCAGTGTATTTATATATCCAAGGGCCGGCAGGTATTTGCTTAAACAGCAGTACCTCTGAAGTCGGCTTTTGGGAGCTTCTGACTTAATGGCAGCTCTTCTTTTCTCCTGGACTTGGGAAAACTTTCTGTACGGAGAAAATCCGGGCCCGGCAGCGGGGTGGGATGGTTTACGGCTTTGGATCTTGAGCAGTTCACTGTTTAAATCAATCTTGGTGAGCAATGGAGAACAATCTCCATATTAATCTTGTGTAATTAGCGTTATAACCCTCAGCAGCCTAAGAACCATTAAAGACAAAGCTTTATGCAAATACCTCTTCCCCGGCTGCTGCCCCTTCTTTCTTGCTGGGTTCCCTCCCACAGTGTGGCTCCCCAGTCGCGGGTTCTGGCGCAGTCTGTGATCCTTTTTTAAATGACACGGTACACTGGATACCTTAAATTATAAAGTTCTTGCCTTAAAAAAATAAAAGTAAAAAAAAAAAAAAAACGGAGAAGCAGCAACAACCTAAGAAGAGAGGGGCTTGTGCAGGCTGAGGGTATTAGAAGGTTTTAGCCTCTGGGGAATTGGCACCTGCCTTTGGCAGCCAATATTGTCCAGTTAAGGACGGAACCCAATGTTTGGGGAGATTTAGGAGCCGGGAGGTGGCATTTTCTCCAACTAGCCGCTCTAGGGGCGCACACCCATGGTTGGGCGCTTTTCTGACAGGAAAGGGCAACTATCCGGATTCACCCCCAAGGACTCCACTCTGTCCTCCAGACATGCACGTTTCCCAGGCATTAATCTTGAACTGAGTCCTCAGCTGAGAGTCGCTGCTAAAAGGATATAGGGCCTCAGAGGAGGAAGAGAGTGTGGGGAGTCAACACACAAGTCCTTACTTGCACTCGTATGTGTGTGTGCGGGGGGCGGGGGTTAGGGAGAAAGGTGCGCACAGAGGCCAAGATGCGCGCACAGCCGCGCGCGCTCGCCGACACAGACAACCAGCCAAGGGCGCGCAGATCCCCTGCCTGGCTCTGGATTATCTGCTCTGTGTTTACTGTTTCGGAGAGCTTTACGTGAAACGAATAAATTTTTACTTGCTCCCAGGGACCGGCTTGTTGTTTTATGGCATGTATTTAAAGCCTCTTTTGTCGGTGTTGAAATGGACCAAGCTCCCAAATACTGTGCAGGGCTCTGAGCGTGGAATGCCGAAATGCAATGAATATGATTGGTGCGGGAAAATGCGGTGGAGAATCGAGCCTGATTCCTTCCCTACACACACCCACACACCCACACACCCACACACACACACACACCCACCCCTCGCTTGCTTTTCTTTTTCACAAACCAGAACATAATGTTTTTTAATGTTTTATGCAGAGGGCCAAGGGAATGCAGTCTAGAGAATTATACCTGAAATACTGCAGGCATTGAAGAATTTCTACAGAAACTGAATTCTGATTAAAAACAAACCTCAGTACAAATCTATTTATCCTTCTTTCCATCTGTATCCGCTTAGGGTTTATTCCTTCCTTTTCTGACTTCTCCACCTCCCCCCAAAGGTAAGCACAATGCTAGGCGAAAGTTAAGATTTGGCTCTTTTAACCCGTAATAGCTGTCGTCTCTACACTTTGTTTATAAAATGGAATAAGAATGGGAGGGGGACTTAATTTAACGGCACAACTGGGCTGTATAAATACAATATTCATTTTTTAAAACTGAAGTGGATTTGGTTTACTCTGAAGAACAGTAATTCAAACAGCACCTATCTACTCCAGATAGAGTAGCTATGCACATCTATACAGGCAAGTTTGAAATTTAGAACAAGGCTTTGATTTATTCCCTTTCTATCAGTGATTAATGTCCCTTAATTAGCTAATCTCAAAGCCATTATTTACAACCAGGGCAGACAAAGGGAAAACTGATGATCCAACACTTATGCCAGTTTGAAATTTTGAAACAACAACAAAAAAAATGCTTTATCCAGAGTGGAGTCCTTGGTCTTTCAAATGAACCTCGAAATAACAAAGAACCATCCCCCCATTTAAAACCAAAATAAAATTAAATAAGAACAAATAAAACTCCACCCCCACCTCAATCATCTCCCTCTCCTTTTTTTCCCAGAAATTGTTGCTTAGAGCAATTTGAAAATGTAGATATTTCAACAGAAATGGGATATATCCTTTGTGCCTTCTTTCTACTTAAAATCTATAAAAGTTCTCAGTATTGGTACTTGTGGGGAAGGGGTTTATAGTTGTTTTCCAAAATCGTTTTCGGGGAAGGAGTTTTTGTTTTTGAAAAAAGCAGAGTTTTGGTTTTGTACTTTTCTAAGGCGGGCATTCAGGGCTTGGGAACAGGTTCGCTTCTCAAGGTTCGGTGTCTCAGAAACTCTCGAGTCGGGGGTTGGTACTCGCCTGTTAGCACCGGGCAGAACCTAGGTGTTCGGAATAGCTTTTAACTGTGCTCCCCGACAGGCTGTGCTCTCAGCGGCTCGGTTTCGAGTGACCCTTAAAACTCATCTCTGGATAAAGCTGCAGTTTCTCCGGTCTTCCTTGGTTGAAAACCAGGTAGATCGGGTATCCTGGGGGCTGTCGGAACCTCTTTCTTTGGGGCTGGAAGGGGTCGCCTCGGGAGCCGGAGACAGCTGGCCCCGGCTGCCCTAGGCCACCGAGGAGCCTTAGAAAGGGGCGGAGCGGGCCGAGGCTGAGCCGGGGCCTTGGCGCTCCACTTCGGACGCGCTGCCCGTCGCCCAGGCCACTTGGGTCATCTCAGCTGTGTAACCTTCTCTGCCCCCGCCCACCCCCCGCCTCAGATCCCATAGTGAGGAGGACACTCCCACGTCCACGTTCATTCCCATCATTTTCTCCTGGAAAAGCCGTCCCTTCACTGAATCTCGGTTCCTTTGTGCGCTTTAGCATGTTCAGAAATAGAAAAATACGCCAAGAACAGGACCGGTGGAAATGTTTCTAAGCCGACGTGGGCAGCCTAAGGCAAGCAAGAGCGGAACTAAGCAGGGCCTCGAAAGGCATCCAATCCGAATGGTTGGGAGAGAGGTTGTAGATGTCTTCGTGGACTCCTGAATTCAAGACCTGAACGGGAACAGAAAAAGACCTCTGGAAATCCAAGCATGCCCTTCAGGCAGCAAGATAATGGGATTAGAAATCCCGTGTGGAAAGTAGGCGGCTAAGGAGAGGCAAATAACACGAGACCAGAGCCTAGGGAGGGGGAAGGAAGGGCTTCAGGCGAGGGGTGTGTGTGTGTGTGTGTGTGTGTGTGTTGGAGGTGGGGAGGGGGGTGCATTGGAAGGCGGGGTGGGGGTTGGGGAAGGGAGGAAAGGGAGAACTAAAAGGAAGCTAGGGAGCGAATGAGGAAAAGCGAGAGAGCACCCTGTATCCTTTGTTTGAAAGCACCCGCGTCCTAAATCGTAGAAACGAGGCCGTCATTAGCGCTCTGACCCGGAGCAGAGACGCATTAGAGAAATGAGGAGACAACCCGCACCTCCTCGCCTGGTTTATTTCGCTTTCCTTGAAATCCCTCGGCCTCCAGGTTCCCGTCGCCTTAGCTTTCCCCCAATCTCCCTCCCCCGCCCCTTCAACAAACAATGCACTGAGCCTGAAAAGGGAGGGAAGGAGGGAGTCTGGGAGAGAAAATCAACAAGCTTTTCAGGGTAAAAAATAAACCTGCGTATCTAGATTACCAACATGTTTTTTCCATTTGCATTGACTTATTTGGAAACAGTTGTTGGGGTGATAATTTCGCCTGAGAGAGTAACTGTTAAAGTCTCAAAAGTTCCCAATGGTCGTGGAATCCTGCTTGTAAAAATATACCGATTTTTTTTTTACGTTTCTTCCCCCCCCCCCCCCCGCCCCTTTCCCAAATGAAACCCCCCGAGAATGCACTTTGGTCTTGGGGACTGAGGGCGTGGCGGGCAGACAGCTGTTGAATCCAAACAAAGACTATACTGGATCCAGTGCCGTTTGGGGTTCCATCTGGGAGGATTTTTCATCTCCTTCTTCCCATTCCAAGGGAAAGGAGGGGATTAGGAATGGCCTGGTCCAAATTGTGCATTTGTGACAGATAGAACAGGAAAGAATGAACCTTAAGCAACAAAAGGATAATTGAGATTTGGTCTCAGGGTGTGTAAGTTGGAAAACAAACAAAATAACCAAGGAAGCCATAGACATACCACTGCTGGGGAGATATCTACAATGTTGATTCATAAATGAATCATCTCTTCCGTCTCTACCTTACTCTTATCGATTAAGAATCGTAGCCCCCATCTAACAAACTGCCAGGAAAGCCAAAACTGCAGGACATTTTTGAGAAACAAGGCTTGAAATCTGCCAGAAACTAACAAAGCCACCAGCCAGCCCACCAGTCTGCCAGAGCACCTCTCTCTCCCTTTCTCTCCCTCTCCCTCCTGCTCACCCTCTCCCTCCCTCTTTCTCTCTCCCCACCTCTTTCTCTTCTATCCTCCCTCCCTCTCTCCCATCTTCCTCCAGCTAGCCTTGCCCCAGTTAGCTTCCAACAGCAAGTCAGCCAGCCTTACACCTGCTGGAGGAATCATGGATTTGGTGGCAGGAGTTTGTGGGTTGGTTCTGAGCACACCACAAGGGCACCATATCAAGCCTGCCTGTGACCCCTATAGGATCCTCTTCCGGAATATATCAGAGCCAAGAGCTAGACAGGCTTTCCTCTGCCTGAGTCATTGCCTGTTGTCACTTTCGGTTTCTCTTACCAACCAGCCCCTGCCACCCCTTTTCCTCGGTCTCCTCTCTGAGCAATTCTATTCTTCACAGAGTTTGCTAAGCTCTCTTACTGACTCAGGATGCACGGTTTGAAATGGAGAGACTAGAATGGATCCAAAGGAAAGGAGGGACCCATTGGAGTTCTTCTTTTAAAAATTTTAATTTTATTGACACATTTCTGAAAGGTTTGTTTTGGTATAATTCGAAGCTGCCAATTCCAAATACAAATAGACGGACACACACTGTGTATATCAGATGTTGGGAATAAAAATGGTTTATTCATTGAAATAATAGAGGCATTATTTTGATTTGTCTTGACATGAATGCTGATTTATAGAGCTCTTCCCCCATTGATTTCTTCTTGTAGTCCAGACACATGGAAATGATAAAAATCTCACCAAAGCTCACCTTGGTGCTAATCAAGACTGCTCGATGCACATTATAAATCTGATATTATATTTATTGCTTATCTTTATTTGAGGGGTTAGTCCCCATCCTAAGATTGTCCCTTTCAAAAAAAACTTTTCAAATGCATCTGTTTTCACTTTGCACTTTCAACGGGCTGGAGCAGACAATAGTGTGAAAAACATCTGAAAATATGAGGCGACAGAGCTGCATGTGTGTTTCATTTCTGCAGTGTTAGGGGAGAAAATAACAAAAGAAACACACTACACACACACACACACACACACACACACACACACACACACACACAGGTCCAGGACTGCAGCACAAAAGGCTTGCTGACCCAGCACTAACATACAAGACAAATTAAAGAAAAGGGCAAATGGAAGGAGTGGCTAGGGCGGCCAGGGGCCAGGCAATTTGGAAAAAGATCAAGGACAAACAATAGTTAAGAAATTGGACTCTGGTAGGGTACGAGCAGAGGGGAAAGTAAAGTGTCTGGGACTGGAACTCATGTCCCTGACTATGGGGAGAATAAGTTTTCTTAAAACACAAAGAGTTTTCCTTTACTACACGATAAAATAAAAATAATCATAAAACAAACACCCCCCCCCCAAACGAAAGCAACCAGGCACCCCAAACCAAAACCAAAACCTAGTTGTCTCTGTTTAATTGTCTCAGGGTCACAAGGGAACCCCGTGTGGCTCTGGGTCATTTTAGGACAGGTTACCGGTAGACTGAGGAACCCTTTTCCGTGAAGGAGACGGGACTACAAAGGCAGGAGGGAGACTCTCTGATTATTAGGGCTGTCGCCCCCCGCAAAGATGCCTACGTAAAAATAAAGGCCAGCTGGTAAAAGGGAAAAAGATTGAATATCAGTGAGAGAATCAGAGGGAAGGGGCTGAGGCTGCAGCTCCGGGGCTGGACGACAACTGCGCGAAGCCGCCAGTCCCCGGGCCTGCGGGAGCGAGGGACAGAGCCCAGGACCACGCGGGTGCCAGCAGGAGTCCCCCGGCCACAGAGCCGCCAGCCCGCGGGCACCGACGGGACTCTCCCGAGCGGCCGCCTGCCAAGGGTTTCTGGACTCGGGGCCGAGGGGGGCTCCTGGGGAAATGGGGATAGGATTGCTTGAGCAGCTAGTCCCGGGACCCTGCCTCTGTTTCCCCAGAGCCCCGAGGACGCTCCTTTGGAAGAGACTTCCCGGGGATGAGGACGTGCGGGAGACCGCATCCCCGAGACACCAAACGTCCCCGCATCCCTGCATTAAAGAGCGCGCTTCGGTTCTGCTTGTTCCGCCGACCACTTCGTTATTTTCACCAGGAAATGTATGGCTCAGCCTGTTGCTGCTGCAGCGTCGCTTGAGGCCACCTAGATCCCCAGCTGGGGGGTCTTCCCCGGGACGCCCGCCCCCTGACCCTGCGGGGGCAAGCGCTGGTTTTCGGGTTGGAGACTGTCTCCGACTTCGCGGGGCCGGTCCCCTCCTGAAGCTCACCTCTGGCAGTCTCAGCAAGGTGCAGTCCACACGTTAGCTTTCCTCCGGCGGGGACGGGATCGCCTGCGACTCCGGAGGCTGCCTTCTCCGGGAGAGTCCCAGGGTAATTGCGCATTTCTCTACATTTAGTGCTTTGGAGATTTAGAGAGCGCGCTTTCGTTTGTACATCGTCTGCCGACAGCCCCTTTGCGTTAGGGAATCCTGTCCCCCCCCCCCCCCCCGCCCCACGGACGCACACTCATTTTATTTTTAATAAATGATTTTAAAAATCAAAACAAACCTCTGAATCAGTCCGCCCAATTTTATGCTCCATCTCCTCTGTGTATGTGTGTGATTCTCTCTGCCAATCGATGGGAAAGAGTGTTTAGGGGCATTTGCAATTTCCTTTGTCACTTGCCACTCTCTGTGTATAGCTTTTACATATCATTTGTTTACCAAATCAGTTCGTATTTTCTTAGCCCAGGATTTAGGATTTGCATTCCTGGATTGATTAATTAATTGCCCAGTACTCAAAGGACCGGACGTGTAGCGGAGCCACCTGATGCAGGGAGGGTCAGCTCGTATTAGGGCACTAAGAGGAGGCTGTTGTGACAGATCTGGCTCTCTGCACGCTCTGAATTAACTCAAAGTGCCCTCTGCCTTCCTGGATTAAAAACAACAACAGCAACAACAATAACAAAACCCCAATATAATTTGAAGAGGGGGTAGGGTACCTAATGTCTCCTCGCCTCTACCTCTAGGCATTACAAGATACTTTTTGCCCCTCCCAGAGAGACCTTGTAGTTTCACTGCCCCAGACTGCAGAGAGTATGTCTTCACTTCAGTTCTCCTGGCCATAGGATGCCTAGCTGAACTCTAATCTCCAATAGTCTCAGGTTCCTTATTGGGTCTCACTGGTTTATTTATTGATTTCCTCACTAGATTGAATCATGATGCAGTATAGCCGAGTGATGTGGAGTTTGTGGACGATCCCATTATTGTCTTAATGAAAATTCCTGCAGTAAGAAATTTTTAAAATGGTGTTTGGTGATGGTGGCTTCCTCATAATTATCCTTTGGTCTAGTTTAGCTTAATTTTATTGTTCTGCAATGCGAACTTTAAATTCTGAGGCTCTCAAAATTACCATGTAAGCATTTGGCTGCCAATTTTCAGGTTTTCATGGCCACACTACCATAGGCCATCTGATGGCAAACTGGACCAGATGACCATCTGTCCACCTCTGAAGAAAATCTTACAGGAAACTTCATCACAGTCCACCTGCCAGTCAAATAGTGGGCATCTCAAAATGTATGAAGAGTTCTGTCTATTTCAGCAAATACCAGATTCTACAGCATGTGAAATTTATGGAAAATAACTAGTTATGAGGCATAATTTGGAGACAAATTTAATTTGTTCTGGGACCATTTGCTTTATCATTTATAAAAGTAACCTCAGGTGTAGTGTCTCTTTACACCAAGCTTTCAGCTGTGACAAGGGACACTAAGGTGAGGTGGTGATACTGTCTGAGATGCTAAGGGCAATATGCTCATGGATAAACAAAGGAAAGCCCTGAGGCCATAACTTTACTTTACAGCACAGCTGTTTCACTGGCTTCAAGGTGGTTTCTTCTATTCATCTTTATTATAGAACACAAATTTCCCTTATCTGGAACACACTGGCAGATCAATGCTACAGGTGGCCTAGGACATATTCTCTTTCTTTGGATGAAAGAACAATTGATAGAAAACCCTCTTGGTCTTCTATGGTGTTTTTGTTATCATATGAGCAGGAATAAACAAGTAGAATTTGGAATAAGCAGCAAATGATTGCCCTCCAAATATTAAGCTTCAAATCAGTGTATTATGGATCTTAGAAAAGAAAAAAGAGGCAGAATGTCTTTCCAGTTGACAAAGATCAGATTGTAACTAATTCTGATTGAAGGATTGGCAAAAGAGTGATAGATACAAATGATGACTTGTCCTCATCCAGTCACTAGTTAGGTAAGAGATTTTGGTCAAGGAAACTCTAGCCCAATTCCCTTTACTATGATACCACGTTCACTAAGCAACTTTCTGATTATAATTTAGCTTGCTATATATCTATTATCTATATCTATCTATATCTATATCTGTATCATCTATATCTATCTCTGTCTATATATACTGAGTTATGGTAATGTGAATATTTAGGTCTCTAAGATATTATATATATTTATATCCATGGACATTCTGGTTTTAACATTGGTCTGTCTTCATGACTTTGGGCAAAGTGATTCTACTCTGAGAAAAAGTCACTCATAATTTGCCAAGAAATAAGTTTTTCAAGCCTCCAAGACTGAAGGATCAGCCTCCGACTATGAGGAGCTTTTCTGGAAAGGCATTCAGCCATACCTTTTGGCAATGGCCTGTTACACTTTCCTGGTAACAACAGCACCTGCTTGGCCATGTGCTCAAATTTCAACAGACAGCAACTTTGCTACTGTATCCCCAGTGCCTAGAAGCTATCAGTGACTAAGAATTATTTTCTAAATGAACTAATTAAAATACCACAAACCTCTCCACCTTTTATCAAAAATTAATTTAGCTAAACTATTCTCAAAATTAACCATAGCTTTGGTCTCAACCAAATCTTGAAATATGAAGTTTCGTATCTACCACTGTAATGTATTGTGTCCGTTTACATTTTACTGCCATTTAATTAAATATTCTTTAGATGTTGAATTCTGCTATTTGGTGAGCACATGCATTTTACTGTTTTATATATAGTCTTTGTTCCTCATTCTATTAACCCTTGTCTTTCTGTAGTGAAAGGAACTACCACATTTATTTAGCTATCCTCACTGAAAACCTTTCATCTCCTGATTATAAAAGCTTCCTATTGCTTATCATTTTATGTTAGATTTTTCCTGTGTGGCAGACAATATTACTTCCATTACTTCAGAGATGAACACACCTAAATTTTGTAAAAGTTTAATTCTTACCTCTAAGGCTTTTGGAGAATTAAAACAGATAAAGCATGTCAAAGATTTAGCACAATGTCTAGCCCTCAGAGCTAAAATATACATTAGTTGCTACTATTTTTAGCACAGAAGTCCTCCGGCTGAAACTTTTAAGGGATGGGTATATTGACACCTGCTTCTTTTTCTTTGCTTGTAGCTAAGAGCTTAGGATTCTTCTCTTATAAATATATTTGAAGTTATTTTTCCCTAAATACTTGTTGTTAAAGTTGTTTATGCTCAGAGATTTAATATAAACGTAGAGATTGGCACTTGCACTATGCCACTCTTTTTACAAATTATTTTAAACAAAGTTAAAATAAGTACCATCCATCATTGATCTCTTGGTGACCTCATTTTTCACACGTCTTTGCTCATAGTTAGTTTTACTTACCTTTCCCATTTCTCTGAATTGTGGAGTTGTAAGAAAACTTGAAGATCAAAGAACTGTGGAATCACTGTGAATTTAGATACATCTGGTGTCTAGAATCTAAGCTAATTCTTTATTCATCCATGGTAACTATGCTATTTTCTTTCTAAATGCTCTTTTAAAAGTCCCTCTAAGCATCTACCTAAATTGTATCTCCCAATTTTCTTTTCTTCACACACTTTTCCAGTCCTCTTAAAAATGTTTTCCTATTAATGGGTCATGATTTCTCCTTCTGTATTTTATGCTGTCTTTCTTCTAAGAGCTAATGCCTGTTTTTTGTTTTTTGTTTAAACTGGTCCTGTGCATTTAAATATATTGTCTCTAATTGCTAAGATACTATTTAAATACTCCCTAGTTTTCTCTATATATTTTTTATAGATGGTATTTGTGCTAGCAATCCATCAGAACTACAACTCATAAGGATTTGTATGAGAAATTATATATTGTCACCTAAAATATCTCAATTTCACATTAAGGTTTTAAAAATATTTGAGTGAATATCATTCTATCCAGGTGACTTGTTTATGAGCTACCTGTTAATTAAGACTTTACTTTTCCATCTCATTAGAACTATGATGGCTTTGACACTCTCCAACACTTTCAGGAAATTTCTAAGCAAAGAAGTTCTTCTGTTATACTATCATTTTTCTTTCATCTTGAGTACCATTTTTTACAGATTATTTAAAGTATGCAAAGGGATGAAAAAAGTCACAAACCAGGAATCTGAGGATTTAGACCAAGTTCTGTCATTATATTTTGTGTGACAATGATGAAGCCCCCTAGGTTTCCCTCAGTTTTTCTTCATTTCTTCATTTGGTAAATAAGTGGGAATAATAATTATATCTTCCTTACTAGACAGTTTTTTTTTTTTTTGCAGTGTGTGTATGTGTGAGGGAGAGAGAGGGAGAGGAGAGAGAGACAGACAGACTCAAGTTAGACTGTAATTCAAAGATCCAAGGAAGGAGAAAATAACTGTTGTTTTTGACTACTTCTTCTGGGCTGCGTCTTGTGTTAGTCATGCTACATATATTATTCCAATCAATAGTGTTGTAATTCATGTTCATAAAATATATATATTTGAGAAAATTATTCAATCCAAATATCCAGCTTGCTACTTTCCTCTCTGTCTGGCTCCATGTTGCCAATCAGATTCCAAGATCTTGATTTTGTTCTTTTTCATAGAAGCCTGTGCTTGTTTTGGGGATATGGTAGCCTCTCTTGCATCCAATAGGAACTTACATATATATACATATATAATATATATTATATATAGACACATCTATATGTGTCTATATTTGCTCTAGAAACTTTTTAAAGGGCAATTCTTCTAATTTTAGAGTTGGGAGACTTGTTTTTTTTACTTTGCTCAAATGTTTTACTTTGCTCAAATGTTTGTTGATTTTTGGCTGTGTGCTTGTCTTTGTACTTGAATTTTCCTACTTTTACATGGACATATCTTGCCTTCAATGATTGCAGGGAAGGGAAGGTTCAGGCCATGTTTCAGGGTGGAGTGTGGAAGCAGCCCATCTTATGAGCTCAAAATATCACTGTTCTCTTTGGGTGCATCTTGCAGCAGGGTGTGGCACTGTTTCTCCAACCCAAGTGTTCTCAAGTACTGGGGACAGATGTTTCTGCTGTCCCCCTTAGCCACAAAGGTTTTGGACTGTCTAGCTACCTGGTTCCCAGATACCCCAGACACCACAGCAAGTTCACAGGGGCACCATGGGATATTTTGAAATTTCAAGACAAACATAGTGATATTCACTATCTGTCAGACACTATGAGAACGACTAGGTCACAGTTTCAACACCAGATCATGCTACATTCCTTTAGATGATATTGTATTTTTGTAAAGCTGGTGTTTTGGTCTGCTGTAAACACAAGCAAGTGCCATGTGAAAATCAGTGTGGAACAGGAAATAAGGATGACAGTGTCTAATCTGATTCTAAGATTTAAAAAGTTGTCTAGTGTCCACTATACTATGTACATACCATTAGTAAATACTTGTGGTTACTTAAGAATGAAATAAAAATATATTTTTCAGGGGTCCTGGGTAGCTCACTCAGTTAAGTGTCCGACTTCGGCTCAGGTCATGATCTCATGGTCTGTGGGTTCGAGCCCTGCGTCAGGCTCTGTGCTGACAGCTCAGAGCCTGGAGCCTGCTTCGGATTCTGTGTCTCCCTCTCTCTGCTCCTCCCCCATTCATGCTCTATCTCTGGCTCTCAAAAATAAAGTTAAAAAAGTTAAAACAAAATAAAAAAATAAATAAAAATATTTTTTTCTTTCAGTCTTATATATTACCTTTTTAAGGTTATTAAGTTGTTAAGGCACAGATACTTAAATTTTTTGTACCTAACTACTTAGTAAATAGAACTAGTAGATATTTCTTTGGGTCCCAGGGCAGGATGAAAAAATTACTGAGGCGCTAAGAGGGGTGTGATCAGAAAAGATTTAGGAACCTCTGGTCTTAAATTTGCTATCGTGGTCTCCCAATCAGTGATTCTGATGGTCTGCCCAAATTTTTTTCCTGAGTCTTGTCTGTCTTCTCTGAAATAGAGTAGTCCTGAAACTGCTCCCAACATTTACACTGGTTGTAAGCTGTGGTTCTCTCAGTTTTCTTTTCCTGAGTACTTTTTGTTTTTCAGTGATTTCATTCAAGTTTCTGGTCCACCAACATCAATCCTTAGTTTTCCAAGGACAGCAAGGATTTCTTTTTTGGAGGGGAGAATGGGGTGAGATGATGGGGGTAATGTACAGGTGGGAAGAAATAATGTCTTGTGTTTAGCTTACCATTTTTATCTTCTAACCCACATGGAGTCTTTAGGTAGCATTTTAGTCTAGATAAATTAGAAAGAAATTTTTGCCCTTATTATTTCACAAGATACACCCCCAGTTATTTCTCAGCTGCCTTTTTTTTTTATTATTATACTTACTCTGTCATAGTTTGCAGTATTTTCTCTTCTCTTTACTTGGACATACTTGCTGCTTTACCAAAGATATCTTTCTCTATAGAATAGATTATTGTCCTTATTTTTTTGGCCAGTGAGGAGGGCAGAATTACTTCATCAAGTTTCCTTGAAATTTTACTTATTTTAAAACAAGTATTATCTAAATTATTTTCATCATTGGCATTTTATTTTAGGTTGTTTGCTAATATTAAGTAGCTACATAAAGAATTATTTGGCCTTTGGGTCACCTTGCTGGCTCAGTCAGTTAAGCATCCTGCTCTTGGTTTCAGCTCAGATCATGACATTGATCTCGAATTTGTGGGTTCAAGCCCCGCATGGGGCTTCACACTGACAACATGCAGAGCCTGCTTGGGATTCTGTCCCTTTCCTCTCTTTCTGTCCCTACCTTTCTTTCTCTCTCTCTCTGTCTCTCTCTCTCTCTCTCAATAAATAATTAAGTAAACTTAAAAAAATTGTTTGTCCTTTATCTCCACATTAGATATTGTAGTCACTTCTATTATCACCATTACATAGTGGTTTCCTTTTAAATATATTCCATACTCATTTTTGTTCACACTTCAGAGGAACAGAGAGTTTTCTTTCCTGGTATATGCCAAGTAAATATTTGTCTTCAGAAGCCTTGTTACATAGTTACTGACTTGGTTTGGAGGTTTAAAGTTTTTTTTTTGAAGTCATCACTCTTTTCTGAATTGAACTTTTTAATTTAACTGCCGTCCCTTACATACTAGGGACAGCACTGAAGATTTCTCTTCGTCACTGAGAGAGAAAAAATAATCTTTCTGTCTTCACCATCTCAGGCTGCTGTGACAGAATACCATAGGCTGGATGGCTTAGACAACAAACATGTGTTTCCTATGATTCCGGAGCCTGAGAAATCCAAGATGAAGGCACAAGAAGATCTGGCGTCTGGTAAAATACTCTTCCTGGTTTACAGGCAGTGGCTTCTTGTTATGGAGGAGGGAGAAAGCAAGCTCTCCTGTCTCTTCCTGAAAGGACTCTGATACCATGAGGGTTTCACCCTAAGAACCTAATTACTTCCGAAAGGATGCACCACCAAAAGCCATCAAATTGGGGGGTAGCATTTCAGTGTGTGAATTTGGGGAGGACACAATCAGTCCATAACACTTGCTATTACTTTCTTTTCTGTGTTTCCTTAGCTAGCTAGCACTATGCATAGAGAAAGCAAAAGAATTATTGAGCCATGTTTATCTGCTTCTGCCAATCAAGCAATTAAAGGAAGGTCAAATGAGGTGATATCTACATGACATGAAATAACTGATTAAAAACTACAGTCAAAATAGCTATTGGTCAACACACATGCGCGCGCACGCACACACACACACACTGCGTACCTGACTGAGGTATGTGTGCACACATAAACATAACCTGATTCACACCGAATTCAGGCAGACTGCCAAGCTGACTAATCTGATAGAGTCTGGTCCTCAGCCAAAACCCTATGCCCCAAAGTACTATGAGGTAAAGTATCTCTTCAGGAACTCTCAGAACTGTTAGTAGAATGACTCCACACCCTCTATGTTGACAATCTAATCAACTTCCAGGAGTTTTACAAAGGAAATAATATATAGTAAAATCCCATTATAGAAACTGGACCACTAACTTGGAATTAGTATTAATTCAAACAGGAGCTTTTCTGAGTTGAGTCAATATTAGCAGACAATACAAATTAGAATAATAGTCTATATAAAGTTACAATGAGAAAAATGTGGAGAGCTTAAGAAACAAGCTGCTTGGGAATATCCTTAAATTTGTTAGTTTGCATTTTGTTGCTCTAATTAAAGTTTACATGCTAATTCAAAAATAACTTTAAAAACATTTATACTGAGGGTAAAATTTCACTATCTTGGCCCTTTTGTGGAAGGCAGATTGCCATCTCATAGCTCCAAAATTAGTGATGCATCTTGACTGATAAGAATTTCTCAATTTCTTGGCACGGTTTTATCCACAAGCACTTTAGAAATGGAAAACTTGAACATATTTTTAAAGGAATACTTAGATCCAATTTAAGTTTCCTAGTTTGGTTTGTATGATTGGTCATGCAGTTGTAAACTGAAAATATAAATCAGCGAATAAGTTCAAAATTTTCTAGATAATGTTAGCTGAAGTGTTCCCAAGCTGAGATAGTAATCTTGACAATAAGCCTAGGTTGTCAGGGAAAGTTCCATAGGCCTCATTTCTTGTTTAAATATTTGACTTCTTAAAGGATTGCTTAGAACAGGACCACATAACTAGGGGGAGCGAAAACACTCGCTCAAAATGTAGTTATTAGAAAAATGACAGACTCCTTTGTAAAGAAATCCTATTTTTAATATGCTACATGGCTGTCAGCAGGTTGAGGTATGCCAGAGTGAGGTCATTGTTGTGTTGGAGCTTGTGATTCACTATTTAGCAAATAGAAACCATGTCCTATCATTGCAGCACTACGGAAAAATAACTTCTTAGAATGGAGAAAATCCTGTTTTTTAAAATTCTGAAGTAATCTTCTTTTCCAGAAATATAGATCTGAATAATAAAAGTGGTGAGTCAGTAGCAAATCAAAGATGATTGGAATACTGTTTTCTTTTAAAGAAAATAGGTACATTTTGGTCTACCTTTTTGGTTGTTCTTCAGCACATCTATTTTTATTGTCACACACATGTCTTTCTATTCTCTACAAGTGGCAATTCATGGCCATTACGGGTGATGACTTTTTTTGGCCAATGCACAACACCATGGTCCATTGGCAACTCTCATTTCAGAGATGAGGAAACTGTGACTCACGGAGGGAAAGTAAATTGCTCAAGATACTGAGGTGGTGAGTTGCAAACACAACAGGAATAAGAACCCACTTCTTCTAGATCCTAATCACATTCTCTCTGTTGCCTTCAAAGCTCTGCCCCCTCCCCCCATATAATTTCAGAATGCTTACTTTTGCTTAAGTTTTGCTTTCACCTTTTGATACAATTTGACCTGGAAAGGGCAAGGGAGATTGAGTTGATTATGGAACAAATGGTGTAGAGAAAGTGATAAATATATTTCAGAGATAAATATGTTTAATCAGAGAACAAGTATGAACACCTATAATAGGAACCTCACTTATCACTTCCAAAGGAAGGTAAAGCAGAAGTGTAATTTTTCATGCTCTATTGTTTAAGAAATGAATTATGTATAAATTGTTCTTAAAATAGCCTGGTAATTTATTAACATACTTTCAATGACTTCTGGGAGAATGTTCTGAGACACAAAGGCCACGTCTGTATGCAATCATGAAATTAACCATTTTAATGTAGATTGAGTTTTTTGGCAGGACAGTCTTATTGGCCCAGTTTGGAATGACAGTGGTACTCAAGAACTATCTTCTTTATCTGTTGTTTTGTTCTATAGAAATAAACAAAAGTAAAAGGATAAAACACCATTTAATTGACTCCTCACAAATGTGCTTTAAAATATCTTGTCTGGAACTGGCTCACCTTTGTTTTCATTTTGTTTTGTTTTATTTATTGGTTTGCTTTTTTCAATCTCTCTTTCTCTGGCTCTCTCTCCTTTTAGTAAATGTGAAACAGGACATAGAATGTGAGATTTTTATGTGGTTTCCATTTATGTCAATGCATTTCTATCCATTCATTATTTATCTGACGATCAAAAGAATCTTTATTGCTATTCAGTTGATTGTGTTAACATGCATTTGTTACAAAGCTACTAATTTTCCTAGGTTCAAAAAAAGTAGAAGTCCTGGAATATTCCCGAAAGCCATAACATTTAAGAACTCAACATGCTTAGTAAATAATAATGTAAGTTATCTGGATTGCTCTGTGTGTATAGGAAGCTACAGATTTATTAGAAATGTGAGCTCAAAATAGGAGAAGGGTAGAAGATACACATAATATACCCTCACTGTACAACAAATTTAACTTTGAAAATTTGACTGAATATCACCATTTTTAAGTATCCAGTGAATATTTTCTACTAAGTTAGACTCCAGCTTTCACTAGGTGTTAGAATGAAGAATACCATTTTTCATGTTGCTATTTGTAAAAGACTCTTTCCGATGTGAGACAAAAGACCAAAATATAAGATATGATTTATTTCAATACTGTAAAACCTTGCTCATACAAATTAATTTCATATACATTATTTATGTATTAAATCCTCTAATACTTCTAAAGTTCTAATAACCTAAACTTTATGTCTTTCACCCCTCTAAGTTAACTTGGTGTCTTATGTTTTGAATGACAAGACTAAGGAACATTTGATAAAATAAGTTTTATGTGTTATTTATGAGAAAGACACTTAAGGATTTAAATAAGCCTCTAAAATATTTACATTTTTACTTCTCACTTTTTGTTTTACACTTTTTTTAAAAAAAATGGGCTTTTCTCTTATATTTGATGTAGATTTCAAACTTCAGATTTATAGTTCAACACCTTGCAACAAATTTTGTAAATATTCAGTGGGGGCTTAGTCTTGAAATATAAACATTTCTTGCTATTGAAGCACTGAAGAGAAGCAGAACCCCTCATTTATTATAAGACATCCAGAAGACTAAAGAGATTTTGAACTTTTTTTCTTTTTTCTGGAACATCTTCTTCAACAAGAAAAATGAAATGTCATCATGCTAAGGTGAATCATAATAAATGTTATGTCTTGTCTGACACTGAAAATAAATCCAAGTAAGTTTGGAGAAATATTGGTGGCTTTTTCCCCCATAGAGGTTTAGATCAGTTTTATAAATTAAACAGTATGCGTTGACAGCTTGGGGGCAGTAAGTAAACTATTCAGTAGATAATCTCCATAGAAACCAAAAAGTTTAACCATCTCAATCTAAAATTGCACTCTGGGCTCAGTTGTTGGATATAATAACGGTGGATCCTTCTTTTCTTCAAACTGATGATTAGTAACAAAGATATTGCAAAATATAACAGAAAATCTTATAAATTATGAAGGCCAACCCACAAGCATAGATTAATTTCTATGTCTGTTTAGTTAGTGTACTTGGTTGAAAAGTGTCCCCCCTGCTCCCAATTTATGTCTACGTGAAACCTGTAAATGTGATTTTATTTGGAAATAGGGTCTTTGCAATTGTATTCAAATTAAGGTGGGGTCATAGTGGGTTAGGGCGGATCCTAAATCCACTATGACTTTTAAATGAGAGGGAAATTTGGACACGAGACACAGACCCAGGGGGAGAAGGCCACGTGAAGACAGAGGCAGAGATTGGAGTAATGCAGCTATGAGATAAGGAGCACCAAGGATGGCTGGCAGCTACCAGAAGCTGGATGAGGCGAGAAAGATTCTTTCCCAGAGACTTTGTGGGGAGCATGGCTTTACTATGCTACTGAATTCCAGCAGCCTTCACTATAGTTTTATCTTTCCTGCTCTAAACTTGAAGTGTTTTCTCTCTTTTTCTTTCCTTCCCCCCTTGCCATTGGTACCACCTTTTGTTTAAAAGTGTACCGTTGGTAGTCAATATTGATTTATTAAATAATGCATCAGCAGTAGTGATAATTTTATTTATTATCTATCTGTGCCTGTGAGAGTATTTCCAGAAGAGATTAGCAATTGAATTGGTGGACAGTGTCAAGAAGATTGCCCTCCCCAGTGTAGGCAGGCATCATCTAATGGGTGGAGGGCCTGAATAGAACAGAAAAGCAGAGGAAGGACACCTTTGCTTTCCACTTGAGTTGAGATATTCACCTTCTCCTGTCCTTGGACATCAGTGTTCTTGATTCTTGGGCCTCTGGACTCGAATCAGAACTTACACCATCAAGTCCCCTTGTTCTCATCTTTGGATTTAGACTAAATGACACCTCTGGGTTTCTTGGTTATTCAGCTTACAGATGGCATATAGAGTGAGTCAATTAACTCCTATATTAAATTTCTCTCTCTCTCTTTCTGTATTTGTATCTCCATTGGTTATGTTTCTCTGGAGAATCTTAATATAGCACCAAAAATATGCCAGAAGTGGTTTTAAATCTTAGGAATACAGCAATGAATAAGATGGCCTATGGTCTTAAGGCCTTACCACTTCATAGAATAGATTGACAAAAAAATAGGCAATTGTAATTCAGTGAGATAGAGCTTGGATGGGGGTGGAGAACACAGGGTAGGAACAACTTCCCTCTTGAAGGAGCTGAATTTTAAATAAAAGGGAACCCTCTCTGTTTCCCTGTCTAAACTGCAATAGGTAAGCATATTAAAGATACCTGATAAAGAAATACAAATGGTTATTAGGCACATTGTCTTATTTCTCCCAGATACACTAGAATTTTATTAAGTATAAGGCTATAATTATAAAATTTTAGTCCTTATAGTTGGTCATAGGAGATGACTTGAAATCAGTAACCTCTGATTTTGTCTTTTGTGTGGCCAGTACTTTGGCCATCTCTTAGTTTAGAAATTATTATTTCCTACATAGATTTGGTGAGAAGCCATTCTTGTAAAACTTTGGAAAATATCCATTAAGTATCATTCTGTGCCAGATCCAGCATAAGTCATTGGGAATATGCCAACCTAGGGGAGAGATAAGTTCAACGTCCTCCTTGCAGCTTGCTGTCCTGGGAAAAGAAGGCATCATGATTCCCTAAGTTATTTGGGTCTTCATTCAAAGTGCTCTCAAGCTTTTCTAGAGAAGGTATAACCAGAGCTATCAGCTATTTTAAGGTTATTCCAGCATAACTTCAACAATGGCTGAAAAGGAAAGCATTTTGCTTGACTTGTCTCTTTAAATTAAGAAGGCACTTGGTCTGAGATACTTCTCCAGCCTCCATAACAATTTAAACCAAGCAATGGACTTGGTCCAGTGTATAGGCATTTGTACCTTTGCAGTTGCAAAAAAAGAGACCCCCAATTAAATGCTCAAAAGCATTTAATTACTTTCCTTTGAGACTTTCACTTTAACCCTGTTTATTACTCTTAAACTACTCGAGAGGGCAATATTTTTTATTGGTGACAGATTGCCCAAACTCTTGCCAATGACCTAAGTCTCTCTCTGCAGACATGACTGCATTTTGCTGAGAAGTGTTTTGTTGAATGAGGAGAAAGTGTGTGTCTATATTAAGGCAAGTGCTCTGCTCTTTGTTACTCCACATATGGATTATGGATTCATAAAGACCCATTACACAGACATCAAAATTCTCACTTAAAAATCATTAGACATAGTTAAACACACATAGTTGTGTTTTTTTTTTAATGTTTATGTATTTATTTTGAGATGGGGGGCAGGTGCAGAGAGTGAAGGAGAGAGAGAATACCAAGTAGGCTCCACACTCAGTGAGGAGCCTGACTCAGGGCTTGAACCCAGGAACCATGAGATCATGACCTGAGTGGAAATCAAGAGTCAGTCACTTAACCGACTGAAACAATCAGGTGCCCCACAGTTGTGTTTCTTTTTAAATTAATGTTTTCTTACTTATTTAATATTTATTTGTTTATCTATTTATTTTTTAAGTAGGCTCTAAACCTAATGTGGGTCTTGAACTCACTACCCCAAGGTCAAGAGTCACATGCTCTACCAACTGAGACAGCCAGGAACCACTAAAACACACAATTGTATGGATTTGTTCTTGGAGTCAGTTCCTCCTTATGTGTCTTTTCTTGGTAGAAACTTAGTATTTGGTGCCTGGATTTATTCATGACGTGATTTGGGGGCCTAAGAGGAAAGGTCTGTTTAGGAAGCTTAGATTCAAAACTAAGTGTGAGAAAAAAAAGGGTCTGTTTTAACTTGGTAATCAACTTTAGACACATCATTGACCTTTACATCTTGGTTTTCACATGGATTAAATGGTACTATTCATAGCTGTGTCGATGTATGGAGTTCTGATGAGCACCAACCCATGTAAGATAAGGGTTAACTGTTGCTGTCAAAGGTAATGGGAATATCCACTGGCTTAATAACCACATTTGATTATCTCTGCCTTTCTTAGTACTTCATGAGGTAGTGATCCTTGGTTTAAAGTACTTGAGTCAGAATAAAATAGTTCAGCGCATCCCATCGGTTAAGAAGCACATAATGACAGATTTGGGTGAAAAATATTATTAAGGACTATGAAGTCTTTTCTACCTTATCTCCTTGTATATAATATATGTAATTATGTGTATGTGTATGAATACATAATCTTTTAATTATTAACATTTCAAAAGACTATTTGGCACTTCATATCAAGGCGTTCTTGCAGGCACCTGGCACAAGAATGTCTATAGAGATAACAGTTGATTTGACAAAACATTTTTCAGGCAAAAAATATGCTCACTTCTGGCACAGAAACTTCAATCAAGTGTCCCAGTTCCCTTTATTGGATATGTATTAAAAAGAGAAGAGGGGCACTTGGGTGGGTCAGTTGGGTTAAACGTCCGACTCTTGGTTTTGGCTCAGGTTATGAACTTGCGGTATGTGAGTTTAAGCCCTGCATCAGGCTCTGTGCTGACAATGTGGAGCCTGCTTGGAATTCTCTCTCTCTTTCTGTCTCTACCCTTCTTCTCTCTCTCTCTCTCTCTCTCCAAATAAATAAATAAACTTAAAAAATTTATAAGAGGAGAAAAAGGAGGAAAAAAATTCTAATTTTCTTTTTTCAGTTTTTTTTACATTTATTTATTTTTGAGAGACAGAGAGAGACAGAACATGAGCGGAGGAAGGGCAGAGAGAAGGAGACATAGAATCTGAAGCAGGCTCCAGGCTCTGAGCAATCGATCAGCACAGAGCCCAATGCGGGGCTTGAACCCACAAACCATGAGGTCATGACCTGAGCTGAAGTCGGATGCTTAACCAACTGAGCCACCCAGGCGCCCCTAAACCATTCTAATTTTCAACTCCAAACATTAAGATGTTTTAAAGGCATGCTTGATAGGAAAATAATTGGCCTTAGTTTATGCATACTTAATCCATTGCCGAGGGGCTGGAAGATTTTTACAGGTAGAAGAGGCTGATAGTGAACTACATGGCCACCATGAACATGCGGGAACGCTTACTAACCAAAGAGCATATGAAGGTGAATCTATTCTTTACAACTGAGAGGCTAATAAGTTGTGATTCTTATAGAAGTCAGATCAGAAGCAATAATATGTTTACAATGTGTTACATTTTGTGACAAGGGTAGAATTTTGGACACTGTGTTTTACTTGCATTGTCAGTGCTTTGCTGTTATGTTCACTTTGTTGGAAACTCAACTACAAAGGAGCATTGGGTTGGATGAATTTCACATGACATCCAGAGCACAGATAGTGAGATCTCTTTCTCCATCTCTCTCTCTTCCCACATATATGCATGCATGTAGCACACACATACTCACTTAGTCCCTCATATGGATATTCTATATTTGACAGTGTCCCAATCACAGGTTAGATAGGAGTCTTTGCTGCTTTTTGGAGAAATGGAATAACATTTTAACACATACACAAAATAGTACATATATTTAAAGGTCTACTTATTTAGGAGTCTAATAATATAATCAACTATGTTTTAGATTTTTTAAGATATTTATTATGATCTACTCTAGGTTTGTGTTTAATTTTTCAAGAACAAAAGATAAATATACCAGAAAATATTATCAAATCTGGGCTCTTACTCTAATAATCTAAAATGAGAATTTGTTTACTTTACTTTGGGAACAGATGTGATCCATCGCAGTAGCCCATAAATAAGGTGTCAAACTGTTTGGCTGATCAATGAATATAAGTTATTGAAAAATAATGTAATTCCAAGGTCACCAAGGAGTTAAGCTTAGTATAATTTTGAAAGGAAGACTTCCCATTCTTAAAATATAGATGTGCATATTTAGGAATGAATGGTTGTATTTTAAATGGAATTTCTGGCTCTCAAACGTAGATTTGTGTTTAGTCATAGAAATAAATGATAATTCTTGGACTCTTTTATCTGAATTTAGCATTGTCTTCATTAGGGGCAAGTCTTCCGGAATTCTTACATTATCTGTAGTAGTTAAAATATGTCCACAAGTCATTTGTTACCCCTCTCTTCAAAATGCAGAGTGTAATTTCACTCCCCTTAAATGTGAGTCATTTATTACGTTCAGTGACTCAGTTTTGACAAAGAGAATGTGGTAGAATTGACTACCTATGACTTCCAGGATTAGTCCTAATATGCATTGCCACTTCTGCCTTGCTATTTCTTGGATCCTCCTATCTGGGGAAGCCAGCTGCCACGATGTGAAGATGCAGAAGCAGCCTGTGAAGAGGCACCTGTGGCAGGGAACAGAGGTTTCCTCCACAATCAGTACAACTTCTCAGCCAGCCATGTGAGGGAGTCACCTTCCAGGAGAATCTGTCAGCCCTAGCCAACCATGAAATGACTTGTGTCCTTGGATGACGCATTGATTATAGCCTCGGAGAGAGAGAAAGACCCACGCCAGATCCAGCTAAGAAAGCTGGTCCTGAAGTCCTGAACCACAAAGAAATGTTTATGGCTGTTTTAACTCTCTAAGGTTTGGAGTAATTTGTTAACGCAGTAATAGATAATATTTATTTATTTATTTATACACATGGGAGGCAGGTAAGATGGAGAACTGTTTATCAATACTAAGATGATTAATGGTGGGAGACCAGCAAGAAACACATTTTAGGACAGAAATTACAACCAGAAACCTGTTGCCAAGTCAGTTGTATATGGCCTGGCCTTCCTGTTTCGTGCATTGCTAGTAGTGCTTCCAGTAATGAGATAACCATCAGAAAGAGCCTATACACTTTTTAAGAGCCTATGAAACTATTAAAAAATTTTAAACAAACAACAGTAGCAAAAAAGGACTCCAAAATTATAAGCAGAAGAAAGAGTTATATAAAAATTTAAAAAACATATGAAACTTACAAAAAAAGAGAAGAAAATTACAAAGTAGAAATTAGTTGTTAATATCATGTTTATAGAACATCATTAGTCAACTGCAACTCAAACAAACCCTTCCAATTATGTAAAAATTATCCTTACTGTAGGATGTGGGAACAAAGGAGTTCCTGAGGCCTACAAAGATCCCAAATGCCTTTGAATTTATTCTATCTGTGGCTGTGCCTGGAATGGAAAATAAATTACATTTTTGTCATACAAATTGAGGGCATTTACTCTTTTTGCTTGGAAGCTGCCAATAGAAATATCATTCCAGGAAGAGAAACTCAGGATTTTATGAATGGTAATTATTTAAATGATTTATCTAAGTAACTAGAAGAGAAGTGCTGAAGGGAAAAAACAGAAATTTTAATAAAGTTTAGAAATCTCTTCTTTCTTCCCTGTCATTCTCTTCCCTCCCTCCCTCTCTCCTTCCTTCCCTCTTTTTTGTTCTTTGTAGATGGTTAGAGAAAACATTTTCTCAAGCGTTTCTGGAGCACATGGCAACATAAGGTAGAGAAAACTTGGTGGAAACGTTTAACACAGGCAAAAAATGAACAGTTTAGTCTGTCTTATTTTAATCAGTTTTATTTGTTTCATGGCCTGAGGTGAATTTTTCATTTTTTACACTTTTTCTAATCTACACAGTGAAAAAATAATAGCCCATATTTTTATAGGGTATTTTAAATAAGTTTTTGTAGTAACTTACTTGGATGATAAAAAAAAATCACACAAATGCAAAATATCTTAATAATCCCTGAAGAAATTGTTATCTCTGAGCCATGTCACAGGGTGTCTTATAAAGGAATGGGATGTCACCTAAGTGTCAGCTTGGCTTGTACTTGACAATAAAGTCAGTCCCATAGTGCTTAGCTTTCTTTATATTCTGATCAAGAAGAAGTGTCCAATTTTGGGTACTTTCTTTTTTCTTGTCTTCTACAAACTGAAATGGAAGTTTGGTGAAAGAGTTGATGAGTTTGAATTTTGAGGAATATAAAGAAATATATCTTGTGCAGACAAAGTAGAGTTTGGGGACAGCAAAAATATCTATGTGCCCACATGAGAATAAATTATATTGCTGTTTAAAGGGAAAAGGTGTGTTACCAAGACTCCTGTAATGAATCTGCTGGTAGCTGTTTTTTGAGGAAGAGCGACAACTTCACTCACGTCTCCAGCTCGCACTAAATTCTAGTCATCTTAACAGGTTGTGTGAGGTCATGGTGTAGTCCTCGGTTTGTAAGAGTTTCCAATAACTAGGCAGCTTTAAGGCCAACTATTATAAGATGAATCATTTAAGACTAGATTTCTCAGGCCCTTCCTGCTCTGATTTTTTTTCCCCTAACAATCCATGCAGCTAAGTGTAACAATATCTGATACTACGTTCACTGGAAGGAATCTAAATGACTGTTGTTCCTTTTAACTGTATGTTATGATTTTATTAAACTGACATTTGTTAGGTGAAGGATTGGGTGAAGGTTGGTGAACCGAAGTTCAACAATAGACCACAAAAAAATAACTGAAATAGGGACATTTATTACTCACAGGTCCTAGAGGAAGTACACATCATGCCTCAAAGGGTTGCATGGGAGGTCAAGGCAGAGTTCAGACAGAGGGAGAGGCAGGACCCCTGAGGGTGCAAGCCTTTACAAGAGTAGAGCTTGCTGGGATTCCTGGGACCAGGTTGGATAGGTCTATTCAAACCAAGAGTGGGGTTTTGGTTAGCCCCATGGGGGTCTTGTCTACAGGATGCATGAGGCATACAGGTGCTGTATGCCTGTAGAGGAGAGGAGTTGCTTGCAATCTGTAGAAGAGATTGGGGCTGCTGTTGGGGAAGTCATATCAGTAGTTACATTTGCTTGTGCTTCTGGAAGCTGCTATCAGACCACATGCTTCCATGAGAGGGATGATGTCAGTTTAAGGCCCCTTCAAGCCCCTTGGCCAAACAAAGTGGAGTAACCTAGCTAAACTTCTCACATTGTAGGAAAAGAAGAATGTAGAAAAGATATTTTGAAACAAGTAGGGTCAGTATTCTTTTCTAATTGGATATGATTAGAACAGATGGTCAATAAATATAACTGGATAAATGTATAAATGCAATAGCAGAAAAATTGGATTTGGTCTAATGTTAGTTTTCAAGATCACTGTTTTTGTACTAGGTATGAATTAATTATGAACTCAAGTATATGTGATTTTCTGTAAAACAGGGTGTATTTTGTAGTGAAAGGAGGTGAAATAGGAATCAACGTATGGTAGGCAGAACTCTAAGATGGTCCCCAAGATTCCTGGTCTCTGGTGTACATGAATTTTCTCTCAATTGTTCAACCTCTAACACATGTACTGCTCTGAGGGCATTTTGCAGGTGTAATAGAGATCCCATATCAGTTGACTTTAAGATAAGAAGATAGTAGGGTGCCTGGGTGGCTCAGTTGGTTTAGCGTCCGACTTCGGCTCAGGTCATGATCTCGCGGTTTGTGGGTTCAAGCCCTGCGTCGAGCTCTGTCCTGACAGCTCAAAGCGTGGAGCCTGTCTTCGGATTCTGTGTCTCCCTCGCTCTCTGACCCTCCCCTGCTCATGCTGTCTCTCTCTCTCTCTTGAAAATAAATAAAATATTAAAAAAAATTTTTAAAAATAGGATAAGAAGATAGTCAAGGTGGCCTGACTTAGTCATATGGGCTCTTTAAACCTTCATTTATGGTTCAAAGCCAGAAGTTAGAACTTTGAAGCATGAGACCAAAGCATTGCTGGGTTGGAGGTGGGGGAGGTCACATGAAAAGGAATGTGGATAGTCTATAGGAGCCAAGACCAGTTCCTGGCTGCAGCCATTAAGGAAACAAGAACTTAAGACCTACAACTGCAAAGAACTTAATTCTGCCAGCAACAAAAAATCAGTATTGAAATGGATTTTCCCCCAAAGACGCTAGATGAGAACAGCCTGGCTGATACCTTGCTGTCAGTCCTGTGATATCCTGAGCAGAGATGTTTTCTCATGGTGTTGAACCTCTGATCTACAGACCTGAACTATAAAGGGGTGTTTTCTTAAGCTGCTAAGTTTGTGGTAACTTCTTACACAGCAATAGAAAATAAATACATGATAAAATTAGTGTCATATTTATTTTTGGTTTTAATTAATGGCCACAGCAAGAAAGAAAAATGAGCTAATTCTTATGGCTTTTGATACTTTAGTACATGATGATTTTTATTTAGATATGTATCAGTTGTGCTCCAAGCTTCATTAGCCACAAAGAACAATGTATATGATATTTTGAGTGGTCCTCTAATCTCTCTACTCTGAATGCTACCTGGTTATTGGAAGGAAATCCAATATCTTCTAAGTAGTCTTCTCTGCAAATGTTTCTGAGATGCCACAGCATTCTGTATGTGTAACCCTGTTGATGGGTGATTGGTATGGTGGCTTCCCCACTCAGAGTCTTAGAGCATCTTCCTGAAATCTGCATTCTTCTATCCCATTGGTTACCTTTGCATTGCTGATCTTGGATCATTGGCACTAATTGTTAATTTCTTTTGCGCATCTGACTGCTGTGTTGCCTAGGGGACTGTGTCGTTTGTTGTTGATTCAGTACTATGCTCAGACCACATAGGTAGTGACCTCTGGCCAGCAGCTTCTATGCTTTTTCTCTTCCTAGAGCTCTTATGATGTGCCACTGGATCTCTGCAGCTTGTCTTCTGTCTCTGGCCTCTAAGAAATTGTCTCTCCCTCTTATGTGAAAATATTTTTGTTTTTGTTTATGAAGGGAAGGACAGGAGAAGGGAAGGACAGGAGAAAGGGAGGAGTGAAAAGTAGAGCTCTGTGGACCAGTAGGGATGAATTCTGGTCATTTCTAACACAGTCTAACATTCTCAGAGTGACAGACTCTCCAAGATGGTGAGAGGGTGGGATTGAGGTGGTCAAGGATAGCCATAAATCATTTCTACAACCAACCAGTTTCAGCTGCTGAGTCTAGCTCTTATTTACTCTTACTCATGGGGATTTCTCTCACAAGCTTTGTGTTTCTTTCTGAAATGCATTCAGACATGTGTGGGTCTAGATTTCAATTATGGGCACATGTTAGACTTTGCCCATGAGCTTCTGGTTCCAGACAAACCAAGGAGGTAATTGGGCACTTATTTAAGCGTTCCCAAATACTTTCTGATAGGACCGTGTTCACTAAAAACATGGAGAGGGGAGGTACAGAAAACAGTGTGAGGGTGGGGATTACTTAACTATCCTAGCTGCCAACACCATTGGATCAGGGACAGTCAGCTAGAACGTTTACAACTCTTGTTTAAAAAACATCTCTGTGGAAACTAACCTGACAATAAACTATAAAGTTAAAAAAAAAAAAAAAAAACATCTCTGCTCATCATCTGTACAGAACAAAAGTATCAACAAAAGTTGATAAAAACAGAGCCTAAGCCTAGTTACCATGTAAGATGTGAAGGACTGTGGAGATTTAAATACACTTGTGAATTGCAATATACATGCACTTACTAATGATTTCTACCAGATTTCAGGACTTATTTTATAAATTTAGACTTGTATACAATCAGTCAAGGACTGATCAGCATCTTGTTAAATGTTCCTTTCTGTCCTGACAAGTAGCCAGAAATCCACCATTTTTGTTTTCTAAGAAGAGAGCATTTAGAAATAGGATTTATATTGAGGTGGGTATAGTTGCTCTACTGTACATCTACTGTCTCTCTAAATGGAAGTACCTCCAAGGATTTACACCTCAGAGTAAACTTTTACTATGGATCAGCTATCTGTTAAATAACGGGAAAAGGAGGCTTAGCAATGAAAAAACAAACAACCATGGTGTACTCCTGTGTGCTTTTGTGGGAAAAATAAATATCACAGGAAAAAGAGATAGAAGTGAATTATGGTAGAAAATAAATACCCCAAGTGACCTTTCAACTATCAAAATGTCTCTGGTTTAAGAAGAACAGAACTATCTGTTTAATGTGTCCATGGTCTTGAAAGCTTTTTTTTTTTTTTTTTAAAGAACACATTTATTGAGATACACTTGATGCATTATTTTGATCATTTGGACCTATAATTGTCCATGGTACCATTAAAATCAGCAGAGAGACTTAAGATTGTCTGTATAATTGTTTAGCTTTTCCTTGGAAGATTATTTTCTGTAAGGACAGATTTTCTGTCTTGCAACTGAATCAGAAAAATGCAGAAAATAGTTAAGCAAATATTAATTTCTTGACACAGCTAAGGTAGAATAATTGCCTATATTTTCAATTATTCATGCAGTTAAAAAAGTTAAAAAACTTGGTATTAAGTACCTAACGACATTGTTACTTTTTTATTGTTATTATTGGAAATAATCTTGTGAAGAATTTTTCTTGGCTCGCTTTCAATTTTTCTTTCTCCCTCAAAATATGTCATAATTCATGCAAACACATACATATATGTTATCAGTTTGAACTGATTACATACTCTGCAACCCGCCAGATTGTGCTGGTCCCATCATACCACACATACCACTTTATCTCACTTACTACTCAACATCCTGGCCAGAGAAGTTGCAATCTTCACCCCCGCCCCCACCACACACACACACACACACACACACACACACACTCTAACAAATGGCTGCTTAGGAGCCAAGAGAAATGGTGATGAGGTTTAGAGGTGTTTAAACTTCTGGATCCACCATTCTCCCAGACAGTCCTAACGTTTAGAGAAAACAAAAGTGCTATGTCTAATTTCTGCTTTAGGGGTTTCATTGGATAAAAATAAATCATCTAATCTTGCAGTTCCACTGAATGTATAAGGGAAAAATAAGCTTTTTAAATTTTTTCTGTCATTCATGTATCCAAGAATATTACTGAGTGTAGTTCCGAAGGGGAAAAAAAAAAAAAACCTCTTTGGTCATAAGTTGAGAGCCTGGTCAATGTAAAAATAACTCTAAGTCATGTAACTATTGTCTTAATCAATGATGGCATCTGCAACTTAAAAAAAAAAAAAAACACTTATACCCAATTTCTAAATTACGGAGACATGGAGTGGAATTTATCTTGGGATTTTCCCATGGTGCCAATGGTCCTTCCTTTGTTTTTCAGTGTTGGCACTGTGCTACTGAATTGGACTGGAAATTCTCCATCTATTGCTGCAATCAGCGTCTTGCCATTAATCACTTTCCTGTCACTTCCCTCTACCATCACTCTTCCTTAGCAATGTCTCAGGGTCTACTTGTTAAATGTTTTATTTATTTTTGAGAGAGAGAGAGAGAGAGCGCGCGCGAGCGAGCCCACGTGTGCGCAACCGGGAGAGGGGCGGGGGGGTGGGGTGGTGGAGGACAGAGGATCCGAACTGGGCTCCACGCTTACAGCATCGAGCCCCATGCGGGGCTCAAACTCATGAACCATGAGCAAAGTTGGACACTCAACCGACCAGATGACTTAGTACTGGTTCAGTCAGGGTCCAGCCAGAAACGGGAGACCAATTTGAATATTCAAAACAAGGAAATTTAATGTGTGAATTGGTTACCAAGAACTGAAAACTCACCTGAAACTGCATGTGAACTCAGCGATAAGCAAAAACAGGAAGCTACTTTGCCCCTAGGCTGGAGGGACTAAGGCCAGGAGGGTTGTTGCCAAAACAAAGCAGTTGAGGACTGGATTTGGAGCCAGATAGAATTTGGATAGGCACAGATATCATCACAACCTTGAATAATGGCAATAAGAACTCCAACCCTCTCAATTTTTGGTGGTCTGTCTACTCTCCTGGTCCAGGATGGCTCTTGCAATTAATCTCCAGATGTCTTTATTCTCTATCCCACCCCCTGATTCACTCAACTTGTTAAACTCCTCTGTCCCTTTGCAAACTTGCCCATCCTTTCTGTCATAGATGTGATGTCTCTCCTCTCCTAATGTAGTTCCTCTCCCTGGGCTTTGGATTCCATTTCTTCCCTCTCATTAGGGAATTTAGATCATCAATTTTAAATGGTCTTCTTCCTACCTCTATGACAGGCCCTTCCCCAGTCGCATAATGAGTGGGTCTTCCTCCATTTATTCCTAAAGTACTTATGTTATATATGTTACATTCCTATCTTCACCTTTCTGTCTGACCATCCGTAATTGTGCTTTTATCCTCATAAATGCAAGATGGTATCAGAATCCTCAGAATCATCTCCACCTGGGGAAAGAAGAAGGGAGAAAGTGGAAAGACAAAAAATCCCTCCTTGTGAAGCATTGCCTTTTTATTTCGCAAGTAAACCCTCTCCAGGGGAATTCAGCCTACTCTAATTAGTTAAAAGTGCATCACATGGCCACTACTAGCTGAAAAGAGTCTTGGAAGCTAAATATTATAATCTGGTTCATCTATGTTCCAACAAAAGAGAGAGAAAAGAATTTCGGTAGGAAACTACTAGTGTCTGCCACAATCCCTTATAATTAGTCCTTCATAAAGAAATCATAGGGATTTACCCCAAATGATGATCTCTTCTCACTCCATATGAAAAAAAAAATCTTCTCATCACTTTAATAATGTTACTCAAGGTAAAACTGAAATTTCTTGATGTAACATGTAATATCCCTTCATGATCTGGCCCCTGCTTTACACTCGTTTCTTGTTTCATCTCATTCTCCTCCATCATTTGATGCTTTAATCCTTTTGAAGTGCTCACAGTGTTATTTGTACTTTTGTCTATATTATTTCTTTTGTGAAGAACATTGTTGCCTGCACTTTCATCTGGATAACTTCTATTTATTCACAGGGGTTCCAATTAAATGGCCAGAAGCCTTCCCTGACACCTGATGCTAGGTCAAGAGTCCTGCTATGTTCTCTCTTATCCACACCAGGAACAGTTACACCCTGTTACATCCTGCTGTTTACTTGTCTGTCTTCCCACAAGACTTGATAAAAGACATTACATGTTAAAATTTTTTTTAATGTTTATTTATTTTGGAGAGAGAGAGGAAGCATGTGCACACATGCACACACATGAGCTAGTAAGGGAAGGGCAGAGAGAGAGGGAGACAGAGAATCCAAAGCAGTCTCTATGCTTTCAGCCCTACATGGGGCTTAAACTCATGAACCATGAGATCATGACCTAACTGAAGTCAGACACTCAACTGAGTGAGCCACCCTGGTGCCCAATAAAAAGCATTACATATTTTTTTATTATTATATATTCATACTAGCACATAGTATGTGTTCAATACATATTTGTGATTGAACAAATAAATAAAATAGAATCAAAGTTCAGATTAGAGTCAATGAATTATACATAATCAGTTCACATATGTAATGATGCTTGGGTGCTTAAATTAACTTGAATTTGCATTCGACCTCTATTTTATCACCAGGGTAGCCTCGTAAGAACCTTCTGGAACCTGTCTGGAGAAAGGATCATTAATGAGTTATTCTGATTCTAGTTGGAAGTGTTGCCTCTTTTAATCAACTTTTAACTTTTATTCTTGTTTAGGAGAGCTTTCATAATTCTGATTTCTTACTGTGCAAAATCTTTCAAGTAATCTTAATGTCTATGAATCAAACTAAACAGATACAAGCTGATTGTTAAGATATTATAAGTTTGAGGATACTTTAAGGTAGTTTAGATGGCCAAATATTTTTTTCAATGGTATTATAAATGGTTTCAAATGTTAATAGGCACAAAATATGAATCAAACACAAAGATTTGACTCAGAGAAGGTATAGTACAAAGAACATGATATAAAAATTTCCTATGGTTTCCATATTACATATAAATCCACACATGACCCTTGTAAGTTCATGAACTTATATTTACATATAAATAAGTATACTAACATGCAAAAGTATGAAACTCAACAAACTCAGCCATTCACCTAAACACTTGTAGAAATCCTTGTCAAAGACATTGTTCACTGTACCAATCAATGCTCCTTTTATAGTTTTATGTTAATTTTTTAAAATTTAATGATGGAACAAATTTTAATTTTTCTAACAAATTGGGAAGGCTCCTCTTTGCCTTCTCCTTCTTCTTCTCCTCCTTTTTCCTCTTCTTTAAAGACAATGTGTATTATGTGCCTGATTCTTTAGTGCCTACAATGATTCAAGCCAAATTTTAAATTCTATTAATGTGTTTATATTGGCCCTTAACCTCTGATATTTTTCTCTTCTAAGTTTACATGATCTTGAATTTTTGCCTCAGCTTACATAAGCTTTAATACTTTTTTAATATTTCCATTTTATCACATTTTTATTATATATGGCTTGTTGTAATTTTCCTTAATTCCTTTGTGGAATGAGTCATGTTATAAACAAATATCTTTTCACATGTATACTCACACTTGCAGGAGATTGAAAATACAGAAAGGAGACACTTGTCTATGCTTGTGCCGAGAACGTTTCATAGAATCATTCCAAATGTAACATTTAGTCTAATCAGTCAGGACAGCCTACTTCTTTAGATGCATGCTTTCTTAGTCAATACTCTCTTGCTCTCTTGATTACATCACTATTCTGACTGATCTGACCAAAATTTATACTTGCCAAAGTTTCTACAATTATTCTGCAGGTTTAAGTATCAACACAACAGAGAATTGAGGTTTAGTGAAAAGCAATGACATAGTAAAAATTTAGATCTGTGAGAAGTGATTTCAGATTTATTATAGCAAGACAATAGAATGCTCATTTATCTGGCATCTAAAAATCTACTTTGCAAATTATAATAAAATTTACATAGCACTATGTCTCATTTTATAGATGAGAAAACTGAGGCTCAGAGAGATTAAAGAACTCACCACTGTCACAGAGGTAGTAAGAAACACCCTCCAAAAATGTGATGGGATTAAAATATCTCACTTGACCATTCTCCTGGATGTTAGAATAACCATTAAAAGTATGTTCTTTGGTTTCAGACACATCTATGAAAACTACCACATAATCCAGCTGTGGAATCCTGGACAATTATTTAATTCTCTGTGCCAGAGCATCTTCTGAAAATAAAGTAAGCTAAAGCAAAGAAAATATTATCAAGAATATCATAGGGAATAGAATATACACTTATAATACTGTACAGTATTTATTGAAAAAATCTGTGTATGAGTGAACCTGCAGAGTTCAAACTGTGTTGTTTAAGGGTCAATTATACTTACATGCTCTCACTGGTAGATCCCTTTAAGTATGAGCTACTTAATTTTTCCCTTCAGTGAAGTGAGTGTATTTTTAACTTGATTTTAATTTTCAAAAACATCTAGTATTATGCGAGAGAGTGTGATCTTTCCTAGGTTTGTGTGTGGGCTTCTCAATATATTGAAATGGGATCTGATAGCTACTGAGTGTCCCATGTGCTCATGGGCATCTTACCCATGACGAAGAAAAACAACTAGAGCCAACCTGTATTCGTCATTTTTCTTAGGTCGGTTATCATCATCATCATTATCATTATTATCATCATCAACAACAAGCATTGATTTATCACTCATTTCAAATATAATGATAATCCAAGATGGGCTGATACATACAGGTCTATGAGTAACAAGACCAAAACTTGTATGGTATAGTATGGTTCCTGTGGACAAGGGAGCAGGCAGAGGGCAATAAGTTGAGTGGGGGCTTGGATGAAGATATTTGTGTTAAGTAAAGTTAGAGCAGGAGGTACTCTGTCAGAATAACCAGGAACAATAAGAGAATTAATTCAGTTAGGTATGGTGTGTACATGATGGACAGGAGGTCCGTGTTGAGCGGTAGTGGGAGATAAGAATGGTAGGACTGAAAATGAGAGAGATGGATTTGGACATCACTTTGGGGAATGATTGAAGAATTTTAAACTAGATTCTACTGAATCCATAGAAGAAATTCTCTCCAAAATGAGAATTATCTGACTTTAAAAGATGCTTCCTAATTAGCTTAAGCTTGATTTCCAAGTAGCCAGGATTCTAGGATGAGTTTCAGCTAGATGGAAGTTTACCTTCTCAGTCCATTTTTAAAAAAAGATTCCAATTCTTTTACATTTTATGTCAAAAATTTGGAAAGTCAAAGTGTGTGATGATTGAGGGTATGAAGATGGACAAGATTTCTGGATTATAGGAGAATGTCTTTTGAATATAAAGATGGTATAAGATCTGATATAAGATAAGAATATAAAAGTGGTATTAGATCTTGAGTAAGAATTTAGACAATAAAGGACTATCTATGTTCAGCTTTAGCTCTTAGAGTTGTTCATGTTTTTCTTAGAGGAAACATAATCCTGTATGGCTATTTTGGCTTAATTGTTTATATGATTTTACCAGTTGCTCTAATTTACTTAAAATTTTTGAAATATGGGATCACAGAACATGCCAGAGATTAATTTTCTCATCAGGGAAAAACATCTTTAAACTTTCCTTTAAAATATTATTTCCAACCCCTACGATACTCCAGTTACCATGACACATAAAAAACATAGATAAGACAAGTCTGGTGGTCTACTTATTTGTTAATGGGAACCTGGACCAGTAGAGGAAATACCGTGCAAACATGCCCTCCTCGGGTCCATGTGGGTGGGAAAGAAGTAAGTGAAGCGTGCTGTGTCTACCAAATACCTCCAATGTTAATGGCAATGGAACTATTCTATTTTTCTTCCAAATGGCTGAATATTGCCCATCTTCATAGCAGAGATAAATGGATTCACTTAAAGTAGGCTAACTAACTACATGGGTGGCCCCATTTTATTAGTAAAAAGAGTCCCATCCATGAAAATGCTCAGTTTCTAAATTAAACATACACACACACACACACACACACACACACACACACAAAACTTTCAAGAGCAAAAGGTCCATGGTTAACTAGTTCAAATTATTTAAGCATGGAATAATTAATGGCTACTATCCTTTTCAGTGTATAAATATGAAATCTACAACTTTGGCCTATGTAATACAAATGTTGTGTGTGTGTTTTGTGTTCCTTCCATGGGTTGCAAGTGTAGCTATCACTTGTATACATGTTCATTAACACAAATTCATTTACACTTGTTCACACATTCTTATTATACATTTAATGGTGTTCCTTCTGACTCTGAACAAAAAGCACAACACATTTAAATGAAAATCATTGCAAGCTCAGGCATACAAAAATGCAATGATACATCACACTTTTAAAGAGCATTTCATTAATAGATGGATCAGAACATACTTCTTGTACATCATTTAATTGTTATGTATTTAAAATGAGACATATTTCTAATATTCTTTTCAAGCTTTCATATACTTCAAATTTATTATGTCAGTTGTTAGTAGCAATGACATCACAAGATGAATTCAAAGCAATGATTGCTTTAACATTTAAAAAGCTTGGAGCATGCCGATTATTCAGCTGCTAAGTGAAAGTACAAATGTCAGTTTAGCTATCTATAATCTCATACTGTTTAAAGGTTCATGAATTACACATGCAGTGGATAGAAATGGAGGAACTGAATTTGACTAAAAGACCTTTTTCACAAAAAATTTGCTGAAACGGGTTCTTCTAATGTATTTTAGTGATTAATCAATTTGATTTAAAATGTTAGAATTATTTAAAGTCTGTACTTTGGATTTACTGTGAACTCAAAGCATGTTTATATTTATTGCATCAACTAAGTAAACAGCATATGCTTAATGCTTTTAAAATGCTCTCCGGTAAAATTTAGGTCAGTACTTACTTGTTAGCTACCAGCCACGAAGATACATTGACGTATTTGATTAACAGTCTGCTTCTACCACAGTACTTTGGGTAATTTCTGCAATTTTGTGTCATTGGCAAAAATTCAGTATCAGCTGCTATCATATACCTGAAGGTGTTTTACTTGCATTAATTTTCTGTATTTTTCAATATTTACACACTTTCTTTTTAAAATTATGTTTGCTTCCTTTGAAGAGCAAACAATTCCATCATGAAATATTCTTTAGAGTATAAACACAGAAATACTCAGGAGGCATTGATTTCCTACTAACACAGTGTACTGGTGGACATGATTTCAAATACAGGGAGGACCAATAATGGCTGAAAATTAGGATTATTTGAAATTTTAACCATTATCTGACCCTATTAAATACCATATACTCCTATTACTACTTAGTTGTATTACTGGAGCCACAAAACCAGACTGGTTAGAGGGAGATATTTTATTTCCCTTCTCCCTCTAGCAATTCCTGGTTTTAAGCCAAATTATTACTGGTAAGTATTAACAGGTAAATGCTATAATGAACACTAAGAAAAATAAGATAACTCAGCTAGAGATATAGGAAGAGAAATGGTTTCATTATATGTTTGCATCCACCAAATCCCCCTTCTCTCTGCTGAAGATGTTTCATGCTTATAAATTTTTCCACCCACTATTGAAAGAAAGGCATAGTTAGTCCAAAACATTTAAATCTGTCAAATGAAAGAATGAGTGAATATATAAATAATTATACTAGTCTGGGGATTGAAAAACCCCAGTGGTTACATTTATCCAACAATCAAAGTGCCCTGCTGGATGGTGGCCATTGGTTTAAGATAACAGAGTATAGAACCACAGCTGAAAAATGGGAATTACAAGGCTGAGTTCACTTAGTTAAAAAACTGAGGCCACTGAAAGCCCTTGGCATGGCTAAAAACTCCTCTTTAGGGTGAACACTATTAGCTTACACTGGTCAGATGTACCAGTATTGTATCTAGGAGAGTCTAGGTAGAAATTATCATAGAATCCTTTCAATTTGAATTTTTGGAAAGATAGATGAATGAATAGACTAGGTTCATTTACATCTTATGGAGGAAAAAGATAGGATCCAAGGATTCCATGGTTTTTTGTTTTGTTTTGTTTTGTTTGAATTGTGCATATTGTCTATATTTCTGAATCATTCACATTCCTTGCTTGGAGTTTTGGGGTCAGGACATCCTTTATCTTCAAGATATCTTCCATACAATCTCACATACTCAAAAGTATTCAGGGTATTTTCTCTTGGAGGTCACTGCAAGTCTGTCATATTCAAATCAGAACTCATCCTGTTCCTACCCCAAGTCAACTCTCACTTCTCAGTGTGTCCCTTCTGCGATTGGTCTTACTAGTTTTTCAAGTCATGCAGATGTTCGCAATAAATCATAGCAACATTTACTCCTCCATCTCTCTTCCTTTTCACTTCTAGCCACTATGTTTCAAGCCCCCACCCCTATCTTCTATTACCCAGACCTGATCTTAAAAGCTCTTCTTTGATTGTTAAGCTTTCCTAGGGGTGGTTCAACTGAGCACTCACTACTGGGGTTCAGAGGTGCTTTCTGACCTTGAGTTCCATCCAACTTAAAAAGCTTTCCCTGACAAACCTAGTCAGCACCTCTACTTCCCAGAAATCAACAACATTATTTTGGGTAGAATTTGAGTGTGATGAGTTGTGGTACTTTACAATAATTCCCTAAACTCTTTCAATAAGATCCAAATGTCCTTGAATGTAGGGATTTTGGTTCTCTGACTCCTCTACAGTACTTGTCAGGCCATTAATCAAGACTTATGTGGTTGAATTGAACTGAAAAGCAGGTAGAGGAAGAGGAATGATGTAAAACGGAATGAGAAACTGGATGTGGAGCTGACAGAGTACCAGACAGTGGGAGGAGGGATTTTGAAGCTTGTTATGAAGACTTGGCAGCTGGTGGAATAGAGCAGATACGTGAGAGTCATTTGATTTCACTAGCATCAGGATAGATCAGCATAGTGGCACATTTTAATCACCTAGGGAGTTTTTACAAAGTTTTATTACTTGCTCCACTCACCTCACACCCTCCCCCCATTCTGATTTAATTGATTTGGGAAGGAGTGTTGGTTATTTTTTAAAAAACTTTGTGGGTAACTTTAAGCTTCAGAGAGGGTTAAGAACCACCAATAACAGGACCTTAGTACTCAATGGGTGGCCCCAGGACAAAGAGCATAGGCATCATCTGGGAGATTGAATATCTGGCCTCACCCCAAACTTCCAGAATCAGAATCTGCATTTTAACAAGATTTCTCAGGTCATTCTTATACATGCTAAAGTTTGAGAAGCACTGCTTTATAGGATCCATACTGATTTCATCCTTGCGGACCTTGGCAGCTAAGAATCTAGTTAGTATAACCTTGGATACATTCACTGCACCTGGCTCAGACCAAGGTCCAATGGCTGCCTATGCTGAATACGTCTAAGAGAGGCAGGAAGGGTGGAAAGAGAAAATGATGCCAATAGGAAGGCAGGGCTCACAAACTCTGACAATTACTTCAATTAGCCTTGGATCCCTATATTTTTTTCAGGATCAGTTTTGTGTACTGTGACTCAGCGCATCTGCCTCCTTCCTGTCTTCTCTTCTAACAAATTCACTCTCCCCTAAGAAAATCTGTTTCTTTGTTGATCATCCAGAGTTTTAAAGCTACTTATCCAAAGCTTCTTATGAGGAGTATTAATGCTAATGGATTTAGTGCTAACCACACCAGTCAAGATGGCAACCACATCCATGAAAGGATATTCCTGTTTCCTGCCTCTTTCATGCTGGGGAAGTAATCAATAGGAAATTTGGAAAGGATGCATGAGTGTGTGAGGGAGGGGACATAATCTCCTAATGTTGACAAGGGCTCTCTGTCTTTCAATAACTAACCCAGAGTTTGCTTTTAAACTTTTGAGTTTTAAATATTACCTCTATCTGAGGAGATCACTCCTGGTTCACCTCCAAAGTCATCAGTAGAATAGTCTAGAGCTGCATTATCCAAAATGGTAGCCACTAGCAAAATGTGAGCCTTTTGAAGGTGCATAGTTCAAGTTGAGCTGTGCACACTGCATTTTGAAAACTTAATTAAAAAAAAAAAAAGAAAGCAAAGTACCTGATTATTAAATTCATGTTGATTACATTTGAAAGCAGAATATTTTGAATATATTGAACTAAACAAAGTACTGTTAAAATTAATTTCAAATGTAACTTCTTGGTTGTAGAAAATTGGACTACAGGAAAATTAAAAGTAGCTTACAGTATGTTTCTACTAGATAGCTCCAAGGTGAAAGAACTGAGCAGCCCTTCCAGGCAGTAAAATTCTAAGTCAGTATTTACTTTCACTCAAATGTCATTATAATGTTAATTTACAATGAGGTAGGAGACTCATAGACTTAAGCTATGGTTTTGGGAAGCAACTATGGCTTGAGTGGCATTGGCAGGAACAGGAGCTGGCAGAAATTTTAAATTATAGATAATTTGGTTTGAATCCATTTTCCACTCTTTCCATCATATAATCCAGGAAATTTATTAGCGTTCATAAACAGTCTTAGGATGATTTTTACTAGTTCAGAGAAAATTTTGGATATTTTGACATAAGCTAAAGTGATGACATTTAGCGTTTGAGAGCACACTTGAGAGATAAATCATATCTAATTAACAAATAAACAAATATTTACTGAGCACCAATTATGTAAGAGGCACTATATACTATGTGATGCTTCATGCTGAAAAGATTTCATATATTATAGAGGAGATGGCAAATGGGAGAGCATGAAGATACTCAGTCTATTAGATCCATTATGTTCAAACAAAACAGGTGGGACAATGTCAAGAACATATAACATTATAAAACTTATGTCTTCATGAATTAGATGGCTGAATCCTTCACACCTGCATCTAGTTTGTTCTTATCATATTGACACTCTCAAATCAGTCCTTAGAATTATCCTTTTTTTTTCATTCCTCCTTCTACACTATTGAGAGTATTAGCTATAGTCTTTCTTAGACTCGGGAGGGCCAAGTATCATGCTAAGCTGTGTCAAATCTTGTTACTTATAGTAAATGAATTGTCAATAGTTGGAACACATTTGTTATATTTGGTCTATCTTGGGGAAGAATGTGTCGAAGAGATTGGACTCATTGATCTGTGGTTGCCAAATACTAAATTCTTAGGGTGTCACAGATAAGTCATTTATTTTTCTATGGACTATTAGGTGAAATAATTGTTTCATTATACCAACAACTTATCATACTTCTAACAACTTTTGACATTTTGAAAGGAATATTTTAAAAATCCATAATGTAATGTACCAATGCTATATAAAGAAATGATACAATGTGAATACAGAGCAATGATTGTCAGTCTTGACCAAGAAGGTATAATGCTAAAACAGGTACATTTTAACTAGAAAAATAGAAAACCCATCCCAAACCAAAAGATAATAGAGGGAGTATAATACTATTCGTGGCAAAGTGAACAAATGTATTATCAGAGTCCACAAAAACATATTCACATAATCCATTGGAGGAAGGTAGAGATGGCCAGAGTTTTTGAAACACCAAGGGCAAAATGTAATGTGTCATAACTAGAATTTAAAAAAAAGAATAACATCGAAACTACTGATAATCATCTCATATTGTAAGAGTAAGTACTGTTTCATGAAACTCTCCCTTTAGCTGTATTTGGTGTGTGTGTGTGTGTGTGTGTGTGTGTGTGTGTGTTCTGGGTCACCATGTAAATGTATCTCTTATTGTGGACAGTAATCAAAAATATTGAAAAAGCATTACAAATTACATTTTAATGAGTAGCCATTAAAATGATGAGTCTGAAGTCTAGGAAGATTACATCTTTCCCCAAAGCCACAGAACTGAGTAATAAGAAAAGTGAACACAGAAACTTAATGACTCCCTAGAAACTTTACTGTACTGTGCTGCTACTTTATTTCAATCTCAAATATTCTACAGCTGAATGTGGAGAAGATATTTTGCTTCAACTTCAAAAGTAGTAGAAGAACTTATTACCTCAATGATTCCTTTGTGCATGACTTTTCAGACTATACAAATAAGAAAAAAAGTATACTGATAAGTTTTCTTCTAATCATATTTTAGGCTTAAGTAACAGTAAATATTTTTATATTTAAGAAAGGGGTGGCTTCTGATTTGCTCTCTTCTGAACTGATACTTGGTGATAAACAGAAGTGGACATACAATGATTTCTAGATAGCAAATTTGGTGAGATAGCCTGAAAGTGTTTGCTGCCTTTCTTCAGCTCTTGAGGACTATCTGACCCACAGAGCACAGTCATGAATTTTAACCAACAACCAAAGTGCTTATTCAATAGATTTGGGTGCAGAATTCAGTATGGTTGGCAGAGAAGCTGAAAAAGTCTGAAGGAAAGTACTTAAAGAAATTAGGCCATTTAAAGCCATTGTAAACTGTTATTAACCACTATTAATCATGATAAAAAGTTAAATGGAAGGGGGAAAACATTTGGTAGCTATAAAAAATGTGTGTTCCAAATGGACAAAATAGCTGAGCAAGTGTCTCCAAAAATGGGGATAGAAGATACTCATCAATTTTTTACCATATGACGAATGCATGCATTCTTAAGTTGATTAGCATTCATTTTAGGTGAATTTTCAGAATGCAGTGTCACAATATTTTATGATGCCAGTAGAGATGAAAGTCAGGTGGAGACAATATGAAGAACTGTGGACTTCTCTGGTAATAGCTTTCATTCTCTTCCTTCCATCACTCTCCCTAAACCACTGAATCTTAGTAAGATACACACAAAAGTAACTCTATCATTTCTAGCAACCCTGGCAATTTGCTAGTTTCCTTTCAGTAATAAGCATGAAAACATGAATCTTTTTTTAAGAAAGAGGTCTCTTCTCTTTGATTCCCTAAGCATTTTAAGATTGACTTCAGCGATTTTTATCCAAAGAATTCACAAACTGCTTGTATACATGTATTGATGCATACACAAATAATTTCAATGATGATGTCAGGATACTTATAGAATTATTTTTAAATTACTGGTAGAATAAATATTTTTAAGTGCAGCTGTATTAACCTCACCAGTATTTTTATTGGCATCTTAATTGTTGTAAAAACATGTATTTTCATATAATTATCATTAACCTGCAAACAATAACCTTCTGCGTGTTTAAAGTGGTTGCAGAGTTTGTTATTATAGACTGCTTTCAGTACTGTTCATTTAGTATGCTGTGTTTTTAACACCGATGTAATCCACTCTGCATTTTCCATTTAAAATGCATAAGGCAAAGTGCATCATAACAGGATGTAACTACGTATTAATCAAATTAGCACAACACTTCAAAAGCTTGGGCTTTTTGCTGGGCTACTGTTAGATCACAATTCATGAAGGAAAGCAGCAGCATAATGAATGGCTTGGCAAGGGAGCAGTTTATTTTCTTTCCAGAAAGATATAGAGTGGGTTAATTTTCATGATGGGAAAACATGTCGAGAAAGGGTAACAGTAAGCATTAAGCTAAAGGACAATAAGTGGAATTTAGAATACTACAGTGGTTTGGCCACTGATAAAACATAAATTCTATAATTATTTGATGACACAACAGAACTCCAATGACCTATTGTTAAATTATTAAATCTTCATGACCCAAGCAAATACAAGCCAGTATAGTCAATATTAATATTCAGAACATGGCAGATTAGACAATTCTTTGCATGAACAGCATGCTATATAGCAATGGAAAATGTGAAATGTGGTATGTCCAATTACAGAACTCAACGCAAACATAACCTGTGCCATGCAATATAGCATAATTGTAATTAAATAATTGTTGATCTTTATCAGTGTTTGGCTTTGCATAATCCTAAATATGCATGCAGCATAGTGCATTGAAAACAAAACAAAACAAAACAAAACAAAAAGACTAACCTGGATGGAGCTTAGCTGGGACAAATAATAAAGAAAAAATTAGACAGCCAAACAAATGGAAGTTAATTATTTTGCTTGAACATTCAACTGATTGTTATCAGTAGATGTCTGGCACACACAAACTTCCTCTTCACTGTTACTGACAAATAACAAATGAACAGCTAATTTCCTTTTAATCTAAAACCATTTTTCTTAGCATGGGGATTAGAATAAGGAGTACACAGGGAGAAGCATTCACCTCCTGATTTTTTTTTCTCCCTAAATGGGAGTACGAGGTTATTTTAACGCTAGGCTCCGATTTTCTTTTTTTCCATGTGCAAGACCAGGACAGTGTACTGGGGGCAAGAGAGCAAATGGAGAGTTTTCAATGCCAGAACCAGAGCTAGAGTAGAGTGATTTTAGTTTCTGAATGATTATGAGTGTGTGCTACTTTACACAAAGAGTGTACTCTTTTCACACTATACAAATCTAGATACACACATGGGGTTTTGGAGGCTGGGTGAGGAGGAGAGACAGAAGAGAGGAGAGGAATGGGAAAGGAGACAACTGGAGTGAGCTGGAGGGGAAATAAGAAGGATATAATGGCAAGAAGAGAGAAATTGGAGAGCGCAGGAGGGGAGCAGAGAGCAAAGGAGAGATCTGAATGAGCCCACCTCCAGGGCAAGCAAGTTTTAACCCAACACTTCACCTATGTTCTCAATCTATAAGGTGTTGGTGTTGGTGTTGGTGTTGGTGATGGCTTAGAGGAGCCCTAAGGAGTTTATGATTCAACAGTTCTGGGACTCTGGATCTACGACTAAGAAATTCTACTGCCAAATATTTTCACAAGTGTCCCACAGTAATCCTCCCCCAACTTTTTCTTTAAATAAGAGACAGGATTTTCATTTTAAAAGGGAGGTTGTTAGGCACAATGAAACCAACACTGGTCTCCTAAAGAAACCCCTAAAAATTCAGGAGCACTCGCAATGCTAAATCCTGACACATGTTTTTGTTCGTTTGTTTTGCTTTGTTTTGTTCTGTTTGGCTTTCTCTTTTACAGAGTGGGATCCAAGTAAACCAGTTCCTCTGCCTCCATAATACAACTGACATTTTGGACAGAGAATTGTTTGTGTACCCTATGTATTGTTGGCTGTTTAGCAGCTTCCTTGGCCTCTACGCACTATATGCCAGTGGCATTACCCCCCTGCCCCAAGTTGTGATACCTAAAAATGTTTCCAGACATTGCCAGTGTCCCTGGGAAACAAAAATTGTTCCTGACTGAAAAACCACTTGCCTAAACCAAAGGTAGATCATACAGCCAAGGCATCCAAAGAGCAAAGATAAAGTAAAGGAGAAACTTTTTATATTTCATAGCACATATCACCCTCTAAGAAAATTGAAAAAATTGCCAGGTGGAAAGATACATTTGTAATAGCCCAAATCCATTAAAAAACAAACCAGAATACTTACAGTGCATAAAGCTTCAGATATGTAGAAATTCAGTTTAGTTATAGATAATATCCTAAGACTGAAAGAAGAAATGAAGGAAAATACAAGTGGGTTTTACAGAGAAGCAGAGAGACAGAGAGAGTCCCCTTTTAGGTCAAAGTCCACATGATCTGAATGTGACACATTTTGAAACAGCCCATATGAATTTAGTGAACACATCATGGACTGTCTTGAACTCCTTCCCAGAGAGACTAAAAGCTACAGTTGGGTCAGTTTATACTGACATCAGCCTCTGATCAGAATCCTGTAGCAGCAGAAAGCAACATGACTCTGTTTCATGACTTTCTGGTGAGGGAAAGATAAAATATTCTGTGCTGACCCTGCCTGAAGTTGATTTTTCCTCTTAGGTCTGCTAGAGGACAGAAGATTTAAATGACAGAACTTTGGCTTTAAAGCTTTTCTGGGAATAATTCTGGTGAAGATCCTGTTTTTTAGACACACCAGCCATACCTTGCCACCTAGACACTTAAAGGTGTCTCATCGCTGATGACGATGAGTAACTGTCCGTCAACTGGAGCATTTCCCTGGAGCAGTCCTTGTGGGCATCAGAATCACCTTGAGGGCATAGTAAAAATCGGATTGTTGGGCTCTAGCCCTAGAGTTTCTGACGATAGATCTGGGGTGGATCTGAAAATGTTCATTTCTAACAAGTTCCCCTGTGATGCTGATGCTGCTTGGATAGTCTGAAGTCCACATGTTGGAATATATTTGCCTTAGTGTTGCCAAGATTAACCTCACACTAAGTGATTATTCCTTTCAGCTGATTTTTTAAAAATTGCTTAAATTTTTAATTAGAGATGCCTATCTCACAGTTGCTTATATGTTGTCTTTGACTACTTCGCTGATTTTTCCATGACAAAAGACTTGTCTCCTGCTGTAGGAGATTGCTCTGCCTTTCACTTATCACATAGTGCTGAGCACACAATAGATTCTTAATAAATGACTCCTGAATATAGAATGAATGAAGACAATGTAAAGTGTAAAGTTACAGTATATTTTATCTTTTTGATTTTTCTTCATCAAAAGTAGCTATGCTTTGGCTTGGCCTAATACCAACTCCATTTTCTTTCCACTTTAAATCTCTTTTTCCCCCCTGCATATAGACCTCATTTAGGAAGAACAGGAACACATATTATGGCTTACATACTTCAACATGAAAAGCATATAAAAGGGCTTTATAGCCATACTTCTATTTTCATTATCTAAGTGTATTAGTAAAAGCAAACCTATTACATCTTCCTTTTGGGAAGCCAAAAACATCTGGAATTTATGTTATGAGAAAGAGCTTTGACAGACTTTATTTGACATGTACATCAACTGCAGAGAAAAAAAATCACCGGAGGAAATGTTAAACTAAGTTATGATGCTCTCCTTCCAATAGATTTAAGCTGGCTGGTTGGCTGTGTCCTGAAGATGCATTAAAATAGGAAGGCACAAAATGGACAGCTGTTTCAGAGAGATCAATCCCTCATTATCCTAACTGATAAATAAATGTGCAATATAGTGTATAATTCTGGTGTGGGGCTCCAGATATGAGATAATTCTTTAGAGCAAGGCTCAAGTGATTTGTCACTAGGCCCTTAGAAGCAACGCTGTGTGTTATACTGCTGCATGCTTTGCTTTTATTTAATGGGAGCTATATCATTTTTATTTGATTTCTTATTTATATTTCAGAATTCTTGAAAGGTTATTCTGCTATCAAAGTGAAACTATGTATATACTGCCAAGCCATTTCAGCTCATATATGTATAAATAAGAGATTTCCCCTGCCCCTGACTCTTCAAGGTTCACTGAGATATTCCACCTTTCATACCATGATCTGTAAGAGGGAATGGACATAATATATCTGTCCTTCCCCCCCCCCCTCTAGCTCCATATCATACCTCCAGATGTCCTCTGAAACATTAAGAAGGAAAAAGTTCTTTTTTTCTCTTTCTTACTCCTCTTATTTCTGCATAAGATGCCACACACACACACACACACACACACACACACACTGAATTTTAGATTCAGAAACATAATATAATATTTGAAATTAAGATTGTACCAGAAAAACCATGGCACATGAATATTGTAAGTGTTATATGTAGAGACAGGGATTTTCTAAGAAATGTATGCTTTTAGCATCACAGCTGCTGTCAAGGAAAAAACCCAGAGGTGTTTCTTCCCTTTTTAGCTTGTCTTCTGCACCTGTCTGTTAACCCTCCTAATCAGGTTCCAACATCAGCCCTAGGAAAGCCTCTGCTGCCTTCCAAAAAGACACAGTGAGGCAGTTTGCACAAATACAACATAGGTGCTTATGGGGGTAGATGTTCTGAGGACGTATTGCTTTCTTCTTGAACAAATATGCAAAGAGCTTTTCTCTATTGCTGTATGTAAGTGTGACCTCTTTAATGTCATTGGAGGGATGTGGGTCAGAAGACACTGAATATAAAAATTTTAAGAAAAGCCAACATTGAGTTACACTCATTAAAGAAGATATTAAAAGTTTACAATAGCCAAGACATGGAAACATCATAAATATTCATTTATGGAAGAATGTATAAAGTAAATGTGGTATTTACATAGAATGGAATATTATTCAGCACTAAAAAAGACAGAAATCCCATTTTGAAAATCCCATTTTCAACAACATGGATAGACCTGGAGGACATTTGCTAAGTGAAGTAAGCCAGACACAATAGAACAAATGTTACATGACTCCAATTATATTAAGAATGTAAAATAGCCCTGAACTCTTAGAAGCATAGACTAGTATGGTGGTTGCCAAGGGCTGGAGGTGAGATAAACAAGAGGGGATGGTCAAAGGGTTTAAAGTGTTAGTTATACAAGATGAACAAATCCTAGAGATCTACTCTACTGTAGAGTGCCTATATTTAATAATACTGTGTTATATATGTAAAAATTCGCTAAGAGGGTAGATCTTATATTAATTGTTTTTATCACACACACACATATGAAAACAATAAGGAGGGAGAGAAGAAACTTTTGGAGGTTATCAATATGTTTATGGCATAGATTGTGGTGATGGTTTCACAGGGATATGCTTATCTCCAAACTCATCAAGTTGTGTACATTAAGTATGGACAGCCTTTTGTAAGTCAATCATACTGCTATAAAGTTTTTTCTCTATAAAAGTTTACATTTAACAATACTTTTAACTTCTCAAATTCAAGATAGCATAATCAGGCAATTTATAAAATAATAGTTACAGATTTTTTTCAAATGTATTAACTTATGCAGTAAGTAGTGTGCTTTGGTAATGACAGGCACACTTAAAGTTGTATGAAGAATATCAATTTCTATCAATCTTACCAGTTTGTCTCTGGGAATATTTGTGTAACCTTATGTGAAAATAATGTCAAAAAAATCTAAATCTGAGATTCTTCATGAATGTGAAGATCAGCTAAATTATCATCTTGACCCACCTTGACCAGGTACCATATGCAAGATATTTTCCAACCCACTTTGGAGAATTCGGCTTATTATTTCACAGATTTAAAGCAACATGTAAACATGAAAAAAAACTGAGTCCTGAAGATATCTAGATTTTACTTTTACTTTAATTTAGTGTAACAAATGTTACACTAAAATATAATAAAATATATTTAGCCTTTGTACAAAAAATACAACTTGCACTACTGGTTAAGGCAGGAGAATATTCTGGTAGTCAGTCCATATAAGCCTATCTATCAGTGGGGTTGAACACCAATGAACATTACACCGAAGCTCTGGTCAAATGTTAGTTCCTCCAAGTAAGATAATTTTTACTGGAGAAACTTTAGGAAAACTCATTGTACTAAATTGTACAATGTACACTGTAGTTAATATTGGATTAATACATCAGGTTTATATTTTCCTCCACTTTCCAAGTTCTAACCAGCCCCAATGTGTCTGGCTAGCAGATAATCTCTAGTTGCCCCACTGGACAATGTGGGGGTAAAGTTATTGTGATCTGGAGTCTAATTCTAGAAATTCCATTCAGTTTTGGTGGCTTTCTTGTATTTATCCCCCCAAGTTTCCCTCAACTAGATGCTCCCTTTGTTGTTTGTAATGGAAGGCATATAACCTAGAAATGTTTCCTTACCCATGTTATTCATCAAGCACCTGTGATTTCAAACTCAAGCTCTTTAAAACTCCACATTTCTCATTTTTCTTCTCCTTTCCTATCCAGTCTCTTTTGAAGGACTTACTTCTTTACACACTTCTGATTTTGCATTTCCTCTGTGACTTAGACATTTTCCTTGGAGACCCAGATATCTGTTATTTTCCCCTCCCTAGTAACTATTTCCCCTTAGCTCTTGGTAACAGCCACTCAATATTCCTTTGAGCAATCACCCTTCCTCACATCTTTCCTTGTGGTTTGGGTGGGGCTAATTTCACCATTTGCTCTAGTAACAGACATGCACCCAACCTGACCAATGAGGGTGAGATGGGGGACTTCAGCTGCAACAATTGGGAAAGAAGAGCAATCTGAGTGCTGAGGTGGAAAGCAGAGCTGATGTGCCTGACTTTTTAGTTACATTTGCCAAAACATACTCTCTTTTCTTCTTCCTCCTTTCTGTGTTGCTATGTTGATTTATGAATACCTACTATGGACCCACAGGCATGGTAGGAAGTGGGGTGTATACAAAGAAGTATCTTACAAGCTAATTTTTAGAGATGACACCAACACCCAGGACCCAGAAAGCAGCAAACAACATTGTATATTTAAAACATAAGTGCTGGGGCACCTGGCTCAGTCGCGTAAGTGGCTGACTGCGACTCAGGTCATGATCTCATGGCTCATGAGTTCTACCCCCTCATCAGGCTATGGGCTGACAGCTCAGAGTCTGGAGCCTGCTTTGGATTCTACGTCTCCTTCTCTCTCTGCCTCTCCCTTGCTCATACTCTTTCTCTCTTTCTCTCAAAAATAAATAAACATTAAAAAAATTTAAAAAAAAATGTAAATGCTAAGACACTGGCTGTAAATATAGTAAGTCTGGAGAAGGCAGAGAGCTTCAGGGTGATGCTAGCTGGAGGTGCATGTGGACAAGAGGTGTTAATTAAACTGGAATGTGAGGAATATGAGGAAGTTTGATAGGTGTGGAGGAAGGGGGCCTAGCTGGATACTGAGGAGACCTTCTGGCTGCAAAAGAGGTTTGTTCTAGAATGTGTTCTGTGGTAAGGTTAGCTATGTCATATGACACCATACGATGAAAAATCTTCAAGATAAGGAGAGGATTTTGTATTTAATGGAGTATGAAGATGGAAGCCATTCTAGTTTGGTAAGCAAGGGATGATATGCTGAAAGCAGTGATTTAGGTTTCTGAGTCCTTAAAGCAGTCTGCATTAAACTGCCTTAAATGTTTGATAAAAATACAGATTTCAGCTTCCCATTTCAGATCTACTTCATTTGAAGTGCTGGGAAGGGAGACAAAAAATCTCTATCTTCAATAAACACTTGTGGTGATTTTAATATACAACCAGATTAAGTGGTTTGTAAATCCAGCATAGATTAACTTCACAGTTATTGAGCTTTAGGCTTCTTCCATTTTTTTTTTTCATATTATAATTTCATTCCATCTCTCCGTCATGAGATACTCCATCTGCCTCATTTTCATCTTTATTTTTAATGTTTATTTATTTATTTTGAGAGAGAAAGAGAGAGAAAGAGAGAGAGAGAGAGAGAGAGAGAGAGAGAGAGAGAGCAATCGGGGGAGGGGCAGAGAGAGAGAGGGAGAAAGAAAATCCCAAGCAGGCACCACGCAGAGCCCAACATGAGGCTCGATCCCATGAACTGTGAGATTATGACCTGAGCCAAAATCAAGAGTCTGATGCTCAACTGCCTGAGCCGCCCAGGCTCCCTTGCCTCATCTTCATCTTAATGTACACTGAGATGCACCAGTAAAAATAACAATGGCTCCCCACCCTGTATGAGTCTGCTTACTCATCTGTGAAATGGGCTAGAAGTGTGAGTTCGGGGCCAGAAGGAGGCCTAGAGTGATTTACAAATGGAAATAATTCTACATGGAAATGGGTGGGAAGGAATGTGCCTCCAATACTTGGTACCTCTCCAATGAAACTGCATGATTGAGCCACACAAATGCCAAACGTCTTCTCATTGCCTTCTTCTGTCCTCTTTCTTTGCAGACTTCTCAGAAGTGTTGACTACACATAAGCCACGTAGAAATGTGCAGTTTGCTCCCTTGCCAAAGGCATGTGTCCAAGGGAACACTGGGAGGCTGAACTCCAGCTTCCTAGGTGTTCTCTAGTAAGAATGTATCTACCCAGAAGAAGGGGTGCTATTCTCTACTCACAAGGCAGATGAACCTAAGGTGGAGACTGCCTGGGAAAGGCTATCCTTTTATATCTTCTTCTGCTTTCTAGGGAGGATCCTTTATTTTTATTTATTTATTTTAAAAGTTTATTTATTTTGAGAGAGAGAGAAAGAGAGCATGTGAGTTGGGTAGGGGCAGAGGGAGAGCTGAGAGAGAAAATCCCAAGCAGGATCTGCACTGTTGGGACAGAGTCTGTCATGGGACTTGAATCCAGGAACTGTGAGATCATGACCTGAGCCAAAATCAAGAGTTGGACGCTAAACCAACTGAGCCACCCAGGCACCCCTCAAGAAAGCATCTTTTAAAAACTGGTAAAGTGGCACCTGGGTGGTTCAGTTGGTTAAGCATCCTACTTCGGCTTAGGTCATGATCTCGCGGTTTGTGAGTTTGAGCCCCCGTGTTGGGTTCTGTGCTGACACCTCAGAGCCTGGCCTCCTTCAGATTCTGTATCTCCCCCTCTCTCGGCCTCTCCCATGCTCATGCTCTGTCTCTATCTCTCAATAATAAATAAAACTGTTAAAAAAATTTTAATAAAAAAACTGGTAAAAAAGAGCTCTGACTATGCACTCCTAAAAACTCTTCTACTTCCCTCCACCCTCCTCCAGAAAAGATATAAAGCTTTTCTGGTTTTATTCTGTCTCTGTGACCACTCCCCTACATTCTTTTCTGACTATTCTCTGTACAACCTCTGGTCACCATTGTTCAATCCATGACCACAGCTAAGCTTTCTTTTATCTATACACTGTTTGAGACAGTCAACTGTGCTTTCAAAACTCTGGAATTATGGTCTGCACAATTCAGGGTGCAGTGAGACAATCAGTTCTGTTAGGATTATATAGGCTTATCTTGGTTTTGTGGTAAACCATGCCTCACTATAGACTCATATTAAGTCACAGTGAAAACACAAAACATGCTACTATTTCTAGCATTACTCCTTCTATCCTTGATTTTTGAATCTTCTTAAATATGATATGCCATTCACTTCTGCAAAGTCAATCTTGGAATATATTTCATTCAGGTCAGGAAACAAACTCATTTAGTCCAGATAAGTTTCCCTTACGATTTTCTCTGTTCTGCTAGTTTGTGCCTCTAGCCAAGCTTCCCCCTTTGCTTTCTGGTCTAACAACCATATCATGGGTAGCAATTGGGAGCTATTTGAGGATAAGAGCAGTGCCATTCTATTGTACCCATAAGGCTTAGCTTAACATTTGTTTGGTGAATCAGTGAATAAATGAAAAAATGGACAAATATAGGAATTATGCTTTTTATTTGGTTCCAAGTAGTGCATTTATGCTTTTTAAATTCTTTTTCTAACTCAGCACAAGACTAAATAATCTTTAAAAAATTTTTTACATGTCCCAATTTTATTCTTTTTAGTCCTTTCACTATAAATTCGTGCCTTCTTGTATTCTCATCCTTAGTTAGGTGTTCTTTATTTTGTCCATATGTAGATCCATTTAAGGTGTACCTGTAGAGGAATTCCTTTTTTTTTTTTTTTTTTTTTTTTGGTACCCTGGGTTCTTAGGTATTTGCTTTCTATCTTCTAGGTTAATTAGAATCAGGGCTAACACTTAAGACCTTCTCTTGAGCAAAACTTTGAAGATCAGAGACTGTTTTCCTTCTTGTATCTTTCTAGTATTTATGTTGCTGAACCAAGCACCCCCTTGTATCTTTCTAAATCTGCTTTTCTTAATTTTTTAAATGTTTATTTATTTTTGAGAGAGACAGAGTATGAGTGGGGCAGGGGTAGAGGGGGAGGGAGACACAGAATCTGAAGCAGGCTCCAGGCTCTGAGCTGTCAGCACAGAGCTTGACACAGAACTTGAACTCACAGACCGCCAGATCATGACCTGAGCTGAAGTCGGACGCTTAACCCACTGAGCCACCCAGGCACCCCTAAATCTGCTTTACTAGAGTCTATAATGCATGTCTGACTTCCTGGTTATTATGAATTCTGAGATTATAATACTACTAGTAGTAGAAACCATGAGATATTTCATTATCATGAATTTTTAGTATATCAAACGTAAGTTTATTTATTTTTAATTTGAGAATAAGATTTCTTTCAACAAAGACTACTGTCACTTTTGCTTCACTTATACACTCTTGCTAACAAGCCAGAGTGCTGGAAGTGTCTCCTGCCACTTTTTCTATATCTTGGTATATTAAACCATTACCAAGATGCAGTAACAAACAGATATTAAGATATGGTGTTTTTTGTTTTCTCTCTTTTTTTTTTTTTTGAGAGAGAGAATGGAGGTGGGGAGGGTCAGAAGAAGAGGGAGAGAGAATCTTAGGCAGGATCCATGCTCAGTGCGGAGCCCAACATAAGGCTGAGAGATCATGAGATCATGACCTGAGCTGAAGTCAAGAATCAGATGCTTAATAGATTGAGCCACACAGCAGCTTCAAAACAGATATTATGTTAGTTGCAGGAAATATCTAGCAAATGTCTGAGTAACCCAACCATTTTCTCTTTGTTTCTTGCATTTAGCTTTTTTTTCCCTACCAAATCCTATATCTTCTTCCTTCACAATGTCTTTATGGTCTTTCTTTCTGCTGTCATTGCCCTGGTTAAGGGCACTCCAACCTGGAATAATGCAAAAAGTCTTCTCATTGTATCCTCATGTTCTTTTTCTTCCATTTTATTCTGAAATCAGCTATCAGATAAATCTAAAATAGTGCATTTAACAAATAACACTCTTTCTCTTAAAACTACATGAATCCCAGGTAACAATGTTCTAACCTCTCAGCTTGGCATTCAAGGTCTACACAAACAATTTTACAGATTTATCTTCTACTTCTCACTAATTTTCCATAGTAGTCCTCAGGCCCAGACATGTTTACATGGCCCCATCTTTGGGCCACTGTTCAGATGTCTTCTTCTTTCTGGCTCTGCACAGTCTAACTCCATTCCTTCTGGCATGTCTTCTTAATTCAACTAGCAACCTTTTCTGACATCTACTCTGTATAGTGTATTGTGGGAAATTCAGCAATGATAGGAAAACTTCTGCCTAGAAGAGACCTGAGACTTACAATCTATTGACGGACACAGAATACTTGTCTAAAACTCTGTCATGTGAAGACCATACACTGATATAGTAGGGAGAAAGTGACAATGTCAAACAAATGCCTTTACCTAAGCTTTGCAAAAACGAGATGAGAAGAGACTATTTATGACCAAAGAGTTTGTGAAAGGGTTTATAGAATAGGGCCTTTCAAGCTGATTTTTGACAGATGGACAAGATACCAATATATTGGAGTATGGTCATTCTAGGTTAAAGGAATAGCCAAGAGTTCAAGATGCTGGAGTATAGCATGTATGTGGTGGGTGAGGAGAAGATAGCTGACATAGTGCTGGAGACTTAGAAGGAGCAGTGCTAAAGAGTTTACATTTTGCTCTGTAGTCAAGGGGAGACTTTGAAAGGTTCTGAGCAATGAAACAACACCATAGAATTTGTTGTTAATGACAATACCTCTGGCAACAATATGGCTTTGAGAGGAGGAGAAACTAAAGCTGGTGATCAAATGGGAGGTTCTTGTAATAATCTGTGCCAGTGGTGATGGAGTCCCAAATTAGGGAAAGCAGTGAGACTAGCAAGGTAGGGTTAATGGGAAAAGAAGTTTTATAATTGATTCTGTAAGTTTAGAAGGAGACAGGTAAGTATGGGGCATTTGGGAAGCAGATTGAATTATTCAATACAATTTCATAAGGCACTGAATATGTGTCAGGAGCTCTGTGTGGGCTAGAAGTAATAAAAAAATTATAGTCCAAAAGAAAAACATCACAATCTAGTTGAGTATAGAAATATAAACAAATAAATACCACACAAAGTAATTAAGATCTATCTATCTATCATCTATCTATCTCTATTACCTTTCTCAGGAAATGGATCTACAAAAGAGATGACTTACTAACATGCCATTTAAACTGGTGCTTGAAAGATAGGTAGAAATTTGATATATAAGACAAAGTAGATAAGATATTGAGGCACACAGAACAGCTTTGCAGACACACAGATGAACTAAAGCACACAGTGTGTTTTGAGAGCAGTTGGGGAAGACAGCAGAGGTGCCTAGTCGGAGGTAAAGAAGGAAAATTAGCTACATTGTGCTCAACATTTCAATTTGTTCTGAAGGTGATAATAAAACAGAAAAGGGTTTAAAATGATGTGTGTGCGTAGAAAAGTAACACTGAGCTGAAGATGAACTGAGGGTAAAGATCGAAGGCAGGCAATTCAGAAGGGAGCTGTTGCAATAATTCAGGTTAGAGATAATGAAGCTCTGGACTTGGGCAGCAGCAGAGGGAAAGGAAATGGAAGATTAAACGTTTATGTAGTTGGTGGAAACTGGATATAAAGCACAGCTGAATGTAGAAAGAGGTTAGAAGGTGACTATGAGGATTTTAGTATGGATGATTGAGCTGATGCTGCTGCCATTAACTGAGAAAGAAAATACAGCCTGAAGAACAGGATTTATGCAAGAAAGGGTAAGAGATAATAATAACAGCTAATATTTACTGAGCATTTATACACCAGGCTCACTGTAGTACTTTGTGTGATTTAACTCTTTAACCCTCATAATGGAGTAAGGAAATAGGTACTCTCATTATCTTTATTTTACAGATGAAGAAATTAAGGCACAGGGAGCTCACATCACCTCTCCAAGGTTGCACAGCCAGCATTTGTACCCAGACAGTGTGGTTCAAGGAAATGCATTCTTAATTTTATGTTGCTTACGCTTGCATGCAGCTTTGGACATATGGAACTTCCTGCATTGGTAGAGAGGTAAAACCCTGAAGTGTGGGGGAGAGGTCAAAGGTAGAGCTATAGAAATGAGAGTCAGTAATGTAGAGGAATAGGTGGAGTGACAGTTGAATGGCAGAGGATAAGGATTGAGGATGAACTTTATGAGTTTCCTCATCAGTGCTTGGAAGTTGTCTGTGAGTCAAGGAAAGACTCAGGTGCAATCAGAGACATAGGTGGGAATGTAGAAGTTGAGAGCTGAAATACTGTGAGTAAGAAAGATGTGTTTACCCGCACTGAGACCAAGGTGATCAGGGACTGATGAAAGGTCATGGTATTTGGCGTTTGAGGAGGAGTTCATATCTTTTGAGAAGACAGTTCCAGATGAGTGTTCTGGAGAGAAGCTGGAGACCAATAGGTTGGCTTACACGTTGCAGGTGCAGAACAAACTTTGCTTTTTAAAAAAAATTGTGGTAAAAAAATATATAACATGCGATCTACCCTCAATTTCTTAAGTGTACAATACAATATTGTTAAGTATAAGCCCAATGTTGTACAGCAGATCTCTAGAAATTTGTCATCGAGAATGACTGAAACTATACCCATTGAACGTGAGAAGAAAAAGTAGGTAAGTTAGCTAGAGAGGACTGGGAGTTATGGGAGGTTTTTACTTTTGCTTTTCTTTTAAGTGTTTTGGAGACACATAATGTAGGATGCCCACAGGGAGCAGCAAACAATGAAATAGATGAACATACAACAGAAAGACAAGGTAACAAATAGAATCACTTTCTAGATGGTAGATATCGGCTCTAATGTAAAGTGGAAATTGTTGTTTCATAACACACCTTGATATGAAAGATCAGGAATTGAGAGGTTGTTGGACCAACTCTATTCTTTTTAAGTTAACTTAATTAATCTCCAAGTGTTCGTGCAAATGTACAGTGATATTAAAAACTTGTCTCAGGAGTTCATTTAGACCACCTTCCATTGGTGAAGCTCATCATCTTTCTCAGGATTCTTGGCGCTTTGATTCCCTTGTACGGAGACTCAGTTTGAGTTTTGCTTCCATGATCAGTCTTTGTGTCTGTGTTCCATTGCCCCATGTGAGAACTACTTCCATTTTCTCCCCGTGTCCCTGATGGGACACAGTAGGTTGATTTGCCTTTTGTCTTATTTTCTACATTAAGGAAAAGTGATCAGATAGAAATAATCTATGAAGATAACTAAACAAGTGTATGTTGGATGACCTCAATCTCCTAAGGGAAGTAGGAGGTGAGGTCATTTGCCCACACTGAGTGAAAGGAGTGATCTTAAGGGTTTTTAGGGGAATGGAGGAAGTTTGGAATAATTTGGAGAATTCAGTGTGAATAAAAGGATTTCCAAGTCGGCCTGAGGAGCCAGCTGAGATTAGATATCATAAATTTGTAGTGGAGCCAACTGGCAGTTTCTTGACTTTTTCCAGTATTACTTGGCAGTGGGATAACAAAAGCAGAGAAAACAGATGGTTAGATTTGTCCAACATTGGGGATTGGCAGGACAGCTGCAGAGGAAGTTTGAGATGGGTTCAAGATCCTTGGTTACTAGTGAGAGACAAAAATGGAGGAGAAATGGGTGACTACAGTGTTCAGACTAGTCAGATAAACAAATGAACCAGCTAGAGCCAGAATCTGGCTGAAGGACAGGGGAAGAGAGTGAGGAGGAGAGAGTCTAGAGACAAAACAAGAGTCTAAAGGACAAAAAACAGGGTTAGTAGGTGTGGAAACGAGCAGAAGTGGCCAAGGACCTGGGCATTACTCCCAGAATGGTCAGCTTCAGCATCTGAGCCTGGTGGTAAAAGAGAAAATGTTCAGGTGATGATAGGATGTAACATATGGCTTCCATAGCAGAATAAAGCAAAAGGTCAGGCTAGTGGAAAAAGTGGAAGAAATGAAGGTGTAGGATGTTGAAAAAGTTATCAGTTATAATGTTGAAATTAGCTTACAGGCTGGATTAGAGATGAAATCTGGGATGTAAGCGTGAGATTCCTTAAAGGTTAGAAAACGGACAACATGGTGAGAGATTTAAAAGGTCTGGAATTAAAATCACATTAACCTGGATTTGCATCTTCATGTCATGGTCAGTTATATACCAGCTGTGTGGAAGATGAGGATGGAAGAAAAAGACAAATCTAGCTTGTTTAAATTGTATTTTTTTAATATAAAAACATTTAAACTAAAACAAAACACAGTATTATTTATGTGTTATATTTAATGCCACTAAAAAGCAGTTATTGCTTCTTTTTTTCTGAATAAGCAAATGTGAAATGTAAAGAAGAGGGACGCAGGTGTGGCTTAGTCAGTTAAGTGTCTGACTTCGGCTCAGGTCATGACCTTACGGTTTGCAAGTTCGAGCCCCGCGTCGGGCTCTGTGCTGGGAGCTCGGAGCCTGGAGCCTGCTTCAGATTCTGTGTGTGTGTGTCTCTCTCTCTGCTCCTCCCCCACTCATGCTCTGTCTCTCTCTCTCTCTCAAAAATAAATAATAAAACTTAAAAAATTAAAAAAAAATTTAAATGTAAAGAAGATTTTTTGTGATGTCTGAAGAAAGGCTCTTGGTAATATTCATGTGTCAGGCCCCCTCAGATCTATTACTGACTTATTATTCATTAAGTTCTATTTCTGGACCATGGACATTATTTTTAAAATTCTGGTAATAAAAAACAGAACTCCATATTTAACACAGGGTTTTGCAGCCACATGATCAACACATTTCACGAATAATTCTTTTTTCTCTTTCAATTCCCTTTCTGAGATGATTGTACAACATGGAAAGAGTTATTAAGAATCAGTTTTGCAACACTCAAAATGACTGGAAATGATCACCTAGGTGTCATGGTGACCTGGTTGGATGAGGTCATCTGCTTTCTCATCCAGTCAACAACTACATCCCTCACCACAGTCCCAGTGAGAATCGTAGCTTTACTAACTGCCACATGGAAAGACCTGCTAAGTTATCAAATCCATTCCTAGCCAATGCAAGATTAACCTCATTTACACATTCCTGAGGTTTTATCCATCATGCTTTTAAATGGCTTAAGTCACCTGGCTCGAGCTGCTTGGACTATTCTGTCTCAGTCTCTCCTTGTTCTCTGATCACCTGAGGAAACACTTTAATATTCTGCTTAATTTTCTCTTATTCTGTTTCACTTCAGTCAGTAAAGGCCCATTTTATTTATTTTTATTTTTATTTTTAAAAAATATTTTTATTTATTTTTGAGAGAGAGAGACAGTCAGAGCATGAGCGGGAGAGGGGCAGAGAGAGAGGGAGACACAGAATCCGAAGCAGGCTCCAGGCTCTGAGCTGTCAGCACAGAGGCAGGAACTCACAAACTGAGATATCATATGGACACTTAACTGACTGAGCCACCCAGGCACCCCAGTAAAGGCCCATTTTAAATGACTACACCTTAGTAAAGAAATGTTAGCATGAGTAATGAGTAATGAAGGTGGCAAGGCAAATAGTGAATAATTTGGGGCTTGATGTGAATATGTTACTAATTTATGGTGAGTAGGGACTTTTTTTGTCATTGGAAGGATTATTCTCCACATATTAAACTGGTTTGTTTAACTCTCTGATGCAATTTTGACCCAAACTGTGTACACTAAAATACCCAGTTAAATACGATCTGGATTTTAGATACTTTCCCCTAGTTGTCTCCACTTAACTTGCTTCCAATTCGATTCTCAAAAGTCATATCTCTGTTTCACCTTCATGCTCAATAGTCAGCTTTCCTATGCTTCCTAGGCTGACCAATTTTTCAGTGTCCACTTTTAAGGCATTAAATTACTGAAAGTCTCTAATGCACTTGGTTTCCTGGTATATCCCTACATATCACTATTTCTTACTTATGCTATAGTCTCTGGTTCCAATGTCATCTCCTTCAGGAAACCTTTGTGTGTTACCTTCCCTTACCCTCTTGGGTGGTACCTCCCTTTGGTACTCCTATAACATTCAGTGTTTTATTCTGTCAGTGCACTGGCATGTTGTATTATAATTATTTGTTCATATCTCAATTTATACTACTGGATTTTGAACTTCTTGATGGTAGAACAATGTGTTATTCTTCTTTATATTTCTAATAATTAAGCATCGGCTAGACAATCATATCATATATGATTACTGCAATAATGTACCAAAAATTTGCAAAATCCGAGATTTTTTTTTACCATGCACTTGGATCCTTAACTGCTTTAGTATACAGTAATTAGTAAAATAATGCATTTATTTTGATTAGGAAAAAAATCAAGGCTGGATGAAATCAGATTGCCTCTTGTTGTAACTCTGTGAGCAAACAGATTGCTTTCTTCTACTATCCCTGGAAATGCCAATGGTGATAGTGATTCTGAGGGGGATAGAGAAACAACTTGAGGCGAATGTATATCTTCATTATTAGATTCTCAAGCCCAATTCTAACTGGGAGAATTGATTGGACCACTTGTAAGACAAAAGGACTTCTTTTGCCCATTTAGGATCAAGAATTAGACTAGATACTACACTTATGTTACTTGCAGCAATATTCATAATAGCCAAGAGGTGAAAACAACCTAAATGTCCATCAATGGACGAATGGACAAAGAAAATGTGGTATATACATACAAGAATATATTATTCAGCCTGTAGTAAAGAAGAAATCCTATCACATGCTGCAACATGGATGAAACTGTAAGATATTATGCTAAGTGAAATAAGGCAGTCACAAAAAGACAAAGACTACATGATTCCACTTACAGGAGGTATACAAAGTAGTCAAACTTATTGAAACAGAAAATAGAATGGTGGTGGCTGGGGGCTGAGGGGAGGGAGAAATGAAGAGTTGCTCAATAGATATAGAATTTCAGTTTTGCAAAATAAAAAAGTTCTAGAGATTTAATGTCTAACAATATAAATATAGTTAACACTATGGAACTGCATGCTTAAAAATGGTTGAGATGGTAAATTTTTATGTTATGTGTTTTTTTACAATTAAAGGTAAAATAAAATAGAAAAATAAAGAGTAAAATAAAATATTGTCAAAGGAAAAAAAAAAAAACCTAGGCTAGATTCTGGCAAGATGGGTGTTTCTGACCTTATCTCTCATGCCCAAATCCTAATATTGGTTGTGTGACTCTAAGAGGTCTAAAGTTTACAAAAGGCACAGAAGAGAGAACACAAGACAGGAAGCCTTCTGCTTCTACACCAATAGCAGAATTGATCTAGCATAATAGTGCACAAATATTCTACCATAGGCTACACTACTGCCTATAAAAAGATTCAAGGGTCCAGTATTCTCTCTCTAAAGTTTGAGGTGGTCTAACAAGAAGCCCATCCATGGTACCAGCTGCATAGAGTATTCACAGATGATGATATAAAAGTTAAACAAGTGACATGTTAAGGAATATAAATTTTATACTATGGAAACTATAAACTTCTGATAGCCTTTCAGCATAAAACAAAATGATCAAATATGTGAGTTAATGCATTTGTGTTGTTGGAGTGGTGTCAGAGATGTGAAGGGAAAAGAGACTGTTTAAGATGGACAGAGCATTCAAATGCACCAAATCAGTGGCTTAGCTGATTGGGTAGTCTTTGGAACACCATATTTAATGTCATGTTAGAGGTGAAATGACAATCATAGTGGCCAAAGAAATGAACAGAAATTAAGAAATTGGAAAGAGTGAGTATAACTGATGTCCTGGGAAGGAAGGCAATTAAAGTATTATTTAGATGTGAGAAAGTTTAGTGGATTTTTTCTTCCTAGCATGGAAGAGACTAAGCATGGCTATGCTTAGGGTAAAGAGTTAACAGAAAGGAAGAATTATAAGATGAAGGAAACAGAGGTATAATTGACAGATGGAGTTACCAAAGTGACCATGAAGAGGTAGAGCTAGGATGAGGAAATAACATTTGAAAAGAGAAGGAAACATCTATTATCAGAAGAGCAAGGACAGATTTGAGATACTGGACTTCAAAGTTTCTGAGGCTGAAGAAGAATGTCAATCACTCTTCTGGATTCACAAAGTGAAGGCTTACCGTCAACTTTTCATAAGTATTATTGTGATAATTTTGATTGGCTTAATTTGGATTAATCATTTTCTTGCCAAGGAGAAAAACACAAGGTGATTACTAAGGATGAGTTATAGTTGTTTTTTATCTTTCCTGGAAAATATGACAACTAAGACACAGAGATTTTCCAAACTGTCCCACTTTGGGTTGAGCATGATGACTACTCATCAGATGAACTGACCTCTCAGAGAAGTACTAGCCTTGGCCTCAGGTGAGCACAAGGGAAGCCAGTGAAGGACATATCTAATGAAAAGTAAAATTCCTTAAATAATGCAGAGTGCGACTTGGGCTGAAATTCAAATCATTTTCTTATTAGATAATTTCCCAGTGATCTCTATAGGGGGACTGGAAGGTTGGAAATCTTTTTTTAATGTTTTTGAAGTTATTTCATGATGATTCAGATTCTATTTCTGTTCAGAGTACCAAGATTATTTATAATCTTATAACTGCTTTTCCCCCCTAGCTATTTTTATATCATTACAAAAGAACTCTTTCAAAATGGTAAATTGCTGACACCCTCTTCATCTTGGCATGACTATTCCTCCTCATTTCATTATTTTTATAATGCAAATATCTGTATCATAAAATTCTCAATGCAAGCTCCAATTGAGATGTGAAGGGCAAGTATTCCCAAGAAATACAATCTTGTTAAAATGCATTGCTTTATGGGGAACACTAAGACCCATTGTGAACACAACATGCAGCCATAAAATGATTAAAATGTCCCTGGTAATAAAATTTTGACCCTAAGTTACTGACAACAGATCAGTTTCTTTTAAGCATCAACCACTACCTGTTACCATGGGGGGTGGGGATGAGGAGGTAGACTATTATGAGCTCTAATGCAGACTAGATAAATTCCTGAGTGTAGAGGAAGATAATTGAAGTTATTTTCCATTGTAAAATATAATGTATTCTCCAAAACATCTGATTCTTTACATATACTTTGACTATTTCTCTGCATCATTGGAAGAATATTGAATGTGACTGTATGTGGGCTGTCAGACAAGGTATTTATTGGGCATTTAATGTTAAGACATTTTACCAATAAATGATCCTTTGGCATTTTCCCTTTCAAGACCATTTCCTTTTGATCAGAAAGACTAAACTGTCAGAACTGAAATATATATGATTATGAAATATATATACATATATAATTAAAATGTTAATTTTTTGTTATTGGTTATTATAACAGCTTGAAACAATTCTGGGACGTGTGAAGACAAAAATAATCATCTGAAATGTTATTGTCTAGATGTTAATTAATTATTTACATTTTATTCAATTAATACCTATTGAGGCTTACTATGCCCAAGGCATTTATGGTTGGTTCTGGGGATAAAACAGTGAGCACATTACCTGCAGTTATAAGAGCAACACTACTTAATATTTGGGCTAACAACTTTCCAGATATCTTTCTGTGTGTATTGCTATGTGTGAGTGTGTGCTCATATCTTAAACACATAACCACATACATTTATATCTTCTATAAAGAACAAAATTATAGCTCACTGACAACTTTCTCTTCTTAAGGAACAATAGATTGTGACCATCTTAATTTTCAGTAAATATAAAGAGTCACTTTCTATGACTGTATAGTCTTTTATTGACTGGCTGTCTTAGGTTGGGTTCCTTGGTAAACAGAGTCTTGGACAGATTTATTGTGCAGGAAGGTTATAGAGGAGTGGTTTTGTGAACATCTATGAGACAGTGAGGGGAGAACACTGGTCACAGGAAAGAGTTGAACTGCAGTGAAGTGGCAACCAGGGTCTGATTCAACCACAAAAGCTGCTCAGGAGTTGGCATGGCCCTTCAGGGATGTTCTCCAGCTAAGATTGGGTCTCTGTGTCCGACATCAGCCAGTTATTGGATGAGAGGCATCCACGGTGAAGGTGCTTTTGGGTGAAGCAGCTCCTTGAACTAAGGTCAGTTATTGAAGAGGCACTTTTTTGTAAATTGTTGGTAGACAACTTCCTTTGCAACTGGGGGGAATAAGTGACTGAGTCTTAAAAGAGGGAACTGGGGAGTTTACCACAGCATCTACTGAAATAGATACCTTGTACTGTAAGCCAAATAACAAAACAACATCCAGGTTTTTTTTTTTTAAAGATGATTTTTTTTAAGAAAAGTCAAAGAAGTTTTAGGTTTACAATAAAATTCATAGAGAGGTACAGAGTTTCACGTATTACCCACACCTGACCCCCAACATGCATAGTCTCCCCCATTATCAATATTACTTACCAAGATGGTGCATTTTTCACCAAGGATGAACCTAAATTGACACATCATAATCACCCGAAGTCCATGGTTCACCTTGGGGTTCACTCTTGGTGTTGTACCTTCTAAGGATTTAGACAAATGTATAATGGCACCTATCTGTTATTATAATATACAGAATATTTTCAATGTGCCCTAAAAATTTCTGTGCTCATTCTATTCATCTCCTCCCACTCCTGTGACCCCTGACAACTACTGATATTTTTATCATCTCCATAGTTTTACCTTTTCCAGAATCTCGTGGAGTCAGAATCATATAGTTTGTAGCTTTTTCAGATTGGCTTCTTTCATCACTTTGTAATATGCATTTTAAAGTTTTTTCCATATCTTCTTATGGCTTGATAGCTCACTTTATTTCAGAGCTGGATAATATTCTGTTGTCTGGATGTACCACAATTTATTTATCCTTTCACCTACTGGAGAACATGTTGGTTGCTTCTGAGTTTTGGCAATTATGAAAAAATATGAAAATAAATTGCTGCTTATCATCTGTGTGCAAATTTTTGCAGAGTTATAAGTTTTCAGCTTCTTTGGATAAATATTAAAGAATGCTATTGTTGGATTAGACAGTAAGTGTATGTTTGATTTTGTAAGAAACTGTCAAACTGTGCTCCAAGGTGCCTGTATCATTTTGCATTCTCACTGTTGATGTATGAGTGTTCCTGTGGCTCCATATCCTTGCCATCATTTAATGCTGTCAGTGTTTTGGATTTTGGACGTTCTAATAGGCTTGTTGTTGTAACTAATTGTTTTAATTTGCATTTCCTTGATGACATGTGGTGTAGAGCATCTTTTCATATACTTTTTTTGCCATTTCTATATCTTTTTTGGTGAGGTGTTTGTTTAGGTTTTGATCCTTTTTTAATCAGGTTGTTTGTTTTCTTATAGTTGAGTGTTAAGTGTTCTTTGGATATCTGTTCTTTATCAGATGCACCCTTTGGAAATATTTTCCCCCAGTCTGTGGCTTGTCTTCTAATTCTTTTGATACTGTCTTTTGCAGAGCAGACATTTTTAATTTTAATGAATTCTAATTTATCAATCATTTCTTTCATGAATCATGTCTCTGGTATCGTATCTAAAAAGGTATCATCATACTCAATGTTATCTAGGTTTTCTCCTATTATTCTCTAAGAATTTTATGGTTTTGACTTTATACTTAGGTTAATGATCCATTTTGAATTAATTTTTTGAAGGACATAAGATCTGTGTTTAGATTTATTTTTTATGCACGTGAATGTTCAGTTGTTGCAGCACCGTTTATTGAAAAGACTATCTTTATCTTTGCTGAATGGCATTGCCTTTGCTCTTGTCAAAGATCACCTGTCCATATTTATGGGGGTTTATTTCTGGGTTCTCTATGGTGTTGCAATGATCTATTTGTGTGTTCTCTTGCCAATATCACATGTTCTTGATTACTGTAGTTTTATATAGTAAGTCTTGAAGTCAGGTAGTGTCCATTTCCAACTTTGTTCTTTTCTTTCTTTCAATGTTGTGTTGGTTATTTTAGCTGTCTTGCTTCTGCATATAAACTTTAGAATTAGTTAGTTGATATTTATAAAAATAATTGCTGGATTTTGATGCAATGAAATGCCTTGAATATCTAGATCAAGTTGGGAAGAACTGGCATCTTGACAATATGGAGTATTCCTATCAATGAAAATGGACTATCTCTCCATATATTTATTTCTTCTTTGATTTCCTTCATTAGAATTTTGAAGTTCTCCTCATATATAGATCTTGTATATATTTTGTGAGATTTATATCCAAATATCTCATTTTTTGGATACTAATGTCAGTTTTATTTGGAGTGAAAACAGAGTTTATTGAAGATCCATATCTATATATCTGTCTATATCTATCTATATCATCTATCTATCTCTATATAGAGAGATACAGACAGAGTAGTATCTAGGAGACTCAAAAGGAAAAGGGCATGAATCTCCTCTTTGCTTAGGGCTTGAGGTTTTTACTGGTATTGTAGTCTGGTGCAGGTGTCCTGTTGGGCATAGTGGAACTAGTCAGGACAAGGGCAGGATCCAGATGTCCTACACAAGTCATTCATCCCCTGAAGTCAGGGTTCCTGGGATCAAGGTGTTTGGAGTCAGTGGTCTTGGAGAATGTTTATGATGATTCTGTCCAGTCACTTATTAGATGTTATCTATTGTGCTTTTTATTTTAAATTCTACTTGTTTGTTGTTGATATATAGGAAATAAATTGACCTTTGTACATTAACCTTGGAAAGGTTGCTATAAGTAGTTATTAGTTACAGGGGAGTTTTTTGGTCAATTCTTTCAGATTTTCTGCATAGATGATCATCTCATCTGTGAACAGAGACAGCTTTGTGTGTCGTTCCTAATACGTATAACCTTTATTTCCTTTTCTTGTCTGTTGAATTAGTCAGGACTTCCAGAATAATGTTGAAAAGAGTGGTGAGAGGGGATATCCTTGTCTTGTTTCTGATCTTAGAGGTAAAGCTTTAAGTTTTTTTTTATCATCAAATGTAATATTAGCTGAAGGTTCTTTTGTACGTAGTCTGTCTCAAGTCTTGAGAAAATTCCCCTCCATTCCAAGTTTATGATGAGTTTTTTTTTTATCATGAATGGATTTTGGATTTTGTCAAATGATATTTCTGCATCTTTTGATATGACCATGTAATTTTTCTTTTCTAGTCTGTTGCTGTGATGGATTTCATTAATTGATATCAAATGTTGAACCAGTTTTGTATACTTGGGGCAAGTCACACTTGGTCATGGTGAATACTTTTTTTATACTTTTTTTGGAATTAATTTCCTAATATTTTGTTGAGGATTGTTGTATCTATATTTACGAGCAATATTGGTCTGGAGTTTTCTTTTTTCTTTTCTTTTTGTAATGTTTTTATCTGGTTTTGGTTTTAGGGTAATAGCCTAATTGAATGAGTTATATGCATATAACTTTTGACAGCCTCCTAAATTAAGTACTAATAGCCTACTATTGACCAGAAGCCTTACTAATAACATAAACTGTCAGTTAACACATGTTTTGTATGGTATATCTATTATATACTGTATTATTATTATAAAGTAAGCTAGAAAAAGAATGTTATTAATAAATTATAAGGAAGAGAAAATTAATTTACAATACTACACTGTACATATATATAAATCTTTGTAGAAGTGGACCCACACTGTTGAAACCCATGTTCAAGGGTCAACTGTAGTTTTAATTTATCCGTGTCTTTATATTTAAAGTGAGTTTCTTGTAGACAATATACAGTCATGCCTTTTGATCCACTCTATTCATCTCTGTCTCTTAATTGGTGAATTTTGACCATTGACATTTGAAGTGTTAAGTGATATGGTTGAGTTAATATCTACCATATTCATTACTGTTTTCTATTTGTTACCCTTGTTTTTTTATCTTGTTTTTGTCTTCCACTCTTTTTCTGGTGTTTGTGGTTTTAATTGAGCATTTTACATGATTCCGTTTTTCCTCCTTTCTTAGCATATTAGTTATATTTTTTCTTTTACTCTTGTCAGTGGTTGTCCTAGAGTTTGTATATATACATTTACAACTAATTCAAGTCCAGTTTCAAGTAACACTGTACTAGTGTTTAACGGTAGTGTGACCACTTTCTAATAACAACAATATAATCCTATTTTCTTCTTTCTGTGCCTTCTATCATTGCTGTTATTCATTTAACTTATATATAAATATATATAAGTATATATAATGTATATATAAGCATACTTAATTATATATACTTTTTTGTCATTATTTTAAACACACTGTTGTCTATTTGACCAATTAAGAATAAGGAAAATATAAATTTTTGTTTCACCTTTACTTCTTACTCTGTGCCCTTCCTTTATTTATGTAGATCCATATCTACATAAAGTTTCTGACCTATATTATTTTTCTTCTTTCTAAAGAACTTCTTTTAACATTTCTTAAAATGTAGGTCTGCTAAGCACATTCATTCAATTTTGGTTTATCTGAGAAAGTCTTCATTTCCTTTTCACTTTTGAAGAATAATTTTTAAGGTACAGAATTCTAGGTTGGTGTTTTTTCCCCTCAACATTTTGCATATTTTAATTCCACTCACATGTGGCTTGCATGCTTTTTGAGAAGTTATATTTATTTATTTATTTATCTATTTCTTTATTTATTTCTCTATTTCTCTGCCTGTTTCAGAATATTTTTGTTACCTTTTATTTTCCATAATTTGAAAATGATATGACATGATGTAGTTTTTTTTGGCATTTATTTTTCTTGGTATTTTCTGAGCTTCCTGTATGTATAGTTTTATGTCTGACAATATTGGTGAAATTCTCCTTACTGCTTCAAATATTTCTTGTAACTTTTTCTCTTTCTTCTCTTTCTGGTATTCTCATTACTGGTATGTTACACCTTTTGTAGTTGTCCCATAGTCCTTGGGTATTCTGTGTTTTTTTTTTTCTTTTTTTAGTATTTGTTGTTTTTACTTTTCAATTTTTGAGATTTATGCTAATATATTCTTGAGCTAAAATATTCATTTCTCAGCACATCTAGTTTATTTAAATTTTTTTAAAGTTTATTCTGAGAGAGAAAGAGAGCATGAGCAGAGGAGGGCCAGAGAGAGAGAGAGAGAGAGAGAGAGAATCCCAAGTGGGCTCAGCACCACCAACACAGAGCCTGATGTGGTGTTCTATCTCACAAACTGTAGAATCATGACTTGAGACGAAATCAAAGGTTGGCTGCTTAAAGACTGAGCTACCCAGGCACCACTGCCCTTTTTTTGCCTAAATTTTACCATCTAGTTTGTTTTAAAATAGTCCTTTTATGAACAATGTTACCACAAATATTCTTATACATATAATTTTTGCATAAAATTATCTTTTGTTAACTTTCTAGAAGCAGAACTGCTGGGATCAAGGAACGCACTGTTGAGAAAATCACTAGCATCCTTGAGAAGCTCAGTGATGCCTTTCCTCCAAAGATGACAGTTGACAGTAGCAAAGGCCATTACAGAATTGGGTTCTTTATTAGCAAAGGAGATGATAGGATCCCCCAAATTATGGAGACCACTGGGAGCACTTACCCATCAGAATCAAGGTAATCATTATTATCATGAGTGACCAGAGTGCAGTGGCATCAGGGGGCTCAGCTATACACAGCATCACTAGGGACAAGAAAAATGGGTAACCAACAGGATATTTCTCAATCTACACAATCAAAAGAAATCAAGAATTGTCAAGAATTGTTGATTAGGAGGCTAAGGGCAGTCACGACAGTGAAAAGTCACAGTCTTTTTTCCAAGAGAAAGCATTCTGCAATATCATGGCAAGTATGTATGCTATTGATCTCCCCAGTTGTTCTCCAATTTACTTGGGCAACTGTTTAGTGAGAAGAGGAGAATACCCAGTATTTCTAGGGCTTTGGATACTAGGTCTGAGTTGGTAGTGATACCTAGCGACCCAAATAATCATCCTGTTAGAGTGGAGGCATTTGGGGCAGGGTATTAAGTGGAGTCCTGGCCAAGTCCCGGCCAAGGTCTTTCTCACACTGGGTGTAGTCGCTTCATGGACATGTGTAGATCATTTCTGTTATCCTAAATATATAATTTAAATAGATTTTATATTAGGCAGGGCCCTACTATTACTTCTCTGGCCTGTGAAGTGAGGGCTATCATTATGGAGAAGGCCAAGAGGAAACCTCTAAAACTACTTCTCCCTCAAAGTAACATAGTGAATCAAAATTACTATTATATTCCAGGGAGAATAGTAGAGGTTAGTACATCAGGATGCAGAGGTGTTTCTTATCATATATCCCTTTAATGTACCAGGCTGGCTCTTACAAAAACCAGATGGATTCTGGTGGATGACAGTGGCCTACCACAAACCCTTGGTTCTAGTTGGAAATCCTGTGGTTGATATGGCAAATTTACTTAAATTTACTTGAATATATTAATAAATTTACTTAAAGATATTAACTTAGTAACTTATTAAGAAATTTACTTAAATATATTAACACAGCACATGATATGTGTTCTTTTCTATTTCTATCAGGAAGGAGATAGTTTTATCAGAGAGAAGAAATAGTTTGTAACCATCTGGGGCAGACAACAGTATATATAGAAGGTCTTGCCCTTTGGGTATGTTATCTCTCTTCCTCTCTGTCAGGATCTGGGCTTTTTGGACATTCTACAGAACATTATATTGTTCTACTATAGTGATAACACTATGTTAATTGGACAAGAATAAAAAGTAGCAAGTATTTCGGAGGCCTTAGTAAGACCTAGGTGTTACCAGGGTGCTGATACACCTTCTAAACATCGGTAAAGTTTTTAGGAATCTTAAGGCCTGGTGCATACTAGATCATTCCCTTTAAATTATAGTATGTTTATCTTGTACCTCCGACTTCTAAGAAGGAATCACCACACATGGCTGGCCTCCACAGATTCTTGGGACAGCATATTCTATTCTTGGGAATATTGCTCCAGTGTATTTCTTGGGTGAACGCAAAAGCTGCCCAGTTTGAAACTGGAAAAGCAAAGGGTTCTATTTCAGGTCCAGCCTGCATTTCAAGAGGCCCTACATCTGGGGGCCAATAACCTTGTGTTGATGTGTCCCCACATAAGATAGAGACTATTAATGATCCAAGTAAAACTTGTTAGTAGCTTCGGCCAGGATGGTAGAAGTAAAAGTGAGATGCAAAAAGTGGCTGAGTACATTGTAAAGATAAAACTAATGGGATTTGGTGATTAATGGGATGGGACTTGTAAGAGAAAAAGGTGAGTCAAGGAGGACAACAAGGTTACCTAACCCAGAGTATTAGTGTAAATATTTAAGTATCATCCTTAGCAATGAGATTATGTAACATCTCCAGTAAATTTCTAGAAAGCAGTGATCATATCTTATTCAACTTAAGCCTTCTGAACCTTGGTTAAAATTTGGTGCACAGTAGGTCCTCCAAGAAAGTGCTGAGGGCACTTTAATACACATATACGTTTGCAGTATTGCCACTGCAAATACTGTAATGTATTTTGCTCACTTAAATAAAGATGACTTCATTAAAATATTTAGTAATTATTTATAGCTGTAGAGCATTAATATTCTCAGCTTGATTTTTTTGTATAGAAATATAGGAGATAAATGAACAAGACATGACCTGAAATAGTTCAATGTTATTTTTCCTGATTTCAAAAGCACAATTATTGATTTTATTTTTATCATGGTTAGAATAATACTAACATTTGTCATCTCTGTCTTTTAGCACTAAGCTCATGTGGAACTATTAAAAGTTGCCCTTATAGATTGTGCCATAAATAAAACAGGGCTGCAGTATACGGTACAGCACACCCTTTTAGGAGGGTGGACAAATGCAATCTCTATGCTGTAATTCCAGTATGACCAGGACATGTGGGTAGTGATCAGGAAAGAGAATAATGAAGATATTTTATGGATGAATTATGTATCAATTGTTTTCCTGAAAAAAAAATAGTGGAGATGAACTTTATTTATGACTGGATTTCTTTAAAAGGGTTAGAAAGGTTGCTGTTTCATTTTATGCTTTAGGTTCTGAAATCAATACTTAGACTTTTTTCTATGCTAATGCAATCCTATCCATTTGTTAAAATAAATAGTAAAAGGTGACCCAGTTATGGTGTTTTCAAGTCAACTTGCCTACGGATAGATATTTGAGAATTAGTAATGTAAGATTTATTTTTCCTATGGCATTTTAGAGTATCTGATGAATACATTACTTAGGTATTGTCACTCTTTCTTCTATATTTATTCTCTGGCCACTTGGCAAAGGTCTTTATCTATCATGTAATGATTCTTGAATTAGTGTCTGAAATCCTTGTGAAGAAATATTTCTCTATACGAAATTATAAGATTTATTAATAAGCTCTAGATGTTAACTCCACTTTGATCTGCGGATGCTTTGCCCCACCCCCATCCCTTTCTTATGAATGAATGAAGATATTTTTGTCCTTGCACATTTGTCTTTGGGTTTCTTTTTAGAACTAAGAAGACAGATTGTCATGGCCAGATTCTCTTTTGGGTAACATTAATTTAACTGGCTCAGAAATAAACAGAAACTACTAACCCTTTTTTTTCTTTTTACCTGAGCTTTCTGTCCAGTATGAGAAAAATGACTGAAATGTCCTTCTCTGATTTGCACCCAGAGTTGCTATTAAGTGTGGCAGACTGGTAAGAATGAACTCTCCATTTGTCTCATTTGATTGGAAATTATCTTAAATCATTCTTGTTTAACAATTTAATTCCAAGAAGTTCAGGTATAATTCATGAGAACCCATTTACCATTAATGATTATAATTGCTTTTTTTGTTTTACTTTTAGGTGGCTCTATAAAAGGGATATGAATCATGATAGATTCCTGGTCAAGAGAACAAGCAATAGATTCACGTTTCAAATGTAAACAAAGCAATTTCTAAATCCCCCAGTAGGGGTTGTGCAGGCAAAGTTTGATTTAATAGGTACATGATTGTAAAGGACACCGGTATTCTATTTATGGCTTACTTTTCCACAATTAATATTATTGGAAAACTTATGCTAAAATGAATGTCAAAATCAGAAATTTTCCTTTTTGCAATTAACATTTACCATCTTTTAAAAAGTTTTTATTTATTTGCTTTGAGAGAGAAAGTGTGACTGAGGGAGGGGCAGAGAGAGAAAGGGAGAGAGAGAATCCCATGCAGGCTCCACACTCAGCAGAGTCTTGATCTCACACCCATGACATCATGACCTGAGCAGATATCAAGAGGCAGACGCTTAACCAACTGAGCCACCCAGGTGCCCGTGTAACACTTTATCATTTTTATTCAGTTCTGAGATTTTCCCTCTAAAGCACTAAAGAATATGCTATTTATAATAATTTATCTGTTAGCAATGGAGGAAATTAGACAATTTAATAATTTTTATAATGACAAAGCAACTATTCATTGAAACATAAAAATGTTATAATAAGTAAACATTGGTACCTAAGTGTTTGAAAGTGAATTAGGAAACATTAAATTTACCTTTGTTTTAAATTTTATCATTTTAAACTATTTTACTAGCTCCTTATAAGCATATGCATTTACATTTGGACATTTATTAGATTTTACAAAGAGTAGTACCATAAATAGCTGAATGACATAAGACACAAATGAAACTACCCTTTAGGGTTTGTTTATTTTGCAAAAGGAAACTGTGGGGAAGATATTAGTTGGTTCATTTACCCAGAGATCTGATGTAGTTTATTAAAAAACAAAAGTTTAAGAATTATTGCATTTACAACAAAAATAAGGAAAATAGGAAAGCAGACTATGCTATAGAATTTATTCTTCTTCTGATGAAACACAGTATCCCAATCAGAGACTTAAAGCTGTTTCATGTATCCTATTAGAAAAACATGAGAGAATATAAGGGAAAGAACTTTTATCCAACTTCAAAACATTCCACTTGGTTGTATTTAAAAAATTTTAAACACAGTAAATTAGGAAAGTTACTTTTACTTGGGTTCTTTTTTCTGGGTACATTTGATTTATATTAGCTTCTTACAGAGTTGCCTAAATACCTAAGAAAAACACAAATTTTAAAAAATCAATTCTTTTTTTTTTTTGCTGGTGACTTCTTAAAAATTTTCTATCATGATGAGGAATAGTGAGCAATACTCAACCAAGTTCTCTAAAAATTCCTTGAACTTTGCTCAAGTGAACGTTGACTAAGTTAATGTTGGTTATGAAATACAACACCATAGGAAATATTTTCTATTGGGAGAAAATCTTTGTAGTGCTTTGAGAAAAATAGAAATCAAGTAAATTAATATAACTAAGACTAAAGTGGGAACTTCAAATGCAAAATACGGATTTGTGTGTGTGTGTGTGCATGGTATCAGTTGTGTCTTGCAAAACTCTACTGCGGTCCTTTAATGGGTTACTATTAGTATCATATCATAATGTAAAAAACATTTTTAATGACATTTATTATTTATTTTCAACCAGTTAGCTCAATTTGTCATATCAAATATATCACATGAATAATGGAAGTGATAACCATTATAGGTTCATTACCTGTAGAAGCAAGACTTTTTTTTTGTTCTGGATAATATCACATATATATACACACAACTTTCATTTGAAAGGTGTTTTATCTTCACAACGTTTTTCCCCAAATGTTATCTTATTTGGTCTCCAAATAACCTTGCTAGGAACTAAGGCTAATATTATATTCCTATTTTTATGTGAAGAAACTGAGGCTAAGGAAAGTTCAGTGATTTCACTAAGGCAAAAATTAAGATGGTCTAGCTGGTACTCACTCCTGAGTCTTCTGCTTCAATAATGTAAGGAGCTGTGTTAGGAGAATAACAGGCACTCAAAAAAGCAGTCTAAGTCCGAGAAAGAGGTGTTATTAAAGCCTAATTAGAAGTGGAAAGATTAAAAATATATTCATAAGGATATTTATGAATATCAAAATAAATCTTACCAAATCTTGATATTGTTAACTCCACAGGCCCAGTGTGTCTCCTAATTTTCTACCATTTTTAGAAAGTAACATATATCAAGAAAAGCACCTCCACTTTAGAGTAAATAAGCCTTGCTTTCAATCAACATCATTTTGGTTTTGTGAAGAATGAAGGAGGATAACATATATAATAGAAATTCTATGAACTTCATTACAAAAAGGACACTATATAAATATTGGTATTATTATCATCATTAACATTTATAATGCTTGTCACTTCTCTACCTCATGGACACACTGTGAACATCTGAATGAGGTAATGTCTGCAAACCCTTATAAGGTCTCTAGATGAGAATTAAGATATAAATACAAAATGTTTTTATCAATAAAGTATTAGGTGAATCTGGTCTAGACAGAAAGTAATAAAATTTGGTTAACAAAGTAGAAGTTGAGAGCTCTTTGCAAACAATGCTGGTGATTGGGTACCACTCATTTAGATTTTAAAATACAAAGCTTTGTTTTTCTAAGATGTATTAGCCTTAATTAACAATTTAAATATGAATCTTTTGAATATTCCATAAAGAGTAAGCTTATCTTTAACAACCTATTTTGAAAAATGCAGCTTTATCTTACACCTATGTTATAAGAAAAAGATGACTTCTGTATAAATAAAGCTTATGGCCATTTAATGTAATTAGAACCTTCAATCATTAAAATTTTTTTCTTGTTGAAATTTGTATACAGTATATTTTATAGAAATAGTAGGCTGGGTCGCTAAGTTTGCAGATAGAACAGATAGGGCTTTGTCATTTTCTAAGATTATTTTTTTCTTTATTTATCACACTTGTGATCTTGGATCCATTTACAGGTAAGCTAAACTACATTTTCACAATGCATATATAGTAGTCATAATCTCCCTACTCAAGGAAGTTGGCAGTATTTTTTTGAAAATAGCAGTTAGAGACACCGCTGATAGAATCAGACAGACTATTTTAAGAAATGTTGCTTGAAGAGTAATCCTTTGCTGCTTTTACTAGTTTCTCTGCTGTTGATGGTTATCATTAGCAAAATGATCATTTCCTCACAGGGAATCCTGCAGAGTCACATTTAAGGAGTTTAATATTTACTGCTGCGATGTTACATTAACATTATTCCAATGGACAATGGATTTCCAAATAAAATAAATTAATTACATTGTTTGTTCCTGCCAGGGGAAAAAAATCATGACTTTGTAAGTTGGAGTCTTCATTATTATTTTAAAGGATCTCCTTTTTGGGTCTAGTCTTTAAATCAAATCATATCTTTAGACACAGAAGTTTTAAAATTAACCTCCACAATCACACAAAGACAAATGCACTACAGATGCTTCTGTTCTAGTCTGTCATTATAATATCAGAATGTGTAGGGGAATAGTATGAGAAATCTGGGGTGTTTTTATACCAAAGTAATGTCAGAGACAAATTGAGGGCAAGAATTGGGTTCTATTTGTGGCCAGCCTCTCATAGGAACACACAATAAAGGGCATCATATTTGCTTGCATCTTTTAGATATCTAAAAAAATTGCTTAACAAGTGACTAAGTTACAGGCTATAGCCCCACATGTCTCACTGCTGTGGAGGAAGGTTTTTTTTTTTTTTGTTTTGTTTTTTTTTTTTGTTAGCAAGTCAGGTTGCCAGGCCTTAATATCTAATGATCTTTGGGAATAATAAACAACACAGGAGAACCTGAGGTTGAGTTACTTTCTCTTTCTACATCAGATATGCCTAGCTATCTCCTGATTTCTTAAAATCTGAAAAGCTGGGGGCTAAACCAAGTCACCGTTATTTAAAAGGATACTTTAAGAGTATCTGGTAATTATTTTAAAAATTAATAGTTACAATTTCCTGAATGGTTTCTTTGGCATTTATATATTGGATTACTATTTTTCTGTGTTTATTGTCCAATTCATGCATTGAATCTGGATTTATCTCCACCCCTGCCCCTCTTTCCCCATTGGAGGAGTAATTGCCGTTCTTTTCAAATCTCCTAGGATAGTCTTCTGCTCTGCAAAGTTGTAACAAGATGTGACATCCAGTCCTAGTTAATCAGTGTTCAGCCCAAACCCGCGGTGGCAGTGAAGGAGGTGGCACTTACAATTTGCCTGTGACACTGACCAGGTTTTTAAGGAATAAGAGTGAGGGAAAATAGCATAAAATACTTAAATTTTTATGGAAAAGGTATAACTTGGTGAAAAAGCACCATCATAAATTCCCAAAAAGTGTATCTTAATGATACACTTAGAGTAAATCATTTGCCTTGAGAGACAGGAGGTCTCTGGTGACCCGCATTGCAGCCACATGAGACTCCTAGACTAGCTACTTTCAGCTAAATGTACTCTCATATTAATATTTTAAAATGCCATAATGCCTCTCTGAAAACCTCAGAGGACAGATACATCAATTTGCGAGGTCTTCACTCCAGGAAATAGAAACAGGGATAATCTGCCATTAAAAGAAATAGTTCATTATGTCTGCTTCTTGGGAGCACATAAACTATGTCCCTCACATACTTAAGTTGCAAATCCTCACTTTAATGTGAAGGGAAACACCATGCCCCAGAGCTTTATTGTCCCACTGTTTATTAGTACAAAAAGGTTTGTTGTGGTATGAAATCTTAAGCTTGTTGCAGTAATCAATCAGCTTCAAAGAGTCTTTACCCCGAGCCAGATTCATTACAAATAAATCAATTAAACATAAAGTTTCTATTTTCAGGAGGTTCACGATGCAGAATAGAAGCAAATGCATCACAGTTAGAGAAAGGAATTTTCCTGGAGCAATGTCTCTTCACAAAGAGCCCTTTTGCCTTTATTGCACGGTAGAGCCCATGCTGTAGTTTGCTCTTTTATTTTAGTTAATTGCAGACATTCTTCTTCTTAGCATATATTTTTCATCGGGGGAAAAATCACATCCATATGAAAAAGATATGTGGTAAGCTAAAAATATTGCTGGAGGCAGGAAAAAATAAACAATTGGTTTGTGTCTTCTTGTCATTACCAGCCTGAACCTCTTGTGAGGCATTTGGGCAATTTTCACTCTCAAAGCTTTATTGTATTTTTTTTTCAACCTCTGCACTAAGATTGTTTACGGTGCAGGCAGCTCAGTGGCAGAAGCAAAAACAAAAACCAAAAAACAAGAAAACAAAAAGAACCAAAAGGCCTCACAAACCCCAACTCAAAACAAAAAAACCTACAACCAAACCCAAAAACAAATCAACAGTTAAAAACAAAACAAAAAAAATCTCTCAAAGTCTTTCTCATTATTAAGCTAAAATAAAACTAAGCATTCTAAACCATACTCCTTGGATTCACTCTGGGGGTGCATCTATGGGGGAAAATGGGAGTTGCAGAGATGTCTTTCATCTTGTCAGTTGGTAAGTCAAACTTATCAACCAAACATCATAAAAGCACCCATCAGTGACTTCCTTAATTTTTCATATATTTGTCCTAATGTGTTTTTAATAAAATTAGCTATTTGCAGAGATTCCCAGAAGTGAGAGTGTTTGGCCGTGAGAGAGGCCAAACCCAAATAGTTTCTTATAGAAATATAGTCAAAGGTCTCATGGCAGAGAGGGTAGGGTGGGGGAACAGGATGTAGTGTGGAGAAGTGGGGCTGAGAAAATGGGAGCAAATCCGCCTAATGGAGCATTCTGATTATATAATAAAATGCTGGCCAGTCCAAACTGAAAAACAAACAGAGGAAAAGGCCTCAGCACCCCAACTAAATATCTTTCTCTCATCGATCAGTACTAACAGTTGTTTTGATGGCATATGATATGCTCTACATATGGCTGTATGTGACAGTACACTTCCAGAACAATCCCACAGACAGAGGTAGAGAAACAATCAAATATAACAGTAGCACTTCCTGTGAGGTGACACCCTCTGCCTGCCTCCAAGCAGGGTACTTAGTAGGAAGTATAAAGGCTCTGGTTAAACCTTTTTTATTAGGTTACCAGAAGGTCCTTTAGAGGGGGGAGAAAGAATCACTGTTTTCCAGGAATTGACAATGCAACAGCATTGATTTGTTTGTCTGTGATGGGGTTGCGTCAAGACCACCCCCACCCATGGTAATAAAACATCTGGTCCGAAAATAAACAAAACTTGCTAACAAGAGAAAGGAAAACATCCTCATGAGCCCCTGGCACTCTTGTCCAACTTGCTTCAAGGACTTCTTAGATGCATTGCTTTCAGGATGTACGGTTGTTCAATTGTATCATCCTTAGCAAAAATTTACTTATTTTTTCCTGACAGTATGTGGCAATATTGAAATATACTAATGACAACACCAAATTAGTTAATATTTATGTTATTAGAGTATGAATGCTGAAGGGAATAGTGAATTTGTATTTTAATCAAGCAAATCAGAACTCACCATGGTAATTTCTTGTATTTACTAATGGACAGCATGTATATATTCAGCAGACAGTTTTATATGTGAAAACAAATGTATTTTTCTTCACATTTGTTGTAGAAATGTCTGCTACTAAATCAGGTATTTAGTTATTTTCAAAGACCTATAAAATTCCTAGATTTGGCTTGGAACATATTTCAGATACTATAGAGACAATTTATACATAATTTAGTTATATCCCTTTATTTAAAAGGGTTTTGAGGTGAATTATAGAAAATATTAGAAAGTCAATATCTTTAAGGTAGAACCCACATCAGGAAACAATGGATAAAACATTAACTATAATTATTAGATTACTTTTATAAAGACAGTTGATTCAAAGCATGACCAATAATTTTTGTTCCTTCCTCCTGTATTCTTACTGGAGTTACTTCATATTCAATGGAAGATCACTGTATGTTCTCTTATAATAACTGAGGGCCACTTAAAGGGTTCGGAACTGGTGATTTTTATAAAATATTCTTCTAGTTTTATAGAATATTCTATTTGAATCTTATACTCTCCACCCTTCAGCATTAAAATAATTAAGAAATAGACAAAATAATTTTATCGTGCAACAGATTTTAAGATTCATAATATCTAAAATATGATGTGTTCTCCTCACTGGTTCTCAAAACACATGTGCTTTGCCTATCTTAACTGAATTAGTAATGGATCAGTTTGGTAAAATAAGTAGAACCGAAAGTGTAAATATAGCCCAAATAACAGTGTATTCTTTACAGCCTGTCATGAAAAACAAACAAAAGTAAGAATAATGATGATGGTGATGATAAGAGATAAAGAGGAAGAAGATAAAGTTAGTATGATTTTGGCATCTTTGATATTGAAATTTTTAATTAAATTAATAGAATGGAAGTTTTATCAGTATTTTGGCTCATCCATAATTTAGAAAGAGAAGCAAAGATTGGTGATGAAGAAATAAATATCCTAAATTGTTCTTAAGCATTTTCTCAGTGATGAAAAAGGCATTTGAATGTATGTTAACTGCTTGAAGCCTGCCTATCCTGTTGTGCCCATTCAGCTCTTTGATGCTGAATCCAGTGAGCCCTCACCTATGTAGTTTGAGATATTAAGAATTTCCTTTTTTGTTAACTGATCTGTTTATACATTATTCCTATTTTAAAAAATTATTCCTGAAGAGGCAGAGCAAATAGGATTGCAAGAACAGGTATCTATTACTCAGAAGAATTTGAATAGTTCAAAAAGCAAAGAATTTTTTTCTTGACAGACTTTAAATACACACACACACACACACACACACACACACACACACACACACAGCATGTGAATTCCTGATTCCAGCCATGGATAATTCTTTAATTTGTAATGCATACAGAGATTGTCATACAACTATGGATCCAGGAAAATAATTCACTGAATCATCCATAAAAATTTGTGCCTCCATATGTCCTCTTACTGAAATTATTCTTTAGATAACTATGGCTCCAAGTCTTCACTGTTATGATGAATAATTTTGAATCCCAGGAATTCCTACTGAGGTTTTCTATGATCCATTAAAGAATACATTAAAAAATTTAATGCATTTTCTGCTGAGTCTGACTGCAAGTATCATCTGCCTATTTTACCACAGTATTTCTGGCTTCTTGGCAGCTGATGTCAAGAGATGGGATGACCAATCTTCTATCTCAACCCTAGAAACGGAGCATTAGGGGCATGTTTGGACCTGTCTAGATCTGTTGAGATGTGGTTAATGTGGAAGCTTCTCTCAGAAGACAGTTGGAGCAGAGTGCTTTGAATTCTTTGCTCTATAATAGAAGGTTACTTATAGTATAATAGAAAAACTTCATTCCATTTCGGCCTGATGAAACCTCTGAGCTCTCTGTGCCAGTTCAATGGTTTTTTTTCTTAATTTTTAAAAACTTTTATTTATTTTTGAGTGAGGGAGAGAGAGACACACACACACAGAATCGGAAACAGGCTCCAGGCTCTGAGCTGTCAGCACAGAACCCAACGTAGGGCTTGAACTCACAAAGTGTGAGATCATGTTCTGAGCCAAAGTCAAATGCTTAACCAACTGGACCACCAAGGGACCCCACCAGTTCACTGTTTAAACTCAGGAATATCAGTGTTAAGCAACAAAATCAATGTATTGGGGGAATTTTAACATATGCATTTTATGAAGAAGTTTGCATATACAACAGGAAATTATTAAATATTCAATCATTTGGCTCATGGATTAAAGATATTATTTACCTCTCCTGGGCTAGTAAATGGGTAAAGAAGATTTCAAAGCCAGAATGGAAAACTTGGATAGGAAGTGGAGGCAGTAAATATAGCTACTATAAAGGTCTAACAGTGAAAGAAAAGACAAAAAGAAAATGGTGGAAAAGAGAATACTTCAGGATTGAGTAATAGAAAGGGTTTCTCCAAAGTATGGTATTGAGGGTAGTGGAAAGGGGGGAGAAGTTCACCATGAAGAAGAGAGAGGTGGTAATAGGCAGTGTCCCTCTGAAAGGCACTAAGGGGTCAGCTGATAGCAAAGGAACAAGCGCTGCTCTGGAAGTGGCGTTGAGCCCTGAGTATAGAGGAGAAATTCACTGCAATGGTTTTGCTCTTCAAAGGAAAGTAAATAATGGGTTAATCTGTTCAGAGTGAAAGAGAGGAGGGATATGTGGAGATTGAAGAAAGCTAAAATATTTAGTATTGTTTTCGTGAGGAATATGTGAGAAGATTCAAACGAGACCAAGGAAGAGTTAAATCAAGAATTTTGAGAGTGCCACTGTGAGCCCAGTTCAAGTGAGAAAACTCAATTTCAATTCTATTTTTAGGCTGCTTTGACCTACTTTGAAATCTCCCAAATGCTCACAACTTTTCTGCCTTCTCCCTGGACCACCATTGTGAAGTCATACATGACCTGTTTGCCTCATGAAAAAAAAAAATGTTTCACTCTTTCCCAAAGCAAATTTCATTAGCTTCTTAGATCAACGCCAACTAATGTGGTAAATGTGCAAATATAAAAAGGAATGCTAATGGCTTTGCCTATCTTCAGTAATGTTGTTTTCCAACAGGGTAATTTAGAAAGTATTTCTAAATCTTAGAAGAGAAATACAAAGTTGGAGGGGTTTCAGGCAGGATAGGGGGCTTGCAGTCAATCTATGTGGCAGTGGACTTTGAAGGGTTTCTCATATTCTATCACATACATAAGCTGCCATAGGTATTATAAAATATATTTGTTTATATGTAGGAATATAAAATATCTACATGATTATCTATGTTATAAATATTACCTGTGCATTAGGAATATTTTTCTTTCCTGAAAAACTAGGGAGAAAAGACTGGGTTGTAGCTATATAAGTATTTCTCTCTAATCGCACAGTATATAAAAATAAGATGACACTTTCAAAATACTTTACCCTGAAAACTTTTCTATTACTCGGGAAGCTCTTCTTAACTGCTTCCTTCGAGTTTGGTTTGTGATTTACTGGGACCATTTAGAGACAGCTCATATTTTCTAGGCATACTGTAGGTATTTTAATGCCTTAATCAATTTTTGCCACTTTAGTTTCTCTGCTGGGCTAGATTAATCTTCCCCTATGTTCCCAACTTTCAGAGAAGATCACTTATCAAAATAGTCTTTACAGGAAAAAATGAAGCTGCAATTAAAAAAACACAGTCATCTCTCCCAAGTTATATATCACAAATATTATTAACTATGATATAAACAGCTTTTAGAATAAAGACTTAAATGTGTTCTTCAGTTCTAGAAAATGTGTAAAAATGAATATTGTTGGCTTTTCAATTTAAGCTAATTTGATTTTCAGCTTTTCTTCACTAATGTGTTATAATATGTCACTTCCAAAATAGTAGATATATAATACCCAAAACTTGTAGTATGGGTGAAAATGAGGTTTTAAAGGTGAAAAAGTGAAAGAAAGTAGGAGAAATTGTGGGAAACCCTTTATAAATGAATCCCCAATATCTGATGTGGGCAATATCTTACTCAGTAGGCCACTGGTTATCTTCCCCAGGCTTTCATTTCCACTGTGAGCTCCTCTGGGCTTGTGATTCTAGTACATGTGCACTCTCTCCCCTTGATAACAGCTCTCCCTACCTTGCTTTCTAAGAAAGCCTCAGCTACTATACAAAGGACTTAGAAGAAACAGATATTTGTTGCTTTGCTCTTCTGCTGTAAGGGCAGAGGCAATAAATTGTATTGACTTCTTTTTTGTTTTACTTTTTTTCCAGAAATAAAGGGGTTCCAGGAATATTGATACTGCCTAACTCATCAAGGCAACAGATTAAGATATTTGATTCTCAACATTTCTGCTAAAATGGCATTCTTCTTGGGTACCTATTGGTAAAGAAAGAAGCCACGTTCTTTTATTTTAAATTTTAAAAATTATTTTAGAAAGAGAGAGAGTGTGAGTAGGGGAGAGGGGCAGAGGGAGAGAGAAAGAATCTTACGGACACTCCACGCTAGGTGCAGAGCCTGACATGAGGCTTGATTCCAAGATCCTGGGATCATGACCTGAACCAAAATCAAGAGTTGGATGCTCAATCGACTGAGCCACCCGGTGCCCCAGAAGCCATATTCTTAATTAAAGTACCAGCAAAAGTTACTTCTCTAGGTCCTCTTGATGTCTATATTGATAAACATACATGAAGATGGACATAATAGGTAGTTCAGTCTGGATTCCCAAGGTCATTCTCAAAAAAATATTTTAAAGCACTTGGAAATTTGACAAGAGCATACATTTTCAAGGAATAAAATAAAACTTGGAGCATCTCCGTAACAAATTTAAAATTATTCTTACCAGGAGTTAAATTTAATATGGGAAGATTTTCACCCCTCTCTCCCTTCAAAAACAATGGCTTTTGTTTCATAAGTTTTACTTTGGAAATATGGTTCAAGCCAATCATTTCCATAAATACTAGCTAGAGATGTATTAATTACTTGAAGGCTTTGTGGTCATCATTCGTTGCTTTGGTGAACCTAGAAATATGTTAACTCTGAACAAGAGGCAAGAGAGGAAGAAAGCTTTGAGCTAAGAGTCAAGGTACTTGGGGGAGATGGGTTCCTGGCTGGACTCCAGGGTTAACTTTTTGAAATCAGGCACACAGTCTCAGTGGACTGTGTTTCCCCAGCTGGAAAATGAGGCGTCCAAACTAGAGTACTTTCTGGAGTTTCTTCTAGTGTTATGTCTATGTTTGAAAGCCTTTATCCAAAGTAGTGGATTCAACCATTCAAAAGGGTCTATAACAAGGATCCCCTGATAAAGGGTTATAAAAATGTCAATTATTTTTTTAATGCTTATTTACTTTTTTGAGAGAGAGAGAAAGAGAGACAGAGCATGAGTGGGGGAGGAGCAGAGAGATACGGAAACACAGAATCTGAAGCAGGCTCCAGGCTCCGAGCTGTCAGCACAGAGCCTGATGCGGGGCTCGAACTCATGAACTGTGAAATCATGACCTGAGCTGAAGTTGGCACTCAACCGACTGATCCACCCAGGTGCCCCTAAAAATGTCAATTCTTTAACTACTCAGTGTCTCTGATTTCCATTGAGACATTTAAATATATGTGTGTGTGTATATATATACATATATATATATGTATATATACATGCAGCTAGGTGAAGCCTATATTTTCCTTCCTTGCTTTTTATACTCAGGACTGCCTCATCCACAGAGTGGTGGAGAGTCCATGGTAACTCACTGAAGACAGATAGGGAGGGCTGCTGGTGATCATCACTTAGAAAACCAAATCTGACTGATGGGAGCCATTCTGAGTGGGATGGTGGGGCTCCTTCCATCTCTTGTTTAATTGAGTTTGCATATTTGGAAGCCCATTGATAGGCTAAGTAGAAATTTGATTCTATCTCTCGAAAGAAAACTGTTAATGATATGCTATGTGAACCTGTTTTCCTTTTCTGCTCAGCAATTTGTATAGGCTCGCTCCTTATTTGTCTCTTGATAACCTCATCAATCTCATCCATGCCCTCCTGACCACAGTGCCTGATTGCAGTAATTCCATTTTAGGGGGGCTTTTAGGAGGGCTGGCTTTTGCATTTAGCTAGAGCTGCACGATGGAGTGATCGTTTCTTCCCGAGAGTGAGAGCCGAGATCATATTATGCTTGCCTTGATTTCTTTGTAAAGGCTGCCTATAGAATTTCGTATTGATTTTAAGCTGGCGCTGTTTCATTTTTAACTCCTTTGTAAGCCAGGAATCCAGTTATATTAGCCTCTCCTCCCTGTCATTCTAACAGGCATTGGATACCTGCTTTTTGCAAGCTTTCCTCCTCTACTCCATGGTAGCTCTTTCGATATATAACTTATTGCCTTTACTCTTTTATGTTGTTGTTTTGTTTGAAAAATCCAGACCAGTGTAGTGCAAGGTTGCAAGGCTAAGATGAAATTAAAAAGTAATATGCAAATGAGAAAGCAAAGAGGATTGGTATTTATGCTGAGGATTCGCAGAGGCACTGGCAGCCTTACACCTTTCCAGAGAGGGTTCTGAAGGAGTGAGGTTTGCCAAGTAATATGAAGCAAGGCCCACTTGTCAGTTGAACAGTGAAAGATGGCTACAGGTGTGACTTATTGAAAGCATACCTTCATTTCAATGTTTGTCAACTGGCTGTCCTCCAGAAACTCAATTTGGTGTCATTTGGCAACAAGTCTGACCTAAAGCAATGCAGACTCATAAGTGGTACCAACACTAATAGCACGATCATTTTGTAGTGCCTCAGAACTTACAAAGCCTTTCAAATCCTTTGCCTCATTTGTGCTTCACAATGGCCTTGTTACACAGGCAGGGTAGGTATTAATATGACATTCTGGAGATAAGGAAACAGAGACCAAGAGAGCAGAGATTAGTCAATCAACAAACAGATGGCAGATAGAACTGGGGCTGCAATTTCAGGTTACTGACATCAAACTTGTTGCTCTTTAATTTTGCAGTAACCTGAAGAAACGTTAAGCAAAAATATAACTTGCGTGGTCTCTGCATTACCTTTAGATCTGCAATTCCTTATTTATTTCCTTGTCTTTGTACTTTCAGGGTGTGCTTTCAGATTTATCTCCAGCACAGCAGAGTTACTTTTATCACAAAGGAGAATGACAGAAATCAAGGTCTCCATGTTAAGCATATTATTCTTAACTGCTTAGAGAATTTTCCCACTGGATTGCCCTATTGTATTTTAAATTTTATTTTAGCTCTATTTTCTCGTCTGTAACGTGAAGGGGTTAGGCTCTGTTCCTCTCATTCTATGGTACAGTGATTAGGAGAACGCGAGGTGAAAAAAGATTCAGCTGCAAGTGAATATGATTATCATGAATCACAAGTACAGTGCATTATGCATGTTTTAAAACTGGATATAGTATTTATATTCTAAAGTGTTTCCTTATGAATTACTTCATCCTTCAGTATGCTGTTTAGTCATCCTGCAAACATAATCCTTTCACAAATCCAAATCAATGTGTTTGTCCTCCATAGAAGATACTTAAAATTTTCAAAATGTGTTTATGTCCAAAGACAAAATGTTTAGTTTTATAGAATTCTCTCCGTTGTTAGAGGGCTTTGTAAGACTGACTTTAAATATCCACTAAAATACTTACATTTTCTCCTTACTCATGACTTTCTAGAGTGCTTAAGCATTAGGAATCATTTTAAATTTTGTGATTCCATATTCTTTATTTAATGCCTCACTGCTGTCTTTAAAACCAAACCACGTACTCAGCTTTCAAGAACAGATGAGCTTTGACAAGACTTATGTTGGATTCAATCATTTTTCTTATAAAAATATTTCAAATTTTAAAGGAGGTAAATATCCATTTCGTATTTTCATAATTGCCCTTATTGCATACAGCTAGACTGATAACAGAAATCTGTTACACTAATTATTTCTTAGCTGCTAAAACTAGAGGAACTTAAAATATTCAGACTTGGAACAAAATAAGATTCATAAAATCTGCTCTTTTAAAACCCTTGGATAAACACTGACTTGAAAGATTCTTGGGTTACATGTCTGGGCTTCAAATATGGACTTTGGAAAACCAGCAACATCAATGTCAATAAAACAACAACCACAACACAAAGCCCACGGAAATACATTTAAGTAGTAAATATTTCTTTTTTTTCTTGAAATTTGATTTTTATAATGCTATTAGATTTCCAGTGATAAGCTCATAATTTGACCTTTCATCTTTGTTTCTTTATGAGTTTTAAATAAGTAACAACTCAAATTGTGAGGAAATTTAGGGCTTAATTTCTGTTTTTAGTTTCTACGATTTCATGTGCAAAAGTACAAACCTAGGCTATCTGACTCTTTTTCAACTTTTGTGCATGATTTTACCAGAGTTTATTTGCTGCAAGGGCTATTAGGCTACTTTTTCTTCTTAACGTATACACTGACTTCCTCCCCACTACCCCAACATTTTTGACATGATGGGTTTTATTCCCTGACGTTCAATTCTAAGGTAGGTATGGCCCAAACTGGTGAAGAGCAAACATATTCCCTTAGTAAAATCCATAGTCATTGTCACATCTGTGCACAAGCATGGCAGTGAAACCTCAAATCAGGCAAAACTCAGCACTTTTTCTGAAAAGTACCCTTTAATATGCAGCTCTGTTTCACTACATGGCTGGAAGAGGCTTGAATGTTCCTCCAGGAACCTGGGTCACCTTCTGCACACATTGCAGGTGATTTCTGGTTTCAGATGGAACTGTTCCTAAGTCTCAGTGTGCTGAGATTTGCTTTGAGTTTAGAGTTTATTCATACGGAAACTCCAGAGATATAAACTGAAATAAAAATACTATGTTCAAAGAGTTGCCTGAAAATTGAAACCACCCAGCCTCAAGCAGCTGCAGCCATTGTGATTCAATGACCAGAGTTTCTTGGAGGCTTACCCTCGGTGATGTCATTAACAAAGTAATTGCTCCAAATTTTTATAGGCACTTCAACTGGTGATGATAGAGCATGGTTTAATTTTTCTAGTCATCCTGCTTGTATCTCAGATTTACTTTCTGTGGGGCTTGCTCCAGTACCGTCAGAGGGAAAGGACAAAATATAGGAAGAGTGGATCCCCACTCCAGGGCATTCATTCTGACTCGGATGTTTCTGATAGAGAATCAAGTGGACATTACGGGAGCCAGCCATGTGGGAACACATATCGATGAGTTGGTTGGTAGTATTCCCTGCTGAGTGTCCAGCTACAGATACACTCCCAATCACTTTCCACAGGGCTACAGTTCGGTGAACTATTCTGAAAGAAAAGAGCATGCCACTGGGGGCTGTGAGATCCAGAAATGTTGGAGGAAGTTCTGAAGAGAGCAAATCCGCAAACAAAGCAGAGTTATAGAGCTATCTAAAGACACAACGTGGCAAAAAAATAAGGATGAAATAAGCTAAAGAAAATATGTGTCAATGTGTTTGTGTATATAAAATAGATGTGATAAAAACAGACGTTGTTTTGTTTCATGGTCATGTGTTTGTTAGTAGTAAGATAGATAGGGGATTGCCTTGTGTACTAGGGGCCAGGTACCTGTCATTGAATCAAATGAAATGGAATAAGCAAATGAGGTCCTTAAAAAAAACCCAAATACTGAACAAAAACAAAAAGTGAAAATATCATGTACATAATATCCATTATTTTCTAATGAAAATTTTTTGTAATAACATAGCAATTATAGCTTGGAAACTGAAAGTATTGGGTGCTGTGTTCTGTGATCCATTTCTGTAACCTTGAGATTATCCTGTGAGAGTCTTTTCTCTTTCTATGTGTGTGGTTATATATGTATATTATGCTTATATATATGTATATGTATTATATAAAATTAACTTACTTAAAACTCAGTATAAAATACTGAATATATATATCATATACATATATATGTATATATATCATTTATGATCTGATAAATGAGAACTACTGGAGAATAAAAAATGTCTGAAAAGAAATTTTAAAATGTAAAAGATTTTATATTGAATTTAGAAACTAAGTTAATAGAACATTCATTTTTGAAAAAATGGAAATGAAAAATATTTAATTTTCATCTAGTTTGAAATACTTCCATCGATTAAAATGGAGATGTTTCACTCTTTTCTTTTAATGTTTATTTATTTTTGAGAGAGAGAGAAAGCAAGCATGAGCAGGGGAGGGGCAGAGAGTGGGTGAGACACAGAACTGAAAGTGGTCTACAGGCCCTGTACTGTCAGCACAGAGCCTGATGCGGGGCTAGAAACCACAAAATGTGAGATCATGACCTTAGCCAAAGTCGGAGGCCCAACTGACTGAGCCACCCAGGCATCTCTGGAGATGTTTCACTCTTAAAATTACGAGTTTAAATTCAATATAAAGTAATTTAAAAAACAACTTTCCAGCAGAAAATTAAAAAAGCCTGTTTTTCATCACTGATTTTTAATTCAGTAATCTAAAAATATGTACTTTATTTAAAATACCATAATATTTTCTTGATATTACGTTCTAGCTAAGTAACCAACTGACTTAAGTAGAAATGCACATTATGCTGAATAGTAAAAGGTACTAATTCCTATCATAAGCATCATGGAATAGTGGATCAAAATCAATGGACAAAAAATGGTCATATTTAACAAAAGCAAAAATGTAGGCATCTATTTTTCATAGGTTTCACAGGACATGAAAGAGAAGATTTGTATGGAATGAAAATTGCAGAGCTGAAGTTCTAAAAGGAAAATGAGTTGTTAACAATATGGTGAAATCTTTCCTGAAAGCATCATTGGCACTTCGTTTTCAAAGGTAACCCAGACACAAGTAAGGAGACTGAACAATTTCACTGCACACAAACTAGCATTCAAATATACATCCCTTTTCTCTTAGACACTTTTGTATTTGGCACTTTTATAAATGTGCATTTCTTTTTAACATATAAAGCTTTTTAAAATAATAAAAACTGATCATATAGCAACTACAGTTTGATAATTACTTAATTTACATAATCTCGGTTTTACCTTTGGTTCTTTCAAAGATCTGTGAGGTTATTATTCCACTTTGCAGACGAGAAGTCTGTGTACATAGTGGAAAAACTAAAACCAAAATATTCATTTCGATCACACTTCATTTTTCTGGAATAAAGTGCTACATATATATTACATGTTTAATAAATACCTCATGATAGCTTGATTGATCAATTATTATTAACCACAATTCTTGTCCTGGAAGATATTTACAATAGTGTCTAAGAAACCCAGAACAAGTACCTCCTATTTTTCACAAGATCCTTTGGATTTTTCCAACTTTTCAGGGGTCAAGCTCAACAATCTTGAGATCATAAAACCTTCCTTCATATACAAATCTTTTTCTTCCTCGAAACTCCCCTTCTCTGTCCCAATGGCACCCTGCTCAATGACATGCAAACTGTCGATGGGCTCAGTATCAATCACAAAGGACTTACTGAGCACCTGTTCTGAACAGTACAATGTGCATAGTAGCGCTGGACAGAGGCCTGAGTGGAGAAGAGTTGGTTTTTCTCTCAAGTGATATGGCCATATGAGTTTGAGCAAGTCATTTTCTCATTTACTCTAAAGTTCACTTTGCTAATCTGTACAGTGGAAGTGTTTGACAGGCTAATTCTAAGATTCCTCCTATTTTTTAAAAATGTTTATTTGTTTTTCAGAGAGAGGGAAAGAGAGAGAGAGAGAGAGCGCGCGCGCACTTATGCATGCAGAAAGATAGAGACAGGGGATCCGAAGTGGGCTCCACTCCAACAGTGGAGAGCCCAAGGTGGGGCTTGAACTCATGAACTGAGAGATCATGACGTGAGCCAAAGTCAGATGGTTAACCGACTAAACCACCCAGGCGCCCCAATTCTAAGATTCTGTCTACATCTGATGGTCTCTGCTTCTATTTATGACATCTTTATTTCTTGGGGTGGGAGTGGGAGGGCATTCAGAAAAATAAATTTGGAAGAGTGAAAACATTCTGAAATATACAGTTCGTTAAACTGCTTTCCTATTTTTAGGTTTATATTTTCAGAATGACACCTTCTGAATAAATAGATGGGGACAATAAAACCAGCTGTAAAAACAACCTAGTAAGGTGGCAATAAAATATGAATCATGGTTCCCAGGATCAGTAGCATTGTCAGAATGTACATATCACTAGGTACAGCACTAACAACTGTGATGTTCTCTGGGGGGTGAAGGAGAGGCATATGCTAACCAAGAACTGAGCAGACATTGAGGTAAAAGGGAAGAAATGACATAAAAGATACTCTCCATGTCTCAGAGCCACTCTGGCTCAAACAGCTACCATTTGGAAGAGTTGTAGCTGGATCCAAGTGTGATCCAGCAGGTAAAATGGGAGCTATGGAATTGTAGGAGGTAGTTTCTGTCTTTGATTCTGTCCTTAATATGATATGTGATATTGAAGAAGGGTAGCAACCTTTATATATCAATTTCTTCATAGTGAGTGGGTAAAATAACACTATTTCCCTTAGTTGTATTTTTTTTATAAGACTGATATTTATAAATGGTTTTGCTCTCTTTTTGTGGAAGAACACAGTATAACTAATAAAAAGAACTGTATTCATTTTCTACAATAAATGCTCACGAAATAAAATGAATGGTGTCACAGAGCAATTTGCTAAACTATATTTTGTAAGTACAAATAGGAATTTTCTGCATCACATACAATTCAGTCTATCGAATTAAGATGAACATTAACCAAAGAGAACACAATACAGGAGCTGTAATTTAATGATCACACTAGACAGCCACCTCCCACATAGCAAGAGGTTATCATAATTATTTACATTTGGGCGTAGAAAGAAGACAAAATGTGTCATCTTTTCGGTTGCTGCTTGCATTCAAAAAGGAAATGATCTTCTCTAAAGAGTGCAGTCAGCAAAATGAATTAATTAAAATTCAGCTTTGATAGTGGAAACAGAAATTTACATCAAATAAAGAATTTCTCTAATTCAGGAAAAGAGGTTCTTTAGAGAAGAAAAAAATCTTTAAAAGACATAAAGGAAACCATGAGTTTTTGACATCACTGCAGCCACATATTCAACAGTTAACTCACGTGGTGATGAAACTCCCTGGAGAACCACACATTCTGAAGGGTCTACACCTTGTCTTCAGTCTTTTTTTCAATCTCAGAATTTCCAAGGTTTACATTTAGTATATACACTGTACCTGGATATGGATAGATATTTATTAGAACATGTATTAGAACCAGGGAGGATAAACAGAATGACTTTCTGAATTGACCTAAAATAAGGACCTATTCCTATCCGGCTGCTTTTGGATAATCAAATTTCTATTTGATTAGAAACTAGATTTAAGGATAAAAGATAATTGTAGATAGGGGTGCTTTCCCCAATCTCCTAGTGAAATAACCTTCTTTGATTCCAACCTTTCCTAAACATTGAGTTGAGTTTAAGGAAAATCTTCTTTTGGTAGATGTTCTTCCCCACTGAAGTAGTTTTAAGGATAATGATGTCACTCCATTCTCACAAATATGTTCTCACTAGTTTACCAAGGAAGAGTAAGGTCATGATACCCAGCACAGCTGCACATACTATAGGATCAGGGTGATGAGACTTTCTAGTCTATTTATGAGAAAATAGTAACAAAAAGGACCAGGACCAGAATTGGTTAGACTAAATGTAGAGCAGCTTGGAGTATTGCAATGTGCTAGAAAATGAAGTATTTCCAAAGATGGTAGATTGAGTGGTTTTTATAAATAAGGGGATTTGGGCATCTAGGAGGCAGGGGAGAGCCCTGGGAAAATTTTATTTAATTAGAGATCAATTTTACCTACTTCATAAGAGCTTGCTCTAGGAAACTTTACTTAATAGTCATTTTTATTTCATATTCTCTGAATACCTGGTATTTTGTTAGATTTAGCAAACAGAAGTTACATATTATCTTATACAATGCTTCACAAACAACATGAGGACGCTGTCTCCCCTTGAAAGTCAAAGATCGTATCCAAATTCATATGAGCTATATGAGATAAATAAACAATTTGTCTATAATTTCAACAAGTACTTACTGAGTAACTACAATATGCCACACACACTTGCAGGTGATGGGGTTACTTTAGAGAACACTTACAAATATCCCTGACCTCACAGAGTTTACATTCTACTGAAGAAGGAGATAGACACTAAGCAAATACATGTGGAAAATACCTTGAGTGTCAAAAGATCATAAGTTTAGAGAGGAAAATAAAACAAGGAGAAAAGATACAGTTCTCAACCTGGAAGATGGGGTGGAGATGTGCAATTTTCTCTAGAAAGTTCAAGGAAGGCCTTGCTGAAAAGGTGGCTTTTATGCCACATGCTAGGAAGCTCAGGACAGATTTATGTATGGCATTCAAAAGAAGCCTTCAGCTTTTCAATGATCTCATATGAGCTCAAATGTCAATGCAACTTACATGAATTTCATTTAAGTTGATTCTTTACCTCTATCAATGTAGATTCACTCTCCATGAAGTACATATTGCAAAATATAGTCATTCCCCTCTGTCCTACATCTTATCTAAGAAAGACCACAAATCTAAGATCTTGCACTATTTATTAGCTATTTTAAATCTTAACAATTGTCATTTCTCTATGAAAACAGTTATCCCATGAGGAAAAATATAACTTTAATCCTTTATTGTAATGCAGTGTTGTGTATAGCAGAAAGCATAAAACAGATTTAAGAGACCTGGGTTCTAGTTCTACACTACTTATTAACCTCAGTTTGGAGATTTAACCTCATTTGGAAGACAGGACATTGGATGACTCTAACATTTCCAAAAGGGTGTTCCTCAGATCACTGGTGCTGGAGACACTTTGGATAAAAAAGCAACTGATGGTCAACGAAGAATGAAAACATCATTTATCGCACGGACTCTAATTGGAGAGTCCAGTGCAGGTTAAAGGATCTGAGCAGGTATTGAATAAAAGGAGTCCACTGAACCACAAACTTCATTTAAGTCTAAATCTCCTAAACATACTTCAACAGACCTGTGGAAAGCTAAGGTAAATCATAAAGGCTCATGTTTCCTATAATTTGGAAATAGTATTTTGTTCTTTTTATGATGTTAATGTCATCTTATCAGTAGAGATGGTCTAAGTTATAATGAGGTTAACAACCATGGAAAATATCAAGGGTTTAAAACAAAAAAGTTATTTCCTACTCATTCGGCATGTTCCCTGGGGATTGGCTTCAGCCTCTTTTCCATGTTCTTACCACAGTGCACAGTGGGTAAAGCTGTCACAGTCAAGAGCATCACCAGTTGCTGTGGCAGAAGGAAAGAGAGCCCAATGTGATTTTAAGATGTAGTTCAAAGTATATGTTTCACATGTACTTGGGAAGTGTGCGGAGTTCTTGGTGCAAGAACTAATGACTCCATATTTACCTTCTGAAACAATTTCACAGTTAAACTAAATCTAATGGAAGGTGGTGGCTTTGATGTCATTGGATGCTGGATTTTGTTGTATTCTAATCAAGAGCATTGGGCTTTATTCTTACAGCAAATAAGACTACTTGTGGAAAAAAATTATCCTTCTGAAGCTTGTTTTCAAGTTCTTTTAGGGTAGCTTTAGAATAGCCTTTTTTCCTAGGGCTAATTTAGCCTCACTTCTAAGGTGTAACCTTTAGGTGGCCTCTACTATTTCAGGAGAACTCTCTACTCTGGCTAATGGGAATTTCAACAGTTCGGGACTAGTGTAAACTCTGGAAATTATTCATTACCTAACTGCCCAGAAATTGGGCAATTTCTCAGAAATTGTTCTTGCCTTGTCTCTCAGAGCCTCACTCTATGCATACTATGGTGTTATGCTTAAGATTCAAAAAGACTACTCTGCATATTTTTTGGAGCCCTTTTGCTGCATAACTCCCTCATGCTAATGCCCTGCAAATTCTAGCTTTCTCTTCACTGAGAGAGGCCTCCAGATTCTATTTGTATTTCCCTTTATTGTGCTACAGCCTAGAAATCTCTAGGCAGAGAGTCCAAGAAATTGTAGGTCTCATTTCTTTTGTTTCCTTTTTCTCAGGGATCACAGTGCTGTGTTGTCTATTGTTCAAAGTATGAAAATAGTTGTTTCCTATATTTTGCACAGTTTTCTAGTTGTTTATGGCAGGAGGTTAATTCAAAATCCTGTTACTCCCTTATGGCTGCAAACTCATGTCTCCTAAATCTAAATTTAGCTCTTGCTTTAGAACACTGTTTTTCAGCATGGCAGAGCACCATGTCTTGGAGGTCAAAAAAATGGATTTTTTGTTCTTTCCTGGGAGAACAGAAAGCTATAAACATGATAAACTCCAATACTATACTTCCATTTCCTGAACTGTAACTCTTGCAACCAATAGGAAAAGTATATACTGACCTAAGTGATTGTCAAGATATGTAAACAAAAAGGCTATTTCTAAGACAACCAACTTATATATTCCTCAAGGATTAAGACATAGTAAAAATATTCTAGCTCTTGTAAATATTTATTTTGAAGTCATGCAAAAGTTAAAATACATTATCAAGGAAGTAGTATGAATTTAATCTAGAAATTAATTGAGTGACCAGATGAATGAAAGGTGACAAGAAAGGATGAGGTATTGTGATGTAGTAAAGATCTTCCTTCTTAGAAGGAAGGTGTTACTCCTTACTTCCTTGAATTAGTGAGTTCTGAGAAAGCATCCAAGGCAGTGAAGGGTTGATTTTAAACATACAGATGGAGTGATAGGCTTCTCACAGGAATTCTGGAAAGAATAAGAATAAGAATAAGAATGAGAAGGAGAAGGAGAAGGAGAAGGAGAAGAAGGGGAAAATGAATGAATTATATACTAGTAATAATAAACAATGAATAACAAATCATTCATCGTATAATTTCTGTTCACCAAACACAGTTCTATGCACTTTTTATATGTACCTCATTGATCTTTACAATTACAACACTATAAGGTGTATATTATAACCCCATTTTATAATTATAGAAATTGAGATGATAATTATAAATTAGATAAACAAAGATAATAAGGAACTTGAACCATGGTGACATAGCTAGTTAGTGGCAGAATCAGGCTGTAAATCTATAGTATGGCTCCCGTGCCCACAATCTTAAGCACAGGGCTATGCTGGCTCTCTGTACCTGGGACCAATTATAGAGGAGCCCACCAACACTAAGAGTAAGAAAGATCCCTATGGAAGTTAATTTATAAATCTAACAACAAATGAAGAAGTATGAAAGTCATCCTCAAGAGGATATCCTTCAAGCTAGCAATACTTGACACACTCTCATTGAGTGTGTTAACATATCCCTTGGGGCGCCTGGGTGGCTCAGTTGGTTAAGCGTCCGACTTGGGCTCAAGTCATGATCTCATGGTTTGTGGGTTTGAGCCCCACGTGCTGACAGCTCAGAGCCTGGAGCCTGCTTTGGATTCTGTGTCTCCCTCTATCTCTGCCCCTCCCTCACTCATGCTCTGTTTCTCTCTTTTTAAAATTTAAAAAATTAAAAAAAAATCCCTAAAAAAAGGAGCAGAAAAGTCTAAAAAGGAAGATGCTGTTCAACCATGAAAGTACTGAATAACCAAATTTGGTGTCAAGAGAAAAGAAGATGATGCCCTGGTTCAAAAGAACGACGGTATATGCCTCAGACCTTCTTGGGCTAAATCATTAAAAATGAAATCCTATACTTCTATAGCATTAAGATCATGCACACTAAGCAACTTTCTCTTTACAATTATTTTTCAATCTAGTTGCCTCTATGGAAAGAAGATGCTGGGCAGGGGATGTAAAATATACCTCAATAGAAATTAAATTTTTGGTATCATAATTTAGTTACCTAAGGGCTTCAGATATTTAGTTATTTTTAATCTTCACTATCTAATACAATGAACTAGGGATGGATGCCTGGGAGGCTCAGTTGGTTAAGCATCTGACTCTTGGTTTCAACTCAGTTCATGATCTGATTCGTGGGTTCAAGCCCTGTGTCAGGCTCCACGCTGGCAGTGCCTGCCTGCTTGGGATTCTCTCTCTCTCCTTCTCCCTCTGCCCCTCCCTCACTCTCTCTTTCTCAAAAATAAATAAATAAGCTTAAAAAAATAAAACAATGAACTTCAGTAAACTGATGAAAGGAATCTCCTGTTCATCCTGGCAACCCAGAAAATTCTGCCTTGGAAAATTGCCTTGCCCTCAGGAGTGATATATTGACTCCAACTGCACACTATTCTTTAAACTTCTACTCTCCCTACTGTGGCAGCCAAAGGGAAAAGGAGTGTTATTTGGTTGTTCCATTGTGTTTCTAGTGAAGTTATACAGTTTTGAAGATTCGAAAGAATATTCAGAATTATCACTGTAGGACTAACACTTACTGAGCACTTACCCTGAGCCAGACACCATCCTAAGAGCTTTATATTCTTTACCTTATTAAAGCCCTATGATGTAGATCTTATTATTAGCCTCATTCTACAGAAGAGAAAATTGAGGCTGAGTGAAATTTAATACCTTGCCTAATTTCAGGGAGCTAGTAAATAGATCTGAACTCTGTTACTTCCAAAGCCTATGTATGCCCTCTAACCTATGCTATGCCTTCTTACAATGCCATAGAGTCAGAAATGAAAGAAAATAGTATGCTCTGTTAGTTAAAAATGCTGCAACAAACAATTCTACTTCCATACCTTATAGTCAGCTATAGTCAATTCAAGTTTTCTATTCTACTGGAAAGTTAGTGGTGGCCTACCTCTGTTCTATTTCTCCACACATGAGGTGATGAGTGATGAATTACTTTTCTTTTCTTTTTTCCCGTGATTTAGATTGTGAAGAAGAATAAAAGGGTTACAATTCCTAGGTCCAAAGTAGAATTTACCAGAAACGAGAATATGTGTAATAATTTCCAAATTGTATTTACGGATACCATTTTGTTCTATTGATTGGAAACTGTACCCAGCAAAGGGATTCATACCAAGGAGATAAGAGAGAATGAGAAATTGAAACACAGCATTGATGGAAGTTTCTTAACAGCAAACAAATGAGAAGGCTGTGCCATCCCAGGGGAAGTGGGGGTGGACCTGCTGGGATTGAGTCAACTGCAGTGAATCCCGTAATTACTAAATTAGACTGTTCCATTTCTGGATAATGCATGCTGCATTTTGATCTTGATTTAAAATCCAATTAGTTCAGGATCATCACTCCTGTTACTTCTAACTTCTCTCTGGTGGCTTTGAGAATCGGACAATAGATTAGTATTTGTGTGGGTTCTTTGTAGACTGTCTTTGAAGACGTGGCTTTTTAAATCTATGGCAACAGGTGTCCTCCCTCCCACTCTTACATATTTTACTGATTACTCTCTTGGTTTACCCTCAAAATTTTTCTCAAGTCATAGTCACCAATGAAATGTTACATTGGCACACATTTGGCTTTTCCATTAAATAGTGACAACCAACCATGACACATTTATCCTGTGAATTGAAATTACTGCTTCTTTTAAATTTTTCTGTTTTATTTTCTATGAAATTCGCCTTTATGGATTTGTGTTATTTTTAATTCTCTTGTTTTTAGTTTCTGAAATCATTAGGCAATCTTTACTTATATTATGAAGAAAAGAACCTTCAAAGGAAAATAACAGATTTCAGGTTTGTCCAATATGGGAGATGGAGACTTCTGGAAAATGAGTGTTTGATTGTTTTCTGGTGAGAGTGAAAGGGAACTTCAGGCAGCCCAGTGACACAGCTTCAGTGTGTTCACATGACCGTGTTAGTTAGTGACCAATTAAAGGCAGCATGAAACAGCCTCAATATAAGGACTTTGGGATTTACATTTAAACAATTTCTTAATGTTTATTTATTTTTGAGAGAGAGAGAGACAGATAGAGTGCGAGAGGGGGAGGAGCAGAGAAACAGGGAGTCACAGAATCCAAAGCAGGCTCCAGGTTCTGAGCTGTCAGCACAGAACCTGATGTGGTGCTTGAACTCATGAACTGCGAGATCATGGCCTGAGACGAAGTCTGATGCTTAACCGACTGAGCCATCTGGGCGCCCCAACAGGATTTACATTTTAAAGTGTATTAATCTGTGGTTCATGATTATGAAATTATTCTGAATGTAGTTTTGCTTTTTCTCAGCGAATACATACAGAAGAACTTCCTGAATGATGACATAATACATATTTTGAAAATATGTTTTCCATAGTGAAGTGTGAAGAGTTATAGACTACAATGATTTTATACCACAAGAAAGAAAAGAGGCATTTTATTCCTCCATGGGTTTGCTGAAGAAAATGTGAAACATTGATTGAGAGCTACTTGTTAATTCACACTAGGGAACCATGCAGATTACTTAATTTTGAAAATTACAATGTAAACAAAACCAGTGCTATAAAGGAGTTCAAGGGCCCTACATCAAAATAATATTTTGTTCATTTACTTTGACAAGTGTGGTTCATATACTCAAAGTGTTACTTATGATTATATTGCATTTGAATTAACATAGTGCATTTCATCAAAATAATGAAATCTTAGTGATATAATAACTTACGGAGAAAGTTCATCACATTTTTCTGATACTGATATTTTAAACAATTTGTACGCATTTATGGGCACTTAATGTTACCCCATGTCTCTCTCTCTCAGGCTCTCCTCCCCCTTTCTCACTTTCTCATACATAAGGGATTAAATTTAGCAATTTTGCTGTCTTTTCATAACTTCATAGATTATGATTAATATTAAACATGATTGTGTTTATGATAATGCATGATAATTCATACTTTTCTGTATTCTTAGTCTACATTTCTTCATATTTCAAAATTAGTTGCTATATCTATTGCTGTGTAGCCAATATCATATTGTGACTAATAAGTAAACCAAATTAAATCTATTAAAATTATGATCCTAGTAAGTTATATAGTTTAATACTATGCATCAGCCACGAAATGGGAAGATGGGAATGTTAGTGTAAGGATATTAAGGAAGGCAGAGATGTAGGTTTTCATCATTTTAAAAATTCATTTTTATTAAGCTTACATTTCATAAAATTGGTTAATTTGGCTTTTGGGTTCAACTTTTTCTATTAATTTTGTATACCTTCGGAGAAAGAATATAGAAACAACATGTTGTTGTTATTTAAAAAATTATTGTTTTTTAAACTTTATCCTAGTTACCAAAATACTAGAATAGATAGAATAAAAATTAGGTGAAAAGTGAAAGCAATTAAAAATTATCTAGAAACAATGAAATGTTATCTATATATAGAAAGCAACAGATTTATGCGTGTTTAGTTATGGTGTGACATACCATGACAGGTATTTTGAAGACAAATTTCTAAAATAAATTATATCAGTGATACTTTTTTGTGTGTGGATTGTTTCAGTTCATAATATAAATGACTTAAAAGTTACCAATCTTCAAAATATTCTACTTTTGCTTATTAACTAAGAACTAATATAAGTGTACCACAAATTAAAATTCAGTATCCAACTGAACAGTTACTGTTAATTAAAAACAGTCAGTACACAATTTCTTTGTGGGGCATGCTGATATTAACATTTTTGATAAATTTATTGTGTCTAGTTGAGGTATTCTAATGCACTTGGCCCTTGGGAGAAGGAACAAGTTGATATGAATGGAAGCTACAAAACTCTTCATGAGGAATAAAGAGGTAATCTCAAAATTCATGCCTAAGTGCAGAAGGTCAGGAGTGTTATTTTAAGCCTCAAAACATACTAGCATTTTATTGAACTATTCCTTTCATCTGCTAAGAAGAAAAATATCAAAATAAGTTTATCTATTTGAATTAAAAAAAATCAAATGTCAGAATATACTGAATTTACTAAAGTAAAACTTTATATCCCCTCAAAAAACTTACAGAAGTAAACAAGTGATTTTTATTTATTATCAGCAATGTTAACATCACTGAAGAAATTCAATTCTAAGGAGCTTGATTTTGGGCACCGTTCCATCTGCAAAAGCATCCTAATAACTAAAGACATATTGACTCAACTGCTGTTCTGTGTGATACTGTTTATTTTAGATAACGTCATAAAGATGTGGATTGTGCCCATGAAGCCATGCTATAGCATCTACCATAAAACTGAATAGTTTCAGTTTTTAATATACAATTAATATAACATTTATTTCCTTGTTTCTTTTACTTTATTTTCTATTAGGGGTTAGAGTGAACACACTTATTTACTTACAACATGCTTCTAACAGTTTTTAAGGAAAATATCCTTTATATGGCAAACAGAAAACTGAAAATGTATTTTTCTTCTATAATTGCTTATCAAATCCTTTACTTCCAGTTTATAAGGGATGGACTAGAATACTTCTCAGATTCCTTACCAAGATTCTTTACTTCTAAAGAAAGAGAAGGAGATTTCACTCATTACTGGCCCATCTCTGCTTTGTTAGGAAGGAAATGAGTAGAATCTTCTGGGTTACCTTACCATAACGGATGCATGGATATTGCTGGTTTCTACCAGAGAGTCACAAAGATAGGAGATGGCTCTGAAAATAAAAGTGCTAGTCTCTGGGGATCAGAATCCTTGTACCTGTCAGAAAGTTAAATGTGTCTCAGCTGAAAGCAGCTGTTCACTTAGACTTTCAAAAGAGAAACCCTTTTGATGGATTAAAAAAAATTATCCACACGTACACATATATTGCAAAATGTCAAGGGTGTGTGCAAATCAAAGACACATATATGGCTTGCTTTAACAAAAATGGAGAAGTAGTTATGAAAAAAATAGATTTCCTGCCAGCATTGGTACATTATTTCAACGACATTAGCCTGGCCAAACTCAATATTCCCACATCAGTTTTGGCTGAGGCCCTTATTATTACGGTGGGAGATGTGAAGGGTGTGAATAGATAACAACTCCTGGATAATTAGAGTAAGTGGCAGGGTCTTGGAGGACATTGATGATTTTAATATATAGTAAGGTGTTGGGTGTGTAGCATAATATATATCTAAATCATGTCATGATTCAAAGAATCCAACAAGCGCTAAGAAAGTCACGCAAGGCTAGTTTCTGCTCTATTAGGAGCCACTTAATTTACCTCCATCCATTATGTAAATGTAGGTTTAATGTAAGTTTCACTTGTCTTTGGAAAGGGCATGAAAACATATTTTATTTTTGTGGTTTCTTATAGCTTAACAATACTGCCTATCACTTTAGTTTTCAGAATCGCAGGGCAGGGTTGGAATTATTTGAGGGTTCTGGGAAAGAAGGAAACTCACTGAGACACTGGCTATCCCAGATTCAACATGAGGACAGTGTGTTTGGTTACTCTGATCTGTTGGCAGGAAGGGGCACCAAGGGCTAAAAGTTATTCTCCCCAGGAGGGCTGATGACTCAAGTTCAACAAGAAGCCACAGGCATTTGTGGATGGTGTGAATTTTGACACAGGGCATCTGCTGCAGACGCACTGTGGTGTGAGACATGAAGAATAATACATGTTACGAATGAAGAGAATTATAACATTAGAACCCATGGTTATGACACCTCTGCTGTTGAGGACATGAGGTCTAGGTCGGCAACTACATCACTGCAGTTGTGAGACCACAGGTAAATTATTCTTTCATACCCAATTTTCTTCATTTGTTAAAGAGGATTTTTTTTCCTTATAGGGTGGATATTTTTCTTAAAGAGTAGAGTGAGTGATTGATGATACACGTTAAGTGATTAGCACAGTGCCTGGCATTTATTATGTACTCACTAAATAGTTGATAAAGATATGCACTGGTTATTATTGGATATTATAGAGAAACAACATACTGTGATGAAAAGTAGCCATTATTCAGGACCAGAAGTCTTGGTACAAGTTTGGCCTTTAAGTAAATTTAGACAGTGCCTTACAGATATGTAGGGTTTTGGAGCACACACACACACAAAAAACATTTAAAGACAACACACCATTGGGGCACCTGGGTGGCTCAGTTGGTTAAGCATCCAACTTTGGCTCCGGTCATGATCTCAGAGTTCATGAGTTCAAGTCCTGCATTGGGCTCTCTGATGTCAGGGCAGAGCCAGCTTCCTCTTCTGTCAGGATCCTCTGTCTCCCTCTCTCTCTCTGCCTCTCTCTCTCTCTCTCTGTCTCTTGAAAAGAATTAAACATTAAAGAAATTAAAAACAGTACATCATTTACTCACTCTCTCTGCCTTAGCATTCTCATCTGTGATATTGGAGAAATAGTAGCACCTGCCTCACCTACTTTACACGCTTGCTGTGATTATGAAATACAGTGATAACTCTGTAAGCACCATGTAAATGGCAGTTATATACCTGTTAATTATTATCCCTGTCATTTTCAAGAAGTGGTATTAAACAAGGGTCCAAGGGAGAACATACATGGTCAGAGGTGAAAGCTTTGTGACTTTACCTAAAATAAATTAAGTTGAGGTACTGACGATCCCAATATGCAAACAAGTTAAAATGAAATTAACTGATGAAAAAGGAATGGTGATTTTTTCAATTAGCTTTAGGTGATCATATCTAAGTGAATTAATTTGTGTTTGCTGAGCACTTAAATGAATTAAATGTATTTATTAAGCACTCGTAATAAAAATGACACATGACAATAACCTTTACGGGAGCAGAGGCTGGTTCTGTCTTGGCTTACCATCCTCTCTGAGTGTCTAGCTTTGAGTAAATGAACAACACTGTTTGCTGTGTTGAGGGAAATACTGAGATGCAAGACATGCTCCCTACTACCTGTCTCTCTTCTTCAAACATTTATTGAGAAGCTATTATATGACAGACATTTTGCTAGACTAGGGAAAACAGGCAAACAAGAAATAGACCATTGCATTGACAAGTTAACAGCCCGGAGAGAGATTTACATGTAGAAAGATGAGATGAATATGATGCAATGTGACAAGTGATATAAGAGCATGAGCAAGTGTTGTGGGAGACACATGGATAGAGCACTTTACTCTGCCTACATCAGACTAGTCACTTCTATATAAAACATCTGGAGAACCACACCGAGCTGTGTATACTCAGGTGGGGAATAAATATTGCAAGAAAACAGAGATGAGAAGCCTATTTCCATTATAGATCTAAGAATACACTATACAGTCAGTTGCTAATAGGAAATATCATCTCATACCTGACCTATCAAGCAATAGGAAAATAAATATGGAATCTCTCTAAGGGCATCTTTTGCTGGGTTAGAGTCATCGGGGTCAGGCACCTGATCCCCACTTGGTGCTCAGCTGACCCCCCAATTAGAGTACCTGGAGCAAATCTTTTTGATCATACCAACAGTTCTGAGCATTCACACCCTGTTAGTGCACTCACAGTTTTAAATCCTTGGTAATATTAGGCTGTGCCAAGAAAACGGAAGAACAAGACTACTGAAGACCTTCAGCCAGTATAGGAGACTTTGGCTCCTCTTCCGACAATGAGCCTTTTTTAAGGCTCCTGACTCACAGCCTTCCTGTCTGTCTTTATCCCTATCTTCATTCCTTGACTTTAGTATCCCCCCCACATTTGAATTCCTCCTCTCCTGTGTCCTCGTCCTCTACCCCCTCTCAGCTACCTTCTCTCTTGCTCATACCCTAACTTATGTACTAAAATCAACATTTCCACACAACTTAAATCTGGATTTTGGACATGCCACTCTTTGAAAATGGGGGATCACCCTTGATAACCTCTACACTTCAACCTTTCCCCTACCCATTGAATCCATCACCAGGTCCCAGTGGTGCTATGTCAGAAATACACCTTGCATCCATCCATTCTCTCCTTCTCTCATTGCATCACCTTTGGCTAAACCATCATCGATCACTTAAATACTATTAAACTTGTAACTATAGCTTAACAAACCAGTAACAATCCTAATAAAAATACTAGCACATTTAAGCAGACATGCTAAATTTCCTATTATAGAAAGATTAAACATAACATTTATTTACCTTAAAAAAAGGAATTTAGCTTAAAAGGAAATGTAAATACACTTAAAGTGCCTGAACCAACTCAGTGCCCACATTACACTGACATCATTCGCCTTTTTATGACCACATATGAGCTCATTTATATTACAAAAACATGATTACAGCAAATGATGGCTCCCTGTAAACTCTCTAAAGCCCAGTATTCTATAAAAGTAAATCTTAAATTTGTCAAGAAAGTTTAGAATCATTTGAATTATTAATTACCCTGAATTGATTCATATATGGTAAAAAGTCAGATACTCTGAGTTTTAGTATCTGTTTTGCCACACAGGGACCATGTGACCTTGACTATTTGATGATGTCTTTTGAGCAGAAGGGGAAACAATTATACCTGACTTGTTTTCATCATGGGATTATGATGACCAAATGAGTTATAATGAATAAAAACAAGATTATGCAATGAACATAAGGAATATAAAATGACTTTGAACTGAACAATACTACATAAATGCAAGCTGTTTAGATATTTAAGAGCAAAAACTCATTAATGGCAATTGCTAAATCTTGTCTGAGATAATGGCAAAAAAGAGGACAGCTTATAGGATGCACATCTAGAAAACTCTGCTTTGAACAGAAATGCCATCGAAACACCCGAAGAAAAAAGATCAACTTTTACTCAAGAGCCCAAATGATCACAGGAGGAGTGAAGGGGACAAATATTGCAACAGGACAAATGTTAAGCTGACTGAATCAGCCTGGAAACTGAGGCACATTTCCATGGCCAGGGTCTTCCATCCTGGAGCTTTCGTGACAATGGAATGACCTGGGGAGGCTTTTCTCTGAGCCAGCAACAAGGACACAATGTATAGGACTTTGACTGCCAATGAGAAACGCATATTTAGTGACCATTGTCCATAGGCATTTTCTAATTTGTAAGGAATCAAAGACAATATTATAGGGAGACATGGCAAATCACTCTTTTAGATCAAAGTCCATATATAAATATACCTATACTTGTATCATATATACATGTATTTTTAATTATTAAAAGGCAAAGCAGGAGTTAAGGCTAAGATTTAATATGTAAATGGAAGAGTTGGGCACTTTGAGTAAGGTTTGTTTAAGTGGATGAGTAGTTCAAAACCCAATATAGAGTAATGGAAAAAGTCATATAGATTATAGGTCTCAGAGGCAAGCACTGAAAAAAAGTGACTGGAGATGATGGATTAAAAAAATGGACTCAATTATCTAGTGACTTGATGGCCTTCAAATAAAAATCAGAGGGACGGATAAGGGAATACAGTCATTGGAGGAATCTAATTTGGTGTTTAAACAGGGGCTTGAAAACCCCAGAGGAACAGATTGCAGTTAAAATTACAGATAATGTTTCACTTCCTTTTAAAAATGAGTCATTGGGAAAAAAAAAAACCCTACATTTGCTTGGTCCTCTCTTCTGTGCAGGAATTAGAACCCTAAAGAAAAGGCTAGGAGTATTTCAACATGCCTTTTTGGCTTCATTCATTTATTTTTCAATCACATAATATGCAAATAATTAGTGCACTTTCTAGGTGCAAGGTGAGGATAATGTTAGGTGTGTAGTTACAGTTTAAAAGCACAAATCAGGGGTCCGCGTGGACCCCTGGTGACACCCGCCCCTCCCTCTATGCTCCCAATCCTGCCTGAGAATCCCATTTGGGTTTCTTAGGACTCGGATACTCAAAGCTAATAAGCAGAAAACTTTTCTCTCCTGGCTACTCCCCCTCTCCAAGTTTAGGACTCTGCCCATCTCTCTGCCTTCTTGTACCTCTCCTACTCTGAGAATGGCCGTATAAGTCATTGTCTGAACAGGGACACTTGAGAGTGAAAGAGCAGCTCTTAGTAATTACACGGGGACCACAGGTGTGGACCAGAACTGTCCAGGTAAAGCAGGAGGAACGGCCATCCTATTTCCAAGACTTTGAAAGGACCAGAGTTCTAGTAGGGATTCTCCCTAGCTTCTGCCCCTGGCACTGGGCAGAACAGACACACATGGAGTGGCTTGGGCACCCTTAACTTTTCCTCCCTTATTTGGGGCCTCATGTCCTCCTGACCCAGTGTCTGTCTTGTTCTTCCCCAAATAAAATTTCATATCATAGCCAGAAGCACTGAAGGATCAAAGATGAGGGAGGACGCAAAAAGCCTCCATAAAGCAGAACAGGGGAAGAAATGTCAAGCATTTTGGACTTGACAGATCAGAGTTTAAATCCACTCTCTCCCTATACACAGTGTGGCCTGGAGCAAAAGACTTCTTTGGGACTCAGTTTCCCGTCTGTAAATGGGGGCAATAGTGCCAATCCACAGAGCCACTGTGAAGAATCAGTGATGTATGTAAAGGGAAAGTCAACCAAGTTTGTTATTTCTCTATGATTTGCCTCTTTTTGGGGGGTTGGTTTTCTTTTTCTCATTTATCTGAAATAAGTCAGAATGCATTAATAGATTTTGCCTTTGCACTATATATCGGGCCTATATTTTGCTGACTTATCTTTATATTTTTACCAGGTTTGATTTTTTACTATACAAGAAATGGTAATTATTTCTGGCTTACATTTATAAATGCTTTGCTTTATGAATTCTAGGTTTGCTTTCACACTGCAGAAATATAAAGAAATTTCCCCATAATTGCATCTTGTGCTTTTATGCTATCATTATTTTTTATATGAATATTTGATCTATGTGAAATAATTTTAATAGGCTTATTAAGGCATAATTAATATATAATAAACTTGCATATTTCAAGGGTGCAATTTGATAAGATGGCATATTATACACCTGCTAAATCATCACCACAGTGAAGAGAGTGGATGTATTCATCACCTGAAAAGTTTACTCTTGCCCCTTTTTATTCCTCTCTGCTGCCATGACCCCACCCACACCACCCCCAGGCTATCACTAATCTAATTTCTACAATTTCAGATTGGTTTTCACTTTCTAGAATTTTATACAACTAGGGCCCATGCAGTATATACTTTTTTGTGTGGCTTCTTTCACAATGGGTACATTGTGATTCATTCTTGTAGTTGTGTGTACCAATCGTTCATTCCTTTCTATAGTTAAGTAGTATTCCATTGTATGAATATACAACAATTTGTTTATCTATTCAGTTGCTGATGAACATTTTTTTTCCAGTTACTTGTTATTACAGATAGAGTTGTGATGGACATTTGTGTTAAAGTCCATTTGTGTATGGACATATATTTTCATTTCTGTTGATCAGATCCCTAGGAGTGGAACAGCGAGTTAGTTTGATGGGTGTGTGTTTAACTTTTTTGGGAAACTGTCAGACTGTTTTCCAAAGTGGTTTTGCCAGTTTATATTGCTACCAGCAACAGACGACAGTTCTAGTTGTCCACATCCTCACCCTGACTTGTCACATCACTGGCAGTTAAAATAATGCCATTCTAATAGATGTGTAAAAGTATCTCCTTGTAGTTTTAATTTTCATCGCCCTGATGACCAATGACATTGAACAGCTTTTCATGTGTTAGCAATTTGTTTAACTTTCGTAAAAATGCCAGTTCAAATCTTTTGCATATTTTTTATTAAGATATTTTCTTATTATTGAGTTTTTTAAGTTCTTTATAGATTCCAAATACAAATTTTTATCAGATATATGCTTCCCAAATATTTTCTTCCAATCTGTTTTTTTTAATGTTTACCTTGAGAGAGAGAGAGAGAGAGAGAGAGAGGAGAGAGAGAGAGAGAGAGAGAGAGAGCAGGGGAGGGGAAGAAAAAGAGGGAGAGAGAGAATCCCAAGCAGATTCTGCACTGTCAGTGCAGGGCCCAGTCCTATCAACTGTGAGATCATGACCTGAGCCAAAATCAAGAATTGGATGCTGAACTGACTGAGCCACCCAGGCACCTCTTCCAATCTGTTTTTCTTAATTTTTATGGAGTTTAATGTGTCAGTTTGTTGGATTGTGTTTTTGGTATTTTAGCTAAGAAATATTTGCCTAACCCAAGTTCACAAAGATTTTTTTTCTTGTTTTATTGTAGAAGTTTTAGTGTTTGAGTTAAGTCTGTGATTCACTTTCAGTAATTTTTTTTTTAATTTAAATTCAACTTAGTTAACATACAGTGTAGTCTTGGTTTTAGGAGTAGAACTCGGTGATTTGTCTCTTACATATGACACCCAGTATTCATCCCTAAAAGTGCTCTCCCTAATGTCCATTACCCATTTAACCCATTGAATACCTAGTTTTAGTCCAGCACCAGTTTGAAAAGATTATTCTTTCTTCACTGAATTCTTTGCTTCTTTATCAGAAGAAATCAGTTGACTTTTTTTGCATGGGTCTTTTTCTAGGGTCTTGATTCTGTTTCACTGCATTTTGCCTGTCTTTACCACAATACCATGCTGTCTTATAATAAGACTTGTAGTGAAGTAGTGTTAGTTCTTTAACTTTGTTCATGTTTTTTAAAGGTGTTTATATTTTCTGAGTCCTTTGCATTACTGTGTGAATTTTAGAAGTAGCTTGTCAGGGTGGCTGGGTGGCTCAGTCAGTTGAGCGTCTGACTCTTGATCTCTGCTCAGGTCATGATCTCACAGTTCCTGAAGTTGAGCCCCTCATTGGGCTCAGCACTGACAGTGTGGTACCTGCTTGGAATTCTCTCTTCTCCTCTCCCTGCTCCTACCCCACTTGTGCTGCCTCACTCAAAATAAATAAGTAAATTAAAAAAAAAGTAGCTTGCCAATTTCTGTGAAAAGCTACTGAGATTTTGGGATTGCATTGAATCTATAGATTAACTTGGGGGAAACTTAATACAATATTGAATTTTACAAGTCAAAATAATCCAGGAGCATTTAATAAGAGGTTAACTTCAAAAGTATGGGTCAGGATGGGGCACCTGGGTGGCTCAGTTGGTTAAGCGACCGACTTTGGCTCAGGTCATGATCTCGCGGTTTGTGGGTTGGAACCCTGTGTTGGGCTCTGTGCTGACAGCTAGGTCAGAGCCTGGGGCCTGTCTTTGAATTCTGTGTCTCCCTCTCTCTCTGACCCTCCCCTGCTCATGTTGTCTCTCTCTTTCTCTCTCTCTCAAAAATAAATAAAACATTAATTTTTTTTTTAAAAAGTATGGATCAGGATATAGGAAATCTACAGGGTAGAGCAGAGTCCCTGCATATTTTCCCCCTTATACTTGGAGTTACAAAGAAAAGGAGTATTTAATAAAACTGAAGGGACCATAATGTAGTGAGGGCTGACCTGGGAGAAGCTGTGATACTTAAGGTATGAAAGATGTAAACTCCCTTGTCCCCACTGGTCCTCTCTGTTCTCCTTGTGGGTGTCCTAGAGGGCTGAACCCCAGTATACATGGAGTGGTAACAAGCAAAGATCATCTATTAGGATGTTCATATACTTCTTCTCTCTTGCCTTACAGAATTTCTCCAGTCAAACGTTTTTACATACCTGGGATAGACTCCATTTTACCATTCTTACATGTCCAATACTATATTTAGGATTTTACCGTCAAAATCCATGAATACTATTTACTAATATTCTGTAGTTTTTCTATTTTTCACTGTTAGATTTTGGCATTGACTTTAGAAGACTAGAATTTTTTCCTCTTCTATGTATGATCTAAAATTGTTAAGATAACCTATATATTCCTTGAAGGTTTGAAAGAATTGATGAACTGATTTGTGAAACTGTTTGAGACACATCTTTTTGGTGGTGTGAGAATGAGTTGTGATTTTCTGTTTCTTCTTAGTAAATTGTTTGTTTAATTTTTTGTTATTTTTTCATTTATAGTTTCATAGAAAATTATCCATTGTGCATAAAGTTTATATTTTCAATATATTTTTATTTTCCTTATGTCAATTAATTTCCTTACTTTTCTTTTTTATTTAGTTTAATTGTCCTTTGTGCTTGCATTTATAATCATATCTAATCATATTTTTAACTTAGTATAGTTATGGTTTCTCACATGGTTTTTGAATAAGTGGCTAATAAACTATATATTACATCTTATTTTCCTGCAAACAGCTGGTTGTTGGGTTGCTTTTTTTTCCATATATTTTTAAATTTTTTAAATCTTTATTAAGTTCATTCTTTCAATACCTTTTATTGTTTCTTGGTAGGGAATTGAATTCTTAATTGTTATTTTCATTGCTTTCTACATACAATTTTAAGACTATGAATTTTCTCTAAGGATAATGTTGGTGATAGCCCATTGGTTCTAATTTGTGGGATTTTTTTGTATTGTTACTTTGCCAATATTTTGCAATTTCAGTTTTACTTTTTTTTACTTAAAGTGTTGTAAATATACTTTTGTTTCTAATACCAGATTGTCCCAAATTTTTCATCTTATGTTCCTTGTAACTTTTCCAGTGTAAGTGACTAGCTAGTAAGCACATTTTTTAAAAAGTAAAATTTTAAACCTAGTTTTATGACCACCAAACTTAAATTATTTTCCATCATGAATAGTAAAGCAATGAAATTAGTATATACTTATTATAAATATGCTCAGAATCCTAAACTATCTCTTAAAAAACTTTATTGGTCATTTATTTGCTAATGGTTCTATTTCAAGGATAGAATGGTTTAATGAATTCATATATACATAATATATACAAAAATATAATATATTTTATTGGTTCTAGTATTAACTATTTTTTTAAACATTGCAACCTCTCTGAAATTGTGAAGCATAATTTAATTGGCAGATTTCTTCTTAGTGATGAATAAAGTAATGGTATATCTTCCTATTAATAGCATTGAAGTTTCAATTTCAGTGAAATATGGCATTAGCTTATCAGAAACAGATATAATCTTATGTTAAATCTGAAATATAATCTTATATTAAAATTCAGTTCACTGCTTTAGTAAAAAATGTGTATAAGTCATGATCTGTTTGCCCCTAACATTGGGGACTGTTTTAGTGAGAACTTTTACTACATGCAATTATATTTTGAGGATATAGTTTAATCAGACTATTTCTGAATTCTTGAAATAACTTAAAAAAACATATGGCATACCTGAAAGAATGCTGACCTGAGAGTCAGGATACATTATTGAAAGGGTTTGGGAAGCTCATCAATACTGTTGGCCCATATTCTTTCAGTGGAAAATTGTGAGATGGGACAAGGTGATTAGACCACCCTGTAGGTCAATAAATTCTAATAGTATATGAACCCATTGGTTCTATGAAACATAAGTTAAGTTCATTGTTCCCCTTAACAGAGCAGGTTATGGATACATTAGAAAGTGAGGTTTCCAATCTGCACTGGCCATGTCAGCCCATTTGGTAAATGCCTGGATAAATGGTAGAAACCAGGTGGAAAACCTTTTCTGTGATCTTAGAGAGTCTCTAATCTGAAAAACAGAGAGCAGTTCCTTCCAAACCATTATCAGCACATTCTGCTTGGAGCCAAAGTTTGCATTAATATGGGCACTCGACCCACTCTTTGATCAGTGTTATCTGTATGACATATTTGGGTTAGCTCACTTTAAACCTGGTTTTATTTTTTATTTTCTTCCATAAGTCACGAGTATCCACATACAACCTTCTTACTCATGGCAAATGAACAAAAAGAATAGTGATTCAAAGAAAAATGTCAAGTGATAGGTGATTTGGGCACAAGGGCAAAGACATACTAGCAGATCCCACGGTAATGGTGAATAAGCCCTGCAGGCAGTGGTTCCATGGTAAAACCCCTTCTGACCAATTCCCACTCCGTAAACTTTATGAAAAGTATTACAGAGCAGGTATTTACCAAGAGAGTTACCCAGAAGTCAGCTCGTCCTTCTTTTGGGCTCTGAGAAATGTAGAACTCAAATTTTTCTAAGAGTTTCACTCTTTGAGCTTTTTATTTCATTTATTGATTTAATAAGTGATTCTTTACCTTCAGTTTCTAGTTGATTCCCTTATCTAGAAATAATAATAGAATTTTATTATGAGAATATTTGTTACATTGAAGAATTTGCTAATAAGATAAGTCCATTGTGGACCCCATTCAAATGTGTTTGTCTCTCCCCTTTTCAAATCAGTAACTTTTTATTGCTTATGTACTTAATGCAAGCCACTTGGATAGGTACTTGAAAGACTGAAATAATGAATAAGACATAAACACTGACTGCTCTTAAGGTAATTAGGAGACAAGTAACCCAAATCCACAGAGCTCAAGGCGGAATAAGAACTGTGCCACAGGAGTAATTCAACACCCTACAGGGATCCTGATAAGCTTGTCTGAGGACAATTTCATGGATTATTTGAAAATGTGGCATTTGTATGGCACGTGTAGTTGGCACTGTTGGTGCTCTGCCCAGATCCTGGAAGATTTTGACCATGTCTTTGTGCCTCTCTCCCAGCTTCTGTGTTCTGTGGCTTCTTGGACTTCTGCAAGCTCATAGGATTTAGGTTTGTTCCTCCCCTTGCCCAGTTCTTTGCCAATGACTGGTGGAGGAAAAATCAAGACAAACTCTGAAGTGTAATTCACATTCCAGAGCTCACCCGGAAGATCAGGCTGAGGCCGAGACTTTTTCTAAAATCACATCTTGCCTGACTTCATCTTCTTCCCCTAGTTGCTTAGCGATTTCTCTTGAGAGCAGAATGCTTCCTCAATAAATCCCTTGCACACAAATTCTTATTTCAGGTAGTGTTCCTAGGGAAACTGACACTTAAGAGAGGGACAGGAGAAAGAGGTTTCTGGGGAGAAGAAAGTTGAGGTTTATTTGGTGAATAGTTCTGTTTGGTTTAGGACAGGGAATTGTGGAAGAGAAAATTGGAAAGGTCATTATAGACTATTATGAGACCCTGAGAGAACCTTGAAAGCCACATTAAGAAACTGAGCAAATTTATGGTAAAGTGGCCATATTTTTAGGGAGACCCAAAACACAAATCCCTAGGATAATGGAGCACTCATGAATTGAAGGAATTGATAGATAGTCATACCATATGAATAAATATATACTTCATTAATTCCAGTGAAATAAAGTCAGGTCAAGTCAAGATCATTAATTTTAAACAGCATTTGTTTCTAACAATGTCATCGCTGATTGCAGCCACTCACATCTATCAGGATGTAGACTTATTTAAATTGATTTCTCTGAATGACCTGGGTGTATTCTCATTATCTGTGGCTAGCAACTTAAAGCTAAAACATCCCATTTAGGATTTGAATCTATCATTTTGGTGATTTTTACAAAGAATGTGGAACTCCCTCTTCTCCTCTTTTTGGAATTTCTTTTCCACAATGATGTATCCTTCAGCCATTTCCAATATCACCAAATATAAAGATTGTTAGCTTCAATTGCACCTTAATTAACTAGATTTACTATTTTTCTAATAGTGGTTTTTTAAATGTTTCTTTCATCACTAAGGCTTTCTCTTTCTAACATGACTTTGGGGCCTGATATTTAAAAATTGGCTTTGATCAAATGTACACTCTACAAGTTATTACAACCATGGAGTGATAATACATGTTCCTTTATTAAGGAGATGTCTATAATTCAAAAGAAATGCCAAGAATGTCAGGTGTGGAGACTGCAAGAGAATATAGGTTATATCTTCTGATTGTACTGCTTGAGAAGATAAATGAGCTTACAGAACAACCAAAGTACATCTGCATACATTAGTAGCATAACATAACATAGCACTAGAATTTGGAATTTTAGAAATCAAGCCTTTTGGAATCATTAAAGCTGATGAAACTAGTACAAATTACTGATGAGGCAAAACATCAATTGGGAGAACATAATATTTACATCTGATGGGGTTTCTATGGATTCCACATCTTCTATCTGTTTCAGCACTTCCAAGAATCTCACAGAAAATTCAAAGGTCTTGTAACCAGTAATGAACTTCAAATCTTGTACCTGGTACAAGGGTAGGTTTGTTGTAGTTACCACACATTGTGATTTATATTGGAGAGAATTAAGTTTTTAACACTAAAAGTTAATGACTTATTATATTTTAGTTGTAACTCACCTTCAAATTCTACAGAAATCTTTCCCTTTTCCTGTTACTGGAAGAGCCGTACATTCTATGTGTTCTTATAAAGATTTGGTCTTATAATTCACACTTAGTATTAATTAGGCATTTATTTGCTTCGGTCTACAATTGGACTGTGACCAATTCATTATTGAATTCCCAGTGACCTGCAGAGCAGTAGGAACATGGTAAGTGTACAGGACAGTAAACAGAGGTAAATTATATTGTACCCATGTTTCTTGTTTACCTATAATTAACATGATATGTTAATGGTCATATCATTCTTCATATGGGATTGTAATTATCGAATTACAAAATATACATGACAGTGCAATCATTTCTAGAATAATCCATTGGGTAAATTTCCTATAGGCTTTGCAATATTTGGGAACAAACAAAATCAATTATAAGGGCAAATGTTTAAACAGAAGGTTCCATTATATTTCAATTAGATGTGCACATAGGCATCCATAGCCTTTTGTATCTAGAAGTTCATCAACACAGAAAAGCTATTTTTATTCTTCAGATCCACAAATATTCAACTCAGAAATGTGGCCCAGTCTTTGAGGGGGATGAGCAGGAAATGGACAAGAAGAAAGAGTCTGACTCCAAAGTAGTTGCAAGTCCTTTATAAGATGTATGAGAACTTTTTCCATGGGAATTAACAACCATGAGAAAATCCCCTTTCTAACCTCAACTTAGTTTTTATTCTTCTCTACCTCACAGCCACACTTTCTTCATCCAGTCTTCCCAGCCTGTCCTGTCATTTCAGAAAAGAGTGTTTCTTCTCTGAAGGTATTGTCTCTGTATCGACATCAGTAGGTCTGTGCTCATCCCTCTTGTGTGATTCTTTTTTCTACTCTTTATATCAAGCCCCTTTTCACTCATAAAAGTTTTTTTTTTTCCTTCTCTCTCTCTTTTTTTTTTTTTGGCCAGTACATTTATACCTCTGTTATCATAATTAAAAATTAAATCTGGGGTGCCTAGGTGGCTCGTTTGGTCTAAGCATCAGACATTGGCTTAGGTCATGATCTCATGGTTCATGGGTTTGAACCCCGTGTTGGGCTCTGTGCTGACAGCTCAGAGCCTGGAGCCTGCTTCAGACTCTGTGTCTCCCTGTCTCTGTCCCTCCCCCACTCATGCTCTGTCTGTCTGTCTGTCTCTGTCTCTCTCTCAAAGATAAATAAAGATTAAAAAATAAAAATAAATAAATAAAATCCAAAAGTTCCTATAAATGCATGACAAATGTTCAACCATCCTGATAATTTTATAAGTACAAATTAAAGTGCTACAGTTTTATGCACACCAGATCATCAGAAATTAAAAAGTTTGGCACAGAAATTTGGCAAGGGATAGGTCAACAGGCCATCTCAGAGTGGACATGGGAATCAGTACAACCTTTGTAGATAGAAATTCCGCAATACCTACACACTAATTTATTTATTTATTCCAGATTCTTATGTAAATTCTGGTTGGTTAACATATAGTATAATATTGGCTTCAGGAGTAGAATATATCTACTCAAATTTAAAATGCACTTAAAAGTCTAGGAATTTTTCCCACAGAAATACATACTATTGGAGAAAGAGTTAATTGTCATGGTTGGTAATAACAAGAAAAAGGCTATCAAAAAGTAAATGTCCAGTAATAAGGGATTAACTAAATATATTATTATTGTATATATAAGAGAATACTATGAAGCTGCTCAGAAAAGTTAAGTCGTGACGTGGACTACGTTCCAAAATACTTTTAGTTTTGTGTTCTAAAAAAATCAAAATACAGAAATATGTGTACATACACACAGCACTCACACATGAATAGATTTCCAAAGGATACATGCAAATTATTACCAGAAAATTACTTTTAGGAATAGGGCTGGGGCTGTCAAAAGATTTTACTTTCATAACCTACCTCTTTGTATTGTGGTTTACATTCTTTGCTGTGTTATTTTCCTAATACAAAAAACCTTATTTATTTATATAGCTGATGAGGTAGTGTTTGAACTAAAATCCTATCACTTAATTTCAGGCTGGCACTTTTACTATAATGTTTATTATTCTGTCATTGTGTAAAATAAAAATAACATCAAAATTAAAAGGATGCCCTCCTTCTTCCCAGTGCGTGTCTCGATGCCATTACCTAGAAACAATTATGGTTAATATTCCAGTACCCTTTTTCCCACTGTCTGTCTAGCTCTCTTTGCTCTTGACCAGGCTTCTCCACCTGCCCTGAGGAGAGGGGTGCCAGGTGGGCAAAGGCTCTCGCTGTGGAGTCTCTGCGCCCCATGCCTTCCTGTCCTATTGATCCTGGGCAACTACCCAACTTCAAGGTGCCTCTGTTTTCTCTTGTGTTAAATGCAACTTATTAAGGTGGTGAAACCAGGGAAATCCATGCAAATCACAGTAATATCTAGGACACAGTAAATGCTCATTAGAGGCTATTATCTCCTATTTGAGGCCAGTCTATATCTCCTTTTCTTGTCCTGCAATTCTCCAAGCCCTCCATCCTTAAAAGGCCTTTCCCTTTGACCTTGCCACACCCTCCATTTTTTGTTTTCTTATTCTCTCCCCACTACCACACCTTGAGTGGTGGGTCACCTTCTGGACTGCGACCTCCTCTAACCTTCACTCTCCCTTTTTTCCTTTGCCATCTACCTATGGTCTGCATTATTTTACTACAACCGCCCCACTAAATACTTTCTAAAGGTTCAAAATAGTCACTAAAGAAAATGACAACCCCCCAGTGCTTTGCAGTCTTTTATAGCATTTCAAGTCCTCCTGTGGATCTTTTTTGAAATTTTCTCTTCCCTCGGTTTTCTTAATCATTTTCCTTGCACCTTCCCTCCCTCATTCAACCTTCCACTTTCCTCTAAATGTGGCCGACTGTGTCCTTTTTGACTTTTTGTTCTTTATATTTTATCCTTCGGCAAGAGCATTCAGTTTCAAAGCTTCAGCACTCACGGCTTTGAGGACCACTCTCAATCTGTACCACCCCCCATGTGATTTCCACAGTTCACACCCCACATTTCCAACTGACTATGTTATGTTTCGGTAGAGTTAGATAACAAACTTCGGCAAGTATCAATCTTCTTGGGCCTGTGCCTCCATCTGGGTCCTCTATTTTTGTAAAGAAAACCCATATTCTCTCTCACTTAGTATGAAATTCATGGTTGTTTTTGACTCTCTCTTTCCTTGTCCCCACGTCCAACAACAGGTTGCGAACAACTACCAATTTTACTTTCAAATTGGCTCCAAGCTGCTCTCAGTACTTTCCATGGCCATGATCTAAATGGAGATCTTTAGGAGCGCCTGGGTGGCTCAGTTGGTTGAGCATCTGGCTTCGGCTCAGGTCATGATCTCACGGTTCGTGGGTTCGAGCCCCGTGTTGGGCTCTGTGCTGACAGCTCAGAGCCTGGAGTCTGCTTCAGATTCTGTGTCTCCCTCTCTCTCTGACCCTCCCCTGTTCATGCTGTCTCTCTCTCTCTCTCTCAAAAATAAATAAAACAAAAAAACTCTAAATGGAGATCTTTATGATTGTGCCCCTCACCCCACTCCCATCTATTTTAAAAGCCTTTGAAATGGTTTCTATGCTTTTAATCTCTTTCCCTCTTTAAACTTTCCTTAAACATGACTTTTGAAAAAATTTCTCATCCCTCAGTTTGTCAATATTATTCAACTATTCATAGATGTTTGATACTCTCTCCACTTATCACCCACCTCCACTGAGGCAGGTTTCACATGATCATTAAGCACACGATCTTTGAGGCCAGTTTCCCTGAGTTTGAATTCCAGCTCCATCACTTACTGGTTGAGTGAACTTGGCAAATTACTTAATCTTTCTCTGCTTCAGTTTTCACATCTGTAAAATGGAGATAATAATAGTGCCTATTCATAGTGTTCTCAGATTCTGCTTAGCGTATAACAGGTAATCATCCAATATTGATTGTTATTATAGATTAATGTTCCAAATCCCTGGCCTGACAAGATGCTGTAGTTTCTATTTTAAAGTTTATTTATTTTGAGAGGGAAAGAGGGAGTGAGAGAGCATGTACGCATGTGAAAGTGAGGGAGGGGAAAAGAGAGAAGGAGAGAGAGCCCGAGCTGGGGGACTTGAGCTCACAAACTGTGAGATCATGACCTGAGCCGAAATCAAGAGTCAGACATTTAATTGACTGAGCCACCCAGGCACCTTAATACTGTAGTTTCTTAATATTGCTCTACAGATATTGCTTTCTGGTGCTTTCTACAAAAGTTTATACTTTATAACCATTTAATACATGTTTATAATTCTTCAGATATGATATTTCTGTTCATACTATTGTATTTGCCTAGAATCCCCCCCCCCCGTTTTTCCTTTTTTATGTCCAAGTTTTCTCTTTGAAATATCAGTCAGTGGAGCACCTGTGTGGCTCAGTCGCTTAAGCATCCGACTTTGGCTCAGGTCATGATGTCACAGTTCATGGGTTTGAGTCCCACGTCAGGCTCTGTGCTGACAGCTCAGAGCCTGAAGCCTGCTTCAGATTCTGTGTCTCCCTCTCTCTCTGTCCCTCACCCCCTCACACTCTGCGTCTCTCAAAAAGAAATAAACATTATGGGGTGCCTGGGTGGCTCAATGGGTTGAGCATCTAACTGTTGGTTTCTGCTCAGGTCATGATCTTGTGGTTCACGAGATTGAGCCCCGCATCAAGCTCAAAGCTGACAGCGTGGATCCTGCTTGGGATTCTCTCTCTCCCTCTCTCTCTGCCCCTCCCCCACTCATTCTCTCTCTCTCTCTCTCTCTCTCTCTCTCTCTCTCTCTCTCCCCTTCTCAAAATAAACAAACATTAAAATAAATAAATAAATAAAAATAAAATGTTAAAAAAAGAAACCTCAGTCAGGAGTCTCCTCTTCTGTGTGAAGTCTTTTCTCATCCTTTATCTAGGAATAACAAATATTCTTTCAACTCACAGAGCACACTATCTTTAAATTTTTTTTATGTTTATTTATTTCTGAGAGAGACAGAGAGACAGAGGCATAGCACTGGCAGGGGAGAGGCAGAGAAAGAGGGAGACACAGAATCTGAAGCAGGCTTCAGGCTCTGAGCTGTCAGCACAGAGCCTGACGCAGGACTCAAACCCATGAACTGTGACATCATGACCTGTGCTGAAGTTGGATGCCCAACTGATTGAGCCACCCAGAGCACACTATCTTTAACTTCACTGTGAATCTTGTGTTAATTTTTTACATTTTGTCTTCTCTTGCCAAGTAGACGGTAAATTTTATGTGGACAGAACACAGGATCCAATTTTTTTGAACTCTCTAGAGTGTCTAGAACAGTGCTTTGTATGTAGCAAATGTTCCATATATGTGTGTTGCAGAGTCAATGAATGAACACATAAATGAAGGAACTCTAACCATATGAAATTTATTAGAAAATGACCAAAGTAAATTTGGGAAAATAAAAGGAATTAATATGATCATACACTTATTTTTGAAGTACTAATACCTCCAGAAAATACAAGTTAAATCAATTTTTTAGTAAGTTGTTAATTCCTTCCAGGAGAAGGTAGATGAATCTACACTTTGATATGAGTTTGAGGTGGTCAAAATACCCTCCTATAATCAATAGATGATTGAAATGGACCAGTAAAAACATTTCCGGAATCTCTGGAATGGTAGAATTGACATATTGTCATTTCTCTGGTTGATTTATTGGAGGTTTTTAAAAATAAGTTTTCCTATGTTCTGATATTTTTGGTTTAATTCAAAACAGACATATCCACTGTCCCTTCTGCTGCTTCTTACCACATCCAGAATTGTGTTTCAGAGCACTCTGAATTTTTTAATAAACGTTTTCTAGGGAAAAGTTACTTAGAAAGTCTTTAGCCTAATTTCTGCTATAAGTGATAACATTTCTCACCAAAATTTTTCAGATTAGGTAGACAAGGCCAAAAGAAGTTAAGAGTCTTCTCAACAGTCTCAGAGCTACTGGAGGAATGGAGACCACAGCTAAACCCATCATTTTCCACTAGAACTTGGAAATCTTCCCTTAAAGATGACACAGAAGGATGACACTTAAGTTTGATACAGAAGGTTACACAGCCTGTCATGAACCAGGCTACTGGTTGGTGTTACCTTCACACATCTATCTGCCTCATCATGATGGCAGAAACCTATTCCCATGGGGGAATTAGCCAAATTCCTTAGGCAAAACCAAATTTATTTCTTCAGTAAAAAAAAGGGCATCCCCAAATTTTCTAGGATATCAAATCACTTTGTGAAAAATATTTTGATGACTTGAGTGTGAACAAATCAAAAACATATGTTTTCAGTTTCCTGGTGAATAATGATTGCTTTAAAATTAGCCTAAAGGTGTCAGGTGGAGTTTAGATTTTATGAAGTCTCAAACATTTGGCAAATACTTCAAGATGTTGGACCCATTGTGCATCTGGATTCATCTAGTCCTGATATAAATTAGATATCGCAAACATGTGTTGAGTTGTATGGCTTTGATCTGCTTTCAAAAGGGATTGGACTCTCAGGACTTAAGTTGCTCTCACAAATAGAAGTTTGGTATGTGCCTGGATTTTCCTTCTTTTCATGAATATTTTCCATTTACTCATGGGGATGTGGATGAACATTTAGAAAGCCAGTTTGGGAATGTGGCATGACCAAAGAAATTTCATGTTTAAAAATTAATTGAAGATTTTCAGTGATAATCACAATGATAATGATAACCTGCTCAGGGCAACTTCTGGAGGTTAACTGTCTTAAAATGTTCTCATTTGAGAAATTTTGTATCATATTTTTGCCAATATTCCAATATAGTTGGAATTCATGATCACAGGAAGTAATGAAGATTTATACACATATAAGAAAAATCCCTCTAATATTATTCACTGTCATTAAAGGGAAAAGGAAAAAACCTCAACCTCTTAAAGAAAACACCTCTTTGGATTTTAACTCTCATTTAAATACTGGCTATAAATGCCACGAAACCATCATGATTTTGACTAACGTGATTTGGTCTAAATTGATAATAGTTTATAGACACTGAATGAGCATTATTTAATGGTATAATTTATAATTTATGGTATAATTTATTGTCTTATTTTTCTAACAATTTTCTTGGTAATTATACATGTGTGCATACAAATTTTTTTCCCCCACAGGTTCTAATTATGCCACAACTTTTCCAATTTGTAGGGGGCGGCTATTGTATGGAAGCAGCAATCACAGACAGGTGTCAGAGCTGAGAGGGCCAGACTCACTCCACAAAACTGAGTTGTATTTCTTCTTGATAGCTCCTGGGAATCATGGGAAATATTCTCTTTTCCTGATCCTGTAACATTAAGCCATTTCTTCTTTATATCCCAGCGGAACCTAGGGGTGAGTTGTCTCAGTGGCCCTCTACTTCCATATTTGTCATGGAACTTTGAAAGTGATTTAGCTTGTTTTCATACATAGGTATTCTGGTTTCAAATGATCATTTCATTTTTCATTATTTCTATAGGTTTTCCTTTAAAATGGGGTAAAATATAATAAAGACATATAAAATCAAGATAAAAATATAAGCAGGGGCACCTGGGTGGCTCAGTCATTTAAGCGTCTGACTTTGGCTGGGGCTCAGGTCATGATCCCAAGGTTGGTGGGTCCGAATCCTGCTACGCTGGGCTCTGTGCTGACAGCTTGGAGCCTCGAGGCTGCTTCGAATTCTGTGTCTCCCTCTCTCTCTGCTTCTTTCCCACTCCTGCTCTGTCTCTCTGTCTCTCTCTCAAAATATAAACGTTAAAATTTTTTAAAAAAGATAAAAATATAAACAAATTCAGAGACTGGTAGAAGGCTTCAAAACTGAACTGCTCAATAATTCTGAGGTATTTTAAGAATTAATGTGAGGACAGTAAAAATGTTTCATGAATTTGTTAGAAAGCAATTGGTGCAATTTCATTTGATTGATTTTCTTTTTCATAGTTTTCCTTTGGTGGACACCTGAAGAATGATTAGAAAAAGAAAGCTATAAATCTTTGGATTATCCTTATTTCTATTGCAATAGTATTCTGCAAGTATCCCTTAGTATCTATTTTGTGTGTGGTACTGAAATATGAAACATATTCATTGCAAATCATCTAGCAATTTTGTAACCATAGCTTATTATTTAACTTCTTTATATCTCAGGTTCCTCATTTATAAAGTAGGAAAAGTAATATACCTACCTGATAAGGTGATATCATTCAAGAAAAGCCCTTAAAACTATCTCAAGCACATGATAGGAGCACAATGCTTTTAGTAGTAGTAGTAGTAGTAGTAGTAGTAATATTATTATTACTAGCAGCATTAATATGAATGTGATCTATAATTGAGACTTTGGTGTATAAAATACTCAGAAAGCACTGACAATATTTGATTGCAGTGAAGAACTATGTTGGGTAGGTCAAACCAGGCTCTACGTTGCACGGGAAATGGGGTAGAGGCTCACAGAGGAGGCCTAATAGATTTGTGGCAGCAAAAACATATTAGATCCAAATGCTTTTCAAATCTATAACAGGCTTTCTATTTTGAAAAGATAATTGAAAAATGGACTATAGTGGGGCAAGAGTAAATGCTGGGAGACCAGTGAGGAGGTTATTGTGAAACAAACTGAGAGTTAATATTTCAACTAGAGTAGTGATATTGGAGTTAGAGAAAAATGCACATATTGAGTATATACATTAGAAGTAAAGCCTTCATCACTTGTTGATGGTGTGCCTATGCCTAGTGAGGGTGAAGAAGTTTTAAATATCAAACATGAGTCTCTCTTCTTCATTTTTATTTATTTTTATTTTTTTATTAAAATGTATTATTATTATTGTTGTTGTTGTTGTTATCATTTCTTTAGCAATGAAATCCTTGATGATACCATTACTGACATAGGGAAGACTGGGAGAAAGATGAGTTTGGGGCCCATGACAGAAATGTCCCTATGAGGTGTCAAGCAGGGGGCTTGACTAGAGATATAACTGGATGGAAAAAGCTTGTAAGGGATTTTTAAAGCCAGGGAAATGAAGCAGATCATAAAGATACAGGATTCAGACATGGAGGAGAAACGAAATCCAGGACCCCCAACTTTGCAAGCTTGAGATGAAGAGGAAAAGGCCCGTCAGGAAATGCTGAGAATGAGTGATTTGGGGGGAGAACCAAGTTAAGTTAGATTAAAAAAGCCACTTTCTGAAGAGCATATTAAATCATGTTTCTGCCTCTTGCATTATTAAATATTGACTAGCTAGGGACTCTTCTCCATAGTCCTGCCCGTGAGCCTCACTAGCGTGAACTTGGACTGGAGTTCTTCTCAGCAGACCTTGGTAAGGCAAGGAAGAGCTGTTTCAGATGACTCCCAGTTAAATGTAGCCAACAATGGTGAAGTTATGATAGGAGCCAGAGGTCTTCTGGCTTATGACCCCTTTGTTCAGGTGTTTTGGATGGAAGACAAGTCTTTGTGACCAATAAGCTTTATTCCCCTACCATAAAGTGAGCTAGGACTTGTCTTTGCAAGCAGCACAATTTAGAACCTTTCAAGGTCATGCTTAATCCCTACCAGCTGACAGTTTATTTAAGGCAGAGCCGATCAACAAACTTCCAAACTATCCAATATGGCACACCAGCCCTTCTTGTAATATTTTGTCTACATTGTGACATAGAAATCAGCAAAATTACAAATAAATACTTTGTGATTCCACATGATTGCTCAGCATTCAAGGCAGAGAACTTGTCTCATTCATTTCTGTAGCCCCAATATGTAGCCAGCACCTAGCAGAGAGTGGGAACTTAAATCAGCATTTCTTGAATTAGTGAATAAATAAATAACTAGTGCAGAGGGCTAATTAAGGATGTAGAAACAGAGATGATAGAGAAAAAGTCTCAGCATTCATTATGAAAAATTCTTACATCATCTTTTCTATATGTCCCATATAAGGTATTGATATGTTTACTGTATTATTACAATTCTAAAACCTCTTCTTAGGCATCAGTATTCTTACAAAGCTATGAATTTTCTATCATATATATTTTTTTTGATTCAAGAAAGCTATTTTGCTAATGCAACAAAGCCAGTGAAAATAACCAAAAGCCAAAACTCTGTAATACCAGTGGCAATGGTAAGGCTGAGCTGTGACATGGTAAATACCGTATCTTATTTTACAAAAAAATAAAATCCAAATTGATATTTAATAGTCTGATAGTTGTGCCAGGAGCACACAGCCTGCAGAAGAAACACTTGTAGATTGCAAAGTGATATTTAAAGAAAAATGCAGACGCGATAAGCATTTCCATGTTTTGTATGTTTGCCTTTCAAGAAAAGATGTTGAATAGGCCATTTGATATGTTAGCTGAATGCAGCTGTTTAGATATTTGTTTGGTCTGCTATTGAATTTTTCATTAAAAATATGTGGTTAACAGCAGCCAAACTGATTTGCATGTGTGTGTTTCTGATTTGTTCACTGCTATGCCTCCGTCTCCTACATCTTAATCACACCCAGGCGCCCGCCCCATTACATTACCAGAAGGGAAGTGATGGACATCCTTTGACTCTCTTCATGACCCCCTGATAATCCTGTTTCACACACAGGCTCCCTGCTGTATGAAACACAAAAGCTGCCACTGTAGTTCTTTACTTCCAGTCGATATTCTGACAGACTTGATCTAGCAAATTAGTATGCTATGGTAGGGGCATGACAAAAGACCCTTTTGACACACTCTGAATCAATACCAAGGCCGACAGAGAGCCATTTCACCGTAGTTCTGTTATTTTTCCCCCTTTTGATGACCCTTTGCTTTTTTTTCCAAGCTTATATGACCTTGTCAGATTTAAAAACATAACGTTAGAAAAGTCATCCTTGCACACACATGTGCATGGGCACACACACACACACTCACACAAGTGCACAAAGGCCATATATATAACATGCTAAAATTCATAATAAAAATGTAAAAGAGACATGCAGCTGGGGAGGAAATTCAAGTGCCTTTGAAAAAAATGATCTTTCTTTCTACCTAAAAAGAAAAAAATAGGAAAATAATCAGATACTTCAAATAGCTGTATATACTACTAAATATAGTTTAATTAAACCAGACCAGTTTTTCCACCGGGTTATATTTAGATATAGCTAAATTTCTAATTCTAAAGCTTGTTAAAATGAAACACATAATTCTTTGGTTGCTTTGTATTTCAAGTTGCTCATTAGTTACATTAATCCAGACTCCTGAGTATAAGCTATTGAAAATTTTGTTAAATTGCTGAGCTTAATGCCTTCAAATAGTTATGGGCAGCAAACTACAATTATTAAGAAAATAGAAAGTCTCCCTTTATTGATCATTATCATAACAAAATCTTATTTTTTAAATGTCACGCATTTTTAGTACAGATATTCTACTTTTCATACTTAAAATGTAAGGAATACTAATATTATATCCCACTTAAGACTTGCCTACTATGACCTCTTCAAATGTTTGTTTTTTGCACAAGCATACTTATGTATTTAATCTAAATGTTGATCCTCTATGAAGTTCAATCTAAGTGTATCTGATGTGTGTTGGTGTTAGAATGCCATCTTATTTTATCTTGAAGGCATAACTATGTATATTATAAATATTAGTTCACTTAAATGATGTTTCTTCAATCTTTACCCAGCAAATAGGAAATTCATGCTCTAAAAATGAACTGTGTTGGAATGTTATCTGCTATCTTTTTCAAATTGCAACCACAAAACTCAAGAAAATACATACTTGAAAATGTTGCTCAGAGCTTATTATGTGTATGCCCCAAAGATCAGAACAAAGAAAAATTAAGTTAAAAAAATGGAGATGTTCCCAGGCTTAGAAAACACTTTTACCTTTGTATGCCAAACAAACAAACAAAAAACAAAAATCCAAACCTCTTTTCTAAAACAGGTGCATGGGTGATTTCTCGTGTTTTCCAGGAAGTATACATACCACCTATGTGGTACTTCCTCACCTCCAGCACAGAAACTTTGTTCTCCCAAATAAAACAACTCTCTAGACTCAATTCAGACATAAGACTACACTTCAGTTCCTCTCTTCTAGAAACATTTTGGCAGAATTATTCAGTCTCACTCAAATCCTTGCTCATTTGTCTTCAGTGAAACATTACTAGAATCACACATAATCTCCAAAATCATTCCAACTTGGGAATAATTTGTATTCGTTTGATTTATCAGTGCTAATACTAGGGCATACTGATTCATGGGCCTCTCCATATATGGCATAGTTGGGTGACACAACACAAATCAGAATTTTAATGGCATTATTGTATAAAACTCAATGTGAAGTCTGTAATAGCAGGACAATACAATTTTAAAATATATGGTATTGACATTTTAAAAAATATATTGTTTAATGATATTTATTTATTTAAAGTTTTTATTTTAATTCCAGTTTTTAACATACAACTGCCAAATTAGTTTCAGGTGTACAACATAGTGATTCAACTAATAATTTTTAAATATAACTCAAGCTGTACAGATTTTTGGGAAAATAAATATATGGATATAGATGATATTTTTATTATTATTTCAGTTTAGATAATTAGTTAAGAGACATAGAATAGACAAAGATAAGAAAAACGACTTTCTTAAGAAGCTACAAGGCACAATATAAACAATTTTTTACAAATGAATGAATTAGGAAAAACTGGGTTGTTGTTGTTGTTGTTGTTGTTGTTGTTGTTTTTAACCTGTGACTTCATGTCCAGGAAAATCACATCAATCCAATAGTCTTTCTGGAATCTGACTTTCCCAACCCAATGTACACACTGGCATGCACGCACACATGCACACACACACACACACACACACAAAGGACCAGACTATGGAGACTAAAACTGCTCTACCATTAGATGAGATGATAAGATTCTCCTTTAGATAGGGCAAAATTTTAACATTAGATGTTGAAGTCCAATTATCTGAAAGAAGACAGACAACATAGAGGGATATAAAAAAGGGGAAGAATATCTGTTCAATTTGACCCAGAGAGAAGATCTCCATCATGATAAATAAAAATATCTCCAGTTTTATTATTGTTTTTTTTCTCTCTGCACTAGAGGATTTTTGTTTGTTTGTTTGTATGGTTCTATCCAGGGCTAATCCTTCCTTGTTCTTCTGGATCAGATGTTTTGTTGTTGTTGTTGTTGTTGTTGTTGTTTCCTGATGCATTGTCATACTCTTATACTACTTTACTTAAGTGTCTTAGTTGGTAGGAAAACCTATCCTATGCCTAACTTATGTCTTGTACATAAGAAGTTTTCTCTTTAGCAAATAATCTGGAAGATTTGTCTTAGTTTTGTTTCTGCAGTTTCATCATGTAACTTCACACTTCACCCGTGAATTTCAAGTAAACAAGAAGTCGAGCCCACAGAAAAAGAGTCATTTACCTGGGCAGGATACTGTGTCTTTGGATGTCCAAATTCCCCTGTACAACTTAACTGACTAATATGCTGTAGTGAAACCCAATGACTTCCACGAGGTGGCTTGATAATGTTCGATCAGAGGAGATAATCTTTACGTTTTATAGAATAGCCTTTTCTGTTACCGTTATGTGTTTTCTCCATCTCTACAAACCATTATTTGTACATGATTTTGAGATATTTCCCCTTATCTAAATAAGAGAAAGTTTCAAAGTTAAAATTCTTGAGTCATATATATGTCATAAAAAAGAAAATATCTGTGTAAAACTTGAGTATTATAAAACATGAACACTATTTTCTTAAAAATTAATCATTATAACCTGGCATGAGATGTGAAATAATAAATGTGTTAAATGTGGGAAATATTTCTTTATTCACAACATTAATGTGAATACCAAAGCTCTTACACACCTAATTCCTAATTATTTAGTAACATTTTATCCAAATTTTTTTCTAGATAAGACCTTCTTTTACTTTTTGAAATACTGTCTGCTTCCTGATGACTTCATTTCTTCCAAAGCTCTTACACTAGTGCTAAACAAGTGAAGGCAGAGAAAAATGTAACTCAATGCAGTCATCTGAGTAGCTTTTAAAAATGGTATCCTTTTATTCTACAATTTTCAATACAATTAAAACATTGAAATGGTAAGATGGATGACTACATAATTTATAAAAAGACTGAATGAATCTATATGACACAAATAAGACTTGTCAGAGATTCTCAAGCCCATGTTCAAGTAATTACTATGAAATAACATAATTTGCGGGAATGAAAACCAATTAATAAGAACAAATTATCATTGGTGGGGAAAGAAAGCCAAACAAAAGAGAAATAGAAAAAGGTGATACCAAAATCCATACTTATAATGCTTATAACTTACTTGTTAATGATTTCTGCGTGATGGTTTTATATTTATTCTACTTGCTCTGGTATTTTGGATCTTTTCTCTTCAAAATATATTTAACATGTGGAAGGATTACAAATGAGGGGAAGTGCCACTAAAATGACTACTATCCTCATGGCTTTGAGAATTGGGATAATGTGGCAAGGGAACAATTTCAATGTCTAATGCTATCTTACAATTTATAATTGCCCTGACTATAGGTTCATGAATCTTTCAGAAATAAAAAAGACAAAATCATGAAAATGCTTCTGGAAGTGTTCTACTTTCAAAATGAGGCAAATCTGGTTTGTCTGGAGAAAAATTTGCTGGAGTAAACCTCCAGTAATTCATTCTAAGAAAGATAGGAAACTGTTTCCACGACCTATGTGAGTGAAAGCTAGTGGAGGGATGGTAAGTCTCTGTCTCCATTATTAGCAGGGTTAGAGACATATGGTGGCTTAGTCTAGGCAGGGATATGATTAGGCCTGGCTGTGCACTATGGGGTGGGGAAGGTAAGTGATAGTGCTTGATGGTCTTGGCTAGGACTACAACATACTCCCTCTTAAGTATGACAGCACTGTGTCACGCTTCTGCACAATGGAGACACAAAAAAGATCCCCAATCCTGGAAATGAACCAGATGGGGGATCCCCTGGGGAGATGTCCTAAGAGAAATTGAATTAATTCTCCTCCTGGCTCCTAGTACAAGAAGTTCTCTAAGGTCTCTGAAGCAACGCTAAAGGATATTTCTGGATAAAGTGAAGCATAATGAGCCCTACTGAAATTTCTCCTTAGGAAGATGGCAGGCAATTCTGATTAAGGTGTTTTTACTGTGAAGCAGAGGGGCTAACTCAGAAGCATAATGCAGTCAATCTCTTCATTCTACACAGACAGATGCAAATGTGGAGTGCATTGTCCTGGGTCTCAAAGGCCAGCCCAGGTAACAGTCTTCATCACTTGACATCCAGACTCAGGTACCCATATGGGCCTCTCCTTCACCTTACTTCACTGCATTTGAGAGAGAGAGAGGGAGAGAGAGAGAGAGAGGAAAATGGGAAAGAAGGTAGAAAGTACTGACTGAAAGAAAGGTTTGAATTATTTTGATGGGCACATCCATGTTTCACCTCCCGATTAATTACCATGAAAATAGTATTTATTATGACTCATTAAGAAGTACTGAGTAAGTGAATTCTTTTTCAGTAAATCTTTTCCATCCTGAAGCAGTACATCAATATATATGCAAGTAAAGTAAGACTGATTTCTATTTTAGAATTTGGAATTCATCACTTAGACAAAATCTTTCTTGTCCTTGGATCAACAGCCTTATCCACTGCAATTGCATTCTTTAGAGTTACAAGTCTATATATAGCTTGTGATTTTCTTGAACCTAACATCAAATTATAAAGCACTATTGCAGTGTAAAAAGCACTCATGGAGATTAACTGATGTATATCTGTGAGGCCAACTCATCCTTACAGTGTCCTGGAAGAATTTGAAAGTATACAATGTAATTGACCAACAGTTCACAGTTTTAAGATTTAAGCTTTGCTGAGAAAGGTCGAGTGTGGAAAATCGTATTAAAAATCGCACATTTAAAGATGTGGCTTTCACCAATACCTACCTCTATTTCCTTTCTTTATCTTTAAGGTTCAGCTCCCTTTTCTTCTCTTGTTCCTCTTCTCCTTTGGGTTCCAAACTCTTACAATCCTAAAGACGACTGCAATGCAAGAGCCTTGCTCATCAATGTTTCTAAAAATTCAGACTCAAACTTCTAAGCACATGCTGCACAGTTCAATTCCTCCCAAACTGAATCCATCATCCAAAGCCAGAAGCAATCTATCCCCTTCGCTTGGACCCAAACATGCAAATAGTCATCTCTCTTTCTTACCTTCCCATCTATTCAGTGAGCACATTCTACTCATATTACCTCTCTCATATCTTTTATGTCTGTTTCTGCACCTCTAGTCTACCAACCATGCTCTTGTTCAGCAACTTTTTACCAGCAATGTTGACTATTTCAACTAATGTTCTAATGTTTTGTTTCTTCTTTCCTCCACATTGATGGCAAGATTATTTTACTAGTCTTGTCTGATCTTATTATTTTCCTGTTTAAAAACCTTCAATGATTAATTGTGGGACAAGAATGAAGTTTTCATAACTCTTTATCATTTAATCCCATTTGCTTTTATAGCCTACACTCCTTAAGTGAATGTTCATCTCTAGCTCTAATACTCTAAGGCATTGCCCTGATAGGATGATCACTATTTCTGAAATATCCGGCATTTTTACTTGTAATGCTCGGTATGCACATAGTCAACTCTCAATGGCTTTCCCATTTCAAAGTTCATTAGCTCCTCCCTGAAGCCTTTAAAGGTTCCACAGACAGAATCATTCTATCCCTTTCTTACAAAACATTCTGTCTCATATTGACATTAATAATAAATGTTTTGCTCTCCCTAAGTCACTCCTCATTTTGTCTTATGTAGTAGAGTCATAAAAAATATTTGCACAATTGAATTGTTCTCCTGTAGGCATTTATGTCAGAGAAAAAGGAATTTGAGTGAGACATATCTAAGAAAACAAGCTGAATCCTATATTTCTCATAATTCTTTCTCTTCCTGAATCAGTTCCAAACCTCAGCCTCTTTCACTTTCCTGCTAAGTCCAGATATACTCTTCTGATGTCCTTCTCCTTCTTTTCTTGTCAACCATGCTAACTTCTACCTAAACTTTTAGGTCGTGTTCTCCTAGGATCCTCCCCCTGAAACTTCTTTGGCTTTTTGCTTTTGTTCAATTTCTAAGAAATAATTTGCTGAAGGAAAATACATGCACATTGCTTTTTTGTTTTGTGTTAATTGAGGCATAATTGACTTATAACATCCTATCAATTTCAGATATACAACATAATGATTGGATATATGTATATATTATGCAATGATCCTGACTCTAGTTAACATCTATCTATCTAGTAACTCTAGTTAACATATATCACCATACTATGTAGTTACAGGTTTTTTCCCCTTGTGATGAGAATTTTAAGAGCTACTTTCTTAGCTATTTAGCAACTGTTTTGTGGGTTGGTTGTCTTTTGTTTTTGTTTTTCAGTTCCTAGATACCATCTCCACAATGACTTAATCTTTTTTGGATTTTTCTTTATAGGATAAGTCAAGGTGTGGTAGAATATTCTGGAGTAATTTGATGACAGGCACCAGAAGCCAGCACTTTACCTTTTAAGGAACTTTGCTCCTGACCAAATAGGATTAAGGCAGTTTAAAAATATAATTAATTTGTATTTCCTTTTTCTTTCAGACGAGTGCCTATAGTGCTTATTTTGTCTAGGTGAAAACCTTACGACTTGCTGCTGGGAAAAAATTGACTTAGTTTATGTCTGTGTAATATATTTTTTTTATTTTTAATGGTTAGAATTTCTCAATGAAAAACTGTTTCCAGAAACTAAAACATAAGGAACAACCTGATTGCAGGACTACAACACTTTACTCTCCAGTCAGTGAAACTTTATACTGCCTAAAGCTTACAGAAATGTGGCACTTTATCTACTACCATGAAGCTGAGCTAAATACAACCCCACAACATTTTCCAGGACATTGCAGAGCAGGGAGCACATTCAAATGACATGACTACAGTGGCTACACAAGAGTCTGACTCAGCAAGATGAACTGGTGAAGTGAATATGCAATTTCTCATTTTTCTGCTTTTTTTTTTAGTTTATTTATTTTTGAGAGAGAGCGAAAGACAGTGTGAGCAGGGAAGAAACAGAGAGAGAGGGAGACACAGAATCTGAAGCAAGGCTCCAGGTTCTGAGCTGTCAGCACAAAGCCCAATGTGGAGCTCGAACTCACGAACCACGAGTTCATGACCTGAGCTGAAGTCGGAGGCTTAACCGACTGAGCCACCCAGGGGCCCCTCATTTTTCTGCTCTTAAATGCACCACTTTCCTAGTCTACATAAACACTCATTCCACCTCCCAACCATCTCTCTCCCTGTTTGTCTCTCATTATTGGAAATAAAGACTCGATCCAAGAATTTTTTGCCCCTGGTATTTATTTTATTTTAAAAAATGATTGTTACTTTTTCTGAATAAGAAGATTATATATAGTAAAACACCCTTGGTTGTCTACAGACTACCTTCCACTCTCCTTCCTTTCTAAAAAGAATTCTGATTTTTTTTTCCAAGTATGTGCCCCTTTCCTCCAACCCATGTTGGAGGCAATCTGACCCCACCCATGGCACAGAGGCAGATCTGATGGGTTTTAGGATTATCCCACTCTGCTAACTTTACCTGAGGAATGAGAATGTGAGCACATTTTAGTGAGATTGAGGGAGGCTTTGCCGAAGGTTTTTTTCACTTCTGGAAAATAGAGCCAGAAGAAGTTTTTCTTCCTCCTTGGGACATTTTCACAAGGGTATGATACTCCTGGATCGTTGATCTTGTTACCTACCTCAGTATAAAAACAAAAGCAAACATGACAAAGAGCAGGGATGGAAATTAGCTGCTCTTGAGTGAGTTACCTAAGCTGTTGGCTCAACTATGAGTCCAACCTCTGAATTTACTGTTCACGTGAGATAAATACATTTTATTGTTGTTCAAACTATTTTAGTTAGTGGATGTCTCACAGTTGAAAATATCCAAACTGATGCAAAGATGTACAAAATTAAAACCCTAAAGAAATACATAGAGTCCATGGTCATCTTGATAGGGAAAATCTATTGTAAGATCGCTGACAGGACTGATAAGAAAACACCTCTCCCTGATCAAAGACTCCCCTTTCGGGTTCTTCTTCCCACCCTGCTTGTCGTGTGCATTAATGAAGAATGTGGAAGTAACAGGCTATAAATTGTTCCCTCTGCTAATGCTTGGGGCTCAGACCTCTGAAGAATGATCTCCTCTGAGCCCACCAGTGTAAAATGAACCTCCTGCCTTCCATGATCTCCGAGTGACGCTTGGCTCTTCTGCTGGGTGATCCAGACCAGATTCCGTAACAATCTCACTGATTTTTCTCCAGTGTCCATCTCAACACCAGCTTCTATCGAAAGAGGAAATCCCTTGAAGACTTTAAGGTTTAAGCCCTGCTTTTGTGGTATGTGAATCCACACTGCTCCCATTGCCCCCAACATGTGTGGTAAACTGCCACTCTTAAGAGCTAACATTTTAACAGGGAAAGCTAATAGAAACCAAAGCTTTTCAACTCTAAGGTATAAGAGAGCAACTGGGCAAGAAGAGCAGACAGAATTTCAAGAGCAGCATTACCTGCATCTATTTTTCTTTCAGGTCAACTTGGCAGCTACCTTGTGCTTACAGGCTTCTTTATGTAGCACTTTATATTCCAATAAGCAAGCACTGTCTTTTTTGGGGGGGACCACATTTATTCAACAAATCTTTGCTGGGGCAGAAGATATCATAGTCCTGGTGGGAGAGAGACTTACCAGACATACTTCTGCAAGCACTGAGTTTACAGTGCAGGGTGACGAGAAGATAGGCCCCTGCAATCAGCATGGGAAGGATCACAGAGGTAGCACAGATAATAACGTACCACTGCCTTTTTTTTTTCTTCCAATATGTTACTAGGTTCAGGAGAGGCACAACATGTCCTATGCAGTAGTGACCAAGGATGTTCAGTGGGACTCAAATTCTCCTCATTAAGTCACTTCTGCTGCTGACCCTTCCACATACTACCTCCTCAGACATCTCTCAGTTCCAACAATTTTTACCCCAGTTTCAATCCTGTTGACTTGTGTAATGAAGCTGCTGATGCCTAGAGAAATGCTGAACAGTGGTCTCTTTCTAGAGGTGTTAGTTCCCTGGCCTTACAGCCCATACCTATAATCCTTAGCAACGACCAAAGTCCAGACTAGATCCCTCATGTCTGCTGAAGTTTGAGCCTTTTCTAGTGAAGAAGCCCTTTATAATTTTCTGAAATTTGACTCACAGCCTGGACTACTCTTTCTATTAATTGAAAACGCTCTTCTTTAAGGTTACTCAATAATTATAGTCATGGATGGGAAAAGTTTGGATGGTCACAGCCATTCATCTGTGTACTATGAAATCAATCAAGAAGAAGAAGAAGAAGAAGCAGAAGCAGAAGCAGCAGCAGCAGCAGCAGCAGCAGAAGAAGAAGAAGAAGAAGAAGAAGAAAGTACTACTACCAATAAACACAAGCATTTATTGAGCGTTTTGTATACTTCAGACACTGAACTAATTTGTTACTGTTTCATTTGACTTTCACAATTGCTCTCTGTGACAAATAGTATTATTTTATCCATATACAGATGATAAAACTGAGGCATAGTGAAACTAAATAATTTTCCCAAGGCCTTATTACCTCTTTCCCAACCCAACAGAACACAAGGCAAGCAAACATAACTTCAGTTCCATACCATAAGGGAGAGCTTTATTGTTGTTGATTGGATTATCAGGGATGAGAAGGACAATGTGAAATTGGCCAATTTGAAAATCTGTATGTATAACTTGTAGCCTTGCCCTTAAAAAAATCTTAGTCTAATCAGAAAGACATAGTATTTAAACAGGAAAGAGTTAATAACAATACCAAGTGATGTGTTATTTGGCTACATACATTATCTTGCAAAGTGATTTACCGTAGGATGTCTGTATGTGAAAGGTGCCCATACTTCATCTTTGAATGAATGGGCCCAAGAGGAGGGATCCAGACACATTAACTAAAGTGACTCTTTTCTACAATGTCAGAATAAGCAATATCTAAGAAATTTGATAAATAATGTTTGAAATAGATTGGCACCAGAAGACCTTGGACATCTCAGGATTCATTTTCTAAGGATGCATTTCCCATATTTCTCAAAAGTGACAGAGATAAATAACAGATGATACTTGCATAGGAGAGAAATATATACCCTCCATCCATGCTCTCATGCCTGTTCTCTACTCTCAGTGCTGGGATGCCCTCTCCCTCTCACCTCCATCTGTCGAAATTCATCCCATCCAGCTCAAATAATAGATCTAATAAATCTACCTCAGAGAACTCTTTCTCCTCTGGAGTCCCCTCATCCTTTGTGCTTCTCTAATGGCTCTTACATTTTCTATTTTGTGCCAGAGTTACTTGCTCACCTCCCACTACATAAGCGGACAGTCCCAATTCTCATTTTCCCCAGCTTCCTTTGCTGCTAGGGCTCAGGCATGTGCCATGGAGCTAGCTATTGAGACGCCCCTGCCCCAGATTTTGAGTCAAGAATTAGTGACATGAAAAAGCAAGGACAGTAGAGACTCTATTCTGGAGGAGGCGTGAGAGTGGCAGCAGTAACACCCATTTCCTAGTAGTAGCAGTGGAAATATCCCAGTGGTGGAGGTCAGGGTTAGGACCACTATGCTGGCTGGGCACACTGCATGTTCTGTGGCCAGCACAGTGGTAGTTGTGTCCCCATGGTACCATTTTGTGGAAATGATTTGGCTCTACCGCTGGCTGCTGCTACCTTTCTTGTCTCTCCAGCTTCCAGTTCTCCAGTCTTCCCATTCATTGAAAACTTTCCAGTACCTTTTCAAGAAATTTCTTAACTGCTTAAATCGATCAGAGATAGTTTTTATTACTTTCTACTGAGAACTCTGGCAGGTACATTCACTTAAGCCATTGTTTCATTGTTCTGCTCTTAGTAAAGGAAGAAGTTGTTAACTATTACCTTATATATGATAGCTTTCATAACCACAAGGACTGGTGCCGTGTCAGTTACCTGTCACTAATGGAAAACCTCACGAGTTGTTTGGATAAGATGGGGTTATTTGTTGGAACCAATATATCCATAAATCTATATGGATAGATTTATGGATATATTGGTTTATGGTTTATATATTGGTTTATGATATAAGTGATTTATATCATTTATTTTATGATATAAATCTATATCATACCTAGCTTATCTTACGTCTGTGATTCCTCTCCATCTAAAAACTGGGGAAAATGATCAAATGATTGCCAAATCAGCTACAATCAACATTCTCTAAATAGATATTGGAGAGGAAATTATGTCAACGTTTTTTACTCTTAACCGTTTAAACCTTGATAATATGGGTGATTTTTTCCTCTTTACCAAAACTACTCTGAGTCTCTTGGCACTCCTGTGTTGTGTATTAAGGCAAGAGATTTACAAATAACTTGTTAAAAGAACAAATGTCATACCGTGCTCCAGGGTTTACAGTAGCTTCATGTGTTACATTCATGATAGTACAGCCTTCCATTTATACTATGATTATTCTTTTTAAAAGCATTCTTGTATCTAAATTACCTTATTTGATCCTTAAAACAAGTCTGTGAAGTAGTAACTGATAAATCACAGGTCTAGAAGTTACTCTATTCTTGCTTTTTTTAAAGCTGTATTTTTGAGACTAAGTAATTAGCTTAAAGTCATCCAAATTAGTTAGTGAAAAGCCAGAACTAGGAGTCAGTTTTGACCCTGAGAAAGTTGCACTTATCAGATTTAAAGTATTGAAATGAGCTCATCAGTCAATCAGTGTGTCGGCCAAGTATTTTTTTAAGCCTCTGCAGGGTCCTTAACATTGTCCTAACCCCTGCCACTTGAGATATAGGAAAAAAAAAAAAAAAAACAAAAAAAAAAACACTGCGGTTACTGCCAACAAATATCTTACTCTTCAAATTATTTCCTATGTAAAGAGCCCAAGCAGGATATAAAGTGGAATGAATGTAGAGGAATAAATGGGAAGGCATAATATTTCATTTTTGCAGAAAAAGTGAGGATAGGGATTGCTATCAGCAGGGCCCATCCTTTTCTCAAGTGTATAATACACATAGCCTTACATGTGACAGTAGAGGGAATCCAGTCCAAGCAGTTAGGAATTTGGAAGAATCCATTTCATCATCTTTTTTTTTTATTATTATTATCTTCTCCTTTGGTAATCTTCTTGGCTCCCTCTTCCTTCTTCCCAATATCTAATACTCTGTGGATTCTATCAGGCTCTGGGAAACTGTTTTCCAAGCTTGTTTACAGTAAGCCGTTAATGATTAATAATAGTTTAATATGCTACCTGTCCCAGCAGAGCCTTCAAAGCCTTAATCAAGATGAATTACACAGACTCTGAGGCATCTTGTTAGCTAATGAAGGTAATAAGTCAGAGACAGAGGATCTTTTATTAGCTTTTAAATTTATACCACTATACTTAATATAAACTTTTTTAGTATTTATATTTTTTCATTCATATAGAAAGATCGGTTATGTTACAGATATATTTTAGTTACCTCTGAGAAAAATGTTATAGATTGCCTAACAGAATAAAAGAATATATTGTTGAAATAATAATAATAGTATTAGCAATAAAATCTAGGGTATAGCACACTGTGGGGGAAAAGTACATGGAGTTATCGTGAGTCTAATGGTGGTCTGGCCTCAGAAAATATGTTTATATCCTAACCTCTGGAACCTGTGGAAAAAGGGTCTTTGTAGATATAATCAAACTTAGGTGGTTTAGGTGGCTTCCAAACTGAGGGACTTGCGACCTCATAAGAGGCACCCAGGGGAGAGACATCAGAAAAAGAGGTGACCATGTGAAAGAGAGGCAGAGACTGGAGCCCTGTAGCCACAAGCCAAAAACTGCCTGAAATTATCTCAAGATGGATGAAGCTAGGAACGAAATCTTTCCTAGATTCTTCAGAGGGAGCACAGCCCTGTTGACATCTGTATTTTGAACTTCTGGCCCCGGAGTTGAGCCAGAATAAATTTCTATTTTAAGCCACCAAACTGTGGTAATTTATTATGGCAACCCTAGGAAATGAGTACAGAGCAGAAGTCTTGAGACGTGCATCCAAGTCTGTTACTACTTCCACTATGGCCCTGTGATCTTGAATTTTAATACTTCTCCCAGCCTCAAGTTTCTTAACAGCTCACTCACAGGGTTGGTCAACCTCAGAAGTAAAATTTCTCTTAGCCATGACAATTCCAACATTGTGCTTACGTATAATGTTCTATATTTTAATAATTCTTCTGTCATAACTGTCCTGTGATGATTTTAAGACAGATGATTTAGAGATAAGGGGGTAGGGACACAGAAAACCTCACTGTTGGATTCATTTTGTTATTCAAAAACTTTCTTAGCACCTCCGCTGTGTCCAGGAACTTTCTTGTGTGGGGGGGATACAGAGATAAAGTTGCTTGACAGAAGTTCTTAGTTGACATAGTAAAGACCATTAATTATGCCCAGCAATATCCGTCCTCTTTCTTTCTGGTAACGACATGGCAGACAAAGTTAAAAGTTACACTTCCTGGGCCCTGATGCCACTACATATGGCCACATGGCCAACTTGCAGACAATAGGCTGTGAGAAGACATAAGTTTCTCTGTAAGAGGAGGGCTCTTGTTCAGCCTATTCTCCATGCTAGGTAGGATGCTCATGTAGTGTTGGCATGCATGTTGGGCCATGAAGTGATTGTGAGCGTGGAAAGTTGCATAAGACAGCAACATGATATGAAGAGGCAGAGCCCACCACATAAGCCCTGAGCATATTATATCCAGATTCGTAACTGATAGAGATAAATATCTTCTACTCACTGTTACTTAATGTATTTATGTCATTTTCAGCCCAATCTTTTGCCTAATGGCAGATGCAAATCTGCCTTTCTGCTTCTTATTTGAATATACCTTTTCTCTTTACCACTCATTGTATATCTACTAAACATTCACACGCACATGCACTTTGAGCCCCGAGTTCTCCTGTTTCTCTTAGGTATCATTCTTTTTGATCCTGTACTGAGTTTCTGTGTCCTTGAGCACATATGTCCTTAAGTTTTCTTATATTTGTGATCAAACTTGGTGGCTGCTCCACAAGGTTGTCAGAGACTGAAATATAGGCTGTGTTTCCACCAAGACATCAGGGCCCGTGGCTTGTCCTCTGGGTGGATTCAGGGCTAGCTTTGTACCTGCTTACTGTGCTGAATGTTCCGTAGTGCTGTTGAATTGCCTTAAGGGTGCAAGTCAGAAGATTATGGAGTTGATTTGGACACCATTGTCCTTTGTCACTGATTTAGTGACTAACTATTTTGCTGGGATAGAAATAAATTCTTGGTCTTCCTGAAGACTTCGCTTACCTTATTATATCCCAGGTTTGAATGGAGAAAGGAAATACAATTTTTGTGACAAAATATTTGTTAAAATATGTGCATGTGAATAATTAGTTTGACTCTAAAATGAAGTGTCCCTGCCCATTTTGATTGATCTAGGGAGAAACCCAAACTGGCAATATGGCTGTTAGGTATTACTATGGGCAAAGATTTTAACAAATTACAAATTACAGGATCTATAGTTGTCTCTAATAGTCACAAAGGAAAAACCAAGGTTTGTACTACACCTTGCCTAGAGAATTTTTCTTTCCCATGCCAGGTTCTATAGATTGCTTCATTATTATACATATCAGTTTCCCCATACTAAAAGATGAAAAAATAATATCTATTTTTTATCTGTATAGATGACAAATATAAATCATGTGTATGCATATATATGCATATATACACACATCTGCATATACAGATAAGTATGTATGAAATAACTGTTTTTTTCCATGACATAATTTGTTCTTACATTTAGAATTAAAGGATTAATATATTCAGATATCTCCTCTTTCAATCCATCTCCTCATTATAATTAAATAAATATAATAAGATGTTTTCCTATCCTTCCATGTTTGTGCATTCATAAAAGTTCTCTTGCTGACCAACTATATTTACTAAATAAAAAAGTAACAACACTTCAAAATTCCATAGTCTCAAAATTTCTTTGTTTTTAATTCTTATATCAGTTTTCTTTTTTCTGGAATGCTTTTTTACTCATCTAGCCAATTCTTTCTCTGACACTCTCATGTATTTAGAAGTCCCTAATTTCTCAATCTGAGGATTCCCTTTCCTATATGGTTCATTTTTCCCCCTTCCCCTTTCTGTTTTCCTGAGGGAAATCTAACCTTGTTGCTGTAGTTCTGGTACATTCAGATCCTCTGTTAACATGCTCATTTATACCCACCTCCTAGTTCCTGCAGTGCAGGCTCTACTGTCTTAAAAATTCTATTTGTTTTACCAGAAGTTTGTCAAATAAGACAATGGTGTCCCAATTCTATTTTCTACAACCTATCAATATTTTTTTTCACGGTTTTCTTTCATTGGCTTCCAAGTTTTACCTTCTCTTTTACCATCTTCTTCACCATTTGTTTTCATAGATTTATTTCAAGTTTCAAAACTGTTTTCTCTTCAGGGAGAAAAAGCCTTCTGAATAGTTTTCAAAATACGTGGAAGACATATATAACTAGTTAAAAACCAAACAACAAAATGCCTAGCACAAAACCTGCTTAATCAGGTTAGTCTTAGTCTTCTAATGATGACATACATTTCCAATGGCTTTGCTTTTGATTCTATTTCTCTTATTGTCATTCCTGATTATAGGTTTAAATATATACCATTATTATTGGGATTTCTGCCAATTTCTTCTTCATTATCAATATTATAGTATCCCTTTCTCCCACCTGTGTGTTTTAATATTTTGTTTTATCCAATTTTTCCCAGACTCTTCTAGTATACCTCTCATATTTTCCAGATTCATAGATTTTCTTCTTATAAGGTCTTTTGTAGAAATTGTGCTTGAACTCAGCCTACAAATTACCATCCATTGATGATAATCATCTTTTTTTTTTCTAAAACATGAAATGAATTATTTTGAGATTGGTGTGCCTGTTGACCACACATACCATGACTATCTACATAAATAGCCAATATGCCTTTATCCTTCTGACATATAAATGTTTCTTAAACCACTCATTGAGTGTAAGAATACTAGTCATATTAGTACATGGCCCTTATGTATTTCAGCCATCTTAGAGGGGGTTGGTTGGACAATCAAAAGCCCTTTCTTTTAGACAACCAAAACTTGGTTGGACAATCAAAACCCCTTTCTTTGTCAATGTATAATAGATATTTCCTCACCTCTAGTCTTGGACTTATCTCCTGATGTCTCTTTAGTCTATCAAACTGTGCCTATTTTCTATTCCTTTTCATCTTGTTTTAGCATTCTGGTCCATTATACCTGTTGATGTTCCTTTACATCTTTCAATAAGACCCACTCAGAATGTTTTTACTTGGAGTTTCATATTTGTGCTAAGTTTCGTTAACCTTCTTCTCTCCTTTAACACATATGCCTTTATTAACATTTCATATTTCATTATGCTTGTCCTTTCACTCATAATTTTAATCAATTACCTTCAGTCATGTTTCTTAAACAATTAAGGTATTGTGTTAAGGACTGGACAGAATGCAAAGATAAGTCAGGTACAGATTTTATCTTTAAGTTCTTATGATCTTGTAATCATCCTTAAGTACAAATATTAGAGAAAAATCATCCATGCATAACTCTAAAACAAGTTGGAAAGTTATGAGTACTGGAAGTATTTCTAATTCAGTTACTGGCAGGGTTGGATAACCACATAGAGCTCCCAGGCAACAATTCCCTTCAATGGAGAGGTTTGTGTGATCAGAGTACTTATGTAATAGAACACTTGTGCTCAAAACACTAGTGGCAGACATCTCTGAGGTTGTCAGAAGGAGGAACACTTCCCATATCTAGCTGCTTCACACTGCTCATTTCTTTTCTTGAGTAGTGATGCTTGCTGGTAAATGATCTATTTTATGCTTTGACTGGTTGATGGATACCCTGCATTAGCCCATACCATTTCTTGACACACTATACTCCCACTCTCTTCCTCATCCACTTTGTGATCTTCCTGCTTTAAATTCTACATTGTCAGCAGCAACCCTCTCTTTCTTCACTTCCAAGGGTTATGCAAGCTCTTTTCCTAGTGTCACTCATTTGCAGATGAAGCTGACTTGTTACACAGAACACCATTATCTAAATAGAGCAGATATCATTTAGTCCCATTTAATAACAAGAATACTTGAGACAGTGAGTCACTTACACTGTGATTGAGATTCAAATGTTTTACTACAAAGAGGTAGTAGAAAGCTAGAACCTTAGAGATAGGGTAGGGATAAAGAGGAGAGGAATACTATTTCTTAAGAATCTCTTTTACATCAAGCGTATTTTAGATAGATTGACAGATGATAGATGTATAGATAGATAGATAGATAGATGTTTAATTCTCCCAACAGCCCTGTGGGGTATTACTGTCTCTATTTTTACAGATGAGGAAAATGAGACTCAGATATGTTCATAATTAGCTTTTATTAAACAGGAATTGTAGTAAATATTTTATCCACGTTATTGTATTTAAAACTCAATAGTAGAACTATGTGGAAACTATTAGTATTCTCATTTTACAGAGCAGATAACTAAGATTCAGAGGGACCATGAAATCTGACTGATGCAAAGCCTTCTATATAACTTTTATAATTTTTGTTCTTTCATTTTATTACTTTCCAAAAATTCTAGTTAGCTTACTATTTTATTTTATGTATTGATTAAATTTATCTGTTATATTTTCTTCACCCATTTAGCTCTAAGTTCTGGAAAATTCCTTCAATTTGTCTTTTAGACTCTATATTGAGCTTTATATTGTGAATTGTATTTTGATTTCCCTGAATTTTTTCTTGTTTCTGATGTCTTATTTTTTAATAGCATTCTGTTCTTTTGTGGTTATAATATATCTTGAATCTTTCTGTGGATATTAATCAGAATTTGAAAATATCTTTCCTGAATTATCTGTTATCTTTCAAATTCATTGCCCTATTTATTCATTTTGGACTTTTGTTTTCATGATGTTAATTTTCCTCAAATTTTGTTCATCTTTGTTTTCTCTTTTGTAAAGATTTTTATCGAGTGCCAGTTGATTATCTGTTATATATAAAGTGAAGACATAGATTAATTGATAAAAGTAACTGGCACGAGCTTTCTTTCCAATTATGTAGGTAGCACGATGATCCCACAAACTCTCTCACTGCGGGGGATGGCTGCTTGGTAGCTCTGGAAGTGGACAGACAATACTGCTTAGTAAACTGATCTTTAGGGAGTGCTGATATGCAGAAAGCCCTTTTAATGCAAGAATGCCTCTCAGTTGGAGGCAGCTCTGTCCACACAGGAGCCACTCAAGTTAGAGACCTGGAAATCATCCCTGTCATTTCTGGCTCTCCTCACCTCTTCTCCTTCTCACCTGATTCATTCATTGGACCCACAAATATTTATTGAGAGCTACTTGTGCCAGGTGATGGGTTTGGCGGTGATCAAAATCATCAATGTCTCTATTCTTATAGAATAGATATTCTAGTAGAAGATACAATAAATAGATATGCCAGATGTTCAGCAGAGAGAGATACTATGGAGAAAAATAAACGAGAAGAGGGATAGAGAGTTACAAAACTTCATCCCATTCTCTTCTCCTCTTGATCCAGAATTCCTCATCATAGTTCAGACCAGGTCAGCAAGAATCTTACTTCATCATACCTGCCCTCATTGATGTTTAAATAATCTGTCTAAAATGATAGTCAGACCTCTTCAGTTTCCTCCTTAAATTCTTCAAAGATTCCTATGAAACATCCTTAGCTCCTTCTCATAGCATGGGGCCCTCCATGTTCTGGCTGTTGTCTCTGTTTCCAGCTTCATAGCTACATCTCCTGCCTCTCTGTCCCGAGTGTGACTTTCTAGCAATTCCTACAATAGACTATGAGAGATGTTTTGTTTTCATGTCTCTGCTTTTGGTGCATTAATAATAATAGCTAATATGTTTGAGTGTGTACCAGTTACTGCTATGCCCACCGTATAGGAGATTGTTCCTACCCCTTCACCAGCCTGATATCTTTTCATTCTGTAATAGTTTATCCAGGAACACTTCTGTGATTTCTCCTCTTCTCCTGCTGTATTAAATGCATCTCAATTTTATAAGCTCTCATAATGCCCAGTACTTCTCTCTGCCACTCCATTTGTCATATTATATTGTAATAATCTTTTTGTGATTCTTCTACCCCCACTGGAAAATGCTTGAGAGCAGGGCCATGTTTCTTTTGTTCCGTCTACTCAGTGTCTGTAGCACAGTGCTTGGTCCATATTAGGTATGTGAGTTATATTTGTTAAATAGGGAAGGAAGGAAGGAAGGAAGGAAGGAAGGAAGGAAGGAAGGAAGGAAGGAAGAAAGGAAGGAAAAGAAAGAATCAGTGACATTCTAAGGATCCGTAATTTAGGCATCAAGAAAGTTCTGAAATACAGGGCTATTGAGCAGGGGACAGGCAAGGAGAAGGAAAATATTCAGGAGCTCTGAAATAACAATAGTACCCAATAAAGCCATGCAGTAAATACAAGAGAAATAAAAGCTATTATGCCAAGCGATCAATAGCGCTCATTTTATTGGTGAATAAAAACATACACCAGGAAAGCACTTTACAAATAAGATAATAAATATCAAAGTGATTACTTGAAAAGTAGAGACATTTAGAGGACTGCTTTATATATAAGGCAATACCTATGACAAAATGCAAAAGGTATTTGTGCAGGAGAGAAATCTGGACCAGGACTGGAATGAAAGATGGGGACTGAATCAGATTCAGCGATGTCCAGGCCACAAAGAGGCTGAGATGAGACTGTTCAGACAAGAGGGATAACACTAGTAAGGGCTTAATGGAAGGAGCAAGCAGGAGCAGTGGAAGCGGAAGATTAAAAACCACAATTGAACCCTTGATAGAAACTGGCCACAAAAAAACATTGTAACGTTGTCCCAAAGAGCAACCTGCAGGCATGGAGGGAACAGCCAGGTTTCTCAAGGAGATATATTGGGGAAAGGCTTCCATAGTCTTCCAGGAGGGACACAAATGAAAGGGAAGCTATGTGCATGTATAACATGTGCTGTAGATATTCATCCTGATTTATTTTTACATAACACATTTATGACAAGAATACTAATGCCTTAGTTTATAGGGCAGGTCTGTTAGACTTTACGAAGTCTTTCAGAAACTACTTTGTCTAAGGCAATTCAGATAAAAATTACGTTCAAATAGCTCATGCTGAAATGACATAATTTCATATTCATACAATTAATTTTTTTAATTATTTTTATTTATTTTGAGAGAGAGAGAGCAAGCAGGGGAGGGGCAGGAAGAGAGGGAGACAGAATCCCAAGCAGGCTCTGTCCCTCAGCGCAGAGCCCGATGCAGGGCTAGAACCATGAGATCTGAGCCAAAGTGAAGACTCAGATGCTTAACTGACTGGGATACCCAGATGTGCCCATACGATTAATTTAAATAATGCTTAGTTCCTAATCAGGCTCTGGGAATAGATGAGTGAAATAAATATGTGTAACAAAAAACAAACAGACAAACAAAAAACAAACAAACAAAATAAACGCCTGGAAACAATCCAAAGTCCACTCACAGTGGGATGGGTAAATAATGTGCAGTGGGCAGAGAAGTGAAGTACCATCAGCAATGGAAATGAGCTACAACTACTTGTAATATACTGGATAACTCCCCCAAACATTTAACCGCGTAAATTTTTAAACAATTATTAAAGAATAAACTCAGCTTCATTTCAGTTATTGAAACATCTGAAACAAAAAATGGAGTAAATGTTATTTACAGATGAATATATGAAGAAAAGTATAGGAATTATTTTTAAGAATTAGAGGTTTCCTAATTAGAAGAAAATGGAGTAAATGTTATTTACAGATGAATGTATGAAGAAAAGTATAGAAATTATTTTTAAAAATTAGAGGTTTCCTAATTAGAGGAATTAGAAGAAGGAGGGAGATTCAATAACAGAGACTTCTAGAAAATTTAAAGGCTTTGATTACATTCTAACTTTAACTGGTGGTAGAAAAATAGTGTTTATTTTATTTTTTTAACTCTACATTGTATACACATATTGTATATAATGTTTATATGACATATAATGCATATAACTATCTTCATATTGAGACAAGGTTCATATTTTTTTAAATAATGTAACACTTTTTATCTAAGAAACAATTCTATGTTACTTGGTATGTACGTGAGGTGGAAGTTTCAAAATGCTTGTTAAATACTCTGCCTATGCCTGCACGTGATGGGCTAAGTGAACTGTCACAAAGCTAACAGTGTTACTCCAGTCAGCCTGGCAATTGATACCAATCACCGCAGCTGACTTTTCCACCTAGCAATCTGGGCCAATTGTTAACATGGGTGAAGTGAGCCAATTGCTTGAGACCAGATTTTATTAAATTTATATTAAAATTTAGCCTTCAACAGATGATTGGGGAATTAAGGAAATAAAAAGGACAAACCAAAAATACCAAGAGGAATTTAGGATATTTTGAAGTCAGTGATTTTATCTTAAAAACATAAACCTTTATTCGGAATGATTGGAAATCAAAAGCCTAATTGAGTGCACATCATTTCTGGCAATTGTATAATTCATAAATAGACAAATGGCTTATGAAACATAGTGAAAAAATACACTCCCAAGGAGGTATCACCCATGCCAAGTTTACTGCTGAGATCATAAACCAGTGACAATAGAGGTTAATAATAGAAATGTTGGTAGTCCTCTACTTATAATAGAACGAGCAGCACTGCTATAATTACAATTTTCTTTTTTTCTTGTTATATAGAAATGAATCAATATCCAAGTAGAGAGAGGAAAAAAATGTCTTCAATAATTTGCACTGCTCTTCAAAAGAATTGACTTCTTAGGTCTACGAGTCAATTGTATCATTCAAAATTATTACAAGGCTATTTATCAAATAGTGTAAATTAAAATTTGTTTTGACTTATTGAAGGCTATTTTATGTGATTTTCACGAGACACTGAATAATCAGGCACAATTTCCTTTTCTTTGCCAAGTTATTTTTGAAAAGAATCAATATGTTATTTCAGCAGATATTTAGAAGAATCAACTCTTTATGTGATCTTTTGCTAAGTTATACTGACACCAAGACAAATTATATATGAATGCTCCTTGCCTGGCTAGTTATTAATTAGGTCCAGGGAAACATTTGATTAGTGACTGGAGCAATAACACATATAGCTTACATGGACTATTATTATTCCAAAAGAAAAATAATAGCCAATTTGATTGGATATCGATAAAACTCTGTTAGGATTTATTCCATAGGATGAGTAAATTAGTAAAACCGGGGATGTGTGAAATGAAAAGTGTGTATTTTCCACATACCCAGGACTTTAAATAAACTCATTTATAAAATCTTGGAATGTGACCCAAGTTAAAACGATAACAATTCTAAATTTTGTGTCGTGCTTTGTTGTGTTCTTTTTTTTTAATGTTTTATTTATTTTTGAGAGAGAGAGAGAGAGAGGGAGAGCGTGAGCAGGGGAAGGTCAGAGAGAGAGAGGGAGACACAGAATCCCAAGACAGGCTCCAGGTTCTGAGCTAGCTGTCAGCACAGAGCCTGACGCGGGGCTCGAACCCACGAACGCGAGATCGTGACCTGAGCCGAAGCCGCACGACTAACTGACTGAGCCACCCAGGCGCCCCTGTTATGTTCTTTATTATCATGATAATCTGTGTTTATGGGAGAAACCTGGCATGACAGACTGCTACAATTTTGCACTAAATAAATCTTTTGAGAGATGGATTTTATTTTAAAACCGACTTGCAAACCAACATAATGAATTCGATTAGATGAAATTTAAAGATGATAAAAGTTGAGAAGGAAGCCAATTCTGAGTTTTTGTGTATTTCTGATTTTTTTCTCCAGTGAGTATTCCATTACCATTTTCAGATACAACAACACTTTGAAAATAATGCTGACTGATATTTTGTTTTGTTTATGTTTAATCCTTGATCTGATGAGCTAGTTTTTTCTTTATGCGTCTGTTAGGTTCTACCTAATGATTCCCTACTCATCTTTCTCTTGCTCGTTAGTACCATTCACTATTAACCACCAACTGTACTCACAGAGGCCTGGCTTTCCACTGAACAGCTCTGTGATGGAACATGTGGGACTCAGTTCCTCTGGAACTCATGTCACTCATTGTCAAGAACCTCAGGTAAAGGAGTCTCAGAAATAAATGTGAAAACTCTCAAAAGGCCCCTAAAATTCCATTCTACTTGTAAACAATGTCATGACTACATGGCTAATATTACAAAGAGAAAGATAGACCATGCTCTTGGGCACCAGATACTCTTCTAGGTGTTTCCTACTCCAGCGCCTTTAATTTTCTCACAACAGAATGAAATCCGTATGGTTTCTATTTTTAGTTTACAGATATGGAAACTGACATCTGAAACTGTTAAGTATTTTACCCAAGGGTTTGTAGTCTCCAGAGCCTAATCATTTAGCCATTTTTTTAGCTTCTCCAAATACTTGCTGATTATTTATTAAAATATTCAATAAAATGAATGAAGAAAATACCCTTTTCAAACTCCAATACAACTATGCTTTTTCTTCCTGCACTGCTGGTCCATATTGAATAATGGATAGTCATAGTTTCTCTCTCTCTGTGATCTAAATCATCTTCCAGTGTTAGGTTTCACTTCCCTGCAGATGGCATTCAATTTTACCAAGTCAGTCTAGGTATCTCTCTAAGTGACACATAACTATTTATGGTCTAATACAAATTTACTATGTTGCCAAATTCTCGTTTGACTCTGGAAAATATCAACTTCCTGACACTCTTCTCCCACTGTACTTTTGAAGAATTTCCTTGTAAATTTGAAAGAAATAAAGATGCACCATCTTTTATGTGCATCTTTCTTACTCCTACCACCAATGGTAGGGGTTCCCATTGCTCATTGTTTTTTATACCAAAATGCTATGCTTTAATCCTTCTTGAAATGGTTAGTATTTTTTTCTTTTTATCTATGCTTCCAGAAATAAGTCTATTTGTTGGCTTATTTACAAACTTTTACACTTTGTATATATTTATATAAAACTTTAGTCTTCTTTGTTCCCTCACTTACATAGTTATACTAAGATCCTTATCCTTAATAACATTCTATTATTCTATATTATGCCCTGTTGTGCATAATATCTTGTAATTAATTTTTATGAGATTGATTCTTATTATACTCTTTGGATTTGACGGTTCTACAGGCAGGTATTGTGTCTTCCAAATTTTTATGTATTCTGTAGTAACTAGCACAATGCTAAATGCTTATAGAATTTAGATGATTAAGAGTAAAGAAGCATCATAGATCTTTCAGTTCAATCTCTTCATTTTACACAAACATAAGATGATGTGTTGGTTATGAATTGAAATATAGATTGGTAGCATTTTTACATTCCCATTTTCATTAAATATTTACATTATTGAGAACCTATAATGTTCCAGACACTGTTAAGACATCATCTTCAGCCGTCAATAGGGTGGTAATTTACCACGCTTTGCAGATGAGGAAACTGAAGCAAGGTTTTGTGGCTGGTCCATGATTACATATTTAGAGGCAACACTGGGATTCAAAGTAATTTTGCCTGGCTCCATAACCTGGAGTAACTAATCTATGCATCATACTTCCTTTCTTAAATATACCAGAATATCCATTTTACTAGCAAGCCCTATGCTAGACGTAGCAAGTCATGTAAGACCACAGCATTTGAAGCATCAGTTCTCTCAAACCGTTCCATGAAGCCCAACAAAATTTAATCATTAAATTGAAAAAAATAAAAAAAGAGAAGTAAGTCCTTTCAGAATATATTCACCTGTTGAATAAATATGACTAAGAATTTGATCGTAAGGAATTCAAAAGTACCTTTTCAAATATGTTCTTTTGTTAAGTGGCTGAGTGAGCATGGCATAATCGGGAAAATGGAGGTATTCTGGGATAGGTGCCGTGTAGGGGCAATAAAAGAGACATGTAAGAGATGGGGCTGGACAAATAGAAGTTAGTCATGAAAAGCTTTGTGTTTGTTTCATGTTAGAAGATTCATGTTGTGCCACAAGTAATGAGAAGCCTCAGAGATCATATTCATCTGAATATTTTCTCTGGGACAATCTATCATCTCTGTTGCCCATGTGACAATTCATGTTGCTCTTTCTTTCTGCCTACCAAGAATTCTAAAATGCTCCCCAAGACTTCTTGCCTTAATCCTTGGGAATATGAATGTAATTGTTTCTCCCATAATTAGTTTATGTCATAAGGCACAGTGAACATTAAGAAAGAGATTATTCAAATGGGCCTTACCTAATTACAAGAACCCCTGAAATGCAGCATTTTTTTTTTTCTGGTTGGGAGTGAAAGAGGAAGTTAGAGATTCTAAACTTAAAAAGAATTTGACATTCCATCTCTGGCTTGAAAGTGGATGGGGCTATGTCCAAGGAATGTAGTTGGGTTCTAGGATTTGAAAGCAATCTCTGGTTGACAGCCAGCAAAGAAACAGACTTCAGTCCTACAACCATAAGGAACTGAATTTGTCCAACAACAAGAAATGAGGTTGTAAGCAGATTTTTTCGAGAGCCTCTAGATGAAAACTCAACTCTTGTGGGAAATCCAGTGATCAATCCTATATCATATGTGACATACAGACCTGTGAGCCAATATGTGGGTGTTGTTTTAAGCCCATTAAATTTCTGGTAATTTGTTATGCAAGAGTAGAAAACTAATACCCCAATCTTCCTTAACTCATTGGCAGCTTCCATTTCATCTGCAATAAGAGCAAAGACTTCCATTACAATTATGTTATGAGTCATGTTTTTTTTCTTTTTTCTTCCTCATATTAGGAATAACAAATTATCTGAGTGTTGGAAAACATTTCTACCTTAACTATATTTTGCTTTCCCTAGAAAACTCAACTTTTCCTACTGTTCTCTTAAGTAAAGCCTATTTTTATCCCTCTTATTACATGTGTAGGTCAATGCCAACAATTTGGAGTTGATGTTCTCTTTTTCTTATGACTTCCAGACCATTATTACCATTACTATCTCTGCTTGGGAACTTGAGGGTTTTACCCTATGTCTATACCACCTTCCTCCCTACTATAAGATTGCACACACTTCACTCACCTCATTATCTTCAAATATTTCCAAAATCCTGCTATCATTTTTGGTGACTTGAAAATCCACAGGGATGAATACACCATTACTTTAGAGACCCAGTTCCTTGGCTCATCTTTATTTACCTCTTGCTTCATTCTGCCTAAGCAGTTTATTCCCATTTTCTTTTCCTGTACTTTGTCATAAACAGATAGATACTTAACTCCTAAAATCTGTATTACAAGCATCTAATTTCTAGACCATTTCCTCAAGTGCACTCCCTACTATCATTCTTCTGTCTCATGAGGTTTCCAGTGTTTTCTCACTACTTTCTCATTCTCTACCCCTCTTGGCTCTGTGTTCTCCTTTTTCCATCCTAAAGTCTAAGATCTATCATTCTAACACTACCTTGTAAATACTCTCCACTTCCTGATTTCTCTCCCATAATTGTGCTTGCCTTATAAAACCTCAATTGTGAAAAATACCTACCATCTCTTCTCAAAGCCTTCTCTATGTCTTTATTGGAACAGCTAGCTATTGTTGGAGAAAATCATCCAGTTGAAGCTGGCTGATTTCACTTGAACTCAAATCGACATTCAATAATGCTCAGCTCTCTTACTATGATTCTACAGTAGGCTTACTATTCCTACTCCCCAAAAGACTGTATTGTCTCTTCCTTTCAAATGTGTTCATCCCCATTCTACTCATTATCAGCTGATGACTTCATTTCATGTTTTATTGACAAAATAGAAGTCATTTCATTTGATAGGAAATGCCTCGTGTTTTCTCCACCAGGTCTAAAATCCCAACTATACTGACATCTATCTTCTTTTGTTGTCCTCTTACTTTGACTGAGGAAGATCGCCATCACCCAGGATAAAATGCAAAATTTTCCCTTTCTCCTCTGGATCTCAGCCCCTCTTCTTGCATAAATTCTTACTCCTTTAGTTATCTCCTCTTTCCCCTTCCAATAGATCATTCCCATCAGCATATAAACATAGTCTACAATCTCCCATCATAAATAAAAATGCATCCCTTTTCCTCACCTATAATCCCATTTCTCTGTACCCCTTCAAAGTTAAACTTTTATAAAAATTGTGTACATTAGCTGTTTACATGTCTTCACCTCCCATACTTCAGCCCACTGCAGAGTGATTTCCACCACATAATTTCACTGAAACTCCCCTTATCAAGATCACATTGATGCCCAATGACCTATTTTAATAGACTGCTTCTGATTTATATTACCCGGACTTTTAGCAATCTTCACCAGAGTCAACTACTCCCTCTTTCTTGAAATACTGCCTTCTTTTAACTTTCACAACAATGCTTTCCTGGTTTTCCTCAACTCAGTGGCTGCTCCCTTTCATACTCTTTCTTACTCTTTTTTCCTTTGCTTTTAAATGCCTGAATTTCTTAGTGCTCATTTTTTCTACATCTTTTTATTGAAAATCTTATCCATTTTCATGAGTTTAAATTTCATGAGTTTAAATTATTTTCATACTAATTACTTCTGTAATTTATTTTAAGTCTAGATTTCTCCTCTGAGGAAGACTCTCATAAAGAAAATAAATTAAATTTTAGCCCCTGGTAGATGAGTCCAAAGGAAGTGAGTACATAATAGTATAGTCCAAATTCTATAGATTAAGGAGGACATTTAAGATAAATCAAGATCATCATATCATGGTAATTCTTAGGGGAAGATGAGTGGGATTGAAATTCATGAATAACAGGGCATAGAAAAGAGGCAGTGGAAAGAAACCATGAAGACTTACATGACCATTGGAGAGATGAAAATGAACATGCTGTGTTGGAAAATGGAAGAAACTGGCTAAACCAATTCTTGCAGAGTTTTATGAGAAGACATTGCAGAGCTAGTGTTGAAACTGATTAACAAAGACGGTATATTCCAAGTTGAGTTTATAATTGAGGCAAAAGAGAGAGACAAGTGACTCTGAGGCTGTTGCACAAGGACAGATTCTTGGATTAGAGTGGTGGTTGCCTGAGGAAATGAATAAACTGACTCTCAGGGAACCGTAGACTCTGAAGTAATATTTAGAAAGATCTGATGAGTCTTAGGGCAAAGAAAGACTGCAGTCACATCTGGTTCTATCTACATGGTGAGTCTGAAGGACTGGGAATTTGGGGGATATTGTGATAAAAATGCCCAAAGAAGAAAGAAGAAATAATTTGTGGGTTTAGATGGCTGAAGTGTTTAATCAAATGGCATAGGTATACTGATTGGTCATGAAAATACGTATGAGGAAATTTCTTAGAAACCTGGAGAGAAAAAACTGGAGCAAGATTAGGAAGTCAGGACCCCCTTTTATTTGTAATATTTTGTTCTACTTCCAGTGCAGCATTCTTGTTCAGTATAATATGTAGTAGGAAACTACCCTGATGTTAATTAGATGGGGAAAGTTTCTTACCAAACAAAGGGAAGAAAGAAGAGACCCTGGACATTCTGATTCTCAGGTGTGAGCTGTCACATATCTAGAATAGATAGACTGACATTTAGATACCTATACTTCGAATTATAGAAGTCTGGGGAAAACTAAGAAACAGGAAACAGGGAATATAAGTGATTTTGCATTTTCTGAGTTTTGCTCTCCATTTGGAATATAAATAAATCACTTTTCTCTGTTTCTATTATAATAACTTCCTTAAACAATAATCCCATGCAAAATTGGACATCTTAGACCCAAAGAATTAAAACTAGCAGTATTAACTCATAAAAACATTATATTTATAATTGCCAGATATAAGATTTCCCCTCACATAAGATTTCCTTTTAAGATATAACTGTAGCAGATTTCTTCATATCATCTACACAGTGTACTTCAATTCAACATACTGTTCCTAAAAGCATGTTAGTCACTAATTGCAAGTAAGAGAAAAACATAAAATGGAAATAATTGTAAACAAAATACAGAAGTGCATTATGGGAACTTTAGCACTGGTTCTATTTACAAATATACTATTGTTCTTCCTTAAAGGATTTCTATATATATTTTCTTAAAGATTTCCATAAAGGAAAATTAAAACCATGGTTTTAACATATCACTTTTCTCCTTCTCTACGGTAAAAGGATTTGAGTCTCTATGACTGTCATTCACTGTCTCTATTGGGTGCCTTAGCCTCTTCTTATAAAGAACATGCTCCTTCCTTCCTCTTTTTTTTTTTAATTTGGAAAATAAACTTAGAATAATGTACTACAGGAAATGTGTTTTGTTAAATTAGAAGAATATCTTAAAGATAATCTACTTATTTCTATGATATGAGTATCATTTTATTAAAAAATAAGTGGGGCACCTGGGTGGCTCAGTTGGTTAAGTGTCTGACTCTTGATTTTGGCTCAGGTCATGGTCTCATGATTTGTGAGATGGAGCCCCGCATTGAGCCCCTCATTGGGTTTCCTGCTGAAACAGAGGACAGGACAGCACAGAGCCTGTTTGGTATTCTCTCTCTCTCTCTCTCTCTCTCTCTCTCCCTCTGCTTCTCCCCTGCTGGTGCACACACACACACACACACACACACACTCTCTCTCTCTCTCTCTCTCTCTCTCTCTCAAAATAAATAAATTTTAAAAAATGAGTTTACTTTGTCATATTGTGATATTGTTATGTTATGACTATACTTTGTGATATTACCATTATCCAGTATATGAAAATTAAGTGATGATTATGGCATAATGAGTTGTTTACTTGAAAAGCAATTCAGCCATTTGTTGATTTTTTATTTTTGTTTAGGTTGATATGGATAGAATGGATTAGGTAACTTCTTTCAAAACCACCAAAATATGCCTTGGGAATAGGTCTATAAAATAGTATAGTTTGTTCACACACATGAGAACAGACGGATAATTCATAGACTCAAGAAATCTGTATGGTAGAATAGCCAAATATTGAGATGAAAGAGGTAGGATGTAGTAATGTTTCCTGAAAATACTGTAGGTAATAAAAACTGCAAAATGAACACATCCATGACTCTTTGAGTCTTCACTCTTAGTTTTAGGAATACACTAACACTCTTAGTTTTAGGAATACAGAATCCAAATGAAAATTAAGACCAGTTTGGAATTCAAAACAAAATCCTCAAAACAGAGAATTTATTATGGTCAAGTTCCTAAGAGTAGCACAAGCAAGACTATAGTTATACGTGAGAGAAAATGTATATTAGAATAAGTATGGCTAGCAATATCCATGTCCAGTTTTGGAACATTGGTTGGACCTTCATCAATAATAGCAATGATGTAATCACACTGGTAGGAAGTTTGATGTGAGTCATGCCCTACCATATCCCATTTATTAATAAAAGAAAAGAAATATGATTTGTTGCTTGTACAGAGAACAGATTTTTATTTGAGAAAACTTTTCACAATATACAGGAGGGGATTAAAACAAAAGAGGAGGTAAAAAAATTGGAAATAAATTTGATATCATTTGAATCAACTAATTTTTACTTAAACAGGCATTAATTTAAATTTCAATATTGACTAAGTTTAATTGACAATTCAGTCACGTATTTGAAAGCTGAAGTCCAAAACAGATTTTAAACAATCCATCTGTAAGGAAAAGACATGAGTAATGTATCTGTCATCATTTCTTTGGTGTTTGTTTTATCACATTCATAAAAGGGCAGAGTATCCCTATTTATTTAGATTCTTTTTTTCCAAAGTCATTTTTCCCATAAAATATCTTTATGTTAAAGATATCTAGGATTGGAAAAGACACATTAAGTACATAAAAATTTTAGAAAATATTATCTATCGTTTCCTGACTTTCTTAAAAATGAATTATACTATACAAAGAACAGAAACACAAGAAAAAACATTATGTTTAGCAATAAAATGATATATTTATTTTCAGTAACAGATTCAATACTCTCTTTTCCCTTTTAGATTAAAAACTAAACTTTTTCATTTTTATGACCCTGCATATAGATTTTAGAATATTTTAAAACAGTATGAAATATTAATGAAACTTTTTACTTTTTATATTTGAAATTATGTCTTTAATTACAACGTACAATATTATTTATACAAGGTGTAGTTTTTCTTAAGTATGAATATTACTGTTTTGGAACATTATTTTTGAGACTATAATTTTTAGCTGTTCCAAAGTAAGAACACTTTTATTTATTTTTATTTTTAGAACACTTTTAATAGAATAACTTTTCGCTAATGCTCTGTATATTTGTTGATTAATACATTAATATGTCAAATCCATAAATTCAAAATTCTCTAAAAATATGATTTTAGAGTAAATTATATAATCAAAAATTTTTTTATCCAGAAAAAAATGTTTAGAAAAGAAGTCTGGTATAGGGGAAAAAAAAAAGAATTTGCTTTTTTTTGTCCATCTTCAGCTTTTACCAACATTGTGTATACAGATGCATTAGCTAATATAAGATTAAACTATAGAGGTGCCTGGGTGGCTCAGTCCATCAAGCATCTGACTTCAGCTCAGGTCATGGTCTCAAGATTCGTGGGTTCCAGCCCCGAGTCGAGCTCTATGCTGACAGGTCAGAGCCTGGAGCCTGCTTCAGATTCTGTCTGAATCTGAATCTGTCTTCTCTCTCTGCTCCTGCGCCGCTCACACTCTGTCTTGCTCCAAAATAAATAAACATTAGAAAAATATATTAAAGAATTAAAAAAAAAAGATTAACCTATAAACCAATATGCCAACCTATTAATTTACAGGTGGAGTCAAAGTTATTCTATCTGCCAAAAATTAGCATCCCTCCATTTGTTGGAATGCATGCCACAATCCACACGAGAGTTTCCAGTTTTGCTTGTGAAGTTGGAATTAAGGCAAAGGAAGTTGGGTCATCCCAATATTTGTTTTTATAAAACCATAGTGATTGTCATCCTTCTTCACTGTGGGAAATTTTTAAAATATTTTTTATTTATTTTTGAGAGAGAGAGAGAGAGAGAGAGAGAGAGAGAGAGAGAGAGAGAGAACGAGCAGGGCAGGGGCAGAAGAAGAGGGAGAGAGAGAATCCAAAGCAGGATCCACACTGTCAGCAGAGCCCAATATGCGGCTCAAACTCACAAACTGTGAGATAATGACCTGAACTGAAATCAAGAGTCCAACACTTAACTGACTGTGTTACCCAGATGCCCCTGGAATTTTTTTATTTAAATGACTCATGTTGGTCATCTAAGATCTGAGATTGCTTTTCACACGTGTTTATGCTCTCCAATGCTTGTGTTTCTAAACTTCTTGTCCTTGGAATTTTCTATTCTTACCTTGCTTGCATTTTTTTCCTCATGGCACAATATAATCCCCCAGATTGCACATTATTTTATATTTATTATATTTTAATAGATATCATTGATATCACTCAGGGGAACATTTCTGTTTCAAGAGAAAGCTTTATTCATACCACAAAGTAAGGTGCTACAGTTAATCCTACCTGTGATGTGTTCACGTGAATGTGGAACAGATACTGTGGAATAAATAAAGAAGAAAATCTAAGCTAGGCAATAAGGCAGTAAGAGGATATTCAGTCATTTTAAATTATTACTAATTCTCAGATATAGTGTAATCATTCCCCATAAATTCTTTCTGAAAAGAAAACTATCAGTTTTATATCTCAGAGTGATAACATAATCTGCAAATGTAATATCAGAGCCACTGTGTCTGATCGTTAAGATTTCACTAACAGAATGGAATAGGTATCCAAAGATGAAAAAATATATATTACTATATTTTAAAAATTAGATAAGATTAGATCACAGAGGGGCATCTGGGTGGCTCAGGCAGTTAAGCATTGGACTCTTGATTTCGGCTCAGGTCATGATGGGTCAGGCTCTGTGCTGACAGCATGGAACTTGCTTGGGATTCTCTCTCTCCCTCTCCCTCTGCCCCTCCCCTGCTCTCTCACTTTCTCAAAATAAGTAAATGAACATTAAAGATTAGATCACAGAATTGTATATACAACAATTATATTGTTAGTTAATACATTTATTCACTATCTTCTATTAAATTAATCTAACATCTATTTCATCCTTTTCTCCCATTTTTGGCATTGTCTTTCCCTGACAGCATCTTCATGATGCCTTCATATTTTCCCACATCCCTGGTTATATCACCTCATGTCCCCTTCCATTAAGATTTGTGCTACTTTTAGTCTTATCTGCTCCCAAGGATAAGTCTGTTGCACATGTAGCACAGTTTTCTTCTCTCACTAGAATGCCCTCAAGCTGAGGGGAGAGGACCCTGAATCAAAACGTAAAGTTAAAATTTAGGAAAAAGGTGAGGCTTATTATATGGAATTGTGATACAGCAACTCTGCGGGTGGTAACTGAAGCAGTGAGTCTTACACATTTCCTAAGATTTAAAAATACAGATGAGCCTATAAGGACGGGGCTTTGAGTAATGTCTACATTTTTGGGTACATTTAGAATTTCTCTAAAAGGATCCTGAAGAAAATTTTGCTGAGAAAAAAACAAAATGAGCTAATTTTATTTTCTAGCTAAGGAAGAAAAATATTTTAGTTTCAGTAGTCCAATGAATTTAGGGAACAATATTCAGCATTCAGGATAGTCAAAGAAAGATAAATGAAATCATGTAATAGAATGGCTTACATATTCAATCATGTTTTAAATGAGACTTTCTAATGTTGGTAATAAGGCAGAGAATTACTTGTTATAAATAATCACTAGGGACTATATTTTTAAAAACATACTAATATCTGTGAAAAGTTCATATCTGTGAAGAGAAAAGACCCTCATTATCTAGCCTAATGTAAATCCTTCTCCTGTGTCTGTATCCTACCACTTTCCTGTCTTGTTGGCATCCTCACTTGTCTTTCTCCAGACACCTTCCTTCACTTTTTTTCCTCTAATGACTCAATTCAGTCAATTTTAACAGTGCTCATCTCTCTAGCTTTAAAACAACAATGATGAAGAAAAAGAAATGTGACACATATTAACAGTAAAAGTTAAACAATCATTTCTCTGAAGTAAAGAAAATTCCCAAATGGTAGTATCTGCTAATTTCCATGTGGTAAATACAGCAGGACTAATTTTAAGCTACCATAGTGATGCCACTGAATATGGCATCTCTTGAGTTTGTGAACTGGTTCAAGTACTCAACTATTTCAAATCTTGACTGCATACTGGAATACTCCAAAGAGCTTCACATATATGTGTGTGTGTACACACACACACACACACACACACACACACACAGGGACCTTGTTTCCACAGTTTAACTGGTCTGGCTCCAAAGCATTGGTATTTTGTGAAACTTCCACAAGTCTTTTAATGTGTGACTGAGGTTAAACTCTTGTACCTGAGTGAACTTTCTAAAATCAGATCTGATCATGACCCTTAACAATCTCTACCTCTAACACCACCTCCAACACAATTAAATCCATTAACTGCTTTTAAAATGATAGCCAAATTCTTTAAAATTTTTTTAATGTTTATATTTTTTTTTGAGAGAGAGAGAGAGGGTGTGTGTGAGCAAGGGAGGGGCAAAGAGAGAGGGAGACACAGAATCTGAAGCAGGCTCCAGGCTCTGAGCTGTCAGCACAGAGCCTGATGCGGGACTTGAACTCATGAACCCTAAAATCATGACCTGAGCCGAAGTCAGACACTTAACTGACTGAGCCACCCAGGTGCCCCTGATAGTCAAATTCTTAACAAAAATTTTAATGTTCAAATGACCTGGCCTTATTTTTTCTATTCCTAGAATATTCCTACCTTCCTTTTGCCTGGCTAACTTCCCTCAAGTCTAAATTTAGGGAGCACTTCTTGGAAGCCTTCTGCATCAATCAAGTCTAGATTTGGTTCTCTTCTTATTTGTACCATACCACTTTGTACCTTTCACCAGCTCCATGAAGATCATGATCAGGCAAGTCTTATTTGTTATTGTATTCCCAAAATCTAAAACTGAGTTTTTAAACAAAATTTTAATAATATAGTTTGAATGAAAGAATATGGCTTATTTTATCATTTCCTTATTAGTGTAAAGCACTTCTTACAACATAATATAATATAATATAAAAATTTTAGAAAATATAGAAGGCCTGAAAGAAGGCCACCATAGACCTATCTTTTCCAAATCTGTCTACTGGTAAAATTATACTCGTATATATTTTTTAATCTTTTTCTAAGCATAGATAATTTAATATCTCTAATACATGTTACCAAGGATTATCATCAATACTTAAAGCAAGTCCATATAAATTGACTTCTGCCTTGATAAAAAGTAAATAATCAGAATGTAATGTAGATATCAAAATTCCCCCACTTCCACCCTGTGCTTCTTTGCTTTTAAAAATCAATGTGACCTAAAAATAGAAAAACCATAGGCTCTAGTAATTCCACCACTGGATATTTACTTGAAGAAAATGAGAACACTAATTTGAAAAGATATATGCACCCCTATGCTTATCACAGTATTATTTACAATAACTAAGATATGGAAGCAACCTAAGTGTTCACTGATAGACGAATGGATAAAGAAGACGTGGAATATATATATATATATATGATCTTGCTATTTGCAACAACATGGATGGACCTAGAGTGTATTATGCTAATGAAGTAAGTTAGACATAGAAAGACAAATGCCATATGATTTCACTTGTATGTGGAATATAAAAAACAAAAAAGTAAACAAACAAATAAAAAACAGAAACAGCTTCACAAATACAGAGAACAAACTGGTGATTCCCAGAGGGGAATGGGGAGGGAGTGGATGGACAAATAGGTGAAGAGAAATAAGAGATACAAATTTTCAGTTATAAAATGAGTCACAGAGATGAAAAGTACAGCATAGGGAATAAAGAAGAAAAAAGAAGAAGAAGAAGAAGAAGAAGAAGAAGAAGAAGAAGAAGAAGAAGAACGAAGAGGAGGAGGAGGAGGAAGAGGGAAGAGGGAAAAGGGAAGGGGAAAGAGGGAAAAGGGGAGGAGAAAAAGAAGAAAAATGAAGCTGACTTAGTAGGAAGAACTGAGTTCAAATGTAGCTCTACCTCTTCCAAGGTGTTATTTGATGTTGCTAAATCTCACTTTCCTCAACTATAAAATGGGGCTAATAATACATGCTTTAAAAGGTTTTTGTGAGGATTATAAGAAACAATGACTGTATAATATATAGTTTTGTAGTTCAATAATGTTGAATGCTACAGTGTCCCTGGGAGAATCAGGATTGAGAAAAAAAACACTGGGTTAGGCAAAAAGAGGATCAATCACTATAGCTGTTCTAGAGGGCAATCCCGTAAGGATGTGGAGGTCAAAGCCAGATTGCAAGGACTTAAAAGTAACTGCAGGCCATGAAAGCTGACCACTCTTCAAAGCACTTGGACAAAGAAAGAAAAGAGAGAAATACGTGGTATCTAGAGGGGCCAGCAGAGTCAAGTGAAAGCTTTCAAATTACATGACAACAAAGAAGTCTGAGGAAGGAAGAGTATGAAGATGTGGAAGAGAAACATACCTCAAGTGTGAGGCAAGTGCTCACAAGAGAAGGTCTAGGTGCAAGTACAGGCATTAGACTTGGTACCTGCCTTCATCTTTACAAGGGCACCTTTTCCTTTGGACTTGAGGAAGTGCAGATTAAAATGAGCACAACTGATATTTTTAAGACATATGTTTTTTCTCAGGGAGAGAAATAATTCTATAAACATGTACCCTGAGGCACTATTGATTGTTGAATGGAATTTGAAAGAAGAGATGCTCTTGTTTCCAGTTACTGGCATTCAGCTGCTACATTATCCTTGTATTTTGATCGTTGGTAAAGTTTGAACACAGAAATATTTAGTGGCTGGATTTCAATTACCTGGTTGTGTTCACCTCAAAATCATTGTTATTTTTGTTGAAAACAAGTTTCAGAGAAATGAAGAACTAATTTATTTTAAAGAATTTGATGTAATGGAGGGGCACCTGGGTGGCTCAGTTATTAAGCATCTGACTCTTGATCTCAGCACTGTGAGTTCAAGCTCTGCATTGTGCTCCATGCTGGATGTGAAGCCTACTTCAGAAAAGAGCAAAAAAGAATATGATGCAATGGAGACCTGTGAAGCATCATACTTCAAAGAAGATACCAAATATTTTGGTGACTTTTTTTTTTCATTCAGCTTGTCCTTTGGGCCAAGTGGGCAAAAATTCCTGTTCCTATGGAATTTATTTACTTCCAGGGAGTCTGACAGGATAGAAGCAAACAAGTAACTTCACAGTATCTCATGGTGATAAGTGCCCTGGGAAAAGCAAAACTGGCAAATGCAGCACAGAGTCAGAGTGGGAGACAGGTTGCATTACTTTAGTCAGTCTGGTCAGAAGGGTCCTCTCTAATGAGTAGGCATTTGAGATGAGACCTAACTGGCATGAGGCAGAGTCATGTGGAGATCTGAGCACTATATTTTAAGAGTTCAGCAAATTTTCCTGTTTTAAAGAGGAAAAGTGGTACATTAAAGGAAGATCAGTGTAGGTGAAGGTCAAGGTGATAAATGAAAGAGAGGGAGAGAGAGGAACAAAGTGAGTCTGAAAATTAGGCAGAGTGGCTTGCAGACCATGGTAAGGAGTTTGGACTGATTGTTACTGCAATATGATTTGATTGTAGGGTTAATCAGAAATATTGTCTGATTTGCATTTGACAAAAATATTCTGGATATTGTGTGAAGAATAAATATATATCTTGAGTATGTTACTACTTTTTACTACCGGTTACAAGATCTTTAAAAGGTCAATTTGTTGATGGCCTGTTCAGAGAACAATCTTAACATGATTTTGAAGACAGTGGTCTTAAGGACTCTCTAGCATTTCTTTAATCCCCTTATTTTACAGATAAGGATGTTTAGGTCCCTAGGTAATTAACATATCCAAAGTCATCCAACCACTGGCTGAGCCAGGATTAGAGTATGATTTCCTTATCTGTTGTTCTTCCCATTGTACCTCACTTTATCTCTTGGTTTTGCCACACTTCATATACATAGGGCCTCCCTAGATGTTGCACTGTGGGAAGGATGCAGTGTGGGATCATTTCAGTGACACTCCCAGAAAGCATGGAAAGTGTTGTTTAACATTAGCTCCACAGACCATCTGCAGCAGAATCGCCTGGGTATTCTGTTACAGATGCAGCTACTGATGTAGAATCTCTAGGAATGTGACCTAGTTATTGTACCTCGAAGAAAGAATAACTGAAAAAGTCCAGGAGCTCTCCAGTTTTCAAGATGGAGCACCTGTCAGTTATACTCTGCCTTAAACAGTTGTGATTAAACTCTCTGCACCAGATATTTTTCCAACATATGAAAAAAAAAATCCACTTCATTTCATTTCTGTTCCCACTCCATTCCTGATACAGCTTTATCAGACTATCTTTAAAAAGAAGAAAACATCATGTGAATGAAAATAGCCCTAGGCTGCCTGGGTGGCTCAGTCAGTTGAGCAGTTGAGCATCTGATTGATTCTTGATTTCAGCTCAGGTCATGATCCCAGGGTTGTGGGATGGAACCCTGTGTCCAGCTCCACAATGGGCATGGAGCCTGCTTAGGATTATCTCTCTCTCTCTCTCTCTCTCACTCTCCATCTTTCTCTTATGGTAATCTACATATTAACTTAATTTAAAACTTAATTAACTTACAATTTTGAATTTGCTTTTGATTTATTTTAATTTAATCAAAATTTTAAATTTAATTAACATAAAATATGTAATATTAGATAAAATATAAAATAACAAAACATGCCAATAAACAAAATCATTTTTAAATTGGAAAAGAGAGAAAAATCTTCACGTGCCAGATGAAGAGGAACCTCACACTCAGAGAACATGTCTGAGTTGTAACTTGAGGGATTAGAGGAAAATCAGGTCAAAATATAGTCTTTAACAAGTGGAGAATGGGTTTTTAACTAGTAGAGGAGAGAAGCCTGAGACCAGAAACTGTAAGAAACTGGAATTGAGAGACCAGGACCATAGAGAGTACACATTTTAAAAGGAGACTGGAAATTTTCACTCACAGCCCTAGAGAGAAAGTTCACCAGCTGGAACCAGGTGGAAAAAAAATTTACTTATGGGAAATTGATAACTGAGGCCTGTGTAGTGTTCAGATGTGAAGTCCCTGTGGTACAGAGATTGCAGGTGGCTTCCAATGAAGCTAACAGAGACGAATCTTCATCCATCAAACTGTATTGAAATTACATATTATCAATAATTATGAAAAGCACAAGGGAAAAAAAAATCAACAAATGTAACTAGAGATACCCTGACTTGAAACTGCCCACTGATGGCACTAGATGGCAGAAAGTAGAACAACTGCAGTGCTAAAGAAAATTTATACCCAGGTAAACAATTATTAAGAAGTCAAAATAAGTAAATTTGCAGACATATAAAGATTGAGAGAGTTTACTACTCAGATCCTTACTAAAAGCAAACCTGATGGATTAAGTTTAGAATAAGAAGGTCCAACATATGTCTAATGTGCACTCCAGAGGCAAGACCAGAAAGAATGGTACAAGTAAAAGGGAAAAGGGAAACACACACACAAAAAATACAGCAGAAATAAATAAATATTTATTTATTATAAAACTATGAATAGAGGGATGCCTGGGTGGCTCACTCAGTTAAGCATTCAACTCTGGCTCAGATCATGATCTTGCAGTTTGTGAGGTTGAGCCCCACATAGGGCTCTGTACTGATAGCTCAGAGCCTAGAGCCTGCTTCAGATCCTGTGTCTCCTTTCTTTCTGTGACCCTTCTCTGCTCATGCTTTGTCTCTCAAAAATGAATAGACATTAAAAATTTTAAAAATAAATAAAACTATGAATACACTTAACTTTGCAAAAGATAAACATACGATTGGATTTTTCAGAATGTAGTAGTTTATTTCATAAAGCTTCATGTCTGTGGTAATTTTGACAAAAATGTATCATTCATGGAAAAATAGCAACATATTTATATTAAATATATCTTATATTAATTTAAAGTAACTCACCTTAAAGTATTCACTTGTATTCTTTGAAAATGTCAAAATAATGTAAGGCAAATAGACTGAGGAACCATGCCTAATTGAGAGAAATTAAAGCTACGTGACAACTAGATTCAACATATGATTCTGGATTGGATCCTGGACCTACAGGGACATTATGAGGGTGGTTGGCAAAATGGAATGGCATCTGTGAATTAGATGCTGATATTAGGTCTATTAAAACTTCTGAATTTTGATGGTTGTGCTGTGGTTATGTAGAAGACAATGCTTGTTTTTAGGCAATACACATTACAGTGTTAAGGAGTAATGGACTTTCATGTCCTTAACTTCTCAAACGATTCAGAAATGTTATCATTTGACAAAATGAAGTGAAAATCATACAGGAGATATTTGTCCAATTTTCACAATTTTAATGTAAACTGACGTTATTTAAAAGTAAAAAAGTTAAAAAAGAAAACCTGTCATCAAAATTCACAACTTTTAATAGATGAAAATCTTATGCCCCTGTTAAAATTGGAGTACAAAAATCTCCTTACTATAGGAGATGCTTGATGAAATAAAAGGATTGGATGTATGATGTCTAAAACTCACTTTCAAAAGGTACAGCAACATCCACACACACACATACATATAGATGCGTAGGTATATATACTTATAAGTAAATATATAGATTGGAGAAAGTGATAGAGGAAAAAAAGCAAAAACAAAATAAATGATTGAACTTTTGGCATTCTTTGTGCTAACCTGTTTCATTTGAGGTTCCCTAGAAGAAGAATTTGAGGTGACAATGTAGGTGGTCTACAGCTGGAAAAGACTGTAAGAGACAGAAGGATGCCATATGGTGAGGGGTAAGCCGCTGAGGAAAGATGAGATCTCAGGTAAAACCATCTCTGAATCTTTGATGGTCCCTGGGGAAGTTTTGGAGCATATATTACAGTTCAGAATTCTCCACCTTAAGGTAAGCCAACTGACCTTTTATACCCTAAATGACTATGCGGTCATTGGTTATTAGCTATGGATCCGAAATGGGTGGGGATTGGTGTGAAGAAGAGAGGGAGGAGGTACATTACCTTTCTGCAAAAGTAGCTCCCACTGCTTAAAAGCATTTCTGTGGAAAAAGGGGCAATTGTGCTCCACTAGTGGCCAATGTTGCTGCATCTGAGCATAGTTGCTCCCGCCTAGTAAAGGCAAACAGTAGGCACTGATAGAAGATACTACATATTTTTTCATCTTTTCTGTATCTTTGAACATTTCAATAAGAAGAAACTGGAGGAAAATCATAAAGCCTTCTCGGTAGACACAAACAAAACCGTTAATAAACCTCAGCATCAATTTTGTAAGACATTACTAATTTATGAGCAAGTTAGCAATTGAAGTACTTCTTTCACTAGATGAAAGGTATCTTACCAAAAACCTCCGCCTGACTTCACAAATATGGTAAAACTTCATTAAAGTCAGAAACAGGAAGAGAAGAGCTACAAAATGGCTACTCTTCACCATTAAAACAGGGTCTTCCAAAGATAAAAAGAAGATAGAGAAATAGCACATATAAGTTTTGGATAGAGAGAAGCAAAGCTGTTACTTGCTTTACTATAATCTTCTAAAAATTATATAAATCTAAAATAATCTATAAGCTAATTAAACATGGTCACTACAGAGCAACAGAACCCAAAATGTTCTTATGTAACAGCAATAACTAATAGAAAATGGAATCAAAAAAGACTTTCTATTCAGAGTAGCAACAAAACTCATATGGCTCCTTGGATTAAATACACCAAAAAAGCCCATAAATTGTATTGAGAAAATGGCAATGTTATTGAAGGAAATAAAGTAGATCTGAATAAACAGAAAGAGACAAACTACTTTCGTAGATGGAGCTCTCAACATTATTACAAATGTCAGTGCAACTTTAATCAAGACCTTAATGTGATTTTTACTGAAACTGAACAAATGGATTCTAAAATTCACGTTAAAGAGTAAACAGCCAAAATAACCAAGACAATTCTAAAAAAGGAAGAAGAAAGACAGGGGATCTGTCATACAGATATTAAGGCTTGTTATAAATACAAAATTAAAACAGTTTGTTTGATACTGGGGCAGGTAAGATGATCTATAAAAAAGCAAAGTCCCAAACAGTCTCAAGCATATATGAGAACTTGTAGAACATAGAAGTGGAAACACAAGTCTGTGGGGAAAAGATGGACTAGTCAATAAATAATGTTGGAACAATTGGCTTTCTACATGGGAAGAAGCAAATTTGATCCTTACATAAAACTGTAAAATAAAATAAATTCCAGATGGGCTAAATTTCAAAATGTGGAAAAGAATTAAAAAATATATTGGATGACTACTTGGAAGAATATCTTCTGAAACTTGGGATAAAAAAAGAATTTCTTAAGAAATACACAAGGGGATGACTAATACATAAATGTATTATTATATTTGCTTATATAGAAATTTGAAACTCTCTACGACAAATAACACTATAAGCAAAATTAAAAACAAATCACATACGAGGAGGTTTTATAAAGGCTCTTATGACAAATACCTGACAATCTAAAAGAAAGGGAGGGATTGGGGAAAGACAGAGAGGAGAGGAAGGAAAAAGAGAAGGAAGAAAGAGGGGAGGCAGGGAGAAAGAAAGAAGAAAGAAAGAAAGAAAGAAAGAAAGAAAGAAAGAGGAAGGGAGGGAGGGAGGAAGAAAGGAAGGAAGGGAGAGAGGGAGGGAGAGAGGAAGGAAGGAATGAAGAACCCTGGAGAAAAATGAGCAGAGTCATAAACAGTAATCTAAGAGAAAAATCTGAATGATCAACAACGAAATGAAAGTACTGCACCTTACTAGTAACTCAGGGAACTGCAAATGAAGACTATACTGAACTTTCATACCCATTATATTGGCAAACAAACAAACAAACAAACAAACTTAATAAAGCCAAGCATTGATAAAGGTATGGAACAAAGGAAGCATGCATTCTTCACCTATGGGATATACATTGGTACAACCACTTTAGAAAGTATCTTGTCAAGATCTGTTGAAGCTGAATATGTGCATACCGTGGGGCCCAGCAAGTGAACATACTCTTAAATGTATGAACCAAAATATTCTTTGCAACATTATTTGTTAAGAAGAAACGGTGACAAAATAAATGTGCATCAATAGGAATATGGGTAAGTAAATTGTGATATATTCATACCACGAATAGCCATTGTAATCTAATCCATATATATCAAAACAGTTACAACAATATACTGTTAGGCACTTAGCTGACTTATATAATGGTATTTCTGTAAAAATTTTCAAACACACTAAGCAATACAACATATTATTAGTGGAGATGTACATACATATGTATGTAAAAACATTAGAACATAGATTGGAAGAAATGAAACCAATATCTTGACATTGGTTTGGGGAGGGAAGGAGGGGATAATGAATTGAAAGATGGGAACAAAGGAAACTTTCATTTATACTACATTGTTTATGAAATAGAATCTTCAGTGTATGGTATGTGAATATGTATATGCATCTGTGTGTGTTGTGTCTTTCTCTCTATATAATCTGCATTGAAAATGACAAAAAAAAATTAACATTTGCAACATTCAGTGAGAGTGTTTTCACATCAATTTCTGCATTTTTCTACTTTTTAACATTAAAAAGATAAAAACCCGATTAAATCCAATCCTGAGTTACGATAACCTGATGCCAAAGGACTACCAGAGGCATTCAAATCCTAAGGAGGCTGCAAAACACTATGCATCAAAAATGGTAATTTATCTGCCCCCATAAGAGGATGTCAAAATGCTGTGTCAGGTTCCAGCTGTGCTGCCAGTGAACGCTTGGCTCCGACAGGCTCTGGAGTGTTTTCTTGGAGGAAGGATTTGAGGACGCAGACGCTGAGCTACAGCTAAGAAATTCTGGGGAAATGAGATGGTGGTAGATGCTATTTGAAAGTGTATTTTCACATGGCCAGGAAAAATCAGCAAAGCAAAACAAACAAAACCCTGAAAGGCTGAATATGGAAGAAATATTTCAAATTCGGAGGTGCCCCTAGGGCACTACAATTTATTCTTTTTTTTAAGTTTATTTATTGAGAGAGAGAGAGAGAGAGAGAGAGAGAGAGAGAGAATGAGCAGAGCAGGGGCAGTGAGAGAGGGAGACAGAGGATCCAAAGCAGGCTCCGCGCTGACTGCAGAGAGCCCAATGCAGGGCTGGAACTCATGAACCATAACATCATGACCTGAGCCAAAGTCAGAAGCTTAGCTGACTGAGCCACTCAGGTGCTCCTACAATTAATTCTTTAATCCAGTCTCTCTTTCCCTGTTCCTCTCTGTTCTCTGTCTCTTCTTTCTCTCTCTCTCTCTCTCTCTCTCCTCCTCCTCCTCCTCCTCCTCATTTCCTCCCTTCTCCTTTTAATTTTTTTAGGAAATGGTGTGAGATGAGGTCATACAATGAAATTATGTTTCACACTTTGATTCTCGTACTTTGCAAAATACCCCCTTTCCTCTTACCATCCCACTTGTTCTTACTACCCCTTCTTGCTCTAAAATAAATAAAAATAACCCAGTGCTTCCAGATTTTTTAAACTTTAAGGCAAAGTAAACTGGGTTTTGTGCCTTAGAAAATATCATTCTATGATTTACATAAAATATTTCTGTGGAATTTGAGAAAAATTATTTGTAAGTAAAAATGGAGGAATTGCCACAAATGTAGATATAATACACAGTAGTAAATTTAACACGATCCTTTTCTGAAATGTAAAATGGTCTATACTTTTTCTGTTTATATCCCTAAGATATTGGAAAGTTCCTTTAAAAATCACCAGCAGTATATAGTCAAAGTGACAGAAAATATTTCCTCTTCCTGTAGAGAACTTTGCTGTATCCATCTCTGAAGACACATTTAAAAGTTTTTCTTTTTTCCGTAGTTATTGAAGAGAATTGTTTAAATGCATTTAAGCATAAAATTTGAATAATTTTTAATCCCACCATCATAGAAAAGTTCATTTATTAACTTCTAATAAATTTATTACTTTATTCTATAACTTACACTCAAAGGAAGAGCTGAGTTAATGCCAAATTTTAATTGGCTATGACCTTTGCATTATCCAAAATTGTTTTTGACCCACGAGGACTCTTCTGGGTCTACCTTATTATCTTCTTGGTTTTAGAGCTTAGAATTTCAAAAGGATATTTCAAGAGAACTGTTACTCTTTGTGAAGTTCAAGTTTTCCAACTGAAATGGACAAGGAAAATTCTCATTCTGGTCTCTTGCAACAGGCAACGGATGAACGTCTCTTAACTGTGCTGTACAGACTTTTCTCATCCTACATTTGTCTTTAGCATCTTCTGTGCTAACAATTTCTTTATTGCCATAGTGATGTCCACACCACTTCTCTACCTACTAAAATCTCACTAGAAGTGATACTCTAGTGCCAGGATTCCTCTGCCCTTTAAAACATATGGTTACAATTTCCAGACTGAAAAGGCAGGATCACAGTTTGCAAATTCTAGAATAAACACATATGTGGAATACACCTGCCAATAAGAATAAAACTATCTTTTCTACTTTCTAATGAAAACACTTAAAGCAAGATATATATACTTGGAAGTCTGTCACTGGAGTCCACTAAGCACATACACACACACATACACACACACACACAGCCAACATTTTAACCTGTGTGACAGGATAAAAACATTTGCTTATTTAATACACTCATCTAAAATAGAATATTTAATCACTTTGATTACATTTATTAAAAATCTGAAATAAAAGGCTAATCCTTTAGAGTTTATTTTGAATTTCCTGGAGTAGCTGATAGTAACAACCAATGCAAGTCCTTCAATTCATTCAGAATATAGATCCATGTTACTGTCAGTAAAAGATTGGTCAATGAAGGTTCAATATTATGCGCAGATATTTAGCGGGGTTTTAAATTTCCAATAAAGCAAGATTTTTTTTTTTACAAATTAATTAAACAGTGGTTTGGTAGTGATTCTTGTGCAAAGAAAGATCAGTAGTGTTTTGAGTCATTCTTTATCATTTAAGCTTCCAGAAACACCAAATGGTGGAGGTGAAACTGAAATCTGGATTTATTTAACCTTAAAACCTATGTCCTTTCCATTACCTGGAAGGTTGAAGAAGGGATCCCTTGGGTGAAGGGAATGGTGCTAGCAAAGTCTTGGAGACTTGAAATTGTAGTGTGTGCAGGGAAACACAGGTAGCACACACAGGAGGGTTTTACTGCTCAGACAGGGATGGAACCACAGTCAGAAACCACACAGGCCATGCTAACTAGGGAAAGGTGAATCCATGAGCAGTACAGAGCAAATAAAGATTGTTAAGCTGATAGGATACATGGCCATATTTGCCTTTTATATATCAGCAGCCAAAAAGAAGAGGCATTTTAGTTTACTGAAATGATCCTAGTATTCACCTAAAATTGTGCAGGAGGTAATGGGCGGTGGAATGACCTGGAAGTGAGGATATGAGAAATATTTAGGGGATGAGATGAGAAGGAGCTGGCAATAAATAGATTGGTTGTTGAGAAGAACAGTTAAGAGAAGAAAATGAAACAATAATCACTTCCAGGGGTCAGGCTTGCACAATAAGACACTGGAAATGCCACCCTTGAAGATAAGGGATTTCGGAGAAAGAGCGATCCTGTGGAAGTGTCGAGGCATGGACAATACTGAATTCAGTTGGAGAAATGATACTAATTGTGTGGACATGTCCAAGGAGAAGATGGATATGTGCGTGGTGCTTAGGGAAAGTGGGCTGGAATTTTGTAAGCCATAAATAGGGATAAATTAACAGAGTAGACTGTGGAGTAAGCAGAAATGTGATCACAGGAACAAATTTACTGTGGAGGCCAAAGGAGCACTATTAGGAGCAAATGAGACTAGAAAAACTCAGAAAACAAAAGAACGCTGTGTTTTGGAAGCAGAGTAAAGAATTTGATTTCAGTAAATAGAACTAGTAAGACCTATTTTGGGATAAATATATCTATAAACTTATATAAAAACCTATGAATACATATACATATATCCATCATATGTGCTTGTATATGCCTACATATGTTTATAGAAATTTATCATATAAAACCATACGTTTTTATATTGTGTGCATATATAAAACATATATATAACTAATATATGTATGCCTATATATTTGTATATAACAGAAGTTTTTTATATATTCATCATATATATGCATATATACATATAATGAATATATATTGTCATTAGTTCTATATAAAGAGTGAAAGATGTTTACCCTACTATAAGTCTTAGTATGTCTAACACTAACACACACACACACACACACACACACACACACATATGCACACACACACTAAAGAGAAAGAATCCAGTTGAATATTTGGCTAAATGTTAACAACCACAAATAGAATATACAAGGATTCATTTATGTATAGGAATTCTTTCAGCAGCTTATCTAAGTTTTTAGTTCTTATGATTAGCATTCCCAAAAATTAGAATTTGCTTGCAAAAAATTGACATGAGTTTAAAATATTAATAAATTATATTCTGTTTTCCAAAGTTATTGTACTTCTCATTTCTACTCAGATACCAGTTCAATATAATAGATTTATTTATACATATGTATTAGCTAGGCATTCTAATTATGCTGAGATGAAGAATAATATTAATAAGATCTGCATCATATATTACAAGAGCATGCTGCCTGGTGTGAATGGCAGAAATATAAATACAAACAAATGGTGATATAAGCAATAATAGAAATACATGCAATATCTAGGAGGAACTCAATGGAATTTATTAGTTAATAGTTCATGTATTCCTGATTTATTCAAGAATGGATATAAAGTGGCTCACAACAACATAAAAGAAAAGAAAATTTTTCGTTTGGGCAACAGGACCAACCACCCAGTTGGTTCAGTCAGTAGAGTGTTCGACTTCAGCTCAGGTCATGATCTCATGATTTGTGAGTTCGAGCCCCACGTCAGGCTCTGTGCTGGCAGCTAAGAGCCTGCTTGGAATTCTCTCTCACACTCTCTCTTTCTCTTTCTGCCCCTCACCCACTAAGACTCTCTCAAAAATGAATAAACCTTTAAAAAAAAAGAAAAAATAAATAACAAAGTGAATTCAGAGAAAAAAGTTGGAATAGATCATTTGAAGCAAATGGATAAACAGAATACATAGTTAAAGTCTAGAAAACGCTAGAATAGGCTACCAGTTGGCCTGTAGTCCGTCTGGAGGGGAGACAAACATGAAAACATAGTCAATTACACTATTCATATTACCAACAAGGGGAAAGAAAACCAACCTATTCCTGGTGTCGAAACTAAACAGTTTTCTTCACAGGTAGTCAAAAAGAGAACAATACACTATCCTCGATAATATTTGTATATGAAATATATTTCACAGGGCTATTTGTTACAGTGTCTCTTAGCATGGGTCAGTGATGACATAATGCCAAATTACATTTAATAAAAGCAGTTTTACAAGAGAACAAACCGTATAGTCCAGCTGTGTGGATTTCTGCTTGCGTGGTTTATTCCGAGGATGAATGTTTTTGTGTTTATAGGAACACATGGACTATATTTCACTCAGGCAATCCTTTGTAAATTTATGTTGTCCAACCAAGTACTTGATGAGTATTGAGCAGCAGCGAGTTCAAGGTTATAATCCTTGGTCATCACCGAGGGTGCAGCTATTTCCGTCTGCTGATTAAATAATGCAAGTGCCTAACTCTCCCTGGGGATGGGACAGGTGCAGAGGAAAGGGAGCCTGAAGTTTTAGCTGTTTTAAAAAACTGTGGTAAAATATACATAACATAGATTTTACCTTATTCACCAATTTTAAGTATACAGTTCAGTGGCAGCAGGTACATTCACGTTGAGGTGCCACCATCACCACCACCCTCCACAGAACTCTTGATCTTGCCGAAGTGATCCTTGGTAGCTATCCAACAATGGCTACCCAGCCCCCACTGTCCCCGACCTAAGCACTATCCTCCTATCTGTCTCAATGAACTGGACTACTCCAGGTACGTCATATAAGTGGAATCATACTGTATACAAACCTGGAACACTTCATGAATTTGAATGCCCTCTTTGCACAGGGGCCACACTACACTTCAGTGTATGGTTCCTATTGCAGAGTATATACTGTGCTAGTGAGCTGGCGTTTGAGGGGCGACAGGACCTCCTATGAAGTTAGTGTGGTCTCATGTTGTTTCTGTGTTGCAGAAGACTGAGGCGAAGAGGAAAGCTGGAAGACAGAAGGTTAAAGAGAAAAGAAGAAGCCAGAAGCTGGTGGGCTTTTGTAAGAACTGTTTAAGAGCTTGGGCTTACATGCCATGAGAAGGGAAGAGAGAATTAAAGTTTGTATTTTAGAAAAATTAGTTCCAAATAAAAGGGAGGCCCAGAAGAAGATAAAATTTAGACCCAAAGACTAGTTTGAAGGCAACAGCAACTATCTAGGTAAGGTTTTCCTTTTTCCTTTTTTAATTTTTTGCAGATGACTAGAGTATTTGAGCAGTTATTACAGAATTGTGGATAGCGAGGAAGCATGTGTCTGTGCTATGGGTCTAGAGTCCTTAGTCGCATTCTTCATCTTCAAGCTCAGAAGAGAACTTTTGACATTTTAGAAAATTTTGCATTTTAGCAAAGTAGCTAGAAAAGCCATAGTCAAATCTAAATTCACATGTAAATCTGGGAAAGCGCTTTTGGGGTGGCATTTCTTCCTACTGACCTGTCTCTTTCCCCTCCTCACGTGGTTTGTGTAGCAGGTTAGATGTGCTAATTCATTAAGTGTATGGTTTTTCTGGAATCCTATGTGAATCATTTGGTTTAAGAAATTTGTTTTATTGGAGCGTGTGGATGGCTCATTGGGTTAGGTGTCTGACTCTTGATTTTGGCTCATGTCATGATCTCATTGTCCTAGGATTGAGCCTTGCATCAGGCTCTGTGCTGAGTGTGGAGCCTGCTTGGGATTCTCTCTCTCTCCTTCTCTCTCTGACCCTCGTGGTGTGTGTGTGTGTGCGCGCGCACGTGCATGCATGCATGCTCTTTCTCAAAATAAATGAACTTTTTTTAAAAATGTAAGAAACTTGTTTTTACTGAGATATTGTTAACATATAATATTGTGCAAGTTTAAGGTATACAATGTGTGGATTTGAAACATTTATATTTTACAATATGATTACCACTGTCACAGCATGGTTATCTTTTCTGTGATGAGAACATTTAAGATGTAGTCTCTTACCAGTTTTGACGTGTAGGATGCAGCACAGTTGTCTGTAATTGCCATGCTGTGCATTAGATCTCCAGAACTTAGTCATCCTCTAGTTGCAAACTCTCTCCAATCCTCCGGTCCCTCACCCCTGGTAGCCACCATTCTACTCTGTTTCTATGGGTTTGACTTTTTTAGATTTCACATGTAAGTGGTATTCATACACTATTGGTCTGTCTGGCTTATCTCACTAAGTATAATACCCCCACTCATATTGTCATATTGTCACAATCATGCTATACTGTCACAAATGGCAAGATTCCCTTCCTTTTTACAGCTGAATAGTATTCCACTGTGTGTATAGTATATTGTTATACAATAATTATATTATATATGATAAATATATAATATATAATAATATATATAATAATATATAAGAAGTGTTCCAAAGTGCCTCAAAAGTGAAAAAAATTGATGAAATACCTAAGAATTCCAATTAAGTCATAATTAAACCTCCCAGGCTCCACTACTATTCCTCTCTGGTCTTAAATGTCTTTCTCCTCCCTCTTCTCTGTTCCATCTAACATGTCTTCTTTTGAGTCCTAATCAGGAATGCTTGGACCACAGTAGTCCCTGTGCTCTTTCCATGATATCATCAAACATATGTATTTTTAAAAGCACAGATCTGGGGTGCCTGGGTGTCTCAGTCCATTAAGCATCTGACTTCAGCTCAGGTCATGATCTCAAAGCTCATGGGTTCGAGCCCTGTGTCGGGCTCTGTGCTGACAGCTGGGAGCCTGGAGCCTGCTTCTCATTCTGTGTCTCCCTCTCTCTCTCTTCTTCCCCACTCACACTCTGTGTGTGTGTGTGTGTGTGTCTCTCTCTCTGATACATAAACATAAAAAATTAAAAAAAACACACAGATCTGATCTTGTGGCCAAGCTCTTTCACAATTATTTTGCAAGTGAGGAGGTTTATGAAGTTTAAATGGATGCCCAAGAACCCGAGCTCTGAGCACCATGCTGGAACCAGAGCTCAGGTCTTCTGCTTTTTTCCCCAAAGTTCTTGCACCTCACCCCACCGTCTTCCTCGTGCATATATTGCAGATTCTAATAAAATTATTTTGCCCCCCAAATACAGTAAAGCTTGAACAGAATATCAGGACTGTATTTACAGACAAAAAGACTTCCACAAAGTACATAAAACTTACTCTTCTCGGCTGACAAAATTCAGTGTTACAGAACCAATACTCTTAATGCAGAAGTTGTCAATCTTTAAAATCATTCCCTCTCTTGGATTGTTTGTGTATTTCACTCTTTCCTAAATATACAGCAAGGAGCATTTTTACTTTGTTTTGTTTTTAGAGAAATTTTAATAGTTTGACACATGTTGATCAAATACATTAAAGGAAAAGATTCCCATTAAGATTAGCTCTATTTATATTTTCTTTACACTATTTAAATTTATAACTAGAGAAGAAATTCATTTTCTGCTCTTCACTCCAATTCTTGTTTGATTTTCATATGAAATTTCCAAATTCTACAATGATTAATGATTAAAAGTAATTCATTTGGGTAACTGCTGAAACATTAAAAATGATAATAAGAAAGTCATGGAATAGATAAATAATTATGCTTTTAAAATTCACAAGACCTAAAAGATATCCTGTTATATAATTTATCAAATAAGAATTATTAGACTTAGTACAAATATAATTAGAATAACATAAGCCAAATATACATGAATTGTACAATTACAACTTTTAATCTATTTTCAGGTTATTGCTGATTCTAAAATATATTAAATATATGAAAAATTAAAAGTGAAATTTCCTAGTAGAAACTTAAAGTAGGCATAATTTTGTAAAATTCCATCTCTGCATACATCAACAGCTATGTTTTTTAATATTCATTTTTATTTTTTTATTTTTCTATGAAAATGTCAATGTTAAAGAACAACACAAAACTGTTCAAACTTGTTTCTTAAATTAAATGGTGAGGCATATTTATAGTGAATAACATGTGATTAAATTTTGGGTTCTATAAATATTTGCTCACTAATGTCAAAATATATTTAGATATGCATACACTATAATTCACTTTATTTACTGTTAATTTAATAGTAAAATGGTCAAAACATTGTCTTGAAAAATTTCGTTACTATTTTAAAACTTTAACAGCAAGAAATAAAAACCTGCCATTGATGTTGACCACTTCCATTATTTGAAAATACTGAATTAAATCCCGCACACATTGTGAATTGTTTTGGCTTCTTCTTTTTAGGATAGTTGTTAAAAGTAAAATAACCAGGCAGCCTTATCTTAGGTGAGACTGTTTCGTTTTGGAAATAAACAAAGCCCTCTCTTGATGAGCAAGGTTCATTTCATATTTGTGTAATACCCTGGAAGAAATTAGGTTTCAATAAAGTCCATTTTTGTCACTGCATGTAGCAATGAATATCACACCCAGCAGGGCACAGTGGCACCTGGCTGTCCAGACCCCAGTGGAGCACAAACCATCTGGGGGTAATTACAACAAGGTATTCTTTAAGGACCAGATGGGACCAAGGAACAGAAGCCCCTACCCCTCCCCGTCATTTACAACATAATTCCTTTCAATGATATACTTAATCCTCCCACCAGCTATGCTTTTCAGCTTGCTGTTGTCACTGTTCCTTTATGTTAATTCAGTTGCAAGACAGAGAAAAAGAGGGGGAGAGAGGGAGAGAGTGCAAGAAAAAAAGGGAGAGGGGGAGAGAGAGCCACCGCGCCTCTAGGGACCAAAGGAAATTATTCATCCCTAAATTGTTTCCACCACAGCAAGTACAGTAACAAATTTTTTTTTTAAAGAGGGCTGAAATTATCCTAAAGAAGGTCAATGCGACAGCCCTGTGTGGCACCAGCTGAGGTTTACTCAGCCACCTGTTAGCTAGAAAGCTCTCTGCGCACGCTTATGATGCATTTAACCAGTTTAAAGGGTCTCTATTGACAGGCCAGCCACCTCCATTCAGCGGGCCTGAGCCATAGACCTGCTTTGTGGTCATATGTGGCACACAAGCTTTAATTCAATTACGCTGTAAGCCTATCCAATCTGCATCACTGCCCTTTCACTTTTGTGCCGTTTGTCTTCTATGTTGTAAAGAATTTTATTTTGAAGAGGGAAAGGCACCCTACAACCCAGTTGTCTTTATTTTTCATTTAAGGTTAGTGCCGCAGGTGCGCTGCCACCTTTCAACTCGTGAAGTGTATTCATCTTTGAGTGATATTTTGGATGGAAGCATTATTTATTGTTTGGTGACAATGCTTTTCTGGTGTTGCCGAGTTTTATTTTTTTTTAATTAGGTGTATGTTCAAACTCTCCTCCAGACCAACAAATAGCCTCCAAACTTGAGAATTGAACATTCAAAAGAAGGAAAACAGAAGGAAAAGCATAAATGGTAGATGAAAATGACAATTAGCTTTGTTCTGCCATTTGTTTACTTAAAAAGAAATATATTTCTTGGAATAAGCAAATTTTAAATTTCAAATTTTTGATTTTCCTGAAGTTTTTGACATACTGAATATATCGGTTTATATGAATGAGACTCAGTGAAGCTATATGCTTGAAAAATTTTAAGTTCCAGATGAGAATATTTAATGTATTAAATATGTTCATTTGTTTTGTATTCTACTGCTTCCAAATTTCCTTGGCCTTGGAGCAGCGCATATCTTTATCAAATACTTGACATTTTCATACTGATTTGTGGACAATAAAAACATAGATTTCTCAAAATCAGGGACTCTGATGTTTTCAAAATCATTTTTTTTTCTTACACGGAAAGTTTGTCTCTTTTAAGCATGTTTTCCACTGCATTCTCATAGCCAACTAAATCCTATCCCCTGGGTTCAGTGTCCAAATGAAGTATATGGACATTTCAAAACAATGTTCCCCCAAATATTAAATGACTTGTCGTGGGAGTTGAAAAGACTTAAAAGGAGGGAGAGAAGAGCCTTCTTGGCTATTTCAGATCTATTTTCCACCCAAGTCAAGGAAAAGACAATCGTTCTAAATTACCGCTGTTATTTAATATGTATCAATTGTCATCGTAGCTGCCCATTTCTTTTTAATGAAAATTCACCTCTCTTTTACTGAATCAAAATCACAAATTTGAAGCCTGCAAAAGAGACCAAAGTATTTTCATTGGCAAGGAAAACAAAGAGATGTATACATAATCTTCAAAATAAATTAGATTTTAAAAATTACTTGTATAAATACATGTAAATTAAATATATGTGTTACTCAACAATTTCATGTCCATTTCTTTTATGCTTTCCCATATGTTCCTATTTTTTATTTCACTTCATTTTATTTGTTTTGTTTTATTTTTTAGTAGGCTCTACGCCCAATGTGGGGCTCAAACTCCCACCCCTGAGACCAAGAGTATATAAATGAGAAAAACTAAGGGTTAACAGGGTTCCTTCCATTACATCCTAAAGATTTTGTACGACCATTTTATAAATGTCCTGATTTGACCCATCTCTGCACAGTTATCAGAGCCCCTTATCAATATTCGGTGCAGTAGCAATAACAGTTGAACTTCTAAAAGTCTGGAGTCACATCAAAATGATGAGAAAAAATAACCTGGTCTTGTTACACTGAGAAAGCACTGCTAAAATATAGTAATTTTTTTAGCCACTTTTAGACCCTGGCATAGAATTTTGAAGAAAAAACAAGCAATGAAGTTGTCCAGTTTCACAATCTTCTATGTGAATAACTTAACCTTTTTGCATTTTGCATCTCTATTCTATAATAAAAAATATTTGACATTTCATTTTATAAGGACTTTGGCATTTTGAAATTCAGGTTAAAATATTTACCTTTGTATCTTTGATGTGAAATGTAAGACTCCAACTATGTAGGCTTTAAAAGATTTTAGAAGAAATATGGAAAGTTAGTTTCATTTTAGAAACCTATCTTTTTATCAGTATTTCATCATTTAAAGTATTTTTCCAAATTTCAAACATATCATATTCCTTTGAAATAATGGCATCTGTAATAATCCCATGCAAAAATGCATTATTATATATCAAAGGAATATCTATTAAAATTTAACTGTCCATTACACTTTTATTAGTAGCTCACTTCACATAATAAGATGGAATTATTCCAGCTTTTGGATTCCTAGTTTTGGGTAAAAATCATGCATACAGCATTTTCTAAAAATATCTTATTTAAGGAAATGCTGAAGGAAAAAATAAAACAATTTAGAAAAACCAAAATAATAATAACTAACAGTCAAAACGATAACTCTGTGTGTGGGGGGGTATGTGTGTGTCTGCATGTATATATACATATTGTATATATACATATTTCAGAATCCAAACTTAATGTGGGTCACCATCCAAAAGACTAAAGAATAATTTTCGATGTATGTTATTCAGCAGCTAATATTCACAAAAAATATTGATAGCTAAAACTTGAAAACAGATCATAAACAACACCAAATTTATAATACTTCAGGAAGTTTATTTATTACTTATTATCTCTTATATAAGGATAGTTATCAGGAAAAAACTCAGATGATAGGAAACTGGTGACCTTCACACTTAGTGTGAAATACCATTTTAGCTTTGCATACAAATTCTGTTCAATACAATGGTGCCTCCTGAGATTCAAATGTGCTTTGGAGAAAATCATCACTTCATACCCAGGTCCTGCTCATTCAGATTTCCCTTGCCTTTCAATGGGATTTTCAAGCACACTTAATGGCCATAAAATGGGGCATATGTGAACGGCTCTAAGCCAATTATGCAGTTTGAGTTCAAATAAAATACTTCTTTACCAGATTTTCTGGTTTTTAAACATGCATAAAACTCTTTGTCCATCTTGAGTTTCCAAAATCTGTCTAGAAAATTCATGAGATTTGTGTCTGTGTTATTTTGCCAAAGCAATTCCAATATTTAGAAATGTCAACATGATGCCTCTGTGTCCATAGGAAGTGAAAAATTGAGTCAGCTGGCTTATTCAGTGTGCAGAATGCCAAATCAGTGATTTGTGTGGATTTTTTTCTTCCTGAATTCACCACTTAAACATTATTTGGCAAAGTTACATTAACATTTTTGTTGCTATGGCCAACAATTTTCATTTTGGTTTGGTAGCTAGAAACGGTAAATAATATATGGATTTTTTGACTGGAGAATCTAAGCAAATCTTACCTATTGGTTTGGTAGTTAGAAACAGTAAACAATATATGGATTTCTTGACTGGAGAATGAAGACAAGCAAATCCTACCTAATCCAAAGGGAGATGAAAATACTAGAATGAAAGGTAGAGATAATCTCAATTACCTTTCATTCTCACTTTCCTTCCACCCCAGACACACAGATGATCCTAGCTACCTGAGACAGACAATGATGGGTCAATAATAAGTTTTCAGCTTCAGAAAAAAGCTCCCGGGTATCCTGTTCATCCCTAGAGTGAGTTGTAGATGTGTTTTGTTTCAGCCTTCAGCTCTATAATAGTTTTCTTGATTAATATTTGGTTTTGAAATTATACCTGAAGCCAGCCAGCATTGAATGTGCTAATGTTTCTTTGAGGCACAGTAAATATGTATAAATGTAAGAGTGTGAAGGAAGGCTTGTGAGACTGTGCACTTATTGGTTTGGACACTGGAGTATTTGTGTATGTTGCATGTATGCACATATGTCAGAAATGCACAGGCAAATGCTCATGATGCAGGAGAAATTAGCACCAATAGGTTAATTCCAGATTTCAATGACGTATTTACTCATTACGCCAAAAAAAAAAAAAAAAACCCATGGTATACTGAGAACTATTTGAAAAAAACCATTCAATTTTTGACAACCCAAAGCTTCAGTGAATAAGTGAGGGAACTGAACTTAGGAAACCAATTAATTTATCCAGGGTCACATTGTAAATAAGAGTGAAAGCTAGAGTTTAAGTCCAAGAATGTCTGAGTCCTGAACCTGTGCTTTCAATCACTATATTATACACTTATATTGAAAATCTTACAAATGCCAAGAATTAAACATATGATGGGTAATAACTGTATGACATGTCTACTATACTGATACATTTACAAGTTCTCTTTCTTTCCTGTTATTCTGCCCATCACTGATAGTCATGAAATTTGGAAATTATTACTGGGGTCACACCTGGGTACAAGAGGAGTAAACGATTATCTGTAGTTCTAGAAGCTTCCCAACATATCTCTCTCACACTCTCTGAAATGCTACCTAACATAAATGATTAATTGGCCACCTCTTTTGAAATAGAAATACCTGTTAGAGTAAGGCTCTCAATTTCATCTAAGTATCTCTATGCCTGGAACAAATAGACTGTTCATAAATATTTGAATAAATGTTTAGTGAATGAATGACTAAATAGTTAATTTAATTAGAGCACCTGGGTGGCTCAGTCAGTTAAGCTACCAACTTCAGCTCAGATCATGATCTTATGGTTTGTGGGTTCAAGCCCCCCATCGGGCTCTGCTGACAGCTCAGAGCCTGGAGCCTGCTTAAGATTCTGTGTCTCCCTTTCTCTCTGTCCCTCTCCTTGCTAGCACTTCATCTCTCTCTCTCTAAAAAATAAATAAAACATTTTTAAAAAATTTAAACATTTAATTTAATTATAGTGTTCTTTACTAATTCTGGGTGAATTACCCACCTGAAGGAATGGAGTTTTAATTAGATTTTTTCAGAGAAGGGGGCAGGGAAGGGAGCAGAGGTAAGAAATTTGGGGAGGGTGGTTCAAGTGGAATGCCAGAGCAGGGAATTCAGCATGGCCTGAAAAAAGGGACAGAAGCTGCAGGTGATCACAGTTGAAAAGAGAACAAGAGAATGCCAATGACTATATATATATATATATATATATATATATATATATACATATGTGTATTTGTGTGTGTGTATATAAGTGTGTGTGTATATATATATATTGCAATTTTGCAAAGACTCTGTAGCCTTGAATTCACCTCTGACAATCTCATCTAGTTATAAATTCCAGAAAACACGTCAGCTTCTGGTTCTAAGAGTGAACTCATCTAACCAAGCTGTCAACAAATAGAACAGACTGTCGAACAGGCTTGTCTCTATGTCTCTATTCTCATCATCATTTCTTCTTGGTGAAGTCAAGAAACATTCTGCTCTTTGTATGAATTCCAGTTTTAGTATATTTTCCCCATATTATTGCCACCCATGTGCACAATGGGAGAGAGATGATACGTTATTATGTCAACAATCCCAACAACTAATAGATGTTTCAGTGCTCTTCCTGTGCCAAATACCTTCACATTTTATCTTCCAAGTAACCTAGAGGAGATTGTATTATTATGTCCGTCTTACAAATAAAGAAGCTGAGGTTGAGATAATTGACCCAAGTCACATATGTAGAAAGCAGCACAACTGGAATTTGGCTCCAAATAGTCTGACTCGAGCACCACACTTGTAACCAGCCTACCAGACTCTCCCCATACGCTCCCTCGTTAATAAACTAATGGACTCATCAAAACCCATTAAACACTGGGTATGTTCTTGGAATTACGCGAAGTCCTGGACAATACAAAACTGAATAGAACGATAGCTTCGATTGCTCAGAGGAAAAACAAAAAAAAAACACCTGTTTTTATCTCTGCTGGTCTGGACCTCTTCACTGAGAATGTAACCACGTGAATTTTGAAAAATGAATTAAGAGAGAAATGGTAAAATATCACACAAAAGAAGCAGGGCAAGGAGTGTCCCATCTGGCCTACCTCAGGCCTTTCCTCCTACAGATGTGCCCTGTCCTCTGCTTCTGTTGATTGAAACTCTTCATCCTTCAAGGCTCACCTAAAACCCGTCCCTCTCCTGAGGTCTTCGAGATTCTCACCGCTGAGCTGGATCCGCTCTCCTTGGATTCTTTCCAGCCCTTACCTTAAAGCAACTAATATACTGATAACGTCTGGACCTGTTTTAGTCTTTGCCCTAAGCAGGTAGAAGCGTCAGATAGAACCTTTCTCATTGTCCTTCCTCACTACAGGTCCCAATTCCTCTGCTTGGTCTTCACCCCAAATGTTCCCTCTGTCTAATAATCCACTTCTTTCCTGAGCTCCTATTTTTTTTTCATTCAAGTTCTTCTTTTAAAAATCATTTCCTCCTGTGAGACTTCTTTAATTTTCCCCAAAATTCTGTTAGATGTGTCTCGTATGCGCTCCCATTGCACCTACTCTGTTCACCCCATTGCAGCATGTAACGCACTGTATCATGGCCTGTTCGCTATTCTGTCTGTTCAATTAGGGTAGGAACCATATCTGTCATGTTCAGGTAGAATGCGCTTCATGGGTGTTTGCTGAACGAACAAACAAACAAAAAAAAAACGATGACTTGTTGAAGCTGACTGCTCTCTTCTTCAAGTAGGGAGGCCAGGACGGAGGATGGGAGTGGGGGAGTCCTGGTGATAGGGTACAGAAGAGGTACTATCTGATTGCAGAGACTATCAGATTAAGCAATTCCACTACATTGATATCTTATCCATGTGTCCTCCGTTCAGGACTATTTTAACCCTGATATTTAAGGAGACCACCCAGGACCCCGATAAATAAGGTATTTCCCAGATACTTTGTAGTACCTACCTGTCAGCATTCCCAGACTGAATTTCCCATCTCCCAGACAGAGATTTCAGTTCTGGCCTCTCCTTTTGCTGGGGAAGGGCTTATGTGACATCCGTCTAGTCACTGGAAAGCTGGAGCACCCTGGCTGAGTGGTCAAATGACTGGCTCCAATTCTCCCTGGTCTGAGTATCCTGCAGAATGAGGCAATGTCTTTAAATCGTAAAGCCTGTAACTCAATTGGTACATAAAAATGTCCTCACTCACCATAGCCTGGTTTTATTATTTCTGGAATACGGTGGACATCTGTTATTTTTGCCTATCTAATTTCTTCTAAAAATCTCTCCTTCTTGTCTAAAGTCACCCAAATTAGGTCCTCTGAATCAATCTGGAGGAAAGTGTCATAAAAATGAAAACCTTTTAAAATTCAGTAATTTTAAATGTACCGTGGCACCCTGAAGGTAGCGGTGAGAATTTTAGCAAGTCACTTAACCTCTCTGTGTCTCAATTTCCTCATCTAGTAAAATAGTAACAAAAATAATAGTACCAAGCTTATTACCTCATGGTGTGGATTAAAGATACTAATATGTGTAGAACAGGGCCAGGCACAGAGAAGGTGCTTAATAAATATTACCTATTTCAGTCTAGCTGGTAAAATTTTGGAGTTGTTCTGTATCTGTCCATTATGAGGCCTGGCTGAATGATTTTTTTCTTCAGGCTTCTAGGTTACTCAATTCCTTTCCCCCCCAAATTTTTTAGCTTAAATTGGCCTCAGTCAGGTTGCATTGCTTCTGCCAGAAAGCTCTAAGGGCCATTCCTCTCACATACTGTAGGCCTTTTCTCCCCGAAGTGTTTATTAAACCCCAGAGGGCAATAACTATATATTATTAATCACTACATCATCCAGAACACCAAAAGTAGTGCTTTGTATGTAAAAATATTCACGTTAGTGACTGGAAGACCAAATACATGAATAATACCATTGACCCCTTTCTTTGGGGCTTTATTGCAATTTTTCTTAGCAATAAAAATCAGGACTAAGAGCGTCATGATCTCCTTCTGAATTCTAAAAGTGGCCACCACCAAATATTTAACTTCCCAGGGAGGCAGCTGGTGCAAACAAAGAAAGCTAGAGTCCAATTCCTACCCACCACTGCATACCTTTGTGAACCGAGGTGAATCAGTGAGACTCTGAGTCCCAATTTCATCCTATATAAAACTGAGATGATAAAATAGAACCCACAGGGACTTAGAATCCACAGAACAGATTGTACGGCCCGTGGCGGATACTTTATTCAGCTACATGTCTTATTTATTTGAAAGTGCTAGCTCATCAACAGATGAAAGGAAATTAAACTTTAAATGAAAATAAGTCATTTACAGGAGTATGTAACTTAATCCATAACTCAGCTGAATCAGTTTCTGCTAGTTTAAAGAAAAATAATACATAAAGAGAACAGTAAAACTGTAAGATCATTGGCTTGGGGCCTTCAAATGATGCCATTTTACCATAAATGCAGAATCAAATGCATGGTCATTTTACCATTGTTACTGATCAGCACTTAGCAGATTCTATTTTCATGCTGTTCTATTTTGTATCACACTCATTTAATAAGCAACATACCTAAAAATGATTATAGAATGATCAATTTTGTCAAGAACCCAATTCTGAATAGTTTTATGGCTGTATTTTAATAATGGCAATTTGCTTGAAACTTTTTATCTTTTTCCGTTTGCTGTTTTCTGTTCAAAAATAAGATTTATTTCATAATAAAGAATTAAATGACTGCATCCTAATGATTCTATGTGTGAAATAAATTTTGTATTATTATACTTTTTCTTGTTTGGAAATATGAGTCTTATATTTTTCTCATTTACTTTTGCTCATCTTCCTACTAAAATTATGTTTACAGTATGTTACTGAATAGCTATCTCAATTTCCCTATAAGTATGGAGAGCAATACATCCATAACCTATTGTAAAAATACTAAGTGCTATTTTTAAGAGTGTCAAAGAAGAAACTTAAAATTCTTTAGAAGATCTCGATCCAACTGTTTACCTTAATAAATGAATCATTTAAACAGCAATGGCCAGTGTAGAACCAGGACTGCAAATCCCCATTTAGCAACTTTTAAGGTAGGAAAACTTGTCAGTTTTGATGAAATTTGGGTTAAGCACAATCTGTCTCTTATAAATTGATTTGGCAAGTTAAACCCATAATTAGTTTGAAGCAAAGGCTAGTATAAGGATAAGACTCTTAATTTTATTTTAGTTTTTAGTATTTTATGTCTTTCAGAAAACAATTCCATTACTATGTGTCTGAATCTCCATCAGAATGCACTACTTACAAGATTTACATTGAGTTCCTTAGAATAGAGAATGAAGTATTAAAATAGAAAATACCAAATATTTAAAATAGAAACAAACTAATTCTTCATAGGATTGATTTAGATCTTAGAAAGTTCAGTCTTTTTTTTAAGTTTTATTATTTATTTTGAAAGAGACAGCACGAGTCAGTGTAGGGCAGAAAGAGAGAGAGAGAGAGAGAGAGAGAGAGAGAGAGGAGAGTCCCAAGCAAGCTCTGAGCTGCCACTGCAGAGCCTGATGTGGGGCTCGAACTCACAAAACTGTGAAATCATGACCTGAGCCAAAATAAAGAGTCAGACCCTTAACCAATTGAGCCACCCAGGTTCCCCAAAAGCTCAGTCTTTTTAAACAAGCTAATATTTACATAGACTAAATTCAGAAAATTCATGGACAAAAATATATTTAAGCATTGAAAATTGGAGAGCTGGTTTGCACAGAAAGAATAAAAGATACAAATACCACTAGTAGAGTTTGACTTTGATAGTTCTATAATGAATGGTTAACACTAGGCTTTGTTTTTATATGCTATTTGGTTATTACTCAAAAGAACTGTGAGATCATGACCTGAACTGAAGCGAGATCATGACCAGAGCAAAATGGAGTCCCAGGCTGAACCAACTAAGCCATCCAGGCACAGTGATGCTAGATTCTTAACGAAGTTCTCATCTGAATGATTTCAGTGGAGTCTTTCTTTACCATTCTCAGGAATCTCTCCGGACCTTTCTGCATTCACCCCACATGCTACTGATGGATTCCACTCTCCCATGGTGCATCTCTCATCATTTCTCTCTCTTGCACAAATTCTTTCCAGTTTCTCTGTGGCATATTAAATTAGGAGCATTCAGAAGCATAAATTAGGCCCATCACAATCTGACCTCAGAATCTTTTCTGCCTTCTTTCTACTTAGTACCCTGTTCACATAGCTTACATTCCAGTTAGACTAGACTACTACTCTCTAACTTTGCACTGGATTTTCTGCATTTGGATTTTTTATTTGTTTGCTTTTATTGTTGATCCCTTTGCTTGCTATGCTGTTTTCTACTACCCACATCTTTGTCTTTTGAAATCCTACCTTTTCATCAAGGCCCATCTCAAAAGCCATTTTCTCCATGAACTTGTTCCTGAAATTCTCAACGAGATATGAGATTCCTCTCCTCTGACTCTTAGTGCATATTTAACTCATCATTAAGATACTTTTATTTGACACGGTAAGATGTTTATGTGCCTATTCTGTGGTCATTTTTGTCTTTCCCCACTGTAGTATCTGACAATATTATGATCACAGTAATATTATAAAAATGTATATTGAATTCAAATTAAAATATAGAACCACTGAAATCTCAAATGATCATCTCAAAATACTAAATACTACATTTTTTTGCTTTTCTTAAGCCACAGTGGAAAAAGTGGAGTGAAAAAGAACCCTAAAGCAAATAAATTTAAAAAAATGTTAATTTTGTGTAGTGTCCCTCCATAAAACTGGAATTCATGGTGGAGTTACTTAAGTATCAATATTTAATTATCCATATTAGATGTCATGCTTTTATACTAATGCTTCACAATTCTCTCTATGAAGAACTGTATTAAGAATAAAATGTTGCTGTTATTATTCAAGAGTATCCTTTTTAAGCAGGACATGATTTTTCCAGTAGTGGAAAACACACACGCACACGCACACACCCTCAATACTCTGACATAGAAGGGCAATGTTAACAGTATTTCAGAACAAACACACACACAGAAGATACATTTTTAAAATATTAAATACAGTGATCATGTGATTAGTCAAATGATTATGACAAAGTCTTTTACAGATTGACCCAGAAATGTCTTTTGGCCAAGAAAATGCTTTTCTTCCCCAAAAAAGCTGGTTAATTCTGAAATTCATACAACTAGGAAAGATTAACGTAACATGAATAGGTAGACATTGCTTACAATGCCAACAAACCTCTTTGTCATATATATATATATTTTCCAATTCTAAAAATATTAGATTTACATAGTGTTCTGATTTCCTGTAGATATTAACATAATTTTAATTATCCTTCCAAATAAAAAAGTAGTTGGAACTATGAGTCGATTCATGTGTTCCTTCTTTTGGTTCATTTGTCTGATCGCTGATTTGTTCATTCTTTCAATCACTATGTACTGCACTCTTGCTAGATACTCTGTACCATACTAGTTAGTAAATGGCATATAAAAATGAATAAGACACTAACCTGCTATTTAGCAGAAATGCAGCCCAAGACCCATTCTGTTTGACAGTAAGCTTTGATGCAAGGTGATCATAAAGCCATATTCTTAAAAATTGGTAATATGGAATTCAGTAGGCATAAAGTCATATTTCTATATATCTGGGAATATATGGGGAACTTTATTCATTAAGCTATGTTCTTTCAGATTGGGTAATATATGCAGAATAACACTTAGCTGTGTTTATTTACCTTGACTTACGACATACTATGAGGTGCTGTTAATTGTCATCTAAGAGGTCTGACTGCACCTTTCATCCAAAGAGGTTTTGATCAGGATAACTCTTCAAAATATGCCAACATTGTGATCAAAGTCTTTATTCCACTCATATTTTAATCCACTTATCATTGCCATTTTTATTTATTCATGCTATCTTTTTGGATTCTTTCTGTCTTGGATAATACAGGTCATTCTTTCACTTTTGTCCTCTGAGGATGCCCAATGGAGGCCATGCATAGAGAACAAGTACTGTCTCCTGTTTGCTCTCCTTTTTTAACATGTTCTATTTGCCAGCTGATTAAAGACTGTGCTTCTAGGCAACTCTCCACAAACAGTTGATAGAAAACAGTTGATGCTGCTTTGTTCACAATCTGGAAAAACCTTTGTATATTCACAAGTACCCATCCTGGAAGAACTACGGAAGTTCCCCTCGCTTACATCAAGTGCTTTTAACAATGGTGGTGTGCGCTCTTTAGTTTGCCCACATGTGTGATATTTAGGACTAAGCTGAAGCATGGTAGAACCACGTTCATTCAAACAAACAAACACAATTATAAAATGGAATAAAACACTGAGAGAATCACAAAAACAGAAAGGTTGTAAAGATCCAATTTATTTCCATGCATAAATGAGTATGTAAAACTCCAAAAACAGAAAACGTCATTACGCATCTTTTTGTAAAAGCTTGTTAGCTGTCCTTATTATTACCTGCTTCAGAAGCCTTGAGGACATCCCTTCCAAAATAGGAAAAGTGCAATCTGTATGCTAGGAAAACTACAAAGAAGCAATAAATTATTGCTATAATGACATGCTAATTAAAATTTTGCTTGTAACTCATGTAAGTGTTTGAAGCCCAGCAAATTTCTCTTTTCATTTGTGAAGTGTGAAGGTAAATTGCCCAGTGACAGTGGGACATCGCTAACAAGTACAAATTGAATAACATGCTATCTTGTTCTATTAGCCCTGACTAGCATGTCTGAATTAGATATTCAGCACACTCCCCATTGAAGGCCTGATTGATAAATGCTAAGGAGAATTTGTCAAAACAACAGGGGCTACACCCAGTGGGACATCAATATGCTCCATTTAGTCACCCACACAGCATTTCCTACATAGGATTGTCACATAAAATTAAGACTAGCCGCTAACCAGCCATCAAGCTTGTAGCAGACGTCAGGCAGCCTGTGTTCTGTATGCATATTAGTCACATGCTTAACAATTTGGGCTGTCAGGACAGAAGCATGCAGTGACCTCTGGAGCAGAGGTTGAATTTTCCAACTATACGGAAACATCATGCTCAGCTGTTCAAGATTTTAGACCATTTCCTGCCAGATCTGTGCGCAGATGCACTGCCCTAAGCTATAATCTGTGGCAGCGTCCAAATGACAAATGGCACCGAGGAGGATTATTGCATTATATATTGAGTACCACAAGTCTGTAAATTATAAGTAAACTACTGTTCAGACTGTCTCCTCCAGCTTTCAGGATACTTTCCATCTCCATTCTTTTTTAAATAAACCTAATAAATATTGGGAGAACCAAGAGATCAAAGCCCAGCGCTTGAATTAGCCATCTCCATTGCTAATTAGCTGCTTGAATATCAAACAGTTTTGGACCAGCTGTAATTTAATAAGCCATGATTGAGGTTGGTTTGATTTGGTTTCCCCATTGAAAATTCTTCTCAGGTGCAAGTTTGTATGAGTTTAGCATTCTTGGTGATAAACTGTTTTTGGCACTTCCCTTGTAAACATAATTAGCTATAAATACAGAGTAACAATAATAAAAATCATTACAGTTTAACAGAATCTTTAATTCTATCTGTTACCTTATTTCTGTTACATTATATTTAAGCTCTATATATGAAGTTGTCTGCACATAGAATAAAGAGTTGAAATGTTAACAGTGTCAGTTGTTTGAAATAAAATGTATTCTCTGCAAAATTGACAAGCTTGTCATTTTCTAGTTTATATCCCACCATCAGGCATGGAAGCTAGGGTAACGATTTAAAAATAAATTGCTTAAGCTTCTCATTACAAATAGTCTAACAAAATGTATTTGTATGACATATTAAAGAGAATATATAAAATAATTTTTGTTTTTGAAAATCATATATCTGTTGAAACCCAAAGAAAGCTATTCTAACCAGAACTTTTAAACACTTAGCACTGAGCATTGTTCTCCATGTATTTTGGAATTCTTGCTTTGGTGCTGAGACCCAAAGCAGAATTGCCCAATGAAACATTAGAAATATATTTCTTATGGCACATCCATATCATATAATCACAAGGAATAGAATATGATAAAAATCACTTTTGTACTTGCATTGTTATTTCTTCTTTCTAGGACATAAAGGTAAAACATTACTTTTTTCTGGGACGTAAAGGCAATCTGCTACTAGTATTCTGTATTTTCCATTTCAGAGAGAACACACGAGTGAAATCTTGACTTTTGGTACTTTCTGGACTTTATATATCCTATTTCCAATTTTTCAGTTTTTGGACACCTCTCGCTGGTAGTACTGTTTATAATTATATGGAGATCTAACCATAGGACTCGTTGCATAAAATAATTGTTTTCCATGAAAGTAAAAGACATCAGATTCATTAGCATATATAAAATCAAGGCTTAATTTTAAAAAATTGGTAAGCTAAAAAGTACTCTTTCATTTATATTAAACTGCAGTAAGATTAAGTGGCTGTGTCTCGAACCTGAAACAAAATTTGCATGATGTGGTTCAAGTCACAACCAAAAGTGTAACAATAGTCTAATCAGTGGCTCGATACCACCCCATCACTGGGGATTATTTCGAAGGCATCCTGTGGCAAGGAGGAAATAGCTGAACATTTAGTAGTGTTAAGCTGATGACTTTCTGTAAGCAGATATAAACCCTTTCTCGTCAAATATTTCTCTTTAATTGAGAACTATCCCAGGGTTACAGGATATCTCACATTTATTAAAGATAGAAGCAGCAGCCAATTCTGGTTTTAAAAATTGTCATTTTTAAATTCTTCAGCAATTTTTCACTTAAAAATTTTGCTATTATGAATTTTATAAATTCCTCTTTCACGCTCCCCCCCCCCCCGCCCCACGTCCCCTAGATCTTCCAGTAGGAAGAGAAAACAAAGGACCACAGAGTCCTTTGCCTCAGGCAACTGTCTGCTGATGGATATTGTAGCAGCTGAATCGCTCCCCATTCACATTCTAAACCCTCTCTCCTAATTGTCATCAGTATCATCAATGTCACTGACAGAGACCACTGCACAATTCTACAGCCCTTCAGAGCAATATTGCCTTTGGCTTTTTCTCCTGGGGCTTGCTCTTTGCTTGGTGCAATCTGTGAAACCACTTAGCATAGGATCGACGTTGACTTCTAACAGGTACCAGATGATGCATCCAGACCTCTTGTCTAGTTTTATGCCCTTTTATGCCTGGTGAGCCTGCCACTGATGTGTATGTGTCCAGATGTCAGGGAATAGATGATGTTCCTGCTGCCATTTTCATGAAGAAGCTTTAGGTTGGTGGGAATGAACTCAACAGTACATGAAAAAAACCTGGTGTGTAAACTCGTGTTCTTTTTTTTTTTTTTTTTTGCCAAGCACTTACACATTTTATTTCATCTAATAATCACAATAATGCTTTAAGGTTCTTATTATAAAATAGTGTTCTTATTTATAATGGCTTTGTACATTCTTTATTAAACCTAGTCCAAAATTTTCATGAAGTATGTTTGTATGCCTATGCTACTGTGATGCTTGAGGAAATAGATCAAAGTGTCTCTTCCCACTGATGTCCTTGATCTTCAAATATTATCCTTGTGCCCACAATTTATAAAAATAAAGAAAATTATTCATACTAACAAGTTATGTATAAGGATTTGGAAAGAAATTACTCTCCAGTAGCTTTTATGACAATTTTTATTTATAATACTATTATTCTTTCAACGAGAAAAAATAATTTATTTTTCCATAAATTCATACTGAATATTTCTTTCTAGGGGTCATTTTTTATTAAAATTCATCCATAAACATACATAAACAAACACAACTGGAGGGAAATTATATTATCTATATAATTGTTATATTTCTCTTTCAAACTAATAAATTATAGATATGTAGACATATAATAACATTCACTTCTCCATGTGGTGTGGATATAACTTCACAGAATAAATCAGCAGTTAAACAGTTGCGTAAAATGTTTTCTGTATTTACATTTTTTATAGCTGAAGTTTCATCATTTCAGCTTTCAATTATATGTTTTTACTGAGATTATTTTATTAATTACTGTCTTCCACACAATTGTAAACTCCATGAGAGAAGGGATCATGTCTCCTTTTTACTCATCTTATTACCCAAAAATAAGAACAAAAAAGTGTCTGGCTTGTTGTAAGAGTATCATGAATATTGGTTGAGTGAATTAATATGAGTGAATGACTAAGGAATGAATGAGTGCATGAATGAATATATAAAATTACTGGCATTAGCAGGAAAGTTTTAGTACTTGAAATATAAGCATTGAACAGGCAGTCTAACATGAAGGTAGTGAATTCTAATGTTGGTAGGCTCACAGTGCTGTTGTAACTGGGATATGATATAGCTTCCTGTATCCTCTGAATCTTTTAGCAGATCCAAATCTTGGATCTTATCAATTTCAGACAAAACTCTTACTTTAGGTGAACTATTGAACCTTAAAACAAAATAAGAAAATTCCCAGGATAACTTACTCTTCAAGAGAAACTCTGATAACTTACTCTTTCCTTGTACCTAGGGAATGCCACTTCCATTGGACTATCTTCTAAGAATTGGGCTTTTGTATTTATTCTCTCAAAATATGGAAGAAAACAGGGCATTTTGAATAAAGTGAATAGAGTGAAATTGAGTTAGATAGTAGTTCCTATATTTTTAGACAGAGTATTACTAGGAATGTATTTGCTTTCTTTTCTACGCCTTGACCTAGAAGAAGGCCATTTTTCTCTTTTGCTGGTTCTATGATGATTTGCTATACAGATTGGATTACAGCAGTACTTTTTGCCTATGGTTTCCCTGGAGGACCACCCAAGAGCTTTCCCTGCTACAAAAGGTAACAGCCTGTGACTTTAGTGGGTTGTTTGCCTAAAGAATAGACTGCCTATAAAATACAAGGGACCTCTGTCCTGTAGTTCATATAGTATGAAATAAATCATTTGAAAATTATTTCCAAAGCTTTCTGGACAAGTTAGTTCAGTATAATCCTTTTGACTGATAATCAACAACGGTTGATCTTAATGAAACCTATGTCATTGTGCGTGTGTGTGTGATGTGTGTGCCTGTGTGTGTGTGTGTGTTAAAAGTCTTTAACACTAGAATACCTTTATTTTTGCAATCAGGGTCCATCATGGTCATCTTCCTGTGAAAAGCAACATAACTGTTTAAACCTATTTCTCTTTTCTGTATATTAGAAAAGAATTTTCTAGGGTCGTGAATCTAAATTTGTTACTGTAATAATACATCTTAAATACTAATCCTTTTTGGTAAGTACAAATTTAAAATGGTTTTAACCTTGAGCTAAAAATGTTCTGCAGAGTTAAAAACAATGGAATTTGCCAGCAGAAATGGTTATTTTATGATGTTTACTATATACTATGTTTATTTTCAGTCAGAATATATATCAAAAATGAAAAAAAAACATATATTTATGACTTGACTTATACTTTCAATGCAAAAGTTACATACATAAAAATTGATTCTATATGTGAAAGCATAGTGGATAAATAACTGAGAATTATGGTTTCTGCTACAGATAACAAATTAAATAATTTAATTCCAAAACTGTAATTAAAAATCGAAATCCATATTAGACTTTTCACATTGGTCAAAATAATGGAGTAATTATACCAAATGCACTTCACTTCATGTGCATGGATTGATTTGACTATGATATAGAAAATTTCTTGTGTTCCCCATTATCACTTTTAAATCACCATGGCTAAAATAAAAACTGAGGTTTTAAAAAATGTTTTTCTTCTTCTGACTTTCTTATTTTATCAATATTGTTACTGTGAGATTTTCAATTACCCTAACAGCCTATAATTAATTTTGCAAACTCCCTCCCACCTAGGCTTTAGGACTTCATAAAATCAGTTATTTAGAAGTGCTGAAGATCATTTTTAAAAATTTTTTAAAAATATTTATTTATTTTTGAGTGAGTGAGAGAGAGAGAGGGAGAGGAGAGAGAGAGAGAGAGAGAGAGAAAGAATGAGTGGGGGAGGGGAGAGGGAGAGAGGGAGACACAGAATCCGAAGCAGGCTCCAGGCTCTGAGCTGTAAGCATGGAGCCCAATGAGGGGCTCTAACTCAAAAGCTAGGAGATCATGACCTGAGCTGAAGTTGGAGGCTTAACTGACTGAGCCACCGGGTGCCCCTAATAAAGCACTGAAGATAATTCTTACACAACTGCTATCATGCTCCTCTCTTCTGGGCAGCTCCTACTGTCACTAAGACTCTATTCCAGGTCCTTATCACTTCCCATCTTAATTCCTCTCTCACAAGCCTCCTAACTGTTCCTTTGGAGTCCACACCTCCCACACTCACATCTCTACACAGAGACACTAGATTACTCTTTAAAAATTTTTTTAGTTTATTACTAATCTCGTTAGAAGGATGTGATGACTGCCCATGGCTCATAAGGTAATTCTGTATCTGTTCTGCTAGAATTCAGGGCTCTCGGTCATCTTGCTCTTGGTCACTTCCTGTCATTTTCTCCCATTTGTCCCTCAAAGTGGATCACTCTATTTGAAGTGCTCTGAATATTCCTACTTTCTGCCTATATCATCATTATTTCTCATACTCGAAATGACCTACCTTCTAACCACACAGGAAACTGCCTCAGTCTACTTGCCTGATTTCCTCAACCATAGTTGTTCTTCCTCATCCCTGACCCTCTGCTTTTCAGTGATCAGTTAGCCCCTGCACTGTTATACTGTATCATTGTATCATCTTGCTTGTGACTACATATGTTTTATCTACCCATTAGTCTCATGGCTTCAAGAACGGTCTCTATTTCCTCTTTCCTTATAGGGCACACCATACAGGTAGATTCCCCAAACTATTCACTTCTATAAGAAACTTCAGACAGGGGTTAAACTATTTTAACTCCAGAAAAAACTTGATGAAACTGAACATTTTCTAGCCTATTAGAAAAGTAAAATGATCATACTAAGCAGATGTTGTGTATAAAATATATTTCTTTTGATGCTGAGCATATGAAATTTCAATAAAAATTAGAAAAACTGAAATTTAACCCTAATCAAAATGTATCTTTTTCTTTGAGAAACACCCACATATATCTCTCATAAATACTAATGTTATTTGATAGCAGAGAAATTTTAAAAATTACATTTAAGGATGCCTGGGTAGCTCAGTTAGTTAAACGTCCTACTCTTGATTTCTGCTCAGGCCATGATCTCATGGTTGTGAGATGGATCCCCTCATTGGGATCAATGCTGTGTGTGGAGCCTGCTTGAGATTCTCTCTCTCCCACTGCCTCTCTCCACTCGTGCACATGCACGCTCTCTCAAAATAAACATTTAAAAAATTTATATTTACATATGAAAATTATTAAGAAATGCAGTTGAGGTGTACTTTATTCATATATTTTACACAGACACTAGCAGAGTAGCCTGCGCATAAGGTAAGTTCAATATTACATGTATCAGGAAACGAAGTGAAATATAAATGACCAAGATCTCATAAACTTTCAGTCAGAAGGTTGTCCAGATTAACTATGAGTAAGTCAGTTCCTTCCAAAACAATATAATAGTATTTTAAAAGCCATAGCCAACATAATATCATAAGTTTAAAAATTTAAGGATCACATTTCCTTTCATGTGTGACATTCTGCAAGAAAGTTTATCTCCCAAAGCTCCTTCTACCCAAAGCTCAGAACCTATAGTAAGGTATATATATTTAGGGCTTTGTCTGTGACATTTTTGATGATTCTTAAAGGTCTAAAGTATTTTTCAGAATTTTGCTGAGAAGTACTAACCATTTAGTAGAAAATCACTAGAAAATTTACACTTGTACAAGGAAGAACACCAGGGGATAGTACATTCCTTTCCATGACTTGAACAAATCATTTTATGGAATTTACTATTCTGTCACTAGGGAGTTCTAACACCATTTTTTAAAGCAAGCTGTACACCCAATGTGGGGCTTGAACTCATGACCCTGAGATCAAGAGCTGCATGCTGTACCGACTGAGCCAGCCACACACCCCGAGTTGTAACACTATTGGGTAAATATATTTTTTTATGTTACTCTTCAGTTTCTAAAATCTCCCAGCAAGGCTGATTAGACTAGTTAGTGTGTGACCAAAATGAGAAGCCTGATCCCCTAATTGTGCTTCAGAATGTGCCAATCAGAATAAGATGGAGAATTACTAGTTGATCTATCCTGATCACTGGAAAAGAAAAAGTAAATCAATCCTTTAATGATTTAATATTTATCAAATTATTGATTTAATGAGAAGTGCCAGCACCAACTACCAACTTTGATTAGAAGGAACAGAACAAATATATATATATTATATAGTAAAACCTTGGTTTGTGAGCATAATTTGTTTCAGAAACATGCTTGTAATCCAAAGCACTTGTATATCAAAGTGAATTTCAGACACCTTTGGCTCAATTACATTCATGTGATGTTCGGCGTCATGTACTACTCGTATTGCAAGACATCACTCGTTTATCAAGTTAAAATTTATTAGAAATATTTGCTTGTCTTGCAGAACACTCGCAGAACAAGTTACTTACAATCCAAGGTTATACTGTATATGAAAATAAGTATATATCTAGAAATTATTATTAAGTATAATACTATATATATATATATACTGTGTCTATATATAATATGAATTAAACATATAACTTAAGTATGCATGTTTTTGTATATTATATGTTATACATATGTAAATATATGATATATATGCATATATATCCATTATATATCCACATCTATATTTGTCTATATATTTGATAATTTTCTATTATTGAGCTGAAATAACAACACAGGTGATCCAAGTATGTTATTTTTTATTTAGGGTTAAGACAAATACACTTTTGTTAACAGACTTACCCTTACCTTTCTGACACCTGCCAGAACACATATGTTTCCTGAGTAAAATTTTACAAGATAAATTGATTTAGTGTTCTGCAGTTCCTCTTCTCAATTTTATTCTTTTTAGCATTATCTAGATAGTTCTCACACCCAGTCACCATATTACTTCTGAAGGACATTTGGCTCTTATTGGCAATAAAATACATTCTTGGAGAATCAAGTATCAACACTATTGAGAATAATCAAAACAGGAATTCCAGAAATCTTTGACAGCTGATTGAATCATTATTAGAATAAGTATTTCTCCTCCAAAGAGCAACTCCTTCACATCCTTATCAAGATGAACATGCTTACTGGAAAACATCTGCCATGTGCTTGTGTGTGTGTATGTGTGTATACATAGAAGAAATCCAAAACCACTTAATTTTTTTATAAAGTTAATAGTATTACCTACATTTTATGTTTTTGTGGGTAAGAGTTCTAATTTTATACCATTATCTAGTAATTAGCTGTCATAAGAGATACTGGATGTTATATAAAATAATAGTGTATTTCTCAAGCTATGTGTAAAAATCTATTTATTTTACAGTCTATCCCTCACATGTTCTTGGTAATCCAAATGATATGAAACATGATCTAGACTGAGCTCAACCTTATATTAGCTATAAGCCCTTGAGCAAGCCTTTGAGATAGTTTACTCGCTTGCAAAACGGGTAATATCTTGTTACATGGTTTTTTAAAACTATAAAGTAATTGCTTTATTAGTGAAAGTTCTTATAAAGGAAAAGATGATATGAAAATATATGATCTAAAAGTAATGAAATTCAAGAGCAAAAATTAAATATCCAGCAATTAAATTTTCACTGATGGTGACAATAAAACCTAAAAGTTCTTTCCATACCTAAAATGTGCTATTCCATTGGTTAAAAAAATATTTTAAGACATATTTTTGTCCTGATCATGACATTAACATACAGAATAATATTCAAATATGTCTTGTTTTTGAATACTACAGAAGGTCTACTGTAGTGGATGGAAATTTAACTAAAACTAATGAAGGGTCATATCTTTAAAAGACATATTGCTGTTGAAAAATATGGTCAAATCACACTGCCTGACTTTTTCTGTAAATGGGTTAAAATTTACACACCACTGGAGATCTGTTTAAGAGCATGTGGGTTAAACACACTGAATCTCCATCCCAAACACAGTAAGGCAGCTACAAGTCAAACATAATGACAGTGCTGATTAATTAGATACTCCTACCCCCAGTACTTCAGAGTGATTTATGGAGACACATCTCTAGCCTGATCCATTGTGCTGACTGGATTAATGGAGTGAGCTAGAAAAATTCACTGGCAACAGTATCTGGAAGCTCAGCAAACATTAACCCTTGGAGTTTTCTTATCTACCCTATTGACGGAATATTAATTATGACAAAACATACATGTCTCACCTAATTATCTTTTGATAGCTTGGTTTATATTTGATATATAAATATAGATGTATGTATTTTATGTGGAATATTTGGATATATTGAAATTCCTTGCGTTAGAAAGAAATTACACATAAACATTTAAGAAGAACAGAATTAGATTAAGTTGTGTGTCCATTATGGAAAGGACACTATGTAAGCATATCTTTTTCCTCTTAACCATATGCTTAGAGACATAGACATTTGTTACAGGGTAAAAAGAACATAAAGATTCTTTTCAAACAAAAAACATTCCCATTACATTAAGAAATTATCAGAGTGTAGGTTGCCTGGTAGTAGTGAATTTTGGAATAAAGAGAAATTCTGCTTGGGGGTAAAAAGACATCACTGATATATAAGCAATTAAGTTAGAAATATTCTGAAGTGTGCCTAACCAGAAGTGAGCATATCAGCACATAAATTGCTTTTGGTGTATATAAATGAAGTATCATATATTATCTGAATCTCAAAATTAAAAAAAACTATTTGGAGCTAACACTGAAATCGAACCTTTCCTAAAGAAACAGTTATGAGATATATCAGTAAGTTCAGCTTTAGTTACTTTTGTGGTATTGATCCATCCCATTAACATTTGTTATACATGTATCATGTTAAACATCTGAAAACACAATTTTTAAGTAGACTTGGTTTAAAGTTCTCTGTGTAAAAACTATGTCTTTCAGTTAGGAACAAAACCTAAAGCCAAGTAATAAGTTCCAATCAAGCAGCTCTACCTTGCACTGAGACCAAATAAATAAGTTAATTATTAAAATATTTGTAAAAGCTAAGTTAGCATAACAGTACAGTAAAGATAATATAAGGAAGGTTGTCAAACTTTGGATAATTTAAAGGATACTTACCTCTATGGCGACTCAGGGCTCATACTTAGAGGAATTAGTTTGTTGTGGATTTTCTTCATTCTAATGATGGTACAAAAGAAAGGAAATGCAAAACTGACTAAATCTAAGTTCATAAATTTTTATTGCCCAAGTCATCAAAAATTGGAAACTTAATATCAGGCCTTAATGCCCATATGTATACCATGCCTCATGAAACCAATATGTTAGATCAAAGCTGCTGTCTTAAATTTGCCAAGTTGGAGTTACTGACAAGTCTGCCAGAATGGCCCTAAGTCAGTGGTTCTCATCTGGGGGCATTTTTGCTCCTTAAGGGGAAGTTTTCCAATGTACAGAGATGTTACTGATTGTCCAAAGTAGAGTGGTGCTCCTGACCACTGGCGGGTAGAACTCAGCTGATAAATATCCTAAAATGCACAAGATGGCCTCCCACAACAAAATTATCCAAACCCCAGAGTCAATAATGCTGAGGCTAGAATAATTTTAACTGAAGCTTTCAAATGAACTTATTAATGGTGAGAATCACATAAATGAATAATGTTAAAGCTTGCTGATCAGCTATTATGAAAGGTGTTATTATCACTTAAAAATCCAAGAGTACCCTGGAAATTGGCAAAATGAGCATAAAACTATTAATGCTCTCACAGGGTGCCATCATTAAAACAGCCTTGAGATATTAGGAAGCCCTTAAAGTGGAACACAGACTAATCAATCAGTTCATTAATAATATTCCCGATGTGAAACTTTTGAATTTGAATAACTAGAACTTATAAGCCCATATATTACTTAAGAACATTATTGAGTACCAGAAGAAAAGTTTTTATGTTGTTTAATAATGCTGACACTATGAATAATATTTAAAGAAGAAATTAATAACCCTTCTCATGCAAAGTATTGTAAAATACCACAAGTTAATGGAGTAAATATCTCAAGTGGAATATATGACTGAAGATAAAATTGTGTATGAGATCAAAAAAGTTTCAGTTTGGGGCATCTGGGTGGCTCAGTCCGTTAAGTGGCCAACTTCGGTTCAGGTCATGATCTCATAGTTCATGGGTTCAAGTCCTGCATTGGGCTCTGGGCTGACAGCTAGGAGCCTGAAGCCTGCTTCGGATTCTGTGTCTCCCTCTCTCTCTCTGCCCGCCCTGCTCACGCTCTGTCTCTCCATCTCTCAAAAATAAATAAATATTTTAAAAAAGTTTCAATTTTATTTTTATTAACCAGAACATATTCGGGTCCAACTGCTCATCTCTTACATCATTCAAAGGCTCTATTTACCAGAAAACAGACTCCAGAGTAAGTGACTTCCCCTCTAAATCACTGCAAATAAGCAATTTGAGAACTTTCCATGACTCCTATCTTCAAGCCCTTGAACTTCAACATTACGATTTTATTATTAATAATAATTACAGCCTTTGCAAATGGTTGTTTCTCACTTAGGAAGGTTTTTTATGTTACAAATGTATTTAAAAAGCTGGCAAGGATGTGGAGAAACGGGCACCCTCCTACACTGTTGGTGGGAATGTAAACTGGTACAGCCACTCTGGAAAACAGTGTGGAGGTTCCTCAAAAAACTATCACTAGAACTCCCCTATGACCCAGCAATAGCACTGCTGGGGATTTACCCAAGGGATACAGAAATGCTGATGCATAGGGGCACATGG
>CM053572.1:109051149-109072136 GCA_028646485.1 Cryptoprocta ferox | reverse complement strand
TAATGGTGTCCCTCGGTTTCTCTTGTTGTACCTTTGATTATTTTATTTACCTGGTCAGTGATATTTGGGACTCTCCACCATGTATACTTTAGCTTGTTTTTTGAGGTATCCCTGAAAAGGAAACAGACTAGCATACAGTGAACAAAAGCACGCAAACGCACAGACAAATCAAACAAACAAGCAAGCCAAAAGGGGAAAGGAAGTAAAGGAAAGGAAAGGAAAGAAATGAAAGAAGAGAAGAAAAGAGAGAAGAAAAAGAAACTAAAACAAAAAGAAAAAGAAAAACAAGGTGGGGACAGAGACAGCAAATGTCTGTGGGCAGTCTAAAAGCATATAAGCAGCCAAGAGGAGAGATAAGAATATGCTACGGGAAATATATCTGGATGGCAGCAGAAAAGAAGGAGAAGCAAAGAAGAAAGGAAAGAAAAAAAAAAAAGACAACTCCCTTGTGAGGATGGGCGTGGTCTGGCATCAGGTCAGGTCTTGGGGGCTGCTCTCTCCGAGGCCCCGCCTTGGTGGTTGCGGGGAGAAGTATGGCGCAGCTTCAAAGCTTTGCCAGAACCAAGCTTTGCAAGCCGCCCTTCTGAGTCCAATCTCCCTGTGCCGCGGGGGAGCCAAACTGTATTCTCCAAGCTCCGCCTCACTTTCAAATCCCAGTCCGTGCAGTTCCACGTTGTCACCGGGGATGAGATGCGTTCCCGCTGGCATCCGGCCTCCCGTCCCGGCTCGCGCCGCCCTTTTTGCGGAGCCGCTGCTGCCGCCGCCGCCACTGCCGCTTTTCAAGGCTCCTTTCTCCGCGCCGCCGCTTTTCGCACCACTGCCACCTTTATCTGTGCCGCCGCTGCTCCCGGTGCGGCTTGGAGTGGATGCCGCTGCCGCTGCGCCCAAGGAAGAATTCGCCGGCCAGATGGGACGGATTTCTCTCCCGGCGCTCGGCAGTTATATATGGGGAGACGGGCGAGCTTTTCCTCCCTTAGAGATGGTTCTAGGTGCGTTTTCCATCTCTCTTTCTCTTCCCCTGGTCTCTCCAGGGCATAGCACCCTCTCCCTGTGTTGGGCTCGGGGGCTCCTTCCCCCTGCACCACCGGGACCCGCCCGTCCCCTAATTTCCCAGATCACAGTCACTCACTCAGGCATCTTTGAGGTTGTCTTCTTTCTGGCATCTGTCTCTTCTTTCCCCCACCTGCAAATCCGAGTTTTATCCTTCAGCCCTTCTCAGTTCAATCCATACGGGTGTGCGCAGATTACAGAGCTCCCTGCTTCTCCATCATCTTGCCCGCTCTCCTCACCGGATTACATTTTTTAATTTATAAAAATCATTTTGAAAGTATGACTCTAGGAGAAGTATGGCTCTAAGAACTTTATATGTTAAAGATAAATATCACATGTACAATCCTACATATTATAAAAGGGAGGAGAGGACATCACTATATTACTCTAGACTAAACGGTACTTGAAATCAGCAATAAACTTGTCTAAGTCAGAAACTTAGATCCTTTATAGGTACTTCTTTTTCCTCACTGCAAAATAAACACAAATATACATACAACAACAACAACAGCAGCAGCAACAACAATAGCAACAACAAACAACCAGAAAATAAATTGGCTGGACTGTGTGGAATTTATTGTTACAGTTCTTTACTACCAAGAGCATTGGAAACTCTAACTTAATACTCTAACCAGATCAGCAAATACATGTTAATTCATGTCTGCCATTAATGAAATTATTGGTGTTGCCTGTTTATTTGTAATCTTTCCTTACACGTAGTCTATGCAGTATATTTCCCCAGACGATTTTTTCTGGAAATGCTGATTTCATTTCATTCCTTCTTCTGCTCTAAACATTTATAGCTTATTGTCTGTGTGATCTTGAAAAAGTTGCCTTTCCTGATTTTCTGTTTCTTCATCAGCAAAATCTCTTGTAAGGGTTTAATGAGATAAATTACATGAACATTACAGAAGCCAAGTAAATGTGAGCTTTATGTAAATCTGAAATAGTTCTGTTTCAAAGAGAAGTATATTAGCCTGGCTAATAAAAAATTCAAACAGGTAGTAATCCAATAGAATTTGAATAAAATGTATTAATTTGCATTATAATGGTGTCTTGTAGATACCTTTTTCCCATTTTTCTAACCACTGATTTTGATACTGTTTCCAGATTAATTTTCTTAAAGCAATATCTCTACAAGGGCCAATTCTCTGTATAAAACCTTTCCATGGTTGCTTTTAAATTGCTTAAGAAATGAAGACAAACTCTTATCAATTGTATTTAAGGCCCTCTATAATATAATCCAACTCCATCTTCCATCTTCTCTCCATAGAATTTAATACTTGGAGCCAAAATGGACCACAGGCTGCCCTCAAATACTCAGTATTTTCCTGCCTTTTCTTATATTCCTCCTTCTCTGCCATTTGGATCTGTTGAAATTCTGCTGAAAAAATTTCTTAATAACTACTTGATGAATTGAAGGAAAATTAATGAACTAACTATAATTTGTTCTCTATGTCTATAAGATAATCTGTTATATTTCCTAAAGATTTGCAATCCATTGACTCTGAGTGAAAATAAAATTCAGTTTAGTATTTTAAATTGTTTTTTTTTTTAAATTATTTATCTTTGAGACACAGAGAGAGACAGCGCGAGCAGGGGAGGGTCAGAGAGAGAGGGAGACACAGAATCTGAAACAGGCTCCAGGCTCTGAGCTTGCTGTCAGCACAGAGCCTGACGCGGGGCTTGAACCCACGAGCTGCGAGATCATGACCTGAGCTGAAGCCGGACGCTTAACCGACTGAGCCACCCAGGCGCCCCCAGTTTAGTATTTTAAAAAGTTCAGAACTTACTTTTGGAGTTATTGACTAACCATTTAACTTTTCAGCCAGTTGAGCCTATATCAAAAAGACATGCCAATTACTAATGTGTCACTTCACACTTTTCTAGAACTGCCTTGGAGTCCATTTACTGCTATCAATAAATATATTAAATACATTAATAAATTAATAAGTATATTAAATATATTAATAAAAATACTGCACTTATTTTCATATTGAGGGTTATTTCTGACCAAAAGTGTTCCTAATAAAATAATCCAAGTTGAAAGCAATTGTTAACTCTAAGGGATTTAAGGGCATATAGAGAGGAAATCTCATTTTCTCATTTTACCTACTTCTGTATTTTTATAATGATTATATAAAAAGTTTTTGTGATTAAAAATATTTTAAAAAGTGAACATAACACAAAGGAGGGTGACCATTCAGAAACACTGAACCAACATAAAACACTGATACTAACTCTTCTCATTGAAAGCAGAATGGCCTGCAGAAAAATGAACCTGGGCCACTTTCTTACACCATACACAAAAATAAACTCAAAATGGATGAAAGACCTAAATGTAAGACAGGAAGCCATAAAAATCCTAGAGGAGAAAGGAAGCAAAAACATCTTTGACCTTGGCCACAGCAACTTCTTACTCAACACATCTCTGGAGGCAAGGGACACAAAAGCAAAAATGAACTCTTGGGATCTCATCAAAATAAAAAAAACTTCTGCACAGTGAAGGAAACAATCAGCAAAACTGAAAGGCAACTGACAGAATGGGAGAAGATATTTGCAAATGACATATAAGATAAAGGGTTAGTATCCAAAATCTATAAAGAACTTATCAAACTCAACACCCATAAAACAAATAATTCAGTGAAGAAATGGGCAGAAGACATAAATAGACATTTTTTCAAAGAAGACATCCAAAGTCACAGTATACAAAATCAATGTACAGAAATCGGTTGCCTTTCTATATACCAATAATGAAGCAAGAGAAAGAGGAATAAAGAAATCAATCCCACTTACAATTGCACCAAGAACCATAAAATACCTTGAAGTAAACCACACCAAAGAAGTAAAAGATTTGTATGCTGAAAACTATAGAAAAATTATGAAAGAAATTGAAGAAGACACAAAGACATGGAAAAACATTCCATGCTCATGGATTGGAAGAACAAATATTGTTAAAATTCCAATACTACCCAAAGCAATCTACACATTCAATGCAATCCCAATCAAAATTGTAGCAGCATTCTTCTCAGAGCTAGAAGAAACAATTCTAAAATTTGTATGGAACTGCAAAAGACCCCTAATAGCCAAAGTAATACTGAAAAAGAAAACCAAAGTGGGAGGCATCACAATCCCGGACTTTAGCCTCTACTACAAAGCTGTAATCATCAAGACAGGATGGTATTGGCACAAAAACAGACACACGGACCAATGGAATTGAATACACAAATGTATGGCCCACTAATCTTTGACAAAGCAGGAAATAGTATCCAATGGAAAAGAGACAGTCTCTTTAGCAAATGGTGCTGGGAGAACTGGACAGCAATATGCAGAAGAATGAAACTGGGCCACTTTCTTACACCATACACAAAAATAAACTCAAAATGAATGAAAGACCTAAATGTGAGACAGGAAACCAACAAAACCCTAGAGGAGAAAACAGGCAACAACTTCTTTGACCTCGGCTGCAGCAACTTCTTACTTGATGCATCTCCAAAAGCAAGGGAAATAAAAGCAAAAATGAACTATTGGGACCTCATCAAGATAAAAACTCCTGCACTGCAAAGGAAACAATCAAGAAAACTAAAAGGCAACCAACAGAATGGGAGAAGATATTTGCAAATGACATATCAGATAAAGGGTTAGTATCCAAAATCTATCAAGAACTTACCAAACTCAAGACCTGAAAAACAAATAATCCAATGAAGAAATGGGCAGAAGAAATGAACAGACAGTTCTTTAAAGAAGACACCCAGATGGCCAACAGACACATGAAAAGATGCTCAACCTCACTCATCATCAGGGAAATGCAAATCAAAACCACACTTAGATACCACCTCACACAGTTCAGAGTGGCTAAAATTAACAACTTGGGAAACAACAGATGTTAGCAAGGATGTGGAGAAATGGGAACCTTCTTGCACTGTTGGTGGGAATGCAAACTGGTGCAGCCACTATGGAAAACAGCATGGAGGTTCCTCAAAAAATTGAAAATAGAATTACCCTATGTCCTAGCAATAGAACTACTAAGAATTTATTCAAAGAATACATGAGTGCTGATTCATAGGGGCACATGTATCCCAATGTTCATAGCAGTGCTATCAACAATAGCCAAATTATGGGAAGAGCCCAAATGTCCATCAACTGATGAATGGATAAAGAAGATGTGTTTTATATACACAATGGAATACTACTTGGCAATGAGAACGAATGAAATCTGGCCATTTGTAACAATGAGGATAGAATTGGAGGGCGTTATGCTAGGTGAAATAAGTCAGTCGGAGAAAGACAGATATCATATGTTTTCACACAGATGTATAATTTGAGAAACTTAAAGAAGACCATGGGGAAAGGAAGGGGAAAAAATAGTCTCAAACAGAGAGGGAGGCAAACCATAAGACACTCTTAAATACAGAGAACAAACTGAGGGTTGTTGGGGGGGGACAGGGAGAAGGAGAAAATGGGTGATGTGTCTTGAAGGAGGGTGCTTGTTGTGATGAGCTTACATACATCCTATGTAAGCAATCAATCATGGGAATCTACTCCCGAAGCCAAGAGCACACTGTATACACTGTATGTTAGCTAATTTGGCAATAAATTATATTTAAGAAAAAATGAGTCCACAGCCACTTTTCTTGCCCTTTGACTTCAACATTCTGCCTCTCCTTCGTGTCTTTTTTCCTAATTCTCCATGAACTAACTCTTCCCCTTCAAAATATTGTCTTAACGGTATAGTTTTTATTTCCTCATCTTTCTGTTTTGTTCTTTTTTTAAAAAAGCAATTTAAAGTACAATATTTATGCCTATAACATATTAGAGAAAAATATATACTTCCTAAGAGAAGGGCTTGATTAATTTGTAGAGAGTAAAGGCACCAGAGAATCCACCGCAGAAGAAATAAACATTAAGAGCATTATCTACACAAAGATATAACCGCTCTACTGATTTGTCACTTTAGATTCATCTTGTTTTGAACTTTATATGATTGGAATTGTACAGTATGTACCTTTGGCTTCTAGCTTTTTTTGCTAAAAATTGTGTTTGTGAGATTTATCCATATTGCTTTGTGTAATTATAGTTCATTCATTTTTGTTGCTAGATAGTATTCCACTATACCATAATTTATCCATTTTATTGTTGATGGATATGTAAGTCTCGTTATTTGGTCTATAAATTAATGAATAATGCTGCTATAAATAGTTTTAATACTGTCTTTTGGTAAGTATACATGCATATTCTTATTGGGGGTGAACTTAGGAATGGAATTGCTGGGTCAGAGTATTTGTCTCTCAGCTTTAGAGAAATGTTAAATTAGGAGAGTATGAGAATTCCAATTGTTCCTCAGTTTTTCTGGTACCTAGCATTGTTAAATGAAAAAAGAAAACATTTGTATGTCAATTTATTCATATCCCAGTAAGCTGGTTTTAACTTTAATTTCCTTGATTATTAATAATGTTGGGCACTGATCCATATCAGCCATTTGAATCCCCACTTTTGTTAAGTACCCATTTGCCCACTGGGGATGTAGGTAAGATGGTTTTGTAGTGTGCTGATTGATTTGAGGAATTTTAATATATTCTAGATTCAGGACCTTTATTAAATATATATATTACAAATAATTTCTCCCACCCTGTGACTTGTCTTTACTCCTATAATGATGTCTTTGGATGATAGGTAGTTTTTGATTTTAAGGAAGTCTAATGACTGATCCTTCCTTTACATTTAGTTTGTTATCCTATTTATTATCTATAAAGCAATGAAGTTATTCTACTATTTAAGCTTTTGCAGGCTTTATTCTTTTACATTTCATACAAGCTCTGTAATCCACCTGGGGTGTGTGTGTGTGTGTGTGTATGTGTGTGTGTGTGTGTGTGTGTGTGGTGTGAGTTAGGAGTCACGATTTATTTTTTTCATTTAATATCAAAAGCTTCATTTATTGAAAAGTTCATCCTTCCCTTGTGAAACTGTAGAAGCACATTTGCCATATATCATTTAGCAATACACATGTCAGTCTGTTTCTGGACTCCACTCACTTCCATAGATCTAACTGACTATCTTGGCATCAGTTCCATGCTGTCTTAATTTCTGAGTTTAGAGTAATTATTAATATCGGTAGAATATATTTTTATATCTGCTATTTTGTTTTTCTTCAAGATTGTCTTTTGTAGCCTTTACAGTCATATATAGGTTTTAGACTCATCTTGTCAATTTTTACTAAAATAACTTGCTGAGTATGTGAGCAAGCATTTTATTTAATCTATAGATTTTGTCTACAGAGTATTGACTGTAGACCATGTCCATAGATTATTCAGCACTTTCTAAATACATAATTATATTAACTACAGATAATAATCATTTTATATCTGCCTTTTTATCACTATATATGTTATTATTATTCCCATACTATTGCACTGGCTAGGATTTTCAGGACACAACTGAATAGGAGTCATGTCAGTCTCCTTGCCTTGTTCTCATGTGCTGGGGGAAGGCTTTCACTTATTTGTCATTAAATATGAGGTCTGCTACATGCTATAAAATTTAATAGATTATAAGTATTTTCTTCTATTCCTAAATTGCTTAGACTGTTTTAAAATCATGAATGGCTATTGAATTTATCAAATGGTTTTTCTGCTTCCATTGAGTTATTCATATGTTTTTTTCCCCTCTTATGTCAATGAATTAAATTAAATTAATGAACATTTTAATATAAAATCGAACTTGAATTTTTGGAATAAATTCCATTTTCTTGTTTCTTTATATCCTTCTAAATATATTGCTTAATATATTAATATTTTGTTTATAATTTCATCTGGGTTTGTGAGAGTTGCTGATCTAAAATTGTCCCTTCTTTTAATATTCTTTTCAGATACTGATATCAAGTTTGTGCCAGACTTAAGAAAATTAGTTGGGAAGTGTTTCCTTTTGTTTTATTATTTGGAAAAATTTTGTTTGTATTTTGTTAGTTCACGCTTATACGTTCTCTGAAAAAAAAATAGTTAGATTAGTGTTACACCTTCAGTACATGTTTGCAAGAATTCACCTGGAAATTCTAGGTAAGCTTTCTTTATGATAAATTCTCAGTGTCTGTGATAAATAATGGATTATTTGAATTTTTTACTTCTTTTTCTTGTTGCTTAGGGTAAGTTGCTATTTTTTTCTAGAATTTTTTTTCTTTCATCTACATTTTGAAAGTTATTTGCCTAACCCTGTTCTCTTTTACCTACTATTACCTGGAGGATCTGTAAGATATCCACTTTTTCTTTCCTGTTATCAGTAATTTGTATGTATGTCTACACTCCATTTTACCTGCATGCCGTAAAATTCTAGGTGTGATATTTTCATTATCATTCAGCCCAAAATATTTTATAAAATTGATTGAGTTTTCTTCTTTGATGCATAGGTAACCCATAATTTTATTGCTTAATTTATAAATATTTGAGAATTTTATGAGCTATCATTAGATTCTTATGTCTAGCTTAACTCCTCTGTAGTCAAAGAAGGTACTTTGCAGGGTTTTTAATCATTTGATACATGTTGTGATTTGCCTTATTGTCTAGGATGTCAATTTTGGATATTGAATCTACCTTAAAAAGATGAATATATGAAAAAGATGATAATATGTATGTTCTTTTTAATGCCCTTTATTGCATTTTCTGAACATCTGTGCTTCAGTCTCTGATTATTTTCCTCTCCTTAGCATGTCTTCCAGTGTGGGTCTACTGGTAATATATTATTTCAGCTTTTGGGGGTTTTTTCCTCAAACATCTTTATTTCACTTTAATATTGAGACATTGGATTTAAAGTCCTACTAGGCAGAGGTTTGTTTCCTTTCAGCACCTTAAAAATGTCATTTCATTATTTTCTGGCTTCCATCATTTCTCATGAGAAGCCAGTTGTCAATCCTGAGATCACTGAAAGGTAGTGTGTGTGTGTGTGTGTGTGTGTGTGTGTGTCTGTCTGTCTGTAGCTGCTTTTAAGTTTTTTTTGTCTTAGATCTTGATGTCCAGTAGATTGCTATATACATCTAACTGTAGTGTCAATTTTGTATTTCCTGGAGAGCTTCTTAAACATATGACTTCATGATTTCATCAGTCCTGGAAAGTTCTGCCTCATTCTTTCTCTTTTTTCCTCTCATTCTGAGACTCCAATTGTATAGACATTATAATTGTTCATCTGGTCTCACATATCTTTTATGCTATTTTGTACATTTTCATCATTTTTTCACTCTAGCCTCATCCTGCATGATTTCATCTGACTTCTCTTTTTGTTTACTAAGCCTCACTTCTGCTCTATCTAATCTGATGTTACATCCATCTATTTAGTTCTTATTTTATTTTATTTTTTATTTTTTTATGTTTATTTATTTTTGAGAGAGAGACAGAGCATGAGTGGGTGAGGGGCAGAGAAAGAGAGAGAGAGAGAGAGAGAGAGAGAGAGAGAGAGAGAGAGAATTCGAAGCAGACTCCAGGCTCTGAGCCGTCAGCACAGAGCCCAACACGGGGCTCGAAATCACAGACCATGAGATCATGACCTGAGCCAAAGTCGGATGCTTAACTACCCAGGTTCCCCAATTTAGTTCTTAATATTAGATATTGTTTTTTCAAATATTTATAATTTATTTTTATGCTGTTTTAAGACTTTCTATTTTGGCACTTATTCTTTTGAGCATGTTAATCATAGGTATTTTAAATCCATATCTGATAAGGGCTCCTGAATGGCTCGGTCTGTTAAACTGACTGGTTTCGACTCGGGTCATGATCTCAGGGCTTTGTGGGTTCGAGCCTTGCATTAGGCTCTTTACTGGCAGTGTGGAGTCTGCTTGGAATCCTCTCTCCCCCACTCTCTTTGCCCCTCCCCCACTCACATTGTCTCTGTCTCTCTCAAAATAAATAAATTTAGAAAATAATAAATCCATATCTGATAACTTCAAATATCTGGATTATAAGTTGTTCTACACTTTTTTTTCTTCATTGAGCTTGGGTCACTTTATCCTCTCTCAATAAATGGGTTACATCCATTTTTTTCCACAATGACAATCAATGCTAATAAACACCTTGAAATATGCCTTCTTATTCCCATAAATAATAATTTAGAATAAGTATAAGTACAGTAGAGCTGCTAAATAAAAATATCACACACATTATAGCTTTTCTAGAGACTGATTTATTATTTTCCATAGAAATTGTACTAATTTACATTCCCACCAACCATACAATATTTCCCATTTTTTCCATAATCTCAGCAACATTTGTTTTTGTCAGACTTTTAAATTGCTGATCTAATATGTGTGATATATTTTTATTATGGTTTCTCTTCAATTTCTGATACATTCTTAATAATTATTGTTTCTAAATATTGTGTTTCTGCTTCAAAACTGTACAGATATATTCACTTTGGTTAACATGTAACTAAATGGATAATAATCACTAAAACAATCCTGAAATATTTTTATGTTGTTCATGGTTGTACAAATTTTATTAAATTTGCTTCTTTTATTTTTATTATGGATTGTATTTTGCCCTAAGCCACTAAGATGAATCAATAGCTCAAAATTGGTTTATTGAAAGGAAAAGTAGGGCCAAGAATGACAACAAAAATACTACCCAAAGCTAACTTTGAAAATACAGAACAGGTACATAGTATAAATTTAGAATCTGATTCAGTATAATACATCGTAAATAAATCCAAAATGTAAGGGCTTACATGAATGGACAAAAAGAAGAAAGAGTGCTAACAGGAATCATAACCTCTGAACATTAGATTCTGAACATTAGGATTGTCATTCCATTTTCCCCTTTCCTCCATTGCCTTGTCTGATTAGATAGGGCATCAGTATTTTTGAACAGTGATGCAAATAGATAAATTGTCAAAAATTTGGATTTTTAAAAAATATTCTTTATTCTACATTCACTTTTCTCTACCAGATTCTAAGGCGGTAGTTGTATTTAAGTACTTGCCATTATCAAAATTTTATAGATATGATTACCATTAAGATTGTGAAAGCAAAAAATAAACAATGTTTTTAAATCTACTCATTGTCTTCTTGAGTTATTATTCCCCATGAATTATTTTGTTTAATCTAGAAAATGATGAAACTATTTTGATGCAAGTAAAAGAAAATTACTTCACATATTTCTTCTATATGAACCTTTCTAAGTCTACATATATAGAAAGCAATAGATTTATTATGAAACTATTTCATCTGAATTTATTCTGAGGCCTCTAACTGGATATGAAGTGGAAAAAAAGTGATGCAATGTATTTTAAATTTGAGATTATTTTGAATGATTTACCTTATATTGGGCATTCTTTAAATACCTGTAACAAGTACACAGTCATCTTCCCCTCCTTCTGAGCCAGTGCTGAGTAATGTCTAAAGATTTTTCAGAAGCATGTAGGGTTTACATGCTGAAATCTACTTCTTATTTTCATGCTCCCTGATTTCACTTGATGTGTTCCTTGGCCTTCTTTTCAAGTGTATTTGTTTGTGTTGGGCAAGAAGCCAGTGGAATTAGTGTATGGAAACCAGGTAGCTGTCAGAAGGACTGTGGCAGCATGTCTAATTTTGCTATATTAAACTTGTCACAAAGCGTTAAGTAAGAGATTACAGGAAGTATGCATAGAGCACATGGTTTATAACTTACTAAACTTGTAGTATTGGGAACAAGCTAAAACCTCTCTTTTATCTTCTTTTCCATTTGGTTTCACCAATCTCTTTAAACCACTACTAGAAGAATGGGTGAAACTATAAAAATATTTCATGACCACAAGAAAGCTCATTCCCAAGTAATAGCCATACCAACAGTTAGTCAGAAATACTTGAGAAGCTAACAAGGATTTTCTTTTCAATCCACACAAATATCTATTTCATATGCCATGAAAGTATCATGAATCCTTATAATTGCAGATGTCCAAATATATTTTTAATTTCCTAGAAATCAGATTCTTTGTATAGCTAGCAGTTTCTGCTGCAGAAGCCAAAGGACATCCTAATACATTTTTTTATGACAGAAACCCTTGAGCTTAGAACTAAGTAGTACTTGTTATTTTTTTTTCTAAATGAGCACAAGTGGATTTAAGTATTATGGTGCCTGAAGCATATATGATTTGGAGTATACTAATGAAAAAAAGAGAAAAATAATTTACTAATTCAAATTAGATACAAGAGTGAAAATGTAGAGTATGAAAGAAATCACAAGTTACAAAGTATAAAAAGCAGAAAAACATAACAAAAATTGCAAAGACAACATAATATTTTTTGAAGTAGCTATCTACATATCTATGATCATGTACTTTGATACTTACTATTTGACAGGCTCTATACTATGATCTTGGAATGGCCACGGCTCACCTTGTTTCCCCCAAGTTTTTCAGAGGTCTTTTTCACCCTTCAGAGTCTAACATATAATAGGTGCAAAAATATTTGTAAAATGATAGTGGTCTAAGGAATGAATTAAAATTTAAAAAGATGACTCTTCTGTCTTACTACCTTATAAATTTATAGGTTTGTCAAGGCCACAAAGAATAACTAAAACAACCAAAACATTGTGAATTGGATTAATACATGACATTTTGCATGATATGAGGAAGAATTTTTCTGTACTGGGAAAACAAAAGCTAATGAAGACATATTATTGAAGCCATTTAAGGTAATTTAGCCTCTGAAGAAAAAATGCTGCAAAAAGCAAAATGATTGCATGACCCCCTTTTCAATAATGTGTTTGCTTTTTAAAAATATGATGGAGGCCAGAGTCTCCAATCTCCACACAGGAATCCTGAAAGCAAATGTAAGATATAACAATTAGGAGCCATGAGATAGGCTTTATCCAGAAGGCAAATATTGAAAGAAATGTTCGAGTATGGAAAACTAAGTTAAAAGGTGGTCAGGTCAGTTGGAATGCAAGTAGAGGAAGTTCACTGTAGGCTACCTGAAGAGCAATGGAGAGAAGATCAAAGACACAAATGGACCAAATGGTCAGGTTTAGTAAAAACAAGAAGCAAAAGAAGCAGGTGAGGTACAGAAGGGGTGTGTAACCTTGTAATCCTAAGAGCAGAGAGGTCTGTGCTGGAAGATATGTATCTTTCAGCAATCGAACATCTCTGGAGTGGTTCTAAGTGGACTAGAGTCAGCAAAGTTCAGTCCCAGATTTGTAGATGTTAGATGGCCTTCGGTTCAGCAACGTTTGTAAGGAGTCCTTCCTCTTTGAGGTAGCTCAAAGATCTTCCAGAGGTCCAAAATGATGTGAATATTTCCAGTATTTCAGTCCATTACTATTTAAGTCATTCCTCTCACTTCTCCTCCGAGGCCAAAGCACAGAACTCTCTCAATGTTCCCTTCCTTTATAGGGTGACTAACTGCTCCAGATTGCCCAGGACTGCGAGGCTTCCTCATATGCAGGACTTTGAGTTTTAAAATTAGGACAGTCCAGTCAAACCAACATGAGTTGATAACCCTAACTGTGGGCCAAATAATTTTGCAAGTCAGCTCTAATTTCACAATGGAGTGGTGGCAGGGGCTAACTCATGCTCTGAACAGCAGACTTCCAATCTGGTGTACTTTTCATTACAATTTGTCCTTAGAAGATATTAATTTAATAAATGTGCTGCAATTTATTTTCACACTTACATTTCCAACATATATACAAAGCCCTAGACTGATAACAAAAATATATTATTTTATGCAAGAAAGATTTGGGATGCTAATATTGAGATTTTTGTTTTTATTTCACAATTGCAATTGTGTGTGTGGGTGGTGTTTAAATTATAGTGCTCTGAATAGGGCAGGATGAAATTTATTACTAGATACTCAGACACCATAGAACAAAAATTCTCATTCTGATAACTAGTCAATTTTCTTGGAGTGGCACTGCCATGGAAATTGAGCCATTGAGCTACTGAGAAAAGCATTTTCTGAGCTCTAAAGCAAAGTAGATCTTATGAAACCCATAAATTAACATTTGGAATAAGATTAATGCATCATAATCTCACTCCACTTTACAAATTCAATCCTCTATTTCACATACAGGCAAACTGAAATAATGAAGAGCATGAAAAAGCCCATCTCACCTTAAAAATGCTAAGCCTATGGCGTTGTTTATTTTATGCCAGAATTTACAACTATGTGTGGGATGCATGGCAGGAGAACTGGAAGATGTGTGGATGTCAACTTGGTCTTCTTAAGAGGTAAGAAGTAAATTATGTATTTTGAATCTACTTGGATGTGTGTAAATGATGGGGCTTAGCATTTGGGGAATCTTAGCATTTCAAATGTGAACACTGTGTTGAGATTTCATTGGGTAGTTCTCTTCTATTTCTTTGTCAATCATGTTCAGCATTGGGGGGAAAAATGCAATCCTGCACAGAAAAAGCTGCTGAAGCATTTCTGAGAGGATATGAGTTGTAAAGTGACAATGAAATATTGACTGTGATAATCCAACAACTCAGTAAGTGATGTATAGAAGCTATGGAGATTATCATATGCATTCATCATTGTGTTGACTCCTAGGTCCTCAGCATGATATATAAGGAAGAACATTGAGATGGAAGATGGAGTACCTGATTGCTAGTCTGTTCATACTGATTGAGAGTTTATTCCATTTGAGACATTTAATTAAATACTTGAATATTAATTAATTAATTAATTTTTAATTATTTACTTTTAAGTGTTTTATTTTTAGTTTTGAGAAGGAGACAGAGAGAGAGACAGTGTGAGCAGGGGAGGGTCAGAGAGGGAGGAAGACACAGAATCCAAAGACAGGCCCCAGGCTCTGAGCTAGCTGTCAGTACAGAGCGCGATGCGAGGCTGGAACCCACGAACCGTGAGGTCATGACCTGAGCCGAAGTCGGATGCTTAATGGACTGAGCCACCCAGGCGCCCCTAATTTTTTTATTTAATCCCCAAAACAGTTCTATTAAATGGTATTTCCCCAGTTAAAAAAGAAGACATGTAGGGTTAAAGAGTTTAAACATCCAGTGGCCAAGCCAGGATTCGATATCAGGCCACACAGTCTAGAATTCTTTCTCTGTAAATGAATCCCTTACTACATACTGTGAGGCTACATGTTCACCTGTCTACCCATCTTATGTTTGGTGAACATGAGATTTGCTAATCCTACAGGTTTCATAGAGATAATTTTAAATGTTGTACATGTGAAATAGAAACCTTAAAAGGCATTACAATTATTGGTTTGGAAAACAATATAGTTTTTATCAAGATGAATGAAAAAAAGCACAGTATTTATACTGTGATTAAGATTTAATTAAATAACATATTGATGTGAATGGAAACCAGACATGTAAAATACCAATATTATAACAGTATCACTTTATGGTTGTAGAATTATGAATGCTTTTTCTGAATTTTCTATAATGTGGTATTGTTTTAATGATGAAAGATATAATACATTTTCAAAATTTAAAAAAATTGACTAAGATCACTGTGGGAGAAAACCCAACATTAGAAACACATTAGAAACATAAAGTATAATTATTATTACAAGCAAGGTCCTTTCAGAAATTAAACCTATAATAGAGTCTTCAATTTCTGAAATGAAGTCTATTTCAAATGCCAGGTGAACTACAGAATTATGTTTTAGTCCACAGATTTAAAAAAAACATTATCATTAGTCCCTTTCAGTCTTACCAGTGATGAATAGTAAAGGGTGTGAGCCATTCACACATGAAGAAGTAAGCCCTCTGTAAATATTAACGACTGACAGAGCATATAACTAACACCTTTGCCTTTTTTTCTAAGACGTGCACCTACCGCCTGTTTTTGTATAACATTGGTCAGAGCCCAGAGCAGTTGTTGTGTCTGTGTGAGGTTATCATTTTCTCACAGAAAAAAATTTCATTTAATTGTGTGTGTTTAACATATCATCTTTTCTCCCTCTCCAAACCTTGGAATCATAGAAGACTCTTTGCTTGATTAATATTTCAAAGGAAGAACTGCTTGGCATTTTGTTAACCATGACTTATTAGGCTAATATCATCTTCTAATAAAAGGTTTGCCACACAGATTAAACCCTGGTGAAATGTTTTAAATCTTAAGAGGTCTGTTAAATTATATCAATGGTTTGATTATCGCACAGAAAAGTAGTTAAGTTGGACAACAAATATAAAGTGAAATGGTAGAGCAATAGACGTTTCACAACTTTATACATCTATGGTATGGTCAGCTTTGATGTGAACGCTCTTAACTGCAGTTCAGTACCACCTCTAAAGCAGTCACCTTGGGAAGCTGGTAAAATTATGTTGCCATCACTCAAAACATTGCTCTTATTTGAGCTGCTTTCATAGAACCACAGGAGGAACACCAAAAATTAAATTCTATTCCTATATAGACCCCCTTCTCTATTTTAGCTGGATTTTCTCAAACCTTTGGCTTTTTTCCAAAATCAAGTCTACCCAGGAAAAATGAAGATCCCATTTCAGCGGGTGAAGAAACTACTCTGAAGTCCAACCCAAAAGATAATGTTAAATATTTTCAATGATGTTAATAGTCTTAAAGTATATGTACAGACTCCAAAGGCAGAAACTGATGGCAGTAAACTCACTTGGAAGTTTATGTTTGATTTGTGGAGTGGACAAATGGTTGGTATAAATGCTTGTAAAAATTTCAGAAACTTGAAGTATTGACATTAAACCCCTTTGAACATATAGATATTAAGATTCCCTTTGATGAAGCATATATTGAGATTAGTTCTTATTTAAAATCCTGTATGAAATAAGTCAAATAATTGATTTATATTTAAACAAAACAAGCAATTCAGTAATATCGTTGTTAATATTCATACGATGGGTCATTCCACTTATAGATCCATGATCTGTACTACTGTCCTCTTCCCATTCCTCCATCTTGTTTCCCAAAATTTTATGAGATATTTAGGAAAAACCTACCTGAGATATGGATGAATTTACTTTTCAGAATATTTCTGGTACATCCCTGTGTAAAAACTAGTTTATGCATTAAGTACTAGAAGTGTTCATGAAAGGAAACAAACACTATTAACTGAAGTTATTCTGAATGTAATTTCTGAAGAAGTTGGGACTTAAATTGCACTTGGAAGAATTTGAAGAACTAGGAAATTTATGGATTATTGATAAAAGAGTTAACACACATAACTACAGTCTGTCCACAGAATTGTGTATATAAACCTGGGTGTCCATTTACAGATATTTGTCTTTAATTTCTTCAATATTTATGCTATCCTCAAACTTCTAAACAGAAAAGTAAAACTAGATCTATCTGACACAGTTTTCAGGGCCCAATTTAATTCTCAATTTCTTAGTAGCATTTCTCCAATTAAAGCAACTCTGATTGTCTTTCCTTCTCTAAATGCCTAATGTAACATCTTTTGAAGTCTTCATTTTGGCATTTTATTAAACATCATCTTTACACTGTCACTAGCTCTTTTATTATGTTTTCCATCTCCCCAAGAAAAATTGTAAGTTTCCAGAGAAAGATGGCTGTATTACATACTTTTTGGATTGCATAGCAGCTATCACAAGAGTATACTCAATATATACTGGCTGCATAAATAGGAATAGCCAATATGGTTGTTGTTGGCCTTTTTTTTTTTTTACTATACCAAGGATTTTGGTATGTCTACATAAATGTAGGTGAGTGAATGTGTGTGTGTGTGTGTGTGTGTGTGTACACGTGTGTTGAAATTTATAGTTTCCCGGTGTAACTTTTAAACAACAATTTAAGTGATGAAAAAAACCAAAAAAGCTCAATTAATATGACATGTATAACACATTGTAAACCATCAGCTTTACATATGTAATACTAAATATTAAATTAATTCCAATATTTATTTGCACTTCTGGGGTAAGTTGGCTTTTTTGTGCTTTTTTATGTTTATCCTATACCTGTGATAAATTATAAAGTTACTGGAACAAAGGTTGGTCTCCAATGTATAGGTAAATTTTGAAAACATGCAACAAAGTTTTCTACTTTCAAAGTGTGCTGAGAGCACTTGACGAGCTGCTGTGATCATGAGGATTAAATAGAAAAGAGACTTCTGCTCTCCTCGCTAGTGACAAAGTCAACCTGGAACCTGCCCATGCTCCACTCTTTAAGATACAGTTTGCTGATTTATCAGTTTATTTTCAGTCTATCTATCCAGAGGTCATTTTCCAAAGGACCTAGGTCATTTTCCAAAGGACCTGCTGCAGGTCATTGTTCCCTCTTCCTTACACCTGCGGTTCTGTAGTGGCGATATCAGCAGGAGGAGCACTACTGAGAATCATTCCGCAGAATTAGCTCAGGAAGTGATGGCTTCCCACAGCTGGAAGGCAGAGGCTGAGGTATGTCAAAGTGGAGAATTTCTGGATTGAGTGTTAGAGGACCTGGTTCTATTTCTGGCTTCACCATGAATTAATGTGTGACCTTGGATAAGTCACTTCACCTCCCTAGTTTTAACTTAATGTTCTATAAAGAGAGGAGATGGGATTGGGTTACTTTTGAGATCCTGTCGTGGTCTAAGACCCTATATCGCTGGTTCACAGGTGAAATTGCTCCCATAGAGAACTGAGACAGACTCTAATTAACAAAATATTCAATATGCATGAAAAATCAGTGTTGCTTTCCCTTTTTGAATGGCATAAGACCTGCACCACCCCTTTTGTTTTTCACATATCCCTTTTTGAAAATGGTGAAGCTTGGGAGCTTTTAGGAAAGAAACAGCTTATGGTTTTTCCCCATAATAATAATAATACACACAAAAAAACAAAGTGTACTAAAGCCAAAACATGGCTGCCTACTACTCTAGAATTACCAGTGACATCACAGACAACATAAATCCTCAATTCATGTATTTACATGTAAGGGTGAAGATTTAATCTTTGCTTTTGTTACTAAAAATTAGAAACAAGTATTTAAATGGTACAAAGTTGTAGGACTTGGGGATATCTTCAAAGCTTTTTCTAAATACAACTATAAAATGAATTTTTTGTGTTTAAAAAAAGTGTGCTCATAACTAGGGCACATGTCACAGTTTGACGACGACAATTTGATAAGTTTTGCCCCCTGGGAAAGGCAAATGGACTGCATCCGAGCTGTCACACAGAATGCCACATTGTGGCCCCAAAGAGGGTGCTGCTATTTGACGCACTGGAAGAGTCTCTTGTAAGAAGGCTGCTGTATGGGATTGCAATGTGATTCAAGGTTCTGGTTCCTTTTGGGTTGGGTCGGTTTTCTTATTTCTCCGTCCATCTCCCCATTTGTCATAAACATCGCCACTTCATCAGTTTGGTTAGTTGAATAATTAGTGCAAAGAAAAAACTCATCAGAATCATTTCAGACTGCTGGGAAAACCCGAGCAACGTTGGCTGTTAAAAGCTGTTAATTGCAGTTTACAAAAGAGAAATCCCTTATCTTTGAAAGTTCACTTGCTTGAGTGACTCATTCTTCCTGGGAGGGATTAATGCGTAATTAGAAAGAGATGCTAAACAATCTGATGTGCTTCCTGTATGAAAACCTTACCTTAATTTTAAAGATTCTTAACAAGGTAACATGCTAATTATTTAATGAATGATTTGTGCTGAGAACTAGAGATATGTGTTAAAATAGCAATGCTTATCGCATTTGGCACAGCTCCCAGAAATCCGTGCACCGACTGTTCTAGGTTTTGGTGCCAAAAGCCTGTTTTTTTGTTGGGTTTGTTTTCATGCCTTTGAGTGTAAACATGTTTGTCATAGTACACTGTTGGGAGGGGAAGCCAGGCAGGACCAGAGTGGGTGAGCCTGGCGATGGGTGAGGGTGGGAGAAGGACAGAGAAAAGGACCAAAAAGCATCCAATGGACATCCTACTTTTGGAGTGTGACTGCATTCTACTTACAAATACCTGGAAATCCCTGTACACCATCCTTACTAGAAGGCATAAGGAAGTTAGAGTAGCATGTGCACTCTGGAGGACGGTAACAAGGCATTGCAAGCCCAACTTCACACTTTGCTCGTCTGTCAGGGAGTTTTCTCCTTCACAACAATACCCCAATGTTTTGGTAGGCAGACTCCAGTTCGCTTAGTAAGTGAGAGGCACGGGTGGAATGCCAGGTATGTCTACAGAGCGAAGCAGTGCAGGCAGGCTGACGCCAGGAGAGAATAGGCAGGTACCTATTGGGTTACAGGATTTCTACAAATCTAATCCGCATGTAATGTGAGACTTATTACAGAGCCAGCCTCTGCGAGGGCTGTGAAGTCTGAGGCTATGAACAGTCTCTGAAGCAATGATCCCAGTTAACCCATTGAAATCCAGCCTTGCTTGACCAAAGCCAACATCCTCTTATCCTTGTAATGCTGTTTCAGGGTGATAGTGATTACAAGCTGTTTGTGAATTGTATAAAAAAAAAATCCTCAGAGTAAGATATTATTGAACTGAAACAGATATTTAATATGCCTGCAAACAGTGAATGCACAATTACAGTCACAGCAACTAGGGCTATTTTAAGGTACTCTCTATTTAATATGTCTGACACTGGATAGTCTATACATTACTAATGATGGGAATCTATAATTTATGGTACATGTTTTCATGTGATAAATTTGTTATGAAAATGTTAAATAGCAAAATTATTTATTAGTATTTAAAAAGCATCTATGTAAGGGAAACATTTATTTTTCTAAGTCATCTTCATTAATTATCATAATAAATTGATGATAACTTTATTAAGAGAAGGAAATCAGAATTGGTAATACAAATAGGAAAGAGACCCAGGTCTCAAATATTCATGATGTACGTCATATACTTTTCTTGATCATCAGCTAACAAACCTCCTTGGAAAGTGGGCAAAAGATAGTTGCAAATGACATATCGGATAAAGGGCTAGTATCCAAAATCTACAAAGTACTCACCAAACTCCACACCCGAAAAACAAACAATCCAGTGAAGAAATGGGCAGAAGACATGAAGAGACACTTCTCCAAAGAGGACATC
>CM053572.1:109003838-109050649 GCA_028646485.1 Cryptoprocta ferox | reverse complement strand
CATAATTACACAAAGATAAGAAAATTAAGACAATAGTTCTTACATTATCAATGTAATTGGGGTAAAACCCAACTGTAATCCAAGTAATTCACATTACAAGGTAATCTGAAAGCTGATTCACTAATAAATAGCATTTAATTTCAGAAATATTCCATGAAGGCATGGCTCCAAATTACTTTTATGTGGTTGCTATGTTCTCTAGGAGTTATTTATATCCATTACTGTATTCAAATACCTTGAATATACCTGCAACATTGACTTTCTAGAGTTTTATTTATTAATACAAAGATGCTAAATCAAGGATTTAAAAGCGCTGATATGAGAATTAATATTTGCTGAGCATCTTCTGTGGTCCATGTATTATTCCAATAGGTACTTTAGGTATGTTAACTTATTTATACATTTTTATGATTACTACTTTTCGGATGAAGAAAATGAGGCTAAGATCAAGTAGCCAGTGAGACACAGGTACAGAATTTAACCCAGGACTGGTCAATTCAAAGCACGTTTAGAGTGGAGCTAAATGTGGAAGATAAGATAGCAGTCCCCCAAAGAGGAGGAAAGTCTAAAAATGAAAAGAACATTAGATTTGTTAACTGGAGATCTGGGTTGAAAAATGGCTCCACTTCTTTTTTGTTTCTGAACTGACATAAATTGCTGAGTTTCTATGTGCCTGAATATCCTCCCTTTTGAGTGGGGATGGACAAGTTACATCATCATGCTTTTGTGAGACTTGATAGAACAAGTGACCACAAGTGTATGGAAGATGTGTGGTGGGTGATATTAAAGTTAGCTTAGCTCTGTGACATACCACACAAATCTCTCTCTGGGTCTTGAACCATGTGCTTTTCTATATATGTAGAGTGCATTGCAACAGTGATTCTCTATGTTGAACGTGGTGAGAGAGAAACGAGGTCATTCCCCCTTCCTCGCCCTCCCCCACTCCTGGATGAACTGCACAGCTCTGGCAGAATGTATTGAAGGAGGCTGCCTCTGAACAATATTGAGAAGTTTGCTTTTAAGTTGATCTGTGACATTAAAGCCAACCCAATCCTAAATTTGTTCACTCCCCTGCACTGCTTATTTCTTTCAAGCTATTGCTAACTTTATCCCTGTTTAACCTTTGTGTTAGATAAGCAGATGCTATTAAATTTTGGACTACTGAGTAGGCCTCTTAAAAACAGTCAGATTTTGAAAAAAGCATATACAGTGACATTCTAAGCAGCTTTTCAAAAAGCATAAAACACTGATTAAAACATAAAAGACTGATTAAAACACTGAATAGGACATTTGCAGAAATAGCATCTTTTTGATGCTGCTTCTAATCCCCAAGTTATTAACATCTTTAATATTTGGTAAAAATAAGAATTCTGTAATGTGAATGAATGGTTTTATGGGGTGATAATATCCTATATTAATTGCTTCTTTGACTTGGGTTTTAATATGGCATGAACATTTAGGCCAGATACATATTTAAAAATGCTAAAATATGTCTATAGTCAGGTATATTTCCATATTTTATAGGTTACATTTAAAATTCCCAAAGAAATGCGGCTTAGAAGACTTCATTTCTACAATAAGAAAAGCAGCATTAATGCTTATAAATTAATTTTTTAAAGAAATGCTCTAAAGATTTAAAAGCAAACATTAAAATCTTAAGAAATAGGATCTAAGGGCACCTGGGTGTCTCAGTGGGTTATGCGTCTGACTTTGGTTCAGGTCATGATCTTTTGGTTCGCAAGTTTGATCCCCATGTTGGGCTCTGTGCTCTCTCTCCCTCTCCCTCTCTCTCTCTCTGTCCTTCCCCAACTCATGCGCACGCACGCATGCCCTCTCTCTCTCTCCCTCAAAAATAAATAAATATTAAAAAATAGGATTTAAATCTGAATTGTTTAAAATTTAATTTCTTGATATATTTTCTGTGCATACTTTAAAAATGTATATTTTACAATTACTGGGTGGGTGTTTTACAAATATTAAGTTGGTGGGTAGTGTTCAAATTTACCATATACTTGTTGACTTTTTGTCTACTCATTCTACAAATTATTGAGAGGGCGGTATTGAAACCTATCCCTATTCTTGTGGCTTTATCTGTTTATTCTGGAAGTTGTAAATCTGTATATATTAGGCACATTCCTATTTAAGATTGTTATGAATTGATGCCCTTTGCATTATAAAATGATCATCTGAATCCTGGAAATATTCTTTGATCCCAAATCTACTTTGTCATATACTGATATAGTCACTCTAGCTTTCATTTTATTAGTGTAAGTATAAGGTTTTTTTTAATCTTTTAACCTATTTGTTTCCTTATATTTTAAGTGCATTTCTTATAGGCAGCATACAGTGGTCTTGAGTTTTGTATTTAATCTGACAACATCTGCCTCAGTTGTTTAGCCCACTTAAAGTTAATGTGATTATTGATATTGTTAGGACAATTAATGTGCTTATTGATATAGTTAGGTTTATATACATCATGTTTCTATTAACTTGATATATCCCATCTCTTCGTTATTTCTCCTTTTTCCTTTATCTGGCTTCTTTTAGATTGGGTACTTTGATGATGCCATTTTTTCCTCTTTGTTGGTTTATTGTGACTCTTTGTTAGTTAATTTTGTTAGGTTGTATTGTAAATATTTGACTTATCACAGGCTGCCTCCAATGGATATTATTCCATTTCATGTATAGTATACAATAATTTCTTCTTTCTTAACTCTGTTATACATTGTATTTTCATCTGTATTGTAAACTCTAAAATATATTACTTTTTATTAGACAGTTCTATTTTACAGTGATTTAAATAATACAGAAAGAGTCATATATTATTCTTTTTTGGTCATCATTTCCAATATTCTTCACTTCTTTATACAGCTCCATAAAGGATTTCATCTAGTATTATTCACCTGTATTTCATCTCATATTATTTTTCTTCTGTTTGAAGGACTTCCTTGAACGTCCCTTGCAGTATAGTTGTGCTAGTGATTAATGCTGTCACTTTTATGTGTCTGTTTTTCCTTAGTATTTTAAAGGTATTTTTGCTGAATATAGAATTCTAGGTTAACAAATTTGTTTTTCAATATGTTAAACATGTTGCTCTACTATCTGCTCATTTTTATTGTTTCCAAAGAGAAATCTGCTCTCATCCTTTTTTGTTTCTCTGTATGTAATGTCTTTCCCTCCTCCCGCCCGGCTGCTTTTAAAACATTCTATCACTGTTTATAAGTACTTTGATTATGAGGTGTCTTGGTGAAGTTTTCTTCATGTTTCTTGTGCTTGGAGTTCATTGAGCATCTTAGGTATATGGATATATTGTTTTAATTAGATCTAGAATAATTTTGGCCATTATTTGAAAAAAATTTCCTGCATCCTTGCCCTTCTTCTTCAGGGACCCCAAGCATATGTATGTTATTAGGTGGCTTAAAGTTTTCCATGAAGACACTGAGGCTATACTAATTTTTAAAATTTATTCTCTTCTGTGTTTCATTTTAGCTGGTTTCTATCACCATGTTCACTAACCTTCTCTTCTGCAATACTTAATCTGCTATTAATCACATCTATTTTTTTCACCTCATGCATTATAGTTTTCATCTCAAAAATTTGATTTTTTTATGTCTTTCCTAATCTCCAATTAACTTTTTGAACATATGGAACACAGTTAAAATAACCATTTTAGTGTTCTTGTCTGCTAGCATCCTTGTCAGGTCTAGGTCAATCTCCATAGATTGATTATTCTTCCCATTATGGGTCCTGTTTTCCTGCTTCTTTGTGTTTTTGGACATCTTTGATTGGATACCAGACATTGTTAGGTGAGAGATATTTTGCATTCCAGTAAATATGCTTTCTTATGAGAGGTTTATTTATTCTTGAGAGAGAGAGCACAGAACTGGGAGAGGGGCAGAGAGACAGAGGGAGAGAGAGAAACCCAAGCAGACTCTGTGCCACCAGTGCAGAGCCCTACACAGGGCTTGATCTCACAAACCATGGGATCATGACCTGAACAGAAATCAAGAGTTGGATCCGCAACTGACTGAGCCATTCAGGCGCCCTGCATTCCAGTAAATATTCTTGAACTTTGTTTTGAGATGCCACTAGGTTACTTGGAATAGTTCAATTATTTTGGGTCTTGTTTTATAATTTTTTTAGGTAGGCGTGGCTCAGTGCTCATTTTAGGGGTAATTATCCTTCATTTCTAAGCAAGATCTTACTGAGTACTCTACCCAGTGCCCCTTGAATTATAAACTTCTCCAGGCTGTATGGTAGAAATAGGAATTCTCCAGGCTATGTGTGAGCTGCGAGTGCTCTACTCTTGAATCATTTTAGGTGACTCTTTGCTTAGCCTTATGTAGTTTCTTTATGTACATGTGCTGATCATTACTATGCTAAATATTTAGGTAACCTCTGTAGATCTCTGAGTTTCTTTTTCTGTGTAGTGCCCTCCTCTCCAGTACTTGACCTGTGAACTCTTGCTCCCTTGATCTTCCCAGATGCTCTGCCCTGTCTCCTCAATTCAGGGAGATCACAGACTCCAAGTAGCTTTTCCTTTCCTGTGCTGTAGCCTTGAACCTCTCTCCAGATAGAAAGCTTGGACAATCATAAGGTTCACCACACTCTCTGTTTCTTCAGGATTTATGTATGTTGTTGCATAGTGTCTTGTGTCTTGAAAAACACTGCTTTATTTTGTCTTGTTATTGTTTCATTCTAAAAGGTAAACCTAGTCACTGTTTCTTCATCTTGGCCAGACACAGATAAAGCTCAATTTCTAAACCAGCCAGAGTAATTTATTAATTCTAGGAACTGGAAATGTTCTTACCAATTACTAGTTTCTCATTGAATAGTTGAGGACATTAATGCACAAAAAAATAAGTAGTGTTTATAATACCATACAACTAGTTATATTGATAGTATTAAGAATTTATGTATTCTTATGCCCATATTCTAGAATTTATCTGTATATGTTTTAGTCACAGATACATTTGAAATGAATCCCAAAGTCATATTTTTACATTTCCACTTCTTAACTTTCACATATTGTGCAGAAGCCAGAGGCTACTGTGAATCCGGTCAGAGAAGTAGAACTAGTTTAACTAATTTTTTCTTCTGGTTCCTGATCTGCCCAAACTGAAAGCAGAACACCAGAGGTTAGCCATGGAAATTGCCTCACTGATTCTCCTTCAGTCATAGTTCGAAACTAAAACAAAAACAAGAAACCTGCTATGTAAAGAGAAATCCGATGAGACCATTTATTCTAAGAGAGTTAGAAAGTTAGAGTCAATGTGGACTCACAAACAACAGGTTAATTATCAATGGCATTGCCCAAAGTAATCAATAGCTCTCCAAAGAAAGGCCCATGTTAACCTCATGGAAAAGGTTAAGGATAGATGGAAGTTGAACAAGTGAATAAGAAATTTAAGGACAATGCTCATACTCCAAAACTAGTCCTTTTATTACCTTGTTATTCCTTCAGTTCTTTCCTCTACAATACCACCCATAAAACAAACAACCTCAGAGGTACTGATTCATACCACAGATTCAATCTCTGATAAATAAACACTGGTGTTATCCCATCTCAGGTATTTATAATTTAAAGGAATAATCTTGGTAATTCTAGGGCAGCATTTCTGAAAGTGTGTGCCATGATCAGTAATAAATGGTCATGAAATTTAAAAAAATCTTCTGAGTTAAATATTTGACTTCTCAAAGTTAAGCAATTTTCTTTATTGCGGGCTTTTCAGTCTTTTAGTCACTGATGGACAAGTATACATCTCTAAGAGAGCAAATAAAATATTCATCATTTCCCATATTTGTTCATGGAGACATTATTTCAAAACTAGTATTCTATAAAACTGCTGAAAAAGTTAACCTAAGAAATAAATTCTATGGTTACTATCTGAGGTGTTATAGTAGTTTGATGGGAGTATTTTTGAGGCTAAGAATGATTTTTAAGATCTAAGAGAGTTGTCAACTTCAGTCCTTCCAAAGGTGACCTTATGAATTTTTTAAATTAGTATGCTGAATGCTATCTTTCCAGAAGGCTTGCATAGAAACTATGCTCCAACAAGAGAAATTAACAGACATTTTCTACTCATGATACTTCCCAAGCAGGAACCATTACCCCTTAATTACAGAACACTGAAATTGTATTTTGGGGAACAATGAGGAAAAACCTTAGATGGGTGGCATAAGGAGGAGGAATTAGGGGTTCATTTTCATTTCCTTCCAAACTAATTGCCTAAAGAGCTTTTTATTTCATCAGGAAGTACACTAACAAATGGCCTCCTTGACTTTTGCTAATCACTTTATTAATGCTTTAGCCAGATTTTAAAATATGCAGTAGTATTAATATCTGAGGAGAAAAACCTTTATTGTGCATAAATTACAAATTTACTATCTCAATTGCAGTTGACTTTTAATGTTTCCTTTCCAGAAAAGCCCTAGTGCATATTCTTCAGGGAGCAATTCTGCACTCTTAAGGGAATGAACTGAATGACCTAATAGGTCCTTCCATCTTTAATTTCTGTAATTCAGGAAAGCCTCATAAAACACAAGCTTCCTTTGTGAATTAACTTTTCTCTGAAAGTATTGAAACCACTTTCTTGCTCTCTTTGGAAGTACTTTAAAATGTTTAACAATATTAGAAATATTTACTGGACTTATATTGAAAAATATCAGCTAAGTTGTACTTGATGCTTCAAGTATAATTCTTCTGAAAGATACAATATATGACACATGACCTTTTCACTTCTTTTCCCGTTATAGGAGGCCATCCATTCACAACAAGAAATGATTTGGGGGAGAAAGAATCTAAAACAAAAATCAAATGAAACTAACAACTAATTAATTATCATTTATGCATAAAGTATGGTGCTAAAATATCATTGTTAAAAGAACAAAAGCATTTATCAAAACTCAATAGAGGTATTATATCCTTGTTTTAAATTTTCTGGCAAAAGTAATAAAATATATATAATAATTGTTATTGAAATAATGTGTGTTAGAGAGCATGAAAAATCCAGGGGAAACATAAGCCTTGACTTTTTACCATTAAATGTTTGCAATTTATTTAAGAGGGAAAGCAAAACCTACTGTTATAGAATAATTAGTCACAACATAATGAGTCATGAATTTTATGCATATGAGTGTTCTGTTGGAGCTATAAATGTGGGGGTATGCATAAAGAAAAATGAGTTGAAGGGTCATTTGCAACCCCTATCTCTACCTCCCAGAACTTTTGGTCAAATATCCATCAAGATTAGAATTCCTTACCTTGGAATTCAAATTTTGGAACGGTTTGGGGTTCCATGAAACACAATATTATCTGCAAAATTGTGTGTTTGTGTGTTTTTGTGTTACCAACTTTTATAACATATTCACAGGTGTTTGTGACCTTAGAATGTTTAAAGAGAGTAAATATTGTTTTAAATGGTTATAATTCTAAACTAGCATGAAAATTTATTTTAATAGCATACATTATAGCATTCAAAATAAAATATTTAGATGATATCAATAAATTAATAGTAGCCCCATTTTGTGACTTACTTGGTAGAAAATATGAACTGATTTCCAACTGCATATAGTTGAATACTTTTTAATATCATTTGATAGTGGTAAACCACATAATAACTATATTTTTACCACATATCTTCCCAAAGTTTAGATATAAAGCTACACCAAATAAACGTTAACGTTGGTATTGACTTTGGAAGGATATAGTACTAAAGAATGGCATTTCCAGGTTTAAAAAATAAGTCAATCAACAGATGATTAGATAAATAAAACATAGTATATAGATCAAATGGAACATTATTCAATCATAATAAGTAATGAAGTTCTCACGCATGCTACAACATGGATGAAACTTGAAAACATTATGCTGTATGAAATAAGCTAGAAACAAAAGGACACATATTATATGATTCAACTTATACGAAATATCTAGAATAGGTAAATTCATAGAAACAGCTAGTAGATTAGAGGTTACTAGGGAGTGGAGAAAGCAAGACTTAGAAAGTTATTGGTTAATAGGTGCAGACTTTCATTTTGGGGTGATAGAGATTTTTAGAAATAGTGGTAATGCAGCTTTGAATGTAATTAATGCTGTTGAGTTGTACACTTAAAATGGTTAAAATGGCAAATTTTGTATTATGTATATTTAACAAAAAATGTTTAAAAAATAATTAGTAATATTTTTTTTGCTTCACCTTTTTTATAAGGATCTTAGAGTTTAATTATCTTCACCCCAAAATCCAGGGGGTTATAAAACATTTATACAAGCCAACTACTCTACAGATAGTGGCATTGAGAGTAACTTGTTTTGATTAGTAACCTGTTTGTGAAAGACAAGATGAAATATTGACCAAGCTATGATGATTGGTGAAAAATAAAATAGAAGACAAGTAAGCAAAAGACCTTTGATCCATGTTAGCAGTGGACAAAGCACCACAGTTGTACCATTTTTTGGGACATTGAGCTCTTTGGTAGAAAGAGGAGAAATGATGTGATTGATGGAGAAGAAAAGATTCCAGTATAAGAATTAGGAGATCAACATTCTAGTCTTAATTCCATGGTTTCTGTAAATAGGAATTCTGGAGGCTTACTTTGTGTCTTCCTTCTCTTACTTGAAAATAAAAGGATTAGATGACTATTTTTAGGTCTCCTTCTAGCTGTAAAATTATATAGGTATCTAATTTCAGGCATTGTAAGTCAATGATAGATCACTTGTTGAAACCAATTCTTTAAAATAAAATTTGATGATTTTTAAAATCCTAATTCTTATTTATCATTGTCAGTACTGTCTAGAAATTTGACATTATCATTTGAGTCTAATAAGTTAATTTTTGTGTGTGTGAATACATTTCATAATTTAAAATAATGACTTGATTCTACCAAGATGCTCTTATGAAATGCTCTATGAAGATATTCTTCTAAGATTAGGGTATGGCATGTAAGCTTGGAGACTACAGAATATAACCAAACTATGTACCATAAATTCAATTTGTACTTTTGACCATGTTAATCTATTTGAAAAATAATTGTTGATTTTAAAACTCACTGGAAATTATTAAGTTCTGATAAAGTTAATTAAAGACTCCTCTCTTGTTATATGGCTAATATCATTTTCTTCTTTTTCACAAAAGAACCACAAAGATATCTTGGATTTTACAAGTAATATTCCTTTTAAATAGATCATCCATCCTGTGTAGCTACTATTCCTGATATTCTGTTAGGTCCATCTCAAAATCCTTCCCCAGAAAGATTCCAAAACTCTCACCAAGTTAGACAGTTGTAGAAGGTTGAAGCTAGGATGTGTTTTCAAGTTCATTGCATAGCCAGTCCATACAAGTTTTACAAAAGCCATGTGGTCTTGAGGTTGAAAGTGGCAATGGTAAGAACAATAATCCCATGAAATTTGTAAGCACAATGTTTAAAAATTTGTCCTTTGAATATACATCTTTAATGTGTAAAATTAATTATAATCATTTAAAATATTTTACCACTTTTAGATGCATCACCTTGTTTAGATCTTGGGTTCCCCAGCATATTTCTAAAAGAAAGAAGAGATACCTTCTAATTATTCTTTGATCCCACCCTAATATAGTAGCCAATAAATCACATGATAGGCATTAGTTTTGTTGTTCCTTCTTTTTTTTTCCTTCTATCTTTGCTTTGCTTAACTTCTTATAGCTATTTCTGGTAAGAAACCTCAGTGACTAAGATGAATTTGAAGTACACAAGGTATAGCAGCAGACTCACAACAACTATGGGGAAGAGCTTAACTTTTATTCATGTTACAGCAATCCCAGGATCTAGGTTCTCCAGCTTCCCAAAATGCTCTGTACCCTCAACCATATAGAGGGTTAAGCATGCCTAAATGGCCTTATAGTTATGGCGTAGGGTGGTATTTGGACTCAGGTGATCCAGTCAATAATCTTCATTGACTTACTACCTAATGTCCCAGATTTCTCCACTTTCTTAGGGACCAAAGTTTTACCTTTAAGGCCCGTGGGGATTCTTGAATCCCATTAAGTCCTCTGAGACTCCTCTATCATGGATTCCATTATGTATCTTTCACCTGGGGCACCCTACAGAAATATGGGCAGGTTTTCTATTGAGTAAACCCTAACTTTTTTTGTTCCAAATTATAGTACTCAGTTATATCCTTCACTACCATGCTTCACCTAAAACCTTAACCCTCCTAGAATATATAGTAACTGATGCAGAGTCATTGTTCATCACTGTACTATAAACAGGTATACCTAAAAATGTATCTACAGTCCTTTAAATTTTTTTAATGTTTTTTTTTTTTTTTGAGAGAGAGAGAGAGACAGCGTGAGCAGGGGAGGGTCAGAGAGAGAGGGGAGACACAGAATCTGAAGACAGGCTCCAGGCTCTGAGCTAGCTGTCAGCACAGAGCCTGATGTGGGGCTCGAACCCACAAACCATGAGATCATGACCTGAGCCGAAGCTGGACGCTCAACCGACTGAACCACCCAGGCGCCCCTGTATCTAAAGTTCTTTAAATTTGCTCTATAATAATGTTCTTTTGGTGATATAAGAAAAGGGTGAATTGTAGTTCCTGTTAGGACAAAAAAAGGTGCAAAACAATTTAGAATTAAACAACTTTGAAATAGATATTTTATTTTTCTTCTCAATTATTTTTAAGATTTTAAGTAATCTCTGCACCCAACCTGGGGCTCAAACCCACAATCTTGAGATCAAGAGTCACATGCTCTACAAACTGAGTCAGCCAGGCATCCCAAAAATAGATATTTAAAGAGTAAAAAAAAAAAAACATTTTAAGCAATTGCTTTAAATAATCCAGTAACATGTTATTGGAAAAATGTCTTAGTCATCCGGTTATATAATGCCATTAAAGAGCCTTTCCATTTTGTAGATACATTGTCCAAGGGAAACTACATTTCTAGGGACATTATCTACAAATGCTTCCCAGAAGAAAGATAAGGAAAGCTATTCTTTTTAATGTAAATATATCTTCTCACTGGTCCTCTCTTGAGCCTTACATTAGAGAATCAACAACTTTGTAAAATTCCAGATTTGTCTTAAAAATGATATGCTCAAAGGTAATCAGCTAACAAAATGATTTTATAGGCACTGAAAAAGGAGAGGGGTAAGGCAGGGAGAACACATCTTCAGCTTGCTGTGAGTACACTATGTCATCCCATCAAGCACTCTGATACAGCCTTCCTGCTTTAAAGTGAAAAAGCACAATCTGGGAAGTCTTCCAAATCCATTTTAAGAAAGAGGAAGCACTTGCCAGGATACAGGAAGCACTAAATACAGTACTAGTATTTTGTTGTGTTCTTTCAGCAAGCACTGCCAGAACTCTCCAAGAAAGTTTAGTAATGACAAATAATGGGAAATTTGAAAATTGAAATATGAAATTATCTTAGCCCAATTCCAATGAACTATTTTTCTCTGGAGGCTAATAGTAATTGTCAAATATAAAATAAAAGATTCTTAGGAATATAAAGGCATGTGTAAGTGTAAGATCTGATCCTGAGAAGTCTAATATATATGTTCATTAGTTTTAAATTTCCTGTTTAGCTTCAACAGTGTGCTTGCAATATTAGGTTTATAAGAAGTCTTAAATTGAGGTTTTGTGTTTTTACCTAGTTTCTAGCTCTTCACTTCACAGAGAAGTATCCTTGATTAAAATTTTAAATAAACAAATAAGCAATGTGGTTTTACTAGATGTTAGCTTACCTAGTTTATGATTAAATTATTTTAGTATTTTATAAAAATTTATAAATAACTATTGCATTCATTGTATTCAGTGTAATTGGGGAAATAAAAAAACTTAAAATTATAGTCTCAAAATATGGACATCTCTTCTACTTTTTTCCCCAAATATATTTATTTTTTTAGGAATAGAATTTAGTGATTCATCACTTCCATATGACACCCAGTGCTCATCCCAACAAATGCCCTCCTTAATGCCCCTCACCCATCTAGCCCATTCCCCCACCCAACACCCGGCCAGCAACCCTCAGTGTGGTCTCTGTATTTAAGAGACTTTTATGGTTTGCCTTCTTCACTTTTGAGAAAGAATTTTGATTTCTTTATGTAAAATCATCATGTACTACCACTACTATTATTATTATTTTATTATTATTGTATGTTCTTAAAAGGAAGGCCTATTGAAGTAAGTATATGTACAAAACAAGGTTAAGGGGAAAGTGAGGTTATTATCACCCCATTGAGGTTAGTGATGGGATTTTTGTCTTTCCAAACTCTAGAGTAACTGCAGCTTTTATCCATAAAATTAAGCATCAATATTTGTGTGGCCAAAGTAATTGACTTATACTCTTCTTGAAAGAAGACACATATTGCAGGCAATACAAATTAGGTAATTGTTGATTTTTTTCTAGTATCTTATGGAATTTGGAAATGGTTCCAGAAATACTAAATTTACAAAATGCCATTTAGGAAAGAGTAAAATCATCTGTAGAGAAAATAAACTCAGTAATGAAAAGTCTACATGGCTTAGCTAACATATTAAGAGGGCTAAAATTAAAGCCATCTGCATCTGCCTGAATTTTAGTCATTCTTTTATAAGTGATTTCTTACTTGATACCTTCTTCACATTCAACCTCTCACTGCAACTAGACCAGTTCAGACCCACATTACTTCATCCGCAGACTACTGCAACAGACCTGGCCTTTGTCACCTCAATCCATCTCACACAGTGCTGTTAGAGAAAACTGCGGCAACATCACCAATGTTCTTGTCACACTCTGACTCAAAAATACTCAATTACTTTACCTATTAATTTGATTCCCGTTTATCAAATATTTTTGAAAACTCTTGAAAAATAAGCCTCTACATCAACTGGTCTACTCAGTCTATATCCTGAATGCTCCTTATATTTATATTATTCATTCCCATGTGCTTGTTTACAGTTGCCCTTTCAATAATGGCTTTTATCCTGTAGACAACTAACAAAGTGACAGTAAAAATCATAGTATTAATAATAAAATATATATCTTCAATGATTTAACTCAAAGGTTACCTCTTTTATGAAGAGTTCGATGATGTGCTCTTTCCTGAACTCCCTTTAAACATCTAATGCCTATAACATTCCTATGTGCTAATGATCATCTGAATCTCTAACTGTCCTAAAAAAAAAAAGTCTAAAGGTATTATTGCTTCTTCAACTGTCTTGATATTGCTGCCCTGAGTCTTAGGATAAATGTGATGGCAAAAACAGTTTTTAGGTTGAGGCAGAGAGGGCATGTCAGAGATATTCTCTTTGATTCAACAGCTGATCACAGACATGTTGAAATGTGCCCTGACTGCCCCACAGCTGAGCGATTACGGGTTGTCTCCCTGATTCTTATTTTGACACAAACAAATGGAAAGCCAAGAAAATCCTCCACGGATTTTTTTTTTAGAACTTTTGGGAATCTATAAAGACATTCAAAAGGGCTTAAAATTAAATCCTTTCATAAGCAACTTACAAGAACAGCAAAATTTTACTCCAGCAAATCTCAATGGAAAATATTAAGCTTAGTCCTTAGAACCAAAAATGGTTTTGGGTCATGGTTGCTCATAAAATGGATTCACTGAGACAAAGTAGAGAGGTACAAATCATCTCAGGATGGTTTGAGGCATTTATTTCAATTTAGTAGCCTTCAATTTAGTAGCAGACCCGAAGCAGATTATTGGAGGGATTTTAATAAAGAGACTATTTGCAAAGATCTGAGGTTTATAGCACCAACAAGAAATGGTGCAGTACCCCAGAGGTAGCAATATCAGAGAGTCCTACCCATCTTTAGGCCTGAAGAGGTTAGTGGAGGGAGTTGTTACCATAACCTGGCAAGAGTTATATCTGTCATTGTAAGGAAGGACAGTCTGCCTAACAGGAGTTGTGGCCTATAGAAGAATACAGTAACTGACAAACTGAGGACAAACAAGGAGGAAATATAATTTCCCTGACCTTTCTCTCTTTCCACACTCCATCTTGGGTCAGAAAGACCCAAATTGATGAAGATTATAGAGTTCAACCTCTGGGGCACAGGATAAAGTGGAGAATATATCTGAAGGGACAAATAGAAAATATCCAGCATATCCCCAAAAGTCATGCCAAATGGGAACTAATAACCCCAGTCATTATATCACTTTAAGTTGAAAAAAAGGCCTTAGGGGCGATCTACTAAAACTATTTAAAATTTTCTCTGTGATATGGCCACTCATATCATACCTCTTTACAATAATTCTTTGTCTTAAGTCTTTCACTCAAAATGCAGGTTCCCTAAAGTTAGGATGCAGAATTTTGCTCGATAGAATCACAAAAATCTACATGAGAGTACTCTTCAGAGAACTATTCTTTAATTTACTAGTGTATATGATTATTAGATTTCACAATTTCACAGCTATGTTAACCTATTGCTGTATTCTATTATATTCCAACCAAGAAAATGGATAGAAGTAACTTATTATTTTTATCATTGATTAATCTACTAGACTTTGATTCTGTGATTTTTGGGGGAAGTATCTGTCTTTGAGCTCAGTGGGATGAGTTCTATGTGGGTTCCGGCCTTCCATGAAACGTCACATACTTACCATTTGCATTTACTCATTCATTATGTATTTACTCATGGTCCACTTCATGCCAAGCATTGTGCTAACTGCAGAATGAATGATAGTATCAGAATAAAGAAGAATGAGGTTTTGACACATCCTTAAACAGTATGAAGTTTTCATATGTTTGAGCTTCCTTCTCCTGGGTAGGATCTCACTAGGGCTCCCCAGTATTGACTTCACGCATTACCTATTTCATCCCCCTCTTCAGTACACTGACCCATGTGTTTTTTTCTATACTATCTTCTCCAGTCCTAACACTGGTTGTTTTTTATTAGTTGAATATGAAAAATAATTTATTTAGAAAAAGTATGAGTGACATGTTTTATGAGTTTGTATTGTTTGAAATATTAGTAAATAAATATTACATAATATATATATCCCACCCACTTCCTTCAATGAAGTTATGTCACATCTATAACTCAGATTCTTTCAAAAGAATTTTTTAAGATTTTTACATTTTTAAATAAATTTATACCCTGTTTACCCATTTCTTCCCCCCTTTCCCCCACATACCTGGCAATCACCAATCTGTTTTCTTTATCTATAGGCTTGTTTTTTGGTTTTTCTTTTGTTTTGCTTTAGATTCCAAATATAAAACAGAGTCTTTCTCTGTCTGACTTATTTCACTTATCATAATGCCCTCGAGATCCATCCATGTTGTCACAAATGTCAAGATTTGAGGCTTTTTTATGGCTGAATTAGATATATATTTATAAATATATATTTTTTGTCCATTTATCCATTGATAGACACTCAAGTTTTGTCCATATCTTGGCTATTATAAATAATGCTACAATAAACATAGGGTACATATATTTTTTGAGTTAACAGGATGGGGTTTTTTTGGATAAACATCTAGAAGAGGTATTTATGGATTATATAGTAGTTCTATTTTTAATTTTCTAGGAAAGCTCCATACTCCTTTTCATAGTGGCTGAACCGATTTACATTTCCACAAACAGTACACAAAGGTGTCCTTTTTCTCCACATCCTTGCCAACAGTTGCTATTTCTTGTCTTTTTTATAATAGTCTCTCTAACAGATGTGAGGTGATATCTCATTGGGATTTTGATATACATTTTCCTGATGATTAATGATTTGAGTATCTCTTTTATGTACCTGTTGATTGTCTCTATGTCTTCTTTTGTGTAAATGTCCATTTTAAAATCAGATTGGGTTTTGTTTGTTTGTTGTTTTTTTGCCATATGAGTTCTTTATATGTTTTGGATATCAGCTCCTTATCAGATATATGATTTGCAAATATTTTCTCATATTCAGTAAGTTGCCGTTTCATTTTGTTGATGGTTTCCTTTGCTGTGTAGAAGCTTTTTGGTATGATGTAGTCCCACTCATTAAGTTTTTCCTTTTTGCTTTTGTTTTGGTATCAGATTTAAAAAATCATAATATGTAATTTATTCTTAATTGTCCAATCTTTGCCCTATAAACATATCACCTATGTATTTTAGTCACACTAAATTAGAGGTGAGGCCAGTATAAGAGACTTTTATGTGAATTCTAAGGAAGTATGCTTTACACTTTACACTATAAAGAATGCTAAACTGAATTTTGGTATAAATGAAGTTATAGGAACATATAAACATATGAAATGAATATGAATATTACCAACCATTGTTTTAGTCCAGTATTTTTTAGAATGCATTGACAAAGGCAATTGTTAATTTGAAAAGTCAAAGTTCAACTCAATATTGAGTTTGCTTGCAATAGAACCAAAAATTTCAGTTGACGTCTGTCTAGTTTGTTAATCCCAAGAATCTGTTTCAGGTAGGGAATAATAAACCTTATATGGCATGGCAACTGTTTCAAATACTTCAAATAGAGAAGTATCAAATTATTTAAACCTAAATTTAGCTACCAGATTATTTGTTTGCATTTTGAATGGATAGTAAGAGAGAAAGAATAAGAGATTTCTTTATATTTACATCGTTCACTTACCTGCATTGATTGCAGTTACGTGTGCATCTGGGAGTGGGACTACTCTAATATCTGCCAACTGCAAAATGGCAATGTTATATAGAAATTGAAATGATCTCTGATCTTTTTTACCCCTTAGAGTAACACGCTTTCCCCAGCATTAAATGACCTTTATTAAATTCAGCAACTTCCCTCGACATGATTAATGATGAAAAAACTCAATTAATGGATGTGTTTCTTTGCAGAATAAATAAGACCTGCATCTTTAAATCATTCAGTGGGCTCATAACAGCTTCCGGGAACAAGCCCAAGGTCCTTAGCATGCCGTGCAAGACCCTTCTCAATCTTGCCCTACATTCTTTACTTTTCACCTTATATTCAAGTTATATTAAAATTCTCTCTGTCCCCTAGATCACCAACTTCTCTCTCTTTCCTCCTCCACACCTTTATAATCACTGCTCTCTCTTGTTGGGCTGCTTTTGCTGTCTCCCTAGCCCTTTCATCTGGACAACTCTTTGTCATTTAAGAACAAAATTGCAAAACTACCTTAAGAATTTATTCTGACCATCTCAATATCAATGAAAATTAAGAGGTGTTCTTATGTCCTGCAATAACATGCAATACTTTTCTGGTATTATAGCACTTATAACAGCAAATTATAATGATCTATTTATTTGTCCAGCTCCCCCAGTAAACTCTGTTTCTTGATAATAGAGATTGTGTCTCATTTACCTTTCTTATTTAGCACTGAAAATATTCATCTATTATAATGACTTATTCCATACAGTGTACATACCCCAAAACCCTTAATTGACATTGGAAGCAATGTTGATGGTATGATTCTCTAGAAATTTTGAGCAGTTAAGTTTTACTTCATTGTCATTATAATGAAGTAAACTTTCACTTTGAAAAGACCACATCATAAAAATTGGAAAAAAGTCATAGTATCTCTATCTTGGTTTTGGTTATACTAAGTAGTTGTATAAAAATGAGTGATATGTTCATTATGTTTTTGGTTTGAGGAAGTTCTATGACACCAAATAACTAGTTTGATGGAGTTTCTCATATTGCTACTTTATTATTGTTTAACTCTAACTGAAAAGTGATTAATGTATGGAAGATAAATCCCTTGACTTGACAGAAGTTAGGTTGATCTAGACAAGTATTTTCATATTCTTTCTCATTTCCATGTGGAAGACCTATGTTCTTTATTATTAAACCTCTCTTGCTCTAAAAGTGGAATTTTACTCTTCAATATTGCAAGAAAGATCTTAAGAATTTTTTATGCTTTTTGGAGGACACTATTTCCAGATGCCAGGAATAGAGTAGATTTATTTTTTGTTCCTTGGAATATAGTATCTGTACTGGGTTTACTTTATAAATCCTCCTCTTAGGAGCATTAAGGATGGTCTGCAGAAGTGTTTGAGGGAATCCTGCACTCTCATCCTCTGCCTGTGGTGGAGAAAAAGTCCCAAAGGTTTTTGGGACTACAGGAGAGTAGCATATCCCATATCTCAGTTTAGGATTATAATAATGATAATAACAATATAGAAGTTCTGACTGGGTGTTGGAGTTCTCTGTAGAGTTTTTTAAAATACAGATGATTCCATCTTCAGACCCATTGAGTCAGAAACTCAATGCTTGCACAACTGGTATGCTGTGTTTTCTAAAATCTCCAAAGGCCATTCATACTTAATGCTTACTTGAAGACTACCACATTATTTCATGTTTTATAGCACTTCTAATTTACATGTTATTTTCCCATATTTTTTTCTTTTAATTTTCACAATAGTATCGAGAGATAAAATATATCCTGTTTCATAAGTGAATAAGCTGAATCCCAGAGGTATTTGGCAATCTTGGGGTTACTCAAAATCCATATTCTGATTGTAAGCCCCAAACTTCCTTCTACAAATACAGAAGTTAAATATTTCAAAATAGCTACAACCAAAGTTCCCGTATTTGTTTAATTCTCTGAGACTTATCATTATACTTCTCGTTATACAGAAATTGTAAACTATTTTACTTCATTTTGGTGTAATATGAAGATACTCTATAAATGTTTAAGGGCTTAACATTTTAAATTATGAGATTAAGAATACAATAGTCATTATTTTTTATCATGGTCCTTTTTTTTAAAGTTCAAAGTCACTAGTCATCACTATCAATGAGAAAAATAAGATGTTTTAAGTAAAACAACAATTAAAAATGGAATCTATTCCTTTCATCTCTAATTTGAAATTATTTAAGAATCCTTGTTTCAGTTATTCTAAGAAGAGAAGCAAATGTATGATATTGTATTTTTTGATTAAAATGTGATTATAGACACATTTAAGTTACAAGATGTAAGTATCATATATCTTAACTCCATAAACTTATATTTGGTAAATAGAGCAAACACTGATTATATAAAACACACAAATTCATCACAGTGATTTGTAATTGTTTGAGACATTATTTCTTGGGGAAAAGATCATATGTATACCAAAAAGAAAAATGAAAATATATTCTTTCAATATAAGAGCCAACTTCAAAGGGAACACTTGATGTGTGGCATGATATTGAACCAAATTTTCCTATTACAGAATGGTTCTAAATAGGATCTCTTTAAACTTCATGGCCTAATTGTTTCTTTACTGTGTGTTTGCTTCTGTGTCAGGAGGAGGATGGAAGAAAGGGTTGAACATTGCAACATTTCCATCTGAAAAAGGCACACATATCTTTATATCCAAAACATCCTTATTTTTCTCAAAATTGCCTGGCCCACCTTTTAAAATTCTCATCTTGAGAAAGTTTGAGTGCTATCATTCACTTCTTTACTGCTCTTTAGGGTAGATACCCTAAGGCCATAGGTGAATGGCCTATGACAGTCAGTTTGTAACACTATGAATGAAAGATTTAAGGCCTTTATTCTTGAGAATACCGCTTGGTGCAGAAGTCAAGCAGGCCACTTCTTTACCTGTCCTCCCACTATTCTAAGTTATCTCCTCCAATAAAGATGAATTTGCTTAAAGACTCTTAGAGTCGACAGAGATATGATATTAGCTCCTAATCTAGGAGCAACCGTTACCAGATTCTGATTTCGCTTAAAAATTTTCCTAGGAAAGAAGATATGTTATTAAAAAATGCTTAGGCATTGTGTGTGTGTGTGTGTGCGTGTGTGTGTGTGTGTGTATGTGTGTATGTGCGTGTGTGTATGTGACAGAACTTTTGAAACATAGCCTTTAACCTAAATGCACATGGGTAGGTGGCTACATTTGTTCAAAATATTATTTAACTAAAGCAACTTGTATGCTCACAATTGACACTCCATAATTTCCTTGCAATGATAATAGGAAAATGATCCTAATTACAAAATTTCAAAAAAAAATTTCTGGCTTTCCCCAATGGCTGTTCCTTCACTTTTTATTCAATAAGCTTTCATTCAAAAGGTATTGAGTACAGTGACACTTAATGTAAGAATACAAGATCCATGAGCCAGGTAGGGATTTTTATTTGCTCTCTTCACTGACCTATTTCCAGTACCTAAAACACTAAGGCTTTTTAAGTGCACACAACAAATATTTCTTGAATGAATGAATAAAATGTACATGAGATTTCAGTGTTCTATAGCTAAGCATTTTCAATATGAAGATAAAACAGGAAATGATCATAAAACTTGAGTTCACAGTCCTTTTTTCCAAAATAAACCTTCATATCTCTAGGGAAGCTATGGTCCGTCTACACAATAGCAGTAGAAGAGAGTGGGATTCTGGAATACAATTAGGGATAGAGGAGCTCTATGCCCGCTTTACTTTCCAATGTTGCTACTCTATAAAGCTAAGCCCTTTCAGTAAATAGTTGCAGTAGTTACTTATTTCATTTTGTCTTTGAAGGTTTACTTTAATTAGAAACATAAAAATCCAATCCAAGTAGGGAAACTAAAAAATATTTCATATGCTACATTCAGTCAGATTAAGTCATTTCCTGAAGCCCATTTATAATTCATTTGTTTTTCCATGTAAATGTAATTCTTATGTTTTTTTTTTTTTTTCAGAATGTTCTTGTCCAATTGATGGCCTGTTCAAGAAACTTATTTTCTTAGGAGTGCCTATGTGGCTCAGTTGGTGTGCCTGACTTCAGCTCAGGTCATGATCTCATGGTTCGTGGGTTCCAGTCCTGCGTTGGGCTCTGTGCAGACAGCTCAGAGCCTGGACCCTGCTTTGGATTTTGTGTCTCCCTCTCTCTCTGCCCCTCCCCCATTCATGCTCTGTCTCTCTCTGTCTCTCAAATAAATAAATAAATAAATACCATGAAAAATTTAAAAAAAGAAGCTTATTTTCTTACAAATTAAAAAAAAACTTCATTATCAGAAACTACTTTTTAGAAAATGAGCACACTTTTATAATAATGTATATAAATGAATAAGCACTTTTGAGGTGTTTATTGTCGGCTTACTAGAAAGACTTAACTCTTTCATTTTACATAGTACATTACTATGTAATTTACTATGGTGCATCAACTGCCTAAGAAAACAACTATGTCTCATAGTTCATAATAGCAGCTCTGATGTGAGAGAATTAATATACTATTTACAGACAGAATATTATTCTCATGTATTAAGTTTCATATACATGTTAATGTGCAATTTCGCATACAGTGAAATTCACTGGAAAAGTTTGCTAAATTTAATACTCTCCAAAATTATGTTCTCAGAGAAACATATCTCTGAGGTGTTAAACTAATAAAAGAACATTCCCACAATATGTTTGGGTCACAATTCTGAAAACTGGAGACTTCCTCACTCAGACTGAAGTAATGTTATGCCAACTGGTTCTTGAGAACTTCAGGATGTTAAAAAAATTAAGCAATAAAATTGACTTTTGATATGTCTGGAAAACTAGAGGAGGATAAAATGGTACTATTTCATTATGGCAGTTGAAAATAGCCACTGTTTAAATATTAAAGTCATGCTTTATAATCGAAACCAGAGAAGAAAAAAAAGTTTTTCTTTGCACTATTAGTGAAAATTGGATGTCTTTACCCGTTTGAAGAGGCCACTTTAAAATCATAGGTGTGTACTTCATTTTTTGTGTATAGGTCACCTAAAAATGTTTATGTTAATGTCCACAGATTTATATATCAACAAAATGTGCACCAACATTGTTTCTTGATTCCTGGAAAAGTTGAAGTATGGAGTTACAAATCCCCTTTATCTTTCAACATATAGGACCCTCGTGTCTTGAGTTGAGGATTTAATTTAGCTTGTTGTGCATATTATCTGCAGCCTTTTGTCCAGCTTTCTGTAAATGTAAGCAAAACTGACTATTTACTCTGTGCTAGGCTTATAATCCTTTGCATCCAAGAATAGGATTGCTGACACAGTCTGCTTACAAACCCCTTTCTGTGTGTGGTACTGTCTGATATGACCATATATGAACTGTAGTCCAGACCATCCTGATTAACCAAACTTTCTAGGCTCTGGATAGCACACATTTGCTTTTTTTCACTATTTTCCTAGAGACTTCACAAAACCAAAAGGACACTAACAACCAAATATTTGGGGGAGGGGAACCCTAAAGCTAATTGTATAGTTTTAAATTCAATTTTTTAAAAAATAGTTTGATTTGATCTCTACTTGATTTGATCCCTGGAGGGGTTAACAATCTTCCATTATTCTTAATGTAGTGTTTTCCTGCCTCATGTTCCTCCATCCTGTTTAACTTTTGTTGTTTGACATTCTTCTGATGTGACGAATTCTGCTGAACTGAGCTATATGGAACACAATTTTATGTCCACACTTAACGACTTTTCTACAAGTCCATCTGTTGCTACTAACAAAACATATTTATGAACAAAATATGTTAGTAACAGCAGGCGTAAATCTCACACAAACTTCCTATTCTATTTCTGATAATGGGGGTCTACCAGAACTATTGTAAATTTAGATTTCCCCCAGAAAACTTGCAGAGGGTCATTGCAAGTTTCAAAGCACCTTACTTGATCCCTGCAAAATGGCCTCTAGCTTGAGCCTTATATTGAATGCCTACAACACTTGATTCTCCAATAATCACATAAACCCTAGCTTGACTTCTAACAATAGTAGAACCATCAGCCATTTTGAAAATCAATTTTTCTTTTCCTAAACTACAGTACACCATCCTTCCTGTTGATCTAGAAGGGAAAGCAGCCATCTGTCAACAGGGATCACACTGAAGGCAGCACTTGGGAGTAATTTTGGTGCTCCCAGGGAAGGACTTGCCCCGTTTAGGAATCTGAATAGGAATGATTTCATTTTTAACACACTCCAAATTCTTTTCTCTCTTATTTCTGTGTGTAGTAGTCTTTTCTTCTGGTCTCCAGTTTCCTTTGGCTTCACATGAAATTCTGGCTATCAAAAATCCCCAGTATGAACCCCAGTTTTGGCTTCCCCAAAGGTAATTTACTTGATTTTACTTTATTTTATTTTACTGTAGTTTATCTTATATTATGTTATCTTATCATCTTATTTGTCTTTTAGTAATCTCTACATCCAGTGTGGGCCCAAACTTGAGACCCTGAGATCAAGAGTCACACCCTCTACTAAGCCAGCCAGACACCCCTTAAAGGTAATTTACATTGAAGTGAGAATTTACAGATTCATTCTCAGTAAAAGGGCATTTGGAATCTTAAAGAGGAATTTTCATTTCTAATATTCCAAATATGTGTACAAAAATAGATGTTAGATAACTACCTGAATAACTAAATAGATGGAATAGATACAAAGATACATAGATAAAGATCTTCTTGATGCCTTTTGTGTACTCACATTATTGTCTCAAACTTAAGAGACATAGATCACAAGAACCAACAGTGGGTACTTCATTTAGGAGAGTTTGCTCATATTTTCCCTGAATAATTCATTATCATATAAATAAAAGCTAAAGGTTAGCGTGTCTGCTGGTGTACAAAACAAGCATCATATCTTGAATATTAAATCTTTAAAGACATGTTTTATAATATGTTTTAAATAAAAATATGTTTTTAGACAGCAGTACAGATTATTCATTGAATAGCTTCTGTTTATGTGTATTTTGCATTAAAATTATAACTAGATCAACACAAAAGAGAATCTTCAAAAGTTTCAAGATTCTCCATGATACAATTAATATTTACTGCTTTTTTTGGAATACAGCTGGATTTCTTAAGGGCACAGTCCCACTGATACTGTAATACATAGCATGAAAACATAGTGTTGGTTACTTTAATTTTTCTAACGGAGTATGACTTTCCAATTGTCTCTCCTATCATATTCTAAGAATCTCTTATTTATGTTAATAGAGGGTGCCATTGTTGATAAGCTACTTGTAACAAATGAATCAAACAAAAAGGCATGAATTCTGCAGATGGTGGAATAATTCAGTGGGATAATCTGCATAAGCAGATTCATATTTTCATAGAAAACATTTTAATTTAATATTTGGCTTTGATCACTAGCTTACTGAACATCCTTAATTTTTTTTATCTAGTTCCCACCTTTTTTAATTAAAAATTGTACCCGCAATTAGTGATTAATCTATTTCCAAGTAGCAACATGGTTATATTATGCTATGTTGTATGGTACAGATTTTCCATTGTTATAATTTTATTCAGATATATAGCTTTATGTCACCAGCTCACTTTGAGAAATATCACTCAGTGTGAAGGAAAAGCAAACAATTCAATGTTAGCTTGTATTTATTTATCTCCAAAGAAAGCACAGAGTTTCTGGTCTGGCATGTAGTAGGTTTGAGGTCCTTACTCCATTCTAACAAGTAAGGAGTTGAACATGCAAAAATCAACTCTTCCTAGATCCAACAGAGAAGTAAGGTCACAGGACAAACTGCTGCCCATCCCCCCAAACTGGAGAAACAGACAGGAGGAGACGGGATTCACAACTTACCTGAGCAGAAACCGCACATCAGAAATGTTATAGGAACTAGTGCTGGGGTAGGAAAACCTGAACTGTAATTGATCAATTGCTGAATATCTGAGAAAAATCTTCTTTTACTTCCAACTGGGGAAGAGGAAAATAATCCACTTTGAAATAAACTAGAGCATTCTGTTCTTAACAAGGTCTGCCCTCAGGAAAATTTGTTTTATCAAACTGTAAACCACTGGACTTTTTTTTCAGAGCCTAGCCTAAGTGGAGGAAGGAAAACAGTCAGCGCCAGCCCCCTCTAGCCATTCTCATCCACCTGAGGGGTTAGGGAGCTGAGAAACACTGGTGAAGTTCACAGTCCAGAGGCACAGGCTGACCAAAAGACTGAGACCTAATCATATGATTATAGAATACTTCCTCTCCCCCTAAACCTTACCATTATATTATTGATGGCTAATTTACCCAGTCTTTCATGTCCAACTTTCAACAAAAAATTATAAGGTACAATAAAAGCAAAAATAATGTTTGAGGAAACTGAACAAGGAACAGAATCAGACTCAAGTATGTTAAGATTATTGGAATTACCACACCAAGAGGTTTTTTAAAACTATGATTAATAGGCTAAGGACTTTAATGGAAAAGGTAAACAATATGTATGAAGAGATTGATAATATAAGACATGAAAAGTCTAAGAAGGAATCAATAAGAAATGCTAGAAATTAAAAACACAGACACATAAATGAGTAATGCCTTTAATGGGCTCATTAGGAGACTAGATATGGCTGAGGGAAGAGTTTCTGAGATTGAGGATTTGACAGTAGAAACTCCCCAAACTGAAAAACAAGGCATGAGAGGAGAATTAAGAATACCTTGCTATTATAAGGTACTTTAACTACCTGTGAAGTAGTATAATGATATTTGAAAGTGTACTTGGACTAGGTATATTTCAAATTCTAAAGCAACCACCAAAGCAAGTAAAAGAAGAAATGAGGAAGACAAAAATAGGAACAAAGAACAAAAACAATAGAAAGAAAATAGTAGCAAATATTACAGATATTATTCCAACTATATTAATAATCACTTTAAATGCCCATGATCTGAGTACATCAGTTAGAAGACATTGTCAGAATGAACGAAAAAAACAAGACCCAGTTATGTTTCCTAAAAGAAACTCATATTTATTTATTTATTTATTTATTTATTTATTTATTTATTTTGAGAGAGAGAGAAACAGCACAAGCAAGAGAGGGGCTGAGAGAGAGAGGGGGAGAGAGAGAGAGAGAGACAGAGAATCCTAAGCAGGTTGCATGCTGTCAGTGCAGAGCCAGATGTAGGGCCTGAACCCACAAATCATGAGATCATGACCTGAGCCAAAATCCAGTTGGATGCTTAACAAATTGGTCCACCCAGGTGTCCAAGAAACTCACTTTAAATATAAATACATATAGAAAGTATAAGAAAAGGAATGAAGAAAAATATACCATGCTAGCACTAATCAAAACAAGCAGAGTAGATATATTAATTTCAGAAAGAAAAGACTTTAGAGCAAGGAAAGTTACCAGGGATAAAGAGAAACTTCACATAGTGATAAAGAAGTCAATACTCCAAAAAGATATCACAATCCATAATGTATATATACCTAACAACAGAGTATCAAAATATGTGAGGTGAAAACTGATAGAACTGTAAGGAGAAATACACAAATTCACTACAACTGTTGGAGACTAACATCCTGCTATCAGAAATGGACAGATCCAGCAGACAGAAAAATCAGTAAGGACATAATTGAACTTAAGAGTACCATAGATCAACTGGATGTAATCAGCACCTATGAAATACATCATCCCAACAACAGCAGAGCTCTTCTCAAATTCACATGGTATATTTGTCCAGACTACATGCTGGGCTATAAAACATATCTTAACACATTTTAAAAAGTAGAAAGCATATAATGTGTTCTCTTATATCACAATAGAAGTAACATAAAAATACTTGGAGATTAACAACACACTTCTTTTTTTTTTTAATTCAAGTATAAATAATGTACAGTGTTACATTATTTTCAAGTGTAAAATATAACAATAATTCAGCAATTCTGTACATTTCTCAGTGCTCATCAAGATAAGTGTACTGTTAATCTTGATTTATTTCAACCATCTCTTTCATCCACCTCCCCTCTGGCAACCACCAGTTCTCTGTAGCTAAGAGTCTGGATTTTAATGTTTGTTTCTTTTTTTCTTTGTTAATTTTGTTTCTTAAGTTACACATATGAGTGAAATCATATGGTATTTGTCTTTCTCTGAATGACTTATTTCACTTAGCATAATACCATGTTGGTCCATTCATGTTGTTGCAAATGACAACATTTCATCCCTTTTTATGGCTGTGTAATATTCCAGTATGTGTATGAATGTATGTATCTTTTTTTACCTATTCATCTATAGATGGACACTTGCATTGCTTCCATATCTTGGCTATTATAAATAATGCTGCAATAAATATAGTGGTGCATATATCTTTTAGAATTAGTTGTTGTTTAACAACAGCTAGTTCCAAATTAACACATAGGTCAGAGAAGAAATCTCAAGAAAAATTTTTAATATTTTGAACTAAATGAAAATGAAATACATAACTTTTCAAGATTTGTGGCATTCAGAGGAGCAGTATAAGAGGGAAATTTGTAGCATTGAATGTATATTTTAGAAATGAAAGATTTAAAATCAATAATCTAAGTTTATTCCTTAAGAAACTAGAAAAGGAAGAACAATAAATCCAAAGTAAATAGAAGAAAGAAATAATAAAAATTAGAAGCCAATGAAATTGAAAATAGGAAATGAATAAAATAAAACAAACTAAACATGGGTTCTTTGAAATATCAGTAAAATTGATAAGCCTTTAGCAGGGTAACTAAGAAAGGAGATACAAATCATTAATATCAGAAATGAACAAGGGGTCATCCCTACAGATCTCATGGACATCAAAAAGAATAATAGAGGAATACTATGAACAACTCTGTCCCCACAAATTTGATAATCTAGATTAAATTTACCAAATCCTTTAAAGATACAATCTGCTAAAACACACACACACACACACACACACACACACACACACACACACACACACAAATAAACAATCATAATAGACTTATATCTTTGATATAAATTGAAATGATAATTAATAACCTTCCAAAACAGAATGCCCACCTGGGTTTACTTGTTAATTTTATCACACATTTCAGGAAGAAATTACACCAATTCTCTGCAATCTTTTCCTAAAATAGAAGCAGAGAGAATATTTTCTAACTTATTCTTTAAGGGTAACATTACCCTAACACTAAAACCAGATAAAGACATTAGAAGGAAAAAAAAAACCTTATAGAACAATATCTCCCATGAACATAGATGCAAAAGTTCTTAACAGAATATTAACAAATCAAACCCAACAATGTATAAAAAGAATAATACACCACTACTAAGTGGGACGTACTCCAGGTATAGAAGACTGGTTCAGTAGCCTTCATGAATAGGAAGACTCAACATTATCAAGCTGTCAGTTATTCCCAACCTGACTTATATATTCAATGCAATCTCAGTAAGTTTCTAGCAAGTTATTTTGTGGATATCAACAAAGTATTCTATGGAAAGGCAAAAGACCCAGAAGAGCCAACTCAATATGGAAAGAGAAGAAAATTTGGAAGACTGCCCTAACCATCTTCAAAATAAATAACTCGCTTGAGACTTACCATCAAGCTACAGTAATCAAAACAGTGTGGTATTGGTGAAGGAATGGTTGAGGAGATCAATAGAAAAGAATAGCGAGCCCATAAATAAACCCATAAAAAATAGTCAACTGATCTTTGACAAAGGAGTAAAGACAACACAATAGAGCAAAAATAGTCATCTCAACAAATGGTGTAAGAACAACTAGACATCTACATAGAAAAATTGAACATAAACACAGACCTTATATCCTTTGTAAAAATTAACTCAAAATGGATAATAAACCTAAATGTAAAAATGCAAAACTATAAAACCCCTAAAAGATACTATAGGAGAAAAGCTGAAGGAAATTGGGTATCATGATAATATCTCAGATACAACATAAAGGCATCAACTGTGGAAAAAAAAAAAACATTGATAAGATGGACTTCATTAAAATTAAAAACTTGTTCTCTGTTGAAAGGTGATGGCATGAGAATAAGAAGACAAGTCACAGACTGGGAGACAGTATATGCAAAAGACACACCTGATGAAACACTGTTGCCTAAAATATAAAAAGAACTCTTAAAAACTCAACAGTAAGGTAATTAACAACCCAATTAAGAAATAGAAAGCACGTGAACAGGTACTCATCCAAAAAAGATATTCAGATAGCAAGTTAGCATTTGCAAAGATGTTCGACATCATATATCACCAGGGGATTGCAAATTTAAAAAAAAAAATGACATATCACTATGCACTTATTAGAATGGTCAAATCCGAACACTTAGAAAAGATGCTGGTGTAGTTGTGGAGCAATAGGAATGAATTGAAAACTAATGTCCACACAAAAATCTGTACCTGGGTGTTCATAGCAGCCTTCTTCATTTCTTAAGACAATGAAATGTTATCAGTGGTAAACTTAAATGAGCCATCAAGCCAAGAAAAGACTTGGAGGAAAATTATATGCATATTACTAAGTGACAGAATGTGAAATTGTACCTAGTATAGAATTCCAGCTATGTGACATTCTGATAAAGATAAAACTTCGGAGAGAGTAAAAAGATCAATGGTTACCAGGGTTTGGTGGGGGGAAGGTGGGATGAATAAACAGAGCACAGAGGATTTTTAGGACAGTAAAACTATTCTGTATGATACTACATTGGTGGATACATGGCATTTTACATTTGTCCAAACTCTTAGAATGTACTGAGTGAATGCTAAGTAAACTATGAACTGTAGGTGATTATGGTGTGTCAATATAGGTACATCGATTGTAATAAATGTATCAGTGTGGTACAGGATATGGATAGTTGGGCAGTTTGTGTATGTGTGGAGCCAGGAGGTATGAGGAAACTCCCTGTACTTTCCCCTCAGTTTTACTGTGAACTTAAAAATACTTCAAAAAAATACAGTTTAGTAATTTTTTATTAAAAGTACATTGAAGTTTTTATAGACCACACATTCTTGGTAGCTCATTTCCATAGAAAAAATATGCATGGTGCTCAAAACCCTGCTTATTGTAGATTTGTTCATTAATTCACTCAACAATATTTTCTTTGGGTGACAATCTTTTCATACAGTAAGTTCAAATTCCTCTAACTTATCAATGGACCCCTATATTATTTTCTACATTACGGTGATGCTTGAATATCTAGGAGAATCCCAAAATTGCCTGAAGTAGATGCTAAGCAACACAAGAATGATGTGAATAAAATCTCAGGTGTCTGTTGCAGTAAATCACATTAAAGAATAGCTCAAATCATAACATGATGTGATGAAACTTTAAAAAGTTTTAAACAGTAGCCTAAGTCTGACCTGACCCTCTTATATTTTATGCTCTCCTCCATTCACTTTAAGTATGTGTTTATGAGTTAGTTGTTGTCTTGGTCACTTTGGGCTTCTGTAACAAATTACCATAGACTAGGTGACTTTTAAGCAACAGAAGTTTATTTCTCACAGTTGTAGTGGTTGGAAATCCTCTGAGATCAGGGTGCCAGCCAGTCTGGTCAAGTTCTGGTGAGGACCCTCTTTCAGGTTGCAGATGGTCAACTTCTTGTATCTTAACATGGCAGAGAGCAGAGGGGAAGCAGGCTCTCTTCTGGGCACTAACCTCATTCATGAAGACCCCACCCTCATGATCTCATCTAATCCTAATTATCTTCCAAAGGTCCCACTTCCTAATATCATCACCATGTTGGGTAGCATTACAACATATGAATTTGGTGGCAACACAAACATTTAGTCCATAACACTCCTCAAAAGTAACCATCTTGCTTGCTATTGTTTTCATCCAATGTGTATTTAAGGTTTGCAAAATTTTATTTTTATTGTTGTTTTCCTCTTTTTCTTTAAGCTTGCATTGTTAAATAAATCAGTAAAAGGCACAAAAGTATCTCATACCCTCGTGTGGGAAATGGGAGCTAATAGAGAAATATATTAAGGAAGCTTCAAAAAACGTTTTCACAATATCAAGAATATAGAGAATACATTAAGAGAAATGAAATCCTACTAGAATACCTGGAAGCAATAAGCTCTGACCTATACCAGAGAGCAGCTGCTTGTATTTCAAGGGGGAAAGCTGTCCTTTGATCTCCATAGAAGGTATATCTTTGGACCTCAATAGGAATATATTTCAGCAGGAAGTTTCAAACAGGTTGTTGCTTAGATTTGAATGGAAATTTATTTACCTTCCTTCAGTTTACTGGATAGAACTATGGTTCTCAAGTCTTAATGTGCATTAGAATAGCCCAGAGGGTTTATTAAAACCAGATTTCTAACCCCCAAACAGATCCTGATTCAGTAGGTCTAAGGGGCCTTGCTTTTCTAGCAAGTTTCCAGGGGATGCTGATACTCCTGATCAAAACAACATATGTTGACAACCAGGGGGTTTGAATATACTGCTGGTTGAATGTACATGTATCCTCATAATGTACTAAATTGTTATTTTTGATCCTGACAGTGACCATCTTTTCCACTTTATATTAACAGCTCTTCCGATGTGAATTGATTTTTTTTAAATGAGCTTGTCCCATAGGGTAGTAACTTTGGTACAAGAATAAATATAACAGAGGAGCCCTGAATTTGAAGTAAGGAAGTTTGAGTCGCAGCTTTTTCACTTTTCTGTGCTCAGTGGCTTGGGATGATCAATTACTATCAGAAGCTCACTTTCTTTTTCTATAAAATGGGGATGATACCAGACTCCCAAAGCTGTCGTGAGTGTTAAATGGGATGAGGCATGTGAAAGTGTCTTGTAAACAGCCAGGTACTCTATAAATGTAACAGTTTATTATTATTGATCTTATTATTGATTTGAGAATGACTTCCCACCTTCAAAAATTCTGATATAGAAAAGAGTCCTCATAGTGGGTGAGTTTTGTTGACTGACTATAGTAAGCAATCAATAAATATTTATAGACTGATAAAATAAGACAGACTAAGATGCATGAAAGATATCTTACAATATATAGTTAGATTAAGATAATTCTACTATTTACTTATAACAGCAGAGTAAGGGAAATTAATAGAATACAATTGAGCAAGTATTTACTAAGAGCTTATTTTGTATTAGGTTCCATGATTAACCATTCTCTGTTCATGTTTTATTTCAAATATCAGACATCAAATGAATTCCCCATTTGAGGCTCAACTGCTTCTTTGAAAACAAGGCCCCACAGAACAGAGAATTTAGCCCAGGTAGCTCTGCTTTGAATTTGAATTTATCCAGTACAAATCCTCATACATTGTACTAGTATAGTTAAATTTCTAGCTCTAGCTTGGTGATCTAAACAAAGGATGTTAAGTGAAAAAAAATTACAGAGCAGTATAAATTTAGTATAATCTCATCCCTACATATTTTGAAAATTCATTATACGTGGCATATATGGAGAAATGAAAAACAGGAATGATACATACCAGTAATGAAAATTACCTTAGAGGGAAAGAATAGAGTGGAAATTTAACATTTTACTTTGTACATTTCTTATAGCAGTACTCATTTATATAAGAATATTATCCTGAGAATAATTAAAAGTAAATTATTATTTCATATATATACATATATATACATATACATATATATATTACTACACCCACAGGGGGCTCCTGCTTGGAAAGCAGTATTTTCCCACTTGATGAGTTTGTATATCCCTTCAACAATATCAACCTGTAAATTAATCATTAGGTTTCCTGTCCTTGCTGAAATAGAATCCCAATCCAGTTCCTTTAACAGGTTATTTTTCCTTCAGCCTAGTCCACATGGTTCCTGTGCTTTGTGTCAAAATGTACCACTGCTGAGCACTGGGCTTCCCTTTGAGCGGTCAGTGAGAGTGATGTCTAATCAAGAACAACTTTCCCTGCAGGATTCCTTCCTGTAATTTACTTCCCACTGATTCTCAGGGAAGTGACTCTGCAGTACAAATACATTCTCTGTTTAATCAGTTCCCTTGATTTCTTTCTGAAATCCATAAGAAGATAGAATTGGAATAATACCTTCTCTCTGGGGTAGCTTCAGAAACTTCCAGCATTTTGTCAATAGCCTTCTCTGAGCAGAACCCTGAACTAGGCACTATAGCTGGGTAGAGAAGACCAGTGAAATAGGAAACTTGGTTGACACTCTGTCTCTGTCTCCTATAACATAAAGCCAGGAGAAAGGAGTGAGAGATCTAAGAAGACAAATCAGAATAGGGTGGAAGGCAGCTGTGAAAAGGAGCAGAAGAATTAAGAAGGGTAAAGGAAAGGAAAAGCAACTGGATCACATTTTGTAGCAAAAAAAAATTTTTTTTGAGGATCAATGAACCTAACTCTGAAATTTAAATTATAATGTAAAATCAAAAACATGACAAAAGTTTCTAAAGCCACCCTAGGTATAAGATGTTAATTACCCAGAGAAAACTTCAACAGATCCTGCTTCCATGATTCCCTCACCCACCTCATCAGTGCCTCAGCTAATGATCATAGACTTGCCTGAACGTCTGTCTCCGTTCTGGACCACAGATTGTTCAACAGCAGAAATTCAGCTTTTTGTATCAGTTTTGCAGTAATGGCCATATTGCACAGACTTCATAAATATATTGAGTAAATAAATGAGAATTTATGTTATTGTTTTGTTTTTGTTTTTGTTTTTTTGAAAAGTGAGTTCCTGAAGCAGTCTTATGCTGAAAGGTCTTCACAGTTCTTTTAGAAAAATCTTGGATGCTACTGAATCAGGCCCTATATTTTTCAGTTGCTATTAGTTAGAAATCTGTATCTTCTCTTCTGCTCACAATTTCCTTTATTCTTTCTCCTTTATGTGGAATCTCTAACATATCCCTCCTTTTCTTTTCATTTTTCCTTAGATTGACTTCCAAACTCACCTCCTTACTTATAAAGTGTGCCTCTGAATTGTAAGGGCAGTAAAACTTGTTGGCCCTTTTATTTTGTTCCTACTTTACTTTAAGCCAAAACAAATGAAATCGAAGGAAACTTGTCAAGGTAGCTGTTGAGAATGGAACTCTGAAAGAAGATTGCTGCCAACAGATGTTTTTTTTTTTTTTTTCTGAGCCAGAGAAAATCACTATGATTTTGTTTTTCTTTTCTATACATTGATTGTCACTGTGGCAAGTAATAGAAAGAAGGGAAAGGCCATTTTAGGACAAACTGGTCAGTGTGCAAGTGATTTGGGGCACAGAGGAATACCAGACCCACCCACCTGTAATAGAAATCAGAAGGTAGGAAGAGGCCAGGAAAGAACAATGGAAGGTCATTCCAGGCAAGACATCGGGCCTAATGAACAGATGCCAGATGGAAGTCCAATTAATTCAGAATGGAATCTGGGGCAAGAAGAGAAAAGCCGTTAGAGTAAATGAATTAATTTCATATAGAATTATAATGCCACACAGATCCAAGCTGACAATTTCAAAGTCAGACTGCAATCAGTTGTCAAGCTTACATCACACCTTGTGGAATTCTTTATGGACAACCCCAAAGTGTTTTTCTGAACACCTTTAGTTATCAGGGTATGCACTACCCATTAGATAGCCACTGATCACTGCCTTGTGTTCTGATTATTTTTCACATGTGGTGTGCAATCTCTTCTCCTGGATTATACCTTTCTTTCTTGAAATATTTACATTGTTTATTACATAATAAATACAAAATTACTGGATAATAATTATCCTTATATGACCAGATGATGATATCAAAAGTCCTCATATGAATACTGTTGTTAGATCCTCTCAAGTCAAGTTCAAAAGCTAAAGCTTCTATCTTCTAGTACCTTGTACATTCACTGCACAAAACTGGTTAGAAATTATGTCTTGTCATTGGTACATGGAAACTGTTCATAATAAATATGCTGCCAATGAGCCCCGGACTCCAAAATCACTGTTTCAATTTCCTTCACAATTCTCACACTATTTGAGATTATTGTGTTCTCTTTTTTACTCCCTCCTCCCCCCGTCCCCATCACTGAACTTTAAGCTCTTTATGTGAAAGGAACATCTCTGTCTTGCTCACTGACAAATCTTCAGGGCCAAGACAAGTAGCACTTAATAGGTGTTCAATAAATACCTATTAAATTGAAAAAGTGTTGTTGATTCTGACCGTACAATAGGAATTTCCATAATTCCAGGGTCTTGAAATTATGACCCTAGTAGAAGACATTAGGCAAGGGCCTGCTTGATACAAAAATATACTAAATAATGAAAAAGTAAGTAAGTCATAGACCCATAAACAAAAAGCAGAAATACTTTTAGGAAAAGCATAATACAACTTCTCAAAGGCTAATATAAAGAGTTTAGCTCATATTTACCCAGTCTTTATAGAATTCTCAGTTTCATGGCTTTTATTGTGTTTTATGCCTACCACCACGGATGTTCAAAATTGTCTTTACAATTAGGTTATATACTCAATCGCATTACTTACACAATTATTCATAATAGAGCATTTGTCTTGCCCTCTGAAGTCTATCCTTCTACGTTACCTTCTTGACTAGTATACATTATTGAAGTAACTCACAAAGGACAATACACTCGCACACTGGTCTGTGTTCCCTACTGAACATCAAGAGTAAAAGTATAAGTCAATGGGACCACACTAGAGATCAATTTGGTACCATTAATATTGATGGAGGAAATCATGTCCCAAGCATTGGGAAAACCAGCCTGTGCATGAGGAGGCATATATAAGCAAGTCTTTGCAGTCTTGTCAATAAAAGGAAAAAATTAGAAACAACCTAAAGTTTCATTAACTTGAAAATGGATGAATACATTGTGATACAGTCACATAAGGGAATGTTTCACAGTAGTCAAAATAAAATAATTAATGCTATATCTATTAACAAGGATGAACCTAAAAACATAATGCTAAGTAAAAAAAAAAGTTATAACATGCTTTACAAAACATAGGAAATCTTAGCTATCAATTTCTTGGAAGAGAGGAATCTTCAATGAGCTAGGCTGTCATTTATCAAATAGGGATTTGCCCAAAGGTACCATATTTTACTTAAAACAAACAAACAAACAAACAACAACAAAACCCTCCCAGGAATTGCTACTCACACTAACTCTCTCCATTCATCTGTTTACTTTTTTTTTTTTCAATTAGGGAACAGAAAGCTAGACATCCTTTCATTAGAGAGATTTTCCTTCCCTAAGTAACATAAAAAGCAAGGTAAGAACAGAGAGAAAGAACCAGAAAGTGAAAGGCAGAGAGGTTAAGAAGTGTCCAATCAGAATGAAATCAGTCACTGTGAAAATGTTGATAATCATTTTTTTAAAGAGAACAGAGAGCTTTTAATCTGTGGATTCCTGGGTAATTGCCCAGCTCCACATCTCTCTCTGCTTTTTCCTAAAGGAGCACTAAAAGATAAGACCTAGTTCTGATGAGTTGGTTAACTACCATTAATGTTCTTGTTAATTGACTATTTAGATATGACACTTTATTTGAAAAGGGAAAGAGAACATCTTTTTGGAACAAAGGACTCTTTCTCAGGATTTTCAGTGTTTTTAAAATAAATACATAGAATTTGAATAATTTAAGACCTTCGGTGTTAGTCCTTAAAAAACTTAAAAACATAAGTAAAAAATGCTTGTGAATAGCCTACAGTTTCCTCTTAAGTGGGATTACTAATTATTGAACTTTTCTGTTCTAGATTAGTTATTTTGAGTTGTTTTGACTCAATTTTGCAGCCCCATTCTCTGTGGTGATATTTAGTTCCCTTTAAACTCTATTTTACAATCATCTTGCTTCAATTTCATGAAGTTCGGATTTATCCCAAGCCATTTAGAGGACATTTGCACACACTCAATTCCCAACGCAGCAGTCACCCTGTCTCCTGGCTCATTTTACTACAAAGAAACAGATGTGATAGAAAAGGTGCTGGGGGTTGGGGGAAGGCAGAGCAATTGACTCTTTTTATTTTATTTCATTATTTATTTATTTATTTATTTATTTAACACAAACTGTGAGATCATGATCTGAGCTAAAATCAAGAGTCAGACACTTAACTGACTGAACCACCCAGGTGCCTCAATTGACCCTTTTTAAATTTCATATTTTACATGGAAGGTAGCACACTTGATTTTTGTGATAAAATAAAGGAGTACATTTTTAATACCACCATAACATTTATGTTTGGGAATGACAACATTTCTAGCACGTCAAACAGCTCCTCCAAACTATGTCCTCATTTTAGAAAATGAGAGGTCTTAGGGTGCCTGGGTGGCTTAGTTTGTTGAGTGTCCAACTTCAGCTCAGGTCATGATCCACAGATTGAGCCCAGCGTCAGGCTCTGTGATGACAGCTCAGAGCCTGGAGCCTGCTTCAGATTCCATATCTCCCTCTCTCTCTGCCCCTCACCACTTGCACTCTGTATCTTTCTAAAACAAATACACATTTAAATTTTTTTTAAATAATAGAAAATGAGAGGCCTCTAGAAGCTAATCTCGTAAGCCAACTCTCATTGCAATGGGGCCTCTTTGATGGATGTTATTTTGGACTGTTCGAAAATGTGAGGTATGGCCAACTTCTTTGTAGAAACAGCTGATTCCATTACTAGAAAAGTCCTACTGCCCTAGAAGTCATATCAAGCATAAAACTATTTCCCTGTAGTTTACACCCTTTATTTCCTATCTGTACTTGGAAATACAGATAGTTCAAAACTCTTACTTCTAAGGACTTGATAACTCTCAAACTAATTCAAGACAACTTTCTTTTCTCTCTCTCATCTTCCCTATTTTAGGATATTTATGGTTAACTTTTGTCAACAACTCCTCGTGGGACACATTATACAGAACCCCCATTATCTTGATTGCCCACTCTTTAGACCACTGGTGTCTAACCTTCAGGATAGTGATTAATTTTTTGTTTGTTTGTTTGGTTGGTTGGTTGGTTTTTTATTTATTGTCAAGTTAGCTAACATACAGTGTAGTCTTTGCTTCAGGAGTAGATTCCTGTGATTCATCACTTACAGACAACACCCAGTACTCATCCCAACAAGTACCCTCCTCAATGCCTTTCACCCATTTTCTCCACTCCCCAACCCCCACGTCCATCAACTCTCAGTTCGTTCTTTGTATTTAAGAGTCTTTTATGACTTACCTCCCTCTCTGTTTGTATCTTATTGTTCCTTCCCTTCCTCCGTGGTCATCTGTTAAGTTTCTCAAATTCCATATATGAGAGAAATCATATGGTGTTTGTCTTTCTCTGACTGGCTTATTTCACTTAGCATAATATCCTCCAGTTCCATCCATGTGGTTGCAAATGTCAAGATTGCATTCTTTTTCATCGCTGAGAGCATACCATTGTGTTTATATAAACAGTGATTAAAATTCTTAAGTTTTAGAGTCAGAGAGAGCTTGGTTAAAACCCCAGCCTTGGGGGTATCTGGGTGGCTCAGTCAGTTAAGTGTCTAACTTCCACTGAGGTCATGATCTCATAGCTCAGTGAGCCCCGAATCAGGCTCTGTGCTGACAGCTCAGAGCCTGGAGCCTGCTTTGGATTCTGTGTCTCCCTCTCTCTCTCTGCCCCTCCCCCCTGTCAAAAATAAATAAACATTAAAAAAAATTAAAAACCCTCAGCCTCACTGCATTTTAGCAATGTTACTCCACAGGACAATGGTTGTGCTAGTCCTCCTTCATTAAACTTCCTCTTCCAATAACTAGTAGCAGCCCCATTTTCCCCTGCCAGAGTAGAAAGTACATCCCCCTGAGGCCTTCACAAATTCCTGCTCAGTGAGGAGGTATGACGGATTGAGTTCCCTTGCTTCAGACTTAGGTAACCTTGAGGCTCCCCTCACACCCCAGAGCTACCCTGTGCTCATAGGCTAACGTCAGCCTCTGAGATTTTGTCAAGTGTCTTCCTTACTGGCTCTCTCCTCTTCCCTGCTCTGCTTCTCCCACTTCCATATTGGTTTATCCTGGAAGTACTTTCTTAGTAAACCATCAGCCTCAAATCCTCAAGGAGGATGAGGAAACATGGCTGAAGATGAGAAATTATTGTAATCTCTTAACTCAATTTCTATAATTGAAAGTGGGATCAACGTTGTACCTGCTTATAGAATTAATGTAAAGATCAAATGAAAAAAAAACATATAGCATGCTATCATTTCTGGCATGATGTAAATGCTCACTAAAAGGTAACTTACTATCAGATTCTCTGGGCCAAAAATTGAATGTGACATTCGAGACGCAAAAAATTCAGGATAACAGTGAATCCAATTTTTACTAATGAAGCCTAAGAATGCGGGCTTCCTTGAGAGGGAATGACACTAATGGCTCCCATGGAATGAAAGCTCATTGCAAAGTTCACCACTCAGGACTTGTGCACAGTGCCCAGAAACTGTTCAGTGGCTTTTGCTGTTTTTTTTTTTTTTTAACTCTTGGTACTTGTTGGCAGTGAGCCAGAAAGCCCAGATTACCAGTAGCATTATTTTGATGTCTTCTCTGGGGCACCTAGAGGAAGTATGTTTCCAATATAAACAAAGCAACTTAAAATCTCAAATCCTTGTCCCAAATATTCATTTCCACGAGCTCTCCCAAAGATTAAATGTGATATAAATCTATATGCCAAGAAAGTATAGAAAAACGGAGGTTTCCTGGTCTTTGTTTGGCACACCAGATCGCATATTTGAGAGGCACAACACTGTGCAACCAATTATGAGATGAGATTGGTATTCGAGGTTTGCATTCACCCAGCTGCAGAGTTTAATCAGGGTTATATGTGCAGCTGAAGGAAACTGGGCAACGGTTTTAATTAATTGGCAATTTTGAGCCTCTCATGCTAAAGCTACCTTAATGATGGAAAAAGAAATGATATGGGAAGGCAATATAATTTGAAACATGCAGATTTCCAACTCTGAGCTTTTAAAGCAATCTACCATTCAAGCAGTGATTATAAGCTAAATATTTCCCAGTTATAAAAATCTTAAATAAATGAAAATCAACTTAGAATTTTGAGTTCGCTAAAAGCTTTTTGGCTTCCAAAAAAATAATTCACTGGAATCTAACATTGTTTGCACTTGAGTAACAACTACAACTGTTCTATTTATTTGTGTAATATACCTACTATGATTGCCAAAATAGAAACAGTGCTTTATGATTTCTAAATTCCTATTATACATTATTAACTCATTTAACCCTCAAATCAAAGAGTTGAGAAAAATACTGTTACCATCAAGCCTAATTAGAGAAAAAAAATATTGAGTCTGGAGTGTTTTCAGTGGTGATGTGAATCTATGGACTCAGATCTCCTTGATCCAAATTATATTGTCAGCTCACCTCACATCAAGCTATCTAATAATCTTGTTTTTTTTTTTCTAACGCAGAAAGAGATTCTATCATTATCCAAATGAACTCCTTTGTAAAGTTTAGCCCAGTTCAATTCCTACTTAGTGGTAAAGTAATCATCTGTTCTTCAACCCTGACCCAACTGGAATCCCAGGTTCTACCTTACTTCTCCTGTTAGATGTTGGAGTCATGTCACTATCACACTCACAATCTTGATTAGCAAAGCTTAATTTTTGCTCAGTAATATGTTTCCTAGATAAATAAATGAGTTTGCCTGGGAATGCACAAGAGAATTATCATGCATGACTATTGCGTAGGAAGAGTTTACAATCTTGCGAACTTAATATATATATATATATATATATATATATATACACACACACACATACATACATATATATATATGCTGAACTTAGAATGAATATATATATATATATATGCTGAACTTAGAATGAATATATATATTCATATATATATATATATACACACACACACACACACAGAGACATAGAGAGCAATAAAATGCAAATCTAAATAATGTTAGAAACAGGTTTAATGAGGCTTGCAGCAACAGAGAGCTACACTGTTAGAGAAGGGTCCAGAAAGCTGCAGCTGATGCCATAGCTGTGTAGCCAACTCTGATTTGTTCTCACACGTTCAGTGTTGCTTCCATTCCCAGCAGCCAGCACCCAGGTGTCTCTGTCAGAGGCAAGTTGGGAATACTTGTGCCTTTTCGTCCCTCTCCCTAACCAGGCACAGCCCTTAATACCTGGATAAGATAGTTCAGGGTGTCACAACACTGTCTCCAGAGCTCCCCTGTGAGGCTGAGCCCAAGTGACCCTCTATGGGACCAATCTCATATGGTGCCCATGCTTGCTTGCTTCTCCTCCTGGATCGCACTTCCTCCTCCCCTACCTACTTTTCCCTGAACCACCCTAATAAATAAATCACTTTCACACAAATCCTCTTTTCTGTGTTTGCTTTTAGAAAGTTCAATCTAAGCCAGAGCAGTCTGAAAGTTATCTGGGCCTTAAATATGCTTCAGATTTAAGTGGTATGTTGAAAGTTTCATCCAAGGGAGGGAGAATGTTGTGAGCCAAGGCATGAGAGGTAGGTAGGCTTTGTATTGTTTATGTAGATGGTGGGGGGGTCTTTCTGATAGCTAACTGTGGGTGTGATAAAGCCAAAGGCCATAATTTTGGCTAGGTAGGATAATAGGGTAGAATAAGATCAAGTAGGTCTTAAAGGGGTAAAAAAAATAATGACAGAAAGTTGAACTTGATGTGATAGGGAGTGGGAAGCCATTCTGAGTCCTAAATTGGAGAACATGAGGAAAGCAGGCTTTTCTAATTGCATTTTTAAGAACATAGTTACAGATCCCCAGTTTCTGTGGATGCTATGTAAAAATAAAAAAAGTTCTCTGGTCAAATAATCTTTGAAAACATCTTCTATTTCTAGCTTATTGATGATTACCAAATCACCATAAACCTATGAAAGCTGGAGTCAAGGATTAATTTTAGATTTAAAAAAAATAATCTTTCCCAGATTGAGGGCTACACTTCAGTGTAGTGCTATTCAAAGTATGACCCACTGCTGGTGAAGACTCCTCTTATGCTTTATCAAACTTTCCTAAACGCTCGCCCACTGAACACTGTGGGGAAGTCATTCTCACTAATACAGTATAGAACTGGTTTTTCTGTAAACCTACTTTAGGAAATGTTGTTTCAGGAAGCTCGGTGAAAGCAAGAGAGACTGAATACTGGCCAAGAGCTTTGTTAAGGACAAGTCTAGACTCGTGGCCAGAGAAATGTAAAGTAAAATAAGAATTGGAGAACATCTAAAAAGGTCATTGAAAATTGTGGAGGGAGAGGTGGGAAGATTAAAAGAACCCAAATTTTCCAGCCACACTACAGTGGTGTGACTAACACAAATGGGTCAGTCTAGCAGAACATATTCTCTCAGATTTCTAAGCTATCTAATGGAAATATAGATGTATCTAATAAAGGTACCTAATGGTTGATATCTAACGGAAAATAGGAAATTGGACAGCACCTTGAAGTGAAAACAACTTTTTAATTAAAAATGGAATGATTCAGTCCAACTGTCTATATAATCCAGAATCATTTTAGCAATATTAAAAGGGAGTTTTATTGAATTTAAACATTAAAACTTGACAAAATTGTTAAAAGCTTGTCTGTAGTTTCAGTTGTAAGCTCAAGTAGCAAGAATAAGTTTTGATATCATTTTCTGGGTAGGCTGGGCAGGGTATTTTCAAATTTTGATGAGCCAATGAAACAGTTGCAGATTCAATTTAAATGCAGGTTTCAATCTCATAGGTCTAGGTAAGGCCTGAGATTTTGCATTTCCAACAAGCTCCCAGGTTATGCAAGGTTGTGGTCCAAGGAACACATTCTGAGGAGCAAGAGGATCAAAGATGAAGTCCAGGGTATAACATAAATGCAGAGACTCTAAATTAGAATGAAAATAGAGGGGTACCTGGGTGGTTCAGTGGGTTAAGCGTCCCACTCTTGGTTTCAGCTCAAGTCACGATCTCATCATTCATGGGATTGAGCCCCACGCCAGGCTCTGTACTGACAGTGTAGAGCCTGCTTCCAATTCTCTCTCTCCCTCTCTCTCTCTGCTCCTCCCTTGCTCATGTTCTCTCTCTCTCTCTCTCTCAAAACTAGACACTAAAAAAATTTTAGAATTGCAATAAAAATTATTTCTACTCTATCAGATATTTACTGCATTCTTTCAGTGTTCTATTTGTTCACTCACGTTATTAATTTTATAAAATGATATTCACTGCCAACTGAGGATATTAGAGAAGAATAAATGATAGGGAGAAAAGAATTTGAAGAAAATTTAAATGAGATATAAAAACTGTGGGAAGCTCAAGGGCAGATTAATGGTATACTTTCAGAATGAGAGTTTGGTACAAGTGGGAGGTTCCCATGGCTAATTTACAAGTTATACGGGGAAAGGGAACATTTTATCAAGATATATTTTTAACATTTTTTTCATTCTGAGTTCTTTTAACTGTTAATTTTATACATGCTGTGGGCTGAGAAATATGAGTAAGATTTCCTTTTAATAGCAATGTTACCTAAAGCCAACCACACCAATTTTTAACAGAATCTTTCTGCTCTATTATATTTTGTTATTTCAATAAACTTTATTCTGAGGAAGTTTCCAACAGTACTTCCTTCATTTTTGTATGTCACTACCTTCTTGATTCTAAAGGCATAAGCCAATGTTTAAGAAAAAAAGAGAAAAACATTCTTGTAATCATTTGTATTCAGAACACAATGGCAAAAGAGAAATAGTGGTTTTCATTGTTTTTCAGATGTATCTTTGTTACTCTGTGGAAACAAAAGCAAGGGGATTTAAATAACAAACCTTTGAAATCCTGGTGGTTCCTGAAATAGCAAGGATGAGAATATAAGCTCTACCCTTTTGTTTTTCATAAGATGGTCCTATTGACTATACCTGAATATTTTAACTCAGAGGTCCACCTTAAAATTAATAAGGGAGTAATAAAAGTAATTGTTCATTTTTAAATCCTCATGTCATTACAGGATGTTATATATAAAACAAGTTCTCGTCTTACTTTTAAAATATGACTATACCTTTATTAGATATGCAATGTATTTTTCAGAAGATTTATGGGTAAACTTTGTATTATATTATTAGCCAGCCGTGGCTTCCTCTATGGATTAAAGAATTAAAATGTTAATGGGAAATTCATGGCTCAGGAATTAGAAAGCTTCCTTTTTCCTCTGCATGAGTAAGTATATATTTGGCTCTTTTCAATATCACAACTCAGAAAATTCATTAGATTTACATTAACAAAGTGAGCAGTGTATATTAATTTTCTCAGTCTAGAAAAAAGGTAAGAAAACTAACAACTCTTGAGTGTCTCTAATGCCCCAAGTGCTATTGAAGGTGCTCTCATTTAGTTATCTCATAAAATAGCTGAAATGTAGGTCTCTAAATTAAAAAGATAGAAAAAGTATAGACTATCTCCAAATAATCAGAGTAAAACCACTGATAAAAAAAATCCTAGTTCGAGGAATATAATTTATTGTGACAGTAAATAATTACTGTGCTCCTCACAGGCAACTTCGCAATTAATTAGAGATCCAAGATACTGAAAAGGAAGTCCACACATGATGGGGGTCTACCAGATACCCCCTTCTAAGACTAGATCATTGACAACGGATCTGAGAATTTGGGGTTAAATGAAACCCTCACTTCCCTCTCAGAGACTCCTGAACTTTATGCTTGCATTTCTTATATCCAAAGGCAAAAGAAGACGACACAGGACTCTGCCTTAACTGGAATGTTTCTTTAACACTTGACCTGAGTTTGAGAACCCAGGAATTAATAAGCAGTTCATGTGAAAGCAGTACAGTCTTTAAGAATTGAGTTCATAAAGGAATTAATACCTATAGAAAAATTTTAAAGTAGAGAAAGCTATCCAACCATTATGAAAATATAGGGAAAACTGGACATGAGACTACTTGAACAAAAATAAAACAAAGCAAATAAAAGAAAAAGAATTTAAAAATTATATCTGGAATTTTAGGAGTCAAAACTTTTATGGCCAAAGAATCAATTCACACATATTTTTTCTGTTGCTTTCCATTGGGGATCATTACTATAACCAAAAAAAAAAAAAAAAATGGAATTTTCAGAGAGAATCTCTTCACATTATCTTACTTCAGTCTTGAGCACTTATAGTTTTGTCATGTCTGGTTTATTAGCACATTTACATTGAAATGGTTAAATTATTTTTAGATTTTACCAGAAACTTTTCAAGCCAAAATGAGTTTAAAGTTTTTCATAATATATTGTTTACTATAGCTATGGATGGGAGAGGAAGAAAACATTTGTCCTTATATTAGAATTTTCCCTTTTATGATTAGATTTTTAAATTTCTTTAAAATGTCTCAATAATGTGAACTATTCTTATTCCATGAAACATTACCTTATCCTCCACTAAACTGCTTTTTTGTTTCATTTAAAGTTTATTTACTTAGTTTTAGAGGAGCGGAGGGGCAGAGAGAGGGAGAGAGAGAGAATCACAGCACAGAGCCTGGTGTAGGGCTTGATCCCATAAACCGTGAGATCATGACCTGAGCCAAAGCCAAGGGTCAGATGCTTTACTCACTGAGCCACTCAGGCACCCCGGTCTCATTTTAATTGCTAAAGTTAACTTTAATTTATTTCAGATACAAAATTTCAAACTACAGTCAAAATTTGTTTAATGAAAGATACTTCCAACAATTCTAGAAAATACATTGAGATTTTGGATGTATACACCAAAAAAAGAAAAAAACCCACAATGTCCATAATTATTACATATGATTAGGAAAGAAACGGACTGAAATAATACTATGGGAGTGTCACCAATGTACCAAGGAGATCCTGGGAAGCTCCTGACCTCTATAACCTCATTTAATCCTCATTACAGCACCATAAGATGGATTCTTACCATGTAACCAATGGTAAGAATTATTTTATTTTAGTTCACTTTTAAGAACAATATTTTTCTATTGAAATTACACATTTTATGTAAAAAGAAAAGCAACTTATAAAAGTACAAAGAACAAGGCAAAATATCTCCAAAGTCTCATCACACATGGAAAAAAAAAGTTATTAGTGTTTGCTGAAGAATATTTCAGCTGTGTCTTTTTGCATGTGTAGGAAAAGAAGGGTATTGCTATGTATTATGGCCACACAGATTCACAGATAAGCAATAAGATGACAGATGAATAGATAATATAGATTAATATATAGAGTGCTGATAAATAACAGAAATCCAGCTGATAGGGGGTGCCTGGGTGGCTCAGTCGGTTGGACATGGACTTTGGCTCAGGTCATGGTCTCCCAGTCCGAGAGTCGGAGCCCCACGACTTTGCAAAGCGTCCGACTTTGGCTCAGGTCATGATCTCACCGTTCCAAGTTGGAGCCCCGAGTCCGAGCCCGCGTCAGTCTCTCTGCTGACAGCTCAGATTCTGCTGTCTCCCTCTCTCTCTCTCTGCCCCTCCCCTGCTCATGCTCTGTCTCTCTCAAAAATAAACATTAAAAAAATCCAGCTAATGGTTTGAAAAATAATGTATTCCTCTTTCTTCTCTTTCCATGTACATAATCATCCAAAGGCATCCTTGTATGATAGAGGTGGTGAGATTAGGATGCACCCAAAAATTGCAAAGGAAAAGGAAGAGTTATTATTCAATACTGGATATTCACAACAGGATTTTAAGAAGACTGTAGGCTTGAAAGTCATACGTCCTGAAAAGAAAGAAGAGTGTTTCATATATTCTTGTATCTTCCCTTTAGACTCTCAAGAGCCAGTCTTGAAGAAGTAGTCCATAAAGTCTTTGAAATGTAATTTCCATACAGGAAGAAGTCCTAAGTCATCTGCATTTTGCTGACTTCAGCAGTCGATTCTCAAGTAGCCTCTGACACAGGGTAAAAGATGGGCTCTTCTTGCTCGGCCGCCTCCCGCAGCCGCCCGCGTGGGATCAGCAGGTCAGGCTCCGCGCGGTGCACGCAGGTGCTCGCGGCGCTCCGGGCCGGCCACGGTGCAGGCCTGGGACGCGCCCCAGTCCGCACACCACCATCCCGAGCCGGGGCCATCTGGTCGCCTGCAGCAGCTGTCCGGCCTGGAGTTCTTCACTAGAAGCTGGATGCTGGCAAATAGGAGAATGATCCAGAATCAGAAAAGATCCAAAAAGACAGCAACTACTCCTGGGCGGACACAATAACCATATGCAAAGACAATGACCACATCATAAAGGAAAGGAAGAGTTTCTATGAGGAGTATCTGCACCGGATGCTGAGATCCGCTATGTATGTCTTGGACGGCAGTGGGTACTTTGATGTGTGTGTGTGAGAGAGAGAGAGAGAGAGAGAGAGAGAGAGAGA
>CM053572.1:108814829-109003338 GCA_028646485.1 Cryptoprocta ferox | reverse complement strand
TTTTGTCTCCCTCCCTCTCCGTAACTCTTTTTCCTCCTTCCCCTCCCCATGGTCCTCTGTTGGGTTTCTCCTGTTAGACCTATGAGTGCAAACATATGGTATCTGTCCTTCTCCGCCTGACTTATTTCACTTAGCATGACACCTTCGAGGTCCATCCACTTTGCTACGAATCAGAGCCTGTTTTAATGAAAGGAACCTCATTCTAAAAGTGATTTTTACACAGAAGCTGCTGTGGGAATATAGACAAATCACATTCATTTTACCTAATTCAAGATCAGAGATCTGCAGCCGTGTGGTAGTGCATGCATTCGACTTTAACCTGAATGAGAGTCATCTCTCCAAATGTATGTGCCTGGCTGCTTCATCAGGACCTGGTTCTTCAACTGCAAGCAGATGTCAGTCAATGCCATGCCTGCCTTGTAAGAAGGTGTCCTAGTAGAGGACAGGATTGGCCAGATAGAAGACACTTTTCTCCCAGAACTGGGTGGGAAGTTCTGTAAGGGGGGAGCTCTCCTATCAGCGGGGGAGTTGCTTGTGCCACTTTCTTGTTCAAAATAAAGTAACTGCTTTAATTTTATGCTCTTGCCTTGGAGTCCTTATATTCAAGTACTTATTGATTTTTTAAAATCACCCTTTTTAGATACATAAAAAAAAAAAGGGGGGGAGAGGCGGGGAAAAGATGCCTAACTATTTCACGAGTTTATAATTGTAATTACCTGGCATGTACAGAGTCTTTTTTTCTTGAAAATTGTTTTTATTTTTATTATCATGTATTTTTTACCCCATAGTTTTACATAACCATGCTGTCTTTTAAAGTATCTGTGTTTATAAGACATGTCTTATACCTTACTCTTCTTACTAGTTAGCAACATACACAAAGTAATTCCAATAATAATGTTGGTTGCCTGGTTAATAACACTTTGGGTCAATATAGAACTTAACTTTTCAAAATTTTATGAATGCCTTTTCACAAAAAACTTTAACTACAAATATAACAAGTAAAAAAATTAAATGTTCATCTAATGGAGAGAAAAAAATGAGTCACAAAGAGTGAGAATGACTTTTCTCAGGTCATTGTGCTGGTGGCTGGTTGGCAGCTAGGAACAAATTAGATCAGTTCTCCAAATCCCCAGCCGAGTATTATTTTCATTAAACATCCCTTTGAGGTTATATCTAAACAAGTTTCTTTGCTTTAAGGATCAAGGTAAAAAAGATTAAGCTATCTCCTCATGGCAAGGTCTATCAGAGCTAGTTTGGTCCTTCAGTTGTTGTAGTAAGCTCCTCAGTGAAGACATTGAAAGACTGTATATGACCCGCATTTCCAACTAGATTCTGAACGACTTGTATTTTGTTCCTCCTTCTAATCTTTGTCCTTGGTAAATCTTACCCATTCTTTCATTTTCTTCTGTCCAAGCCCCCAAACTTATACATGGATCTGACCTAGAAATACAAGGACATTTTCTGGTTACTGTGGCTTTGGGATAATCTGTTCTCTGACAACTTGGTCATTGCTCAGGCAGTCAGTCCATCATAATTTTGTCCAATCTACTAATAAAAACTGTACATCAAAGAAAAATCAATGTATTTGTATATTTTTAAGTGAGTAAGGAAATCCTTTTAAAAATATTCTTTCTGATCCAAGAATTAAAATGCAAAATAGCACTTAGATGCCAAAGATTAGATATGAAGAAATAGCTTAGGAGTTCAGAAGCCTTAATGCACTTCATAAAACAAAGATGTTGTTTCTAAGGCTTCTATTCTATTAGTTTGTCTATAAAAATTAAAAAGAAAAATGAGAACAATGGAAGAAGCTCACATATTAAATAAAAAATTCAGACTAAAAATCCAGAAATATGTAAAACATATGTAAAATGAAAACATCTTATAACATATCAGAACTTAAGTTCAAACCACTATAAGATTTGATTTATAGATTCTGTCTTTGCTGAACAATGTATGCATATATGCACTCAAACTGATCACACTTTAGAAACAGAACCAATGAAAAATAAAACATGAATTCAGAATCTCAAAAAAAAAAAACCTACAGACCTATTCTCATAACACAATAAAATCCTTCAAATACTCCTTGCCAACAAATGCCTATGAAACAATGGGAGACACTTAAAGAAGGAAGAAGCTTAGGGTCAAAGTAACAAACAAGAAATGAGAAAATCTGTTGTAACTGTAGAGTGTGCTCCTTTGTCATTGTAGCACATTATAAACTTTAAAACAGTGCTCAGGCTGGTTTTATATGTACTACTCTTGATCCTACCTCATGTTTTGTTGCATTTGAAAAAAAGGTTTTTCTACTTTAAACCTCTAAATATCAGGCTGAGGAAGCCTGGCTTAAGAGCACTTATTAATAGCATTTCACGCCTATTTTACTACATTTAAACTGCCTTGAAATCATTGGAGTGTCTCAGCTAGGTTTCCCTTGAACTTGTTACCTTACTAAGGCATCCAGAGTTTTTTCCCAAAGGCAGTATCTTTTTCAAAAGTACCATCTTATGTTAGCTTATTAGTTATGATGGCCACTTCAATTGGTTGGCAACATGAGGGGAATAGAGGTCTCAAGTGTACTAAAAAGTTTTTGAAGACTTAATAATTCTATGATATGATTTTTGTAGTGTTTTGTTTTTTTGACCTTTTTCTTGGTCTTCCATCCTCAGGATCTAAAAAGGCATTAGCCTAATGTCTAAAACTCTCCAGTAGTATTTAGATTTCCTTTTGTGAAAGCTGGTAGAAGAAGAAGACAGCCTCTCCTGGAGTGTTAATGGGCAACCGTTCATCCACTCTACATTCTTCTGCTGGGGGATACTAGAGCATTTAACATCTTCACTCTGATTTCATTCAAGCCACTCAAAATAATAGGACATTTGCACTTCCACCACCACTCCAGAAACTTTAGAGACCACATTACCACACGGAATTACTGGTTTAATCGACAGCATGAAGTTTGAAGATTTTCTCTGAATGTTTATACTTTCCTACTGCTCCATAATTTAAGATATCCAAAAGTGAGGTGTTCAGCTACTCTGAGGGCAAAAAAACATCTTTATAACAAAAGTATCTATACATTTCTAGATCTGTAAGCTTAGAGCTAGACATGACTGTTTCTACCAAGCTCAGTTTCATGGACATGAACAGATCATTCTCATATTTTGAGTCCTGGCATCTTTTTTGAGTCCCAGGCTAGTATTTCCAATTGTCTGCTAAACATAAAACCCAGTTGACCCGCAGCTTCTCAACCTCAATAGGCAAAAGCTTAACTTCATCTTTTCCCACAGAGGTGACTCAAGGTCCAGTTGGGGAAAACAAAAATGTCAGTAGGTATTTCAACAGGAAGAATTTACTATAAATGGGTTAACTGGGTGTTGGATGGTGTAAGAGAGATGGTGACCAAAGGAAGCAATTTCTTGGGACGAACCCAAGGGAAGAGGCTTGTGTTGAATTCACAGAACTCAGTAGTTTGTAAGAAGAATCGCATGGATTCAGGGCTGTGAAGAGAGGTGCTGGTGCACTGGAAGTGGGTGGGGGCTGGCTGAGGACGGAGCCCCCTGAGGAGGTACAATTGTAGGCTGCTCCTGGTATCTCTGAGGAGTCAAGATGAAACCTGTTCTTGGAAGGCCAAAAAAACCCATCTGGTGATTTCAACTGCAACCAACCCTGGTTGCCAGCCTAAAGGGGTTTGGCTGGGGGAGAAGCTGACAGGAACAACCGGTACATAAGAAGTCTCAAATTCTGTCTCCCCTCCTGATTTCCAATTTCCTTCCATTTCCCCATTGGCAAAATCTATCAGGGAGCCAGATGGCACAAGAAAACTGTTGTTTTCAGAGTTCTAGTCCCAGCCGTGTAAAGCAAAGTATGGAAAAGTGGATTTCAAGTTGAGAGACAATAGCTCTTCTCATCTTATCACTGCTGTCATGTCTACTCATCCTTCAAGTCTCAGCTAGGAAAGCCTTCCCAGACCCCAGAGATAGGGCTCTGCAAGTTCTCCCTTCCTTTGCTCTCATATGTTTTAATTAGAGGCAAATAATATAATCACAAGAATCTCTCCTTTTCTGTCTCTTTCTGTCTTTGTCTCTGTCTCTCTCTCTCACACACACACACATAACAACGATAGGTAAACAAAAAGCTCATTAAGAATCAAATAAAGTAAGAAAATATTTTTCATCTATCAGACTACAAAAAAAAAAAAGGAAGGATCAGTAAGGCCAATTATGATGAAGGATTTAATAAAAAGCAGTTGCTAAATGTAAACTGGTAGTTTATCATATTGTTGTGATAATGTGTTCTCTAAAACTCCCCACAAGAATGTGAACCTCTAAAACTTCATCACATTAGAGGTGCTTAATAAAGATGCTGCTGAGTTAAAGAAGGAAGGCAGCCAGGGAATCTTCTTTCGCTCAGAGGGTGAGAGGAAGAGACACAATAACACCGATTTCTTGAATTTCATTCTAGGAGTGTTAACATTACACCACTTCAGGAAATGTTCCTTCTCTTTTTATGTATATAAATCTCTCCATAAAGAGATTTTAAAGCTTTATTAGTTTTTGACCACTTTCTTATACCATACACAAAAATAAATTCAGAATGGATGAAAGACCTAAATGTGAGACAGGAAACCATCGAAATCCCAGAGGACAGCACAGGCAGTGATCTCTTTGGCACTGGCCATGGCAACCTCTTATTAGATATATCTCCTAAGGCAAGGGGAAAAAAGGAAAAATAAACTATAGGGACTTCATCCAGATAAAAAGCTTCTGCATGGCAAAAGAAATAATCAACAAAACTAAAAGGCAATCTTTGGAATGGAAGAAGATATTTGCAAATGACATATCTGATAAAGGGTTAGTAACCAAAATATATAAATAACTTATATTTCAGGACTCAAAAAGCAAATAAACCAGTTAAAAAATGGGCAGAAGACATGAACAGGCATTATTCCAAAGAAGATATCCAGATGGCTAACAGACATTTGAAAAGATGCTCAACACCACTCATCATCAGGGAAATATAAATCAAAACTATAATGAGATATCACCTCACACCTGTCACAATGGGTAAAATTAACAACTCAGGAAACAATAGATGTTGGCAAGGATGGGGAGCAAGGGGAACCCTTTTACACTGTTGGTGGTAATGCAGACTGGCACAGCTACTCTGGAAAACAGTGTGTAGGTACCTCAGAAAGTTAAAGACAGAACTACCCTATGACCCAGCAATTTCACTATTAGGTATTTATCTAAAGGATACAAAGATACTGATTTGAAGGGAAACATGCATCTGATATTTATACCAATATTATCAACAATAACCAAATTATGGAAAGAGCCCAAGTGTCCATTGACTGATGAATGGATAAAGAAGATGTAAGAAGATGTGTGTGTGTATACACATATATATGTATAAATACACACACACACATATATATGTGTGTATACACATACCAAGATATATAATATATATTATATGTATATATAATAGAATATTACTCAGCCATCAAAAAGAATGAAATCTTGCCATTTGCAACAATGTGGATGGAGCTAGAGTATATTATGCTAAGCAAAATAAGTCTGTCAGAGAAAGACAAATAACATGATTTCATTCATATGTGGAATGTAAGAAACAAAACAGATGAAGATGAGTTCGGGAAAGAGGCAAACCATAAAATAGACTCTTAACTATAGAGAACAAACTAAAGGTTGCTGGGGGAAGGTGGACAGGGGAACGGGTTAAATGGGTGATGGGTATTAAGGAAGGTACTTGTTGTGATTTATTGTATGTAAGTGATGAATTACTAAATTCTACACCTGAAACTAACATTACACTGTATATTAAATGGAATTTAAATAAAAGCTTGAACAAGAAAAAAATGAATAGAAAAAACATAGTAAATTTTATTTTTTTCTTTTTTCTTTAATGTTTATTTTTGAGAGAGAGACAGAGTGTGAGTGAGGGAGGGACAGAGAGAGAGGGAGATACAGAATCCAAAGCAGGCTCCAGGCTCCGAGCTGTCAGCACAGAGACCGACACAGGGGCTGAATCCACAACCGTGAGATCATGACCTGAGCCGAAGCCGGGTGCTCAACCAACTGAGCCACCCAGGCACCCCTAGTTTTTTTCAGTATAGAAATATATAAAGAACAAAACAAAAAAACTACTGTTTTACCATGTAGATAATTTCAATCAACATTTTTAAATAAGTAATATATGTGCATAGTTAGAAAAAAAAATAAAGCTATTCAGAGAAGCACAAAACAAGAACATGAAAATGTTCCTCTTTCTGCTCCAGTCCCTTTAATGGAAAGATTTTTGGTTAAAGTTTTAAAGATTTCAAATGTTAGAAAAGTTTATTCCAGGTATAAGGATAAAGCTGCTCTATTATGGTTTAAGCTTTTTTTTTTTTCAGCCTAAATTACATTAAATTGTATTCCTGAGCACTATATATCCTCTTAAACCATCATGGTGGTAAGGCACCATGATACGGTAACATGATACAACTTGATATGTCTTCAGTAATATGTAGTTTAATTAGTTCACTGTGGAGATAAAGTTCAGAGATGAAGTTTGTGTAACTACCCAGAGCCCCCAAATCAATAACAGAGCTATAAATGCAATTCAAAATTCCTGCTTTCCCATCCTTAATACATATATTCCCCCTAATTCAAGTAACAGATACAGAAGAATTAACTAAAAACATATGTCTTAAACCTAAAGACAGATCATCTATAATTATTTTGCTTCTATAGAGTGCAGATTTTTAGACAGAAAAGAAGAGCTCCTAATATTTTTGCAGTACTAATGTTAGAACTATTCAGGCAAAAAATTCACATCTCACCAGGTGTTTCACATGAGTCTGACAACTGTTTTTAAAACATTGCTAATCCTTTAAGCCTGTATCCCAACATAATTTGTGTTTGTGTACCTCATTACAAATAGAAAAGGGAATATTCTCTAAATATTAGACTCAATGAGAGTTTCCTTAGCAATATCCCAGCCTCACATGGCCTGTAAAAGAAAGGAGGTAACAGTTCTTTTATATTAGCAATATTACATCTGAGATGCAAATGCTGTGTTCTTCGGATTTCTTTGCCATCATCAAGAGTATCATTATCTTGACAGAGTGAGGGATTTGGGGGATGGTGTTGTGGGAGTGAAAAAGACAACACAATGCTCGCGTAAATTTTTAAGAATACTAAGTGGAAAATAAATGCAAATACTCCCTAAAATGCATCTGTGTTTATGGGGAGTAAGAATCTGAATTAATTACTAAAATAAACATATCTAGAGCAATTAATAAATTCAATCTGTTATTTTAGGGTTAATGTTCTGATTAAAGAACTGAGGATTAACTGGGCATTTCACAAAAGAAAAAATGCAGATGATCCATTAAAATAGAAGATTACCTAATAATCAGATTTGCAAAATTAATAATAATGATAATATCCAATGTGATCAAAAGTGGAAAAATGGAGACTTTCATACATTGTTGCTAGAGGTGCTAATTGGCCTAATTTTCTGGAAGGCAATTTGCCTTGTCTGTTAACATTTTAAATGTGCCTGCCTTTTGATTCAATAAGTCCAATACTAGAATCTATCCCAAGGAATTAATTGAAAAGTGCACCAAAAAATCTAAGTGAAAGGATTTTGTTGCTTATAACAACAAACAGCTGAATAATTCCTCCATGTCTATCAATAAAATATTGGTCATTTGTTTAATAAATATAGAGCCATTAAAAAGAATGATGTAGATCCATTTGCATTGACATAGAAAGATGGTAATGATATATAATCAATAAAAAGGAAAGAAAACTGTGGAATAGGCTACAAAAATATGTTTACAACTGTTTGTGTGAGTGTGTGTTTTTAGACATATAGATATAGTAATACACTTATTTAGGCATGGAATATATTTGTGTACTGCTTTACACTAAGTTGCATTGTTAAATTATTTTACAATAAGCTTTTATTATATTTATAATCAGCAAAGATAATAAAGGTATTCTAATTCTGGAAGGAAAAAAAAACATGCACATATTGTCAATTTTTAGCCCTGGGATGGTGGAGAGTCATTTGGTAAAGTCCCATAAAACATTGAGAATTTCTTTTCCTCTTTTTATTCTATAAAATGTCAAAATTAAATTTGGCAAGCTGTATTTGACAGGATATACACACAAAGAAATGCCCCAGTTGTATACGCGTAGGAACTCTCAGTTCAGTCTTAATGTTTGCCTTCATTTGATAACCTGGGACACATGCTACAATGACGTAGGGCAAAGTTATTCCCAGTAATAATAGCTAGTATTTATGGAAACTTACCACATGACAGGTACTAGTCTCAGTGCTTTAAGTGTATCAACTCATTTAATCCTCACTATGACTCTGAATAATAGGTGCTAATGTTATCTTTCTTTTACAGATGAGTTACCTGAGAGGTTTCAAAAGTTTAAGTAATTGGCCCAGTATGGCAGAGCCAGTAAATAGCTGAATCTAATAAGAAGTCTAGGGCTTTCCTTTGGAGAACATTTGGGATCTTTTGCTTGACTTACACTTTCATCAGGCAGAAAAATGTTACATTTGTAAAGCTATTTTCTGGAAATTATATAAATCAAGAGTCTTCTAAGAATCTTCTCTTTTATTCACATTTAGCTAAAAACCAGCATGAGAGCTAAATGCTGCCCATTTAGAATAAAACAAACCCTACAGCAGAAGAGAAGCCTTGAAGCCACTCACCTTCCAGTGATAAAGATGAAATTCATAGGCACTGTGATGCAGCGGGGAGGACAGAAGGAGCCTGGCAGAGCAGGGGTAGGGTGCGGAGGGGTACCTTGGGACAAGGCATGTGGGGGAGGATGGAAGTGGGAGGCAGGCAGTGTTCAGGGAGCAGAAGGGAGCTGGTCTGATTGAGAGGACAAATAAAGGTGGCAGGAAGTAGGTGATACAGGAGATAGTTCTTAGAAGATCAATATTATTTGTAAATTTTATAGCTCTATTCTGAATATTAACAAGCACATATTCATTGTAGAAATCTTAGAAAGTACAGAAAATCATAAAAACAACAATAAAAATCACCACAACTCAGAAATAATCACATTTTCGGGTATTGTCAGGTGGGTACAATTTCAACAGACGGTGAGCAAAGTGGAGACAATTCAGGGAGAAAAAAGGTAGAGGGATGGGAAAGATGTGCTATCTAAATAGCTGTAACCAAAGGAAGTTCAAAGTAAATCTGAAAAAGTAGATTAGGGGATTTCATCATTGAAAACATTAAATGTGAGGGAACCACAAGGTGAGCAGTGGAGAGCCATTGAAGATTTTAGTGTAAGGGAAGGATGTGCTTGAAGCCACACTTAAGATATATTAATCTGGTGGCAGCATCAGAAAAAAATTGGAAAAGGGAATGATAGGAATTTAGAGCACTTAATAATTTATTACAGTGATCTAAAAGGAAAAGTTATATATGTAATACTGAACTAAAGAGAAAATAACATATAGACGAGGGAAAATACAAGACAGATAATCGTAAAGTCCTGTACATGTCTAAAAATGCCAATATCTCTGTGTGTACAGTTTTTATTATCTTTCATTCTATTTTCTTTTTGGGAGGGGGAGCCTGGAATGTTGCAAGATTGTAAAACATCGATTTTGACAATTCTGTAGAGTGATTAGCTTCTTAATTATTAGGTAAATTGTTCTATGTTAGGATTCATCTAATGTAAATCTTATTCTTGACTTTAATTTTTGCATTATTAACAGTATATATCACAGTTCTGTAAATTGTATGCCTTAGAAATAATAGACTATTCAGTAAATCCGTTCTATTTAAATTTAATTAAGAGAAAAATGATGTTATGATGACAAAAGTTTAGTACTATCCTTACATACACTTAATAAATTGTCTTAGTTTGATTTGCATTTTTAGGTGTTTGTTGTCTGTTATTTTTTTCCATGACTAGTGCGAGATGACATTATAATTCCTGTAAGAGATAAAGGAAATATTCAAGAGAAGTTAGAAGAGTTACTGTGTTAGAAATAACTCTCTGACTTCTTTTTCCAGATCTGACATTACAAGATATCTGACCTCATACTTCATTTTTCTAATTTCTGAAGTGGAAATAGAAGTTGAAATTGTAGAAGTTGAAGAAGTTGTCGAAGCCAAGGCATTGCACTCCTCATCTGTGTGTGTGTTTATATACATACGCTATAGGCACTCCTTAAATGTATAGGCAGTATAAACACCCACAGAAACAGGTTTTTGCAGGCTGTATTTGCAGCAAACACTGTAGATATGTTTCCAGACCCTCTTGTGTTCCTTATACCAGTAGCCCCTGCTGCCTTAGTCAAGGATTGATTGGTAAAGGAGTAGGAAAGCCCAGCTTCCTTTTCTAAGGTGGGAACGACTCTGGGCCCGGCTTATATCCTAGAGTTCTCCTGTGGTTTCTGCCTGAAGAGACCCTACATGGGATTTGCCTGACATGGCATCCTTCCTGGCTTCTCTCTTCTTCTATGTCCTGCATCCCGCAGTCCCTTACCATTTTCTGCTGGGAGAACTTAATACTCTCTTGTACTTGAATGCTCTTCTCAGAGTCTAACTTGGGGAACCCAACCTAGGAATTATATACTAAAATCCAAAAGGGAAAAAGGGAAATAGTATAAAGTTTACTGAAACATATTGTCATTTTCTGTCAAGAAACGAGGCCAGGGATATGATAAGAGCAACTAAACCACCAGAGAAATACATACAAATCATAGATTCAGTAGGAGCTTTTATTTTAAAAAAATGTTTATTTATTCTGAGAGAGAGTGAGAATGTCCATGTGCGCACACAAGTGGGGAAGGGGCAGAGAGAGGGAGAGAGAGAGTCTTAAGCAGGCTCCGTGCTGTTAGCACAGATCCCAATGCAGGACTCCATCCCATGAACCATGAGATCATGGCCTGAGCTGAAATTAAGAGTCAGATGCTTAACTGACTGAGCCACCGAGGCAACACCCGGAGGAGCTATTAAATGCTCTTTTCCAAAAATATGGTCATGCCAAACTTAAAAGGAGAAAAAACTCAGTGTGATTCATCCTTCTCATAACAGTAATAGCTGCTATTTGTTGAATTCTTACCTATGATTATCATTGTTCCACCATCTTTATGTCTCATGGCACTTAGTCCTCACAACATTTCTACAGTGGAGGCATTTCTTTATAGTTCATGTTTCGAGTGTGGCTCTGAGATCACACAGCTTAATAAGTACCTATACCAGGATTCAAATCCAGATCTGATCTGCCACTAAAGTTTATAGTCTCTCCACTTCTGCTCATTGTATTGCTCTTCTATAAGAGTGTTGGTCTGCGATATAATGGGTGCCTATGTCTGTTGACTTACTATTGGTTTTCCTCTGACCTTGACAGGAAATGATGAGATAGTATTCATCTAATGACTTTCATCAAAGAACTTAATCTTTGCAAATATAGACCAAACTCTTCCAATTACTTCAAAGGGTTAAAAAATAAGATTTCTCAAATCTTGTATTTTAAGCATGCCAAGATCTGTCTGGTTATGGCTCTGTCATGGAGGCACCCATTAAGGAGGTCATCAACAATTTGTTTGACCAGCTAGTGCAGAAAAGACAGCAATAAGCCATTATGCAAGTGCTGAGTCTAGACAGGGCTATTATTCTCCGATACCCTGTGGCTCACACATAACTACTTAGATTGTTTAGATAATAACTCTGGCCAACCATTTTTCTGTCGTGGTCATTTCTGACTTCTGAAGGCTGATCAGCTTATTATTCCTGTTATAGCACGCTATCGTGAGGCACATTCAGTTGTAATGTTGTATCTTTTATCTCTAACAACTGTGGAGGAAAATCAAGAATGTCCACACAAGGGTGGCACGAGAAGCTGGAGCCATTTTGCTCTTTGTGGTCAGCCACAACAACATATAATTCATGTCAATCTTTGACCGGAAAGTAGTATAACTCAAGTGGATGGCATTGTATGTATCTGGCCTTACAAAATAAAAATCTTATCTTCACATCCCGTGAGCTCTTCTTTTAACCCTACGGCAGCAAAGGCTTTTCATCCACGGAACAGTTCTACACTTGGATGCACCATCCTGAAGATTTTGTATATTTCACTTAGCAATCATTTGGATAAAGAGGTTTAATTTAAGAATGGATACATAGTGGAGCTGAGTGAAGGCATGACCTAATAAAGATAGGAAAGCTGAATTTTATTTCTGTAGCTGCGGATCACTTTGGAATCAGAAGTGATTCGTTTCCAGCTGTCTCTACAAACATGGAAAACAATTAGATACTATCATGGATTGAACCATGTCCTCACGAAAGGTGTTGAGGCCCCAACCCCCAGTACCTATGAATGTGACCTTATTTGAAATCGGGTCTCTGCGATCTTGAATACTGAAAACAAACTGAGGACGGAAGGGGGAGGGGGAAAAGGGAAGGGGGGTGATGGTCATAGTAGAGAACACTTGTGGGGAAGAGCACTGGGTGTTATATGGAAACCAACTTGACAATAAACTATAAAGTTAAAAAAAAAGAAATAGGGTCTCTGCAGATGATTGAGTTAATTATTCACAGCATAGTTATTCAGAAAGCCTGCAATTCCTGTTATGCCTATTTAGTAAGTCATTAGACAATATGTACTACTTTTAACTTTATTTTCTAATAATACCACATATAAATGATCTACAGTCTAGTCAAGTTGATGTCCTTGTAGTTCATTATACACACTGTGAAAATCCCCAAATTCCTGAATGTGTCTACTTCTTTGCTTGTCAAAAATGTCCTTTATTCTCTTCATTTTTCCAGGTCCTACTCTTTCTTCAAGGCCCATTTTGCCTCCCAGAATTCCCATAAGAATTTCCCAGAATGCACTGGAGTGGGTAATGGTCCTCTCCTTTGAAATCCTATATTACTTATTGCCTTTGTATTATTTGATTCTCCATCTATCTAATATGTACTAAGTATATCTTCTTGTGTATATCTTATCTCTCCAATAAATTTTCAATTTATCTCTTTGTAATCTTATAATATAAAAGCTATCACCCAATAAATATCAGTTGGCAATTATGATATATATTAATAATTTATATTATGGGATATATTTATAGGTTACTATATAATATATATTATATATTATCAACAATATATTTTGTGGTATATATATCAATAATAATTGTCAATTTTTCAATAAAATTACTTGAAATTCAGATACTTAAAAGTAAAAGGTAATCTCTTTGCATCTACCTTATGAAAAAAGTAAGTCAGCATTATTATCTTGATGTTACAGAACTGAAAACAGAATGAGAAACATAAAATGGCTTCTCTAAAATTAACCCCAATGTTTGAAGGCAAAATGGTCAATAAAGAGGTTGAGCCTAAATTAAAAATTTAATTCTAACCCCAAGCCCAAGACTTATTCATCTAGCATTTAAAAGTTACCAATGGCTGTTTAATAAAAAGGAAACAAAGGTGAAGTAAAACAACTGCCCTCAAAATGTTTAAGATATTTTGAGAGTGGCAAACATATAAATACCATAAATCTGCCTCTAGTATAACACCTAATTTCTCTGATATAGTTTTTTTTTTCTTTAAAGATAAAGAGGGAGCATGAGTGGGGGAGAGGAGGAGGGAGAGAAAGAGAGAGAGGAAGAGAGAGAATCTTAAGCAGACTCCACACTCAGCACGGATGCGGGGCTCAATGCACCAACCCTGGGATCATGATCTGAGCTGAAATCAAGAGTAGGATGCTCTGGGGCACCTGGGTGGCTCAGTTGGTTAAGTGTCTGACTTGGCTCAGGTTATGATCTCACAGTTCATGAGTTCGAGCCCCGCATTAGGCTCCGTGCTGACAGCTCAGAGCCTGGAGCTGCTTCAAGTTCTGTGTCTTCCTCTCTCTCTCTGCCCCTCCCCTGCTCATTCTCTCTCTCTCTCTCTCTCTCTCTCTCAAAAGTAAATAAACATTAAAAATTTTTAAAAAAAGAAAAAATGTAATTTAATGAATTAATTTTTCAAAAATCTTTAATTCAAAACTTTCTAGCATTTGCACTAAAGTCTTTAAAATATATCAGAGAGAAAGGCAGAGAGAAAAACTTGTCCTCCCAGCCAGATTTTCCACCCTTTCAAAAACCCAGCTATAGTTTACCATTATGAAAGAGCAATTAATTACTGCTCTTGTATAAATTGTTGCATGTAAGCAACTAAGTGCTTTTTTTTTGAAACTAAGTGTTTTAATAGGTGTTTTCCTACCTACCTGCTCTACTACAAACATATACATTAATAAAGGAGAAAGTGTTCAAGAATATTTTAGTCTTAAAGAGTGCTTCATATACCTAAATTTATTTCCTTTCTTAGTTCTGAGAGCATTTTCCAGAGTTTAGGTTAATATGTAAACTTTCTCTCCTTGGCATTGGAAAAATCAGTAGTTGAGTGTCCAAACGGCAGTTAAATTACCTCAGTTTTGTTGTTCACCATAGTACCACTGAATTGCAATGGACTATGTCTCATATTCCACAAATGAGAGAATTGAACAGTATATGACCTTTTTAAAAAAATCACCAATTTATTTACTAGTGGGAAAAAGTACTGTACCACATCAGTATACACCAACTCCTTCCATTAGTGAAAATCATATGACGTTTATATGCAGAGTTTGCAAGCTTGGGTTGACAAAGCTACTAGGAGAGATGAGGGCGTTCCAACAATCAAGACTGAGATCATGTTAACTGATCAAATATTCACCTCTGCTTATTTCCTTCCTTTACCTACTTTTCATTATTTCTACCCTGGTTTACTGTGCTTTTGAGATGATAGCTGAATTCTCATTAAAATCCCTGAACTCACCTTACGACTTTTATTCTCGCTTTATCTACTCTATGCTTATGAGAAAAGCCACAAATATAGCAAAATATTTTAAAATAATTTTTACGGTTTGGCTTGGGTATGTGATGATCAAGATGCCATTGTGTGTGTGTGTGTGTGTGTGTGTGTGTGTGTAGTTTTATTCAGTCTTCTCTTCTTTAGTTCATCTTTTTGAAATTGTTTTATTTCAGGACTAATTTTAAAAATATGTATCTTTTTTTACACTTTTTCTTGAACTTTTATTTTATACTTTTATCTTATGCTTTTCAATAGTACTATGGGAAAGGAATTTTTTGAAAAGTGAGTTACACCAAAAAGCTTAAGATTGAGCAAGCTGTAATCCTTCTGCTAATGGATATGCTATAATCAACAGGAATGTTACATAAAACTAATATTTCCATTCCTTTACATTTATAGAAAGGCTCAAGACAACTGCTTTTTCATTATCAGTTTTCACTTGCAAACAAGCAGATTAAAAAAAGCAAGAGACCATTACTGTCTGGGAGAATTCATGTTTCTCATGTAGGGGTGAAATAAGAACTACATTCTGAGCTTTCTTGGAAGGAAGCCACTTAATCTTCCCCAGGGGTCTGGTGGGGTTTCCTGAGCTTTTTCCTGGCAGTAGTCAACTGTTGTTTATGGGACCATGCCAAGACGCCAAGGGGTTGAGGAACTCTCATTTGGATGGCTAGCCTGTCTGGCACTCTCCTTGGTGCTGGCTGCTTCCAAGGTGCTAGCTTCTCTGGGCTTTGCTTTAGCAGGCCAGACTGAAAAGAGGCCACCCTGCACAGGCCTTGATGGATTAACATCCCCAAATGATTTCTTGGCTTTGTTACCTCTACCTGACCCCCCTCCCTACAAAGCTTTCCTAAATTGCTGCAGCCTTGCAGCACCTAAATTTTACCTTGCCCTTGGCACTTAGCAGATTCTGAATGGCTTTGGAATTCAGGTTGTGGTTTGGTTTCTTTTGAGTTTGTAAGGTATTTTGGATTAGGCACTTACAAATTGCCTTATACCTATGGCACCTAGCATGTAGGAAGTCCTCGAAAAATCTTGTTTGATGATAATGGTATTTCTCTGTCTTCTTCCCAGGAAACAACACATATAGTTTATAAGATTTCATCATATCCAGAAAATACCTGAGATCATAAGCTTAGGTGTGTGGCCCACAATCCACAAGTATATTATCTTTAGGTTTCCCTTTCTTTTTCAGAAACTACAGAAAACCTCCCATCCTTTTCTCTTTTTGTCTCTTCCTTTCTCTTTCACATCCAACACACAGACACAGAAATTGACACAGTCTTCACAGATCCACAGACACATGTTTGTCTTTCAATAGATCCTAAGAGTAGAGGTTAAGAGCATAGAAGCTGGCTCAGTTCCTGTACCAGTTCCTATAATTAGTATCCATATGACAGCACTTTCATTAGTATCTCTGTGCCTCCATTTCCTCATCTATGAAATGGGGATAATAATAGAGCCTAACCTAACAGCATTTTGAGTTAATCATGTAACATATTTAAAAGAATTTCTAGCTCATAATGAGTAGTATATTAACACTGTCCACTATTTCTAATTTGGAGCAGTTTAGCTAAGATGTTACTTTTCCCTCCTTAGATCTTCAGATCAGATCAGATTTCCCAAATATCAAATCTCAACTTATTGATGAAGTGGTAGTGATAGTCAAGGTGAGAATCTAGAAAAGCTAGATCCTCTTCTTCTTGATCAAGGGAGCTCAAATTGACAAAGCTTACTTCTTTAATGGAAAAGATGCAAGTCACAGAAGAGCAACTGATTTAGCTAAATATGTTTATTTGGGCTGCAGAAAAGTTTACTGATCTTTATATAATATGGTTTTATGTAGTTTTGCACAATCATTTCCCTTGAAAGTTGGTGTTTGGAACAGCTAGTCTGAAGTGTTTATGTTGAAAGTGTAAGATTATTCGTGAGTCACGGTAAGATAATGTCCAAGGAAAAAGATGATCAATTTTTGGATGTTATAGTTTGGTGCTAAAATATGCTTTTTATTGCTTCATCTCTGTACTATTTCTTGGTTCTCCCCCAGACCCGAAAGACCTGCCCATGGATAGAACAGCAGATTATCAAGTCCTCAAAGTGAGTTTGGAAGGACCTAACGTGATGACTGAAAGTGAGGGGCCAGACTTGAAGATCACAGCAAATGAGGCTTTATGGCTTAGCTTCAACTAAGGCAAATCTTTGGCAATAACTCTGCTTTTCTTGAAGATACCCCAAATTATGCCTATTAATGGGAATTCATGACTGGTGCTATGGAATAAGCCCAGCTTACTTAATAGTTGACACCTGTTCTAGTTCTGCAGGCTGTGTCTCACTGTCCTTGGATAACGCTAAAGTCGACTAGGTGAACGTGGCCCAGGTGAAAGTATCTGCAGCATTTGCCCTGGCCAGGACATGAACTGGATGACTCCAGCTTTATGTGTACATGTGTCAGTGTGGAAGTAGAAGGCCTCACTTAGAAGTCATTCCAGTTATTTATGGCTGCATAACAAACCATTCCAAAACTTTATGGCTTAAAGTAACAACAATCATTTATTTTACTCTTGAATCTACCACTAGGGCAGGACCTGGCAGGGTGGTACATCTCTTCTCTGTGAGCATCAGTTGAAATGGGCTGGGCTGGGTTGGGACTGGAAGATCCATTTCTAAAACAGCTCATGCACATAGCTGGCAAGTTGTAGCTGGCTGTCAGCTGGGAACTCCGCCAGAGCTGTAGGCTGGGGGTTTTCCTCAGATCAGTGGAAGCTGAGCTCAAAGAATGAGTGTTCCAAGAGGCTTTGTCAGGAGGTGCAAGGCTTCTAATGACCTTGCCTTGGAAGTCCCTGAATATTGTGTGGGTAACTTAAAAAGTCATTAAAATTAGCTCACATTCAAAGTGAAAGGAATTAGCCTTCCTCTCTAATCTACAACAGAAGTTATCATCCCTAAATTTCTACCTTTCAGTGAGATTATTGATGATTTCTCTACTGTATACACTAATTGTGCTGATTTCTTTCTAGACTTCTAGGCAAGTAAACTTGTTTGATATACCCAAGAGGTGTTTGTTTCTGGTCTTCTTGTAGGTCTTTTGCTTCCATTGACATTTGGCAATAACAGCAACTACATGTTTCCACTTAAATCTCTTTCTTTTAGTTGGTATATGTAGACCACTGACATTTAAAGTGATTATTGAGGTAGTCAGGTTAATATCTATCATATTAATCACTGTTTTTTACTTACCCTTTTTTTGTTCCTATTTTTGTCTTCCACACTTTTTCTGCCTCTAGTAGTTTTAGTTGACCATTTTGCATAATTCCATTTTTTCTCTTTTCTTAGCATATCAATTATGTTTCTTTTAAATTATTTTTCAGTTGTTGTTCTGGAGTTTGCAGTATACATTTACAACTATTCCAAGTCCACTTTCAAATAACATTATACAACTTCATGGGTGGTGCAAGCATCTTATAATAATGAAATATTTCCAATTTTTCCCTCTCTTTCCTGTATCATAGCTGTCATCCATTTCACTTATACATTAAGCATACAAAGACATATATACATGCTTATAAAACCTTATGCATCCTTATATATCCTTATGCATATATATAAGCATACACACTATTATTATATATAAGAAATTAAATACATTTTATTATTTTGAACAAACTGTTACCTGTTGAATCCGTTAAAAACATAAAAAATAAAAGTTTTTGTTTTACCTTCATTTATTGCTTCTCTGGTGTATTTTCTTCCTTTTGTGTATCTGAGTTTCTCACTCTGATTACTTTCTTTATCCCTAAAGAACTTCTGACCATTTCTTGTAAGGTAGATCTACCAGCAACAAATTTCCTCAATTTTTGATTGTTTGAGAAAATATTTCTCTTTCATTTTTGAAAGATACATGGGTACAGACTTCTATGTTGGTGGGGTTTTTCTCCCCCAGCATTTTAAGATTTCACTCTATTGCCTTCTTGCTTACATTGTTTCTTTGGATGTAATTCTTATCTTTGTGTCTCTACAGGTAAGATACTTTTTTCCTCTTTCAAGATTTTTTTCACCTTTGATTTTATGAAATTTGAAGATAATATGCGTTGGTGTAGTTTATTTTTGGGATTTGTCCTGCTTGGTATTCTCTGAGCTTCCTGGATATGTGGTTGGTGTCTGGCATTAATTTGGGGAAATTTTCAATCATTCTGGTTTCAAATATTACTTGTTTTCTCTTTTTTCTCCTGGTATTTTCATTACACATTATATGTTTTTTTTTCTTTTTGTTGTCTTGTCTCACAGTTCTTGAATATTCTGTCCCTTTTCTCACTTTTTTTCCCTTTGATTATTAGATTTATAAGCTTCTGTTGTTATATCCTCAAGCTCAGAAATTCAGATTCTTTCCTCAGCCTTGTCCAGTCTGCTAATGGGCTTGTCAAAGGTGTGCTTCATTTCTTATTACATTTTAAAAAAATTTTTAACATTTCTTTTTGAATCTTCAAATTTCCATCTCTTTGCTTACATTAGCCAGCTGTTCTTGCATGTTGCATGTTGTCTAGTTTTTTCTTAAAGCCCTTGCCCTATTAATCATAGTTTTAAAAGAATCTTAGGGGGCACTTGGGTGACTCACTTGGTTAAGAGTCTGACTCTTGTCACCGACTCAGGTCACAATCTCACAGTTTATGAGTTAAAGCCCTGCCTTGGGCTCTGCATTGACAGTGTGGAACCTGCTTGGGATTCTCTCCCTCATTCTCTCTCTGCCCCTCCCTCACTTTCTCTCTCTCAAAATAAATAAATAAACTTTAAAAAAAGATATTTGATCAGTGTCTTCAGAAGAGTTTTTGCCATTTATAATAAGTTGCAATTTTTTGTTGAAAGGTGTACTGGGCAAAAGGAACTGTAGTTAATTGGCCTGTAGTAACATAGTAGTAAGATGTGGAGGGAAGAGAAGCACTCTTTGGCTCTAGGATTAAGTCTCATTTTGGTGAGCCTGTGCCACTAGACTAGGAACTTCACCATTGCTTCTTGTTTTTCTGTTTGTTTGTTTTTATTTTTTGCTTTTTGTTTTTGTTTTTTTAATTATTCTTAGGTGGGATGTTATGACTAGAGGGGGCTGGATTTAGTAAATTTCTTTTCCCCAGTTAAATAAGGTTCTGATAAAACCCCCAGCAGATTAAGCTTTAGCAAAACAGTTTCTCCTGAAAGCAGGCCTCATTAAGAACTGAATGCTCTGGCTTATTTCAAAGTGGTTCCCTTCCTCATCCCCCCCTCCTCGCTCCCCACCACTGGAAGTATGAGGGGATTTTTTTTCTCTGTTATTCAATGTAAGGTCAGGGTACAGCCCTGGAGTTAAATTCACTAAAGGGATAGGGTGGGGGTGCTGTAGTTTTTAACTCTCAGACTTGTCCAAGCTGAGCCTCCAGTCCTATGGAGGTTTCTATCTGGTGGGTCCTTGCTCAGGTCATTGGGATTCCCTGTGTTTCTCCAATTTGGAGGTAGCCATTTGCTCTGTGAATTCCCTCTCTGACGGATCTAAAAAGAGTTTTTGATTTTTCAGTTTGTAGCTTTTTGCTTGTTGTTAGGATGGAGTGGCTACTTCTAAGGTCGCTTACATGCTAATGAGAAATCAGATATCTTAATTCATTAAATCTTTAATGGATCATATCAGAATTTTAACAAAATAATTAAACACTTGGATATTTTTGCAGGCAATCGCTCTTAGAATCTTAGGTAAATTTCAGGTTTTGAATGACATTAATGTAATAAATATTTGGGGAATATATTAAGGCAAATCTAGGAAATATTCTCATCTAGTGAGAATATATAGGTATTTCCTAAAAGTAGATGTTCAATTAGAAGATAAATAAAATAAAGCAAATTGTGACTTCTGTACTGACTAATGTCAGTACACTCATCTCTCTTATTTCATAAAAGTAATGTTCGAATCTTCCCTCATGGTTTCCATGTACATGCAAAAAGTACTCTTAATGTCTTCTATCTAACATGGAGAATATCCACATGGGTGCTTGACTTCTAACCACCTGGAAAGGAATGTGTTATCTTTCAGGGCAAATCTGTCTTATTGTTGCAGTCATTGTAGCTGATATTGAATCCTTGGGAACAGGCAGCATGTGGCACAGCTTGACCTTGCAGATCAGGCAGATTAAGAACATTATATTTTCCACCCAGTCAATGCAAGGCCCATGGTTAATGATTACTTAGAGCATAAATCCCACAGCTGATTTTCTGTCATTTGGAAATGATCAGAGCCCATGTCCAGCAAAATCTGGCAGTGACATTTTTGGCAAGCTATTTCAATAACAGATGCTTTCAGAAGAGAGAGAGCAAGCCAGGATTGGGGTGGGGGAGGAGTGAAAGCATCGTATATATCAGGTAAAATTTATTTTGCTTATAGTTCAACCATGTACCCACATTCTTGCAAAATGATGTGTTGATATGGGAGAATTTTAGATGCTAATACATTACATGTCACTACTGGTATGGAATAGCATTGCCTGCTTTTTATTCCAGTTGCACAATTGTGAATTCTATTTCTCTAACGTTGTCAAAAGTGCACTGAAATACTTTAAACCACCTCAGGCAATAACTTTTCTTTAATATTCATCAGGAGAATGTTTTGTAGGTTACTGAAAAGGGAAATCTGAAATGTCCATCTTTATTAAAATAGAGAGGAGAATATAGAGGAGTAGAATCAAGGTAAGGAGTCAAGTGAGTGAGAGAATATGAATTTCCCTCCAGGAGTAGGTGTCTGATGCATACCTCTTTCTTCTGTTCATTGTTTTTGTTGCTGCTGCTTCCTTTCTCTCTCCTTATCTCTCTTTACATTCAAACTGTTCATGCTGGTATGGGGTAGACAGCACAGTATGTCTATTGTACAAAGGGCCCAGGCTGAGTTGGGGTAGACTAAGGTTTCCAGGCAGCAAGTTTTTCCTGATAGCTTTCATCAGGCCCTGGAGACCTGCATTAGCCTACATTTCAAATGTTTTCGAAAGACACAATGCATGCAAGTAGGTCACTAATCAAAATTGCAAGAGAGTCAGAGTTAGCTTTTGATCCTGCTCATTTTTCTTTTTCTGAACACATGCTTTGCTGCTTTTCTGTCACACAGATCCCTGAGAGTGGTTTATATATGGCTGTCCAAATTCACCATCTCCACCTAAGGCCACTCTTAACCAAATACTCCAGAGTCCAAAATGAAATCTCTGGTGTTCATCCAACTCACTGCAATCTAAAGTCTTATTATTCTCTGAGCTCTGTTAATGTCACAAATGTATTTATTTGAATCTTGGATTATATTCATAGGCATCAAGTTATGAATGACTGATAGGCAACACATTCTGAAGTATCCACATGTAAAACAAGTGCCTACTAACATAAATTATTCTCGACTAAGAGAATAGATACTAGATTGGAAGATGAAGAAAGAGTACATCTATAAGTCATTTGATCATTTTTCTCCTTCTCTTGCTATATGTATTAGTTAAGCAGCTGTATTAAAGGGAATTAAAATATACAGATAGATAATGCAAGACTGATATGAAAACACTGCCATCATTGACATGTGGCTTCCATCAGATCTAAGTCAACTTTTCCATTAGTTGCTATCTCCCAGTAAGCAGAAGAGAAGGGAAAAATACAGATTGTTTTTACACCCATTTCATTGACTGAAACATAGTCAAATGGTCGCACAAACTACAAAGGAAGCCAAGAAAACATACTCTTAGACAAATCTGCCATTCTTTAAAGAATGTGGCCATTACATTATCAAAGAAAGGAGAGTAGGTAGTGTTAGGTAAACATAGGCACTACCACACTATTTTACACTATTTTGTAAAATGGATGGGGAATTTCATCCAGAAGACAGTACTGTTAGGAAGATTTGATGTTGGTTAAACTATTACCCAAAGAGTTTTGATTCTCATATTGATCACAGCCTGATAAGGTTATTTCTTGAGGTAAGCAAAACAAAGCTTCACTTGGCTACTACCTCATATACTAGAATAACCAAAGATAGGGAATATATTCTCATCAGTTTTGAAGATGGCATAAATGTAATTGGGAAAGATTATAAAATGTTTGGAATCCAAGTTCCATAAACTCTGGGCAGACTGAAATAATAAGCTGGAATTAAAAAGATAAGAATTAATAAATAGTAAATGAAAAGTGACTTTGAGCTCAAAACAATTGTCCAAGTATATAGAATGATTTAGAGTCCATGGACTAAAAATGTAAGCGTTTTCTTAAATGTAATGTAATAAATATTTGTATTGAGACACAGCTGCTCTATGAGCTAAATCTATTTTAAAAGATCAGGTAATGACTCTGCTGAAGGCAGCATCAAATTGAACTCATCTGCATTGTTCTCAAGATAAATTCCACATTTGAAGGAGAGTTTAACATGGATCATATATATATATATATATATATATACACATACATACACATAATTATGTCATCTATAGAATGAGTCAAAGAACTATGAATATTTTCCTTGGAGAATACAAGCCTTATGAGAGACAGTGAATGATAATAATCTTCAAGTATCTGAAGACTTGCCAACAGAGTATGTTGTCCTCTAAGGCCAAACTGGAACATTTGAGTTATACAGAGTGTAGGGTTCTAACTCAGTATCAGAAAGTTACTTCCAATAATAAAACTTTTAAGAATGGGTACCTTTGGAGGGAGCAGTGTTTCTAATCTGTATTCTTTCATAACCTCTAAGGGTTTTTCCCAACTCAGATTCTAGAATATCATGATGTATTTTTGAATAATGTGATCCCCTCAGCTTCACATGATGAACATGTTCACATGAACAAATTGTTCATCAGAAATAAGATAAATAGTACTCATATTTAACTATTACCACCACCAACCTTTCATCTTTGCCATGACTTCCCCTTCTATAAGGGTTTGGTTAAAACATAATTACGGCTGTTGGAAAATGAGTCAGCACAACATAGAATATTCAAAACCTAGACCTAGAGGACTTTTCCATGTATGAGGATTTGGGCATGTTAATCATCTAGCAATGCTTACTTGACATATTTATATAGCATCTAGGAAGAGACAATATGCTGCTATGAAATCTAAGGTACTACTGCAAGTTATTAGGAAGCCAGAATTCATTCTTCAACTCAATTCTAAGACTGCGATATGATCACATGGTTCTTATTTCATCTTGAGGTCATAGTGCTTTAAGCATGCTCTTCAAGTCATATGACTTGAGTTTGAATCACTGTCCTTGGATATTTTTAGTCTTGTGAATTATGTTGATTCATTTAGTCTCTCTTATCTTTGATTTTTTTTTCATTTTTAAATGAGGATAATGACCGATTTACAGCATTATCCTGAATGTCAAATGAGATAATCATGCCAAACCCTTTGTAAATTCTATACAAATAACATGTTAATATTTTCCTGAAACACTGAAATGCTTTCAAAGACAAAATTTTCTCTTATACTGTCTTTCTTATTTATCTTTATGGATTATCTTATCCTCTTTTCAATTTCAGTGTGGCTTTCCCTGCCACCTGTTCATATATCTGGGCCATTATTTTTCCATCTCTATGTTTGTTCCCCCATCCACTGTCACCAATTAAAATAAAATTTATTTTAACATTAGCTGGAGGGAAACAATGGGGGGAAAGTGGCTGTAAAATGGCATATAAGCAGAAAGCCAAATATAACTGCTCTTTCGCTTAATGGAAGCATTAAACAGATTTAGCAGAAAGTTAGCTAGAGCTCAAAAACTCAGAAGAGTTTAGAGGATTCAAAAGATTCCAACCTATGTAGTATCTAGAAGAGCTGACAATCTCCTAGTAGGAAAGCTGCCAGTCAGTGCATTGTTCCTCACATGCTTTCACCTCTTCATCTATCCTGGCTTCAGGAGTTTGTGTGTCTGACACCAGATAATCACCCACACCTTCTGGGGCATGTGTATGATGTGTGGCTTCTGCCAGTAACAGAAGCAGGTAGAAAAGTGGAAATCTGAGGTGTAGAGGGTTGATGATTCACTTCTTCTCCTAAGTGGCAGCAGGGGCCATTTTGGTGAGCAGGATGTCCATGCCAAGAAACTGAGTCTAGCAAATGGAGGTATATGATAGACTAAATTTTACCTCTGTAGTAAGTGGAAACTATTCCTGGCAGATGGGGAGGGCAAGCCAAGGAAAAAGATGCTTATCCAACGCTACCTGAGGGACAAGTATGGCCAGCCAGAAAGAGCCAAAGTGCCTTCATGGTAGCTCTTTATGATCCTGATGGGCTGCTATGGAGAAAAGGTGACTGAAGGAAGGATGAGCATTCCAGGCTTCCCCTCCTTAAAATGAAAAGTAAAATGAGTGAAACTTTGAATTTGAGTGGCTGGCCCAGCAGCCAGCTATTTAGAAAGAGACTCTCTCCTTCCATAAGTAACCTCAAGAAATGCTCTATGATTTAAAAAGTACAACTGAAAACTGATGTCCACAATTGGTTACATAAAAATATTGTCTCAGTCTCTTTTAGGTCAGGTAAAGTTGTGGTGTTTAGAGCTCAATATGAGTGTGAAATTGTGCACAAAAATGATCTACCCTATACGTCAGCATATTCTTCATCTAGGGTGCAATGAAGGTCACAGTCCTTTAAATGCAAATGTAAAATTTCAAAATATGGAAGCATAAAGTGATATTGGCAAAAAGAAAAGTGATATTTGAAGTATTCTTTAAGCTGCAGATTTTTCTGTGTTACTAACCCCAAAAGTCATAGTTGAAATGTTAACGGAATTTATATTCATTTCCCCAGAAAGAAAATGCTGCGGTTATATTAAACATCTCAGTTGTATGGGCAGCATTTTCTAAAACTTCTCAGAACAGAACTTCAGAAACATCTTAAGCCTCCCTCTCTTGCCTCTAGTCAAAATTAATTATTCATACCTGTGTGTTCCTATGGTATTATATATTTTTTTAATTATAGCACTTATCATATTGAATTTAATTATATAAAATTTAAGCATGTAGTTTATCCACTGTAGTTAGTACTATATACTGAGTATAAGGGAATTCCATTTCTTCAGTGTGAACCACATTCAAACACTCCTTTTATCATTAATTCATTCATTACTCAACAAATTGTGCCAAACATTGTCCTACACACTTGGTAGGGCTTGCAAGAGGCATTTAAGCACTATAAAAATGCTTCTTTATACTTAAAAAAGATAGACTATTTTAATAAAGCAATCTTTATTATCTGGGGTTGAAAAAGGCCTCACAGAGAAAGTAGCACTCGACATGACTCTAAAGGAAGGATAAGATTTTGCACATGGAGGAGTTTGAGGAGAGCATGGAAGTATTATAGACACATTGCACTCATATTTACAACCCAAATATTGGAGAATCTATAAAACTCTAGGCACCCAAGTTATGCTAGGTAAATAAAGAAATGTTCTTTTTTCCATCCTACTGAAATTCTTACACTGTCATTTAAAACTGTATAATTTAGGGGCGCCTGGGTGTCTCAGTCAGTTGAGTGTCTGTCTTCGGCTCAGGTGATGATCTCACCGCTCAGGTGATGATCTCACGGCTCATAAATTGGAGCCCCGCATCGGGCTCTGTGCTGACAGCTCAGAGCCTGGAGCCCGCTTCTGATCTGTGTCTTCCTCTCTCTGCTCCTCCCCTGCTTATTCTCTCTCTCTCCCTCTCAAAAATAAACATTAAACATCAAAAAAAGAATAACACTGTGTAATTCATTCTTGATTCAGGAAAACTGAGAAATAAATTGTTAATTATCATCCGAAAATATTCAAACCACTTGAAAGTTGTTATCACCCTTAGCCATGTTTTTCTCCAATTAAGTTATTCAAATATTCTTCCATATAAATCCTATTTTCTAGCTCTTCAGTCACCTTTGCTATCACCCTCTGTATCCTAATATTGAAGTTGCAATTTATCCTCTCAGAAATATATTTTGGGCTACTGTAGAACCCACAAAAGATTTGACATGCAACGTTGTTTTTCCAAAGCTCCTGCTCTTCCATTTGTAACACATTTTCTCTATGCACAGAGTTCTCATGGAGACGTTGAATATTTTATAATAACATTAGAGTTTGAATTTAATTTTTTCATGAGGAATTGTAAAACATATGGCCAAAAAGTTCATCTGTGAACTTGATGAATTTTTATTTTTTACTTTAAAATGAGAAAACTCACACTGCAAACTATTGAAGTTAAACTGGCATGTTTCACCTCACCCTCCACGGCAACATTGTGTTTTATTAAAGCCTGGGAGTGACTGGCACTCTCTCTTGGTTCAGGGCTCTTTGCTACCTATGGGTCTTATTTTACATCAGGAGCAGCTGAATTTCACACCTATATTTGCCACTCTTCTAGATTATTCCTCCCGAGCTTATTAACACCATCCAGCAGCTACCTTGAAGATATACTGTCAGGAAAAATAAATGTTTTCTGCAGAGAGCAAAAAGGTTTTCTATTCCCATATGTCAGCATTTCGGTTCAGGCCTATTGCCAAAAACTAATAGCATTTAAACAATAGTTCATTCAGGTGAGAGTTATAAAAATGCTCCTCTTCTGAGATGATTCACCAGATATTATTATTCAAAAGTGAGAAGAAAATTGGTTGATTTTGCATCTAAAAACTACTGAAGCACATTGCAAATGAAACTAGAGACCTGATTCCCAGTCCAAGTTTCACACACAACTTGGTACTTGACAATGAATTTTCACATGATCGTTCAACATCTCCATTTTCTCATACGTAAAATTAAGAGAATATCATCTTTTTACCTAATCATTTCAATGCTAAAGAGACACTGCATGCAGAATCACTCTAACATTGTAAGACACTGAGTATATATTAGATATTATTAATATTCCAAATTAGATGTTTTAAAAAATAAAATACATAAATTGAGAGAAGTGACAAAGGAGAGTCATTAGTGGTTAATAGTTATTCATTCTGTTTTCATTTTGAGAAATTAGCTATTTATCTTCTTTTTGTGTGTGAACTTTCAACCCAGAATATAATATGAAAATTTCATATTATTGTTATCTCACTTTTGTTTTGTTTTGATGATTCTTCAGTACTTTGTGGGGAGACAACTGTTTGCCGGAGAGGTGAGTTCAGGGTCATAGAAAGTCACAGACCCGAGCTCTTTGGCTGATGGATGAATAAACTCAGTACAACACTCACTCTTGGCTTGAGACTAACATCTAGAATTAAAATCTTGGGTTTAGAATCCAAACATATGAGGGACCAGCTATGATCATAATAAGGAGAAGTAAAACTGGCTGTAACTCTGAATTCTGGTTTAGTACCAGATCATCAGTAGAGTTGATGAAGCTCACCTGATTTGAGTAAACATTTGATATAGTTTTGTCAGACAGGCATAGATCAGGTAACAGATTAACAAAGTATGAATAGTGAGGTTGTGCATTCTTTTTACTTTATTATTATTTTAGCTTCCCTGTACTTCCTAATTATGTTACAATGAACATTATTCATGTGTGAAATTTAAATAAATGAATAAATGAATGAATGAATACACAAATCACCACCACCTAATCTTTAGGCCAAACATTAATACTATCTCCTCCATGAAGCCTTAGTCAACAAAAATAGCATCCTCATTGGAATTATAGCTATTTGATATACATCTTATTTCTCTTACAAACTTAAAACTGTCTTTACAAACTCAATTCAATAAGTGTCCAGCATCTGCGTTATGTTTATATTTGTATACCCTGTGTCCCTAGCACAGTGCCTTGTAATAAATATTTATTGAATCTGTTGAATTGAGAAGGTCATAATGACAAAACATGATAAATCATTGGCACCAACTACAACCATCTGGTATTATTTGATTAAAGAATTAGAAACCTAACACGGGAGGTGTGAGGTTTTTTAAAATGAGTGAACAGCCAGTAGAGTTTTTGAGTAGAAGACTGTTCTCTATGCACACATTCAGTTTCAGATAAATACACTTAATTGTCTGACAGAAAACGTCACCATAAGATGTTTGAATTCAGAGAGAATACAGAGATTCAAACCACTGAGAAATCAATGTGATGAGTATCCTTGAAAAGGTTAAAGCTCTCAAAAAATCTTTTTAAATCCTTGTTAGCAATGTTATTCTGGAGGGAGAAATGTGATTGTGTGATGTTTTGAGGTGATAAATTGTTTTATCTGAGGTCTGTTAGGGCAAAGGCAGAGTTCATAACAAAAATGTACTTCTGATTTATGTCCCTAAACTTTGTGGATTTAGTTTTGGCATTTAAATAAGTATTAAAATACATGACTGTGAACAGAAGGTCTTTGTTATTCAGTGATAACCTTGCTGCTTCTTCGACCAGTCCACAAGATATAAAGAGGGTCATTTTCCAGAATTAAATCCACTCTTTTGCTCGTGATTCATCATACAGACTGCTGGAAACTGGGGCTCTCTGTTCTCTAGCATGGGACACAGACCCCTGTCTTTGACACTGTGAAGTGATTCTGGTCAGTAGAAGATACAAAACACTAAGGTCATGTTGTTTAGCTCAATTAGCTAGCTTTGTTTTATGGGTATCTGATATATAAAGGGACACACTGCCCACATCCTTCTTCAATAATTTGTTGTCCCAGCTACTGACAGTGCTGTCACCAACCGGCATTCTCCTATTGTCCTTTCAGGCATTGCCTCAGCTGCAGAAAACCACCTTGACCACGTTCACACCCTTCAGAGAGAGGACCACATTAACTGATGGATCAAAGCAAGATTATAAAGGCCAGACCATTCCAGCCAACCTCAGGACAACTGTGATAGGTCATTTTAGCCCCAGAGTTCCCAATGGGATCAGCCTGCTTTGCACCCCAGTTTCTCCCTTCACCCAATCCTGCTTCTTTTACCTCCATTCTACAGGAATTGATCCCAAGGTCACTTCTTAATATATATCTTGCACATTAACTAACCTTCATGTTAAAGTTAGCTTTGGAGAATCCAATCTGCAATAGGGTAGAATAGACAAACATAGAAGGTGACTTTTCTTAAGTAATAACACAAAGATTCAGAAGAAATAATCATAGAAGGCTAAGGAAGATTCCAGGGAGTATGAATAGTTTATAGGAATGTTCTCAGCAAGACAGAGCATGGCATGAGTGGAGCTAAGTAAAGTAAGCTGTGTGAAAGAGTGTCCGAAAATGGAGAGGTAGGTGACTCTGAAGGTACACAGACTACAGGATGACTGTAGCTGATCACTGGTGGGTGGTAGGAGGGTATGACAGTGTCATTGAGCAAGTTGAACAATAACAAGAGAAACATGGGTTTCATGTGGTAATAAATGAGAAGATAGTGACTTTTTAAAATAGAAGACAAGAGGGCTGCCTGGGTGGCTTAGTCAGTTAATCATCCAACTTCAGCTCAGGTCATGATCTCACGGCTTGTGGGTTTGAGCCTTGCATCAGGCTCTATACTGACAGCTCAGAGCCTGGAGCCTGCTTCGGATTCTGTGTTTCCCTCTCTCTCTGCCCCTCTCCCACTGGTGCTCTATCTCTCTCTCAAAAATATTTAAACATAAAAAGCATTTAAGATAGGAGATAGGAAAAATAAGAGACAAGAATTGTGTTTGAGGCAACTGAAGGAATCAGCATGGACGATGGATTTGAGAGAAAGGTGAAAGTTGGAGAAGCATAGGATGACATCAGGGAGCTGCTATGCCTGTCCCACCATGAAGAAAGCAGAATGTAAAATAAAAAAATTGTGTGTGCCTGTGCGTCTCTGTGTGTGTGGGTGAAGAGAGAGGGAGACAGACAGACAGACTTAGGAATAATTTTTAAAAAATGACAGGAAGAATTTTATCACAAGAAGCTGCTGTATATGAATTAAATTGAGTACCCGTCATTCCAAAACATTTTCTACATGCTAAGGATTGTTTCATGACTACCATCTATTAAATATCCAAATATACTCAGAATTGTACTAAGTACTTTTATATATATTACTTTATTTTAATTATCATATTCCTGTGAGATAGATATGTCTCTTTCTGGATTGTAAAGAAACTGAACTTTAAAAGGTTGGACAACCTATCCATTGTCACCCAGCTAACAAGTGTCACAACTGAAATTTTAATATAGCCCTATTTCAATTTAATTTCAGTCTTTTTAATCATTGTACTACCACACATATAAAATAGGAAGGTTTTAATATTTTTTAAAACATGTCCTGGGGCACCTGGGTGGCTCAGTCAGTTAGGTGTCTGACTCTTGATTTTGGCTCAGGTCATGATCTCACAGTTCATGGGACTGAGCCCATCAATCACCAGTGGGGAGCCTGCTTGGGATTCTCTCTCTCCCTCTCTCTCTGCCCCTGCCCTGCTCATGCACTCTCCCTCTCTCAAAATAAATAAACATTGACAATTTTTTCCTTTCTTATGAAGTAATGAGAGGCAAGAAATCTCAAATCTTCCATCCATGATCACTTATTGCTCCCAACCTGTTTTTGAACTAGACTAACCCTCAGCCATTATGTCATATGGATACAGGAATCCAAGGGGAATAAATGATTGAAAACTAAGCCTTCCAGGCAAATACAAGTTCCCTCTTCTCCTGGTGACATAATCTATTAACACATATGGGTGTATCATTCATAATCCCATATTTCTATTTTCTTAGTAGGTGTAGACATTCTTCATCTTCTATTTCAGCAGTTTGTTTCTTCAGAGACCCAAGGCTCTCTTCACTTGAAAGTTTTAGTGTCATTGAAAAAAGTAGAAGCCCATTCCCAAAATGCTTTGTATTATTTTCTCTGGTATTCAGTACCCAGTGGAAAAGCAACTTTGCAGCATGTCAGTGTTGAAAATAGACAAAACATATGCAAAACATATGCATTCTGGAAACTGGAACTGACTTTGGGCCAGGAACAGAGTTGCATAACATTTATAATAAAGATTTACCCAAAGGACATATAAAGCAGTATTCACGTTACATTCTTATTTGCATCATATGTTCTCAATTATGTCTAGAAGGAGATACCAAGGCATATCTTGAAATACTACTTTATTCAGAAGGACAGTGCTATGTAGACAATGGAGTAATTTATTGAGTGATGATAAACCTACTCAAACTTGTTTGCCAGTTGCCTTCTAATAATCTTATTCAGAGAACTCTTAGATATTTGTATTATTCTTATAATCTGACCATTTATTCAAGGTTGTAAAAGGAGCCTTTTCACAAACTTCTTAAACTCAATCACATATTTAAATAGTCCATATATGTCATTATTGCAGAAGAATCTGGTGAAAACCCTAGAAACTCTTTGACACATTTATAAAAGGACACTGTCACAACATGGGAGCATCCTATAAAGTCAACAGGGATTCATAACAAGGCTTCTCGATCACCTCCCATGATATGTAGCTTCCAGGTTATAATGTGTATCTTAGCACATCCACCTTCGCCACAATCTCTTAAGTCCCGAAATCAATTAAAGGCCACAGACAAACTACTATTTCAAGGCAACATTCCACACAAATAACTTATTGATGTGCTGCAGGAAAGCACAAATACTGGGAAGAGTGGCATCACAGAGAATTGTGGAACTGTGTTCATTCCTGTATTCAGCCAGGGCACCTTCAGATAGAGTGCTACCAATTGTTGAGAATAAAGACATCATGTTAGTCAATAGAGCTTAACATTCTGAAAAGTGTCATCATGATGACAGTTCAATTGCATGGAATAATCATTTCAAATAGGAAATCAAGCAGGTTAGCAATAATTGCATTTTGTAAAACACACACAGTAAGCCCTCAAAAAAAAAAAAAAAAAAAGAATCCCTGAGGAAGCATTAGGTTCGTGTTCAGGCTTCTTGAAATCATGGAATGTATCTATGTTTTGGGGAAGTAAATATCAGTGATCTTGAAGTAGCATTTGGTTAACTAACATACGTTCATTAGAGACTTCTGGAAATCTTTAAATTCGTCTTTGGAGGAACAGATGATAAGAATGTACCTAGTTCCTTCTCATTCAACATTCAACTATAATATCATTCCGTTGTGTGGACTTCCTTTAAAGTACACCCAACTTAAAGTACAGAAAACCTTGGTTTGTAAGCATAGTTCACTCCAGAAACATGCTTGTAATCCAAAGCACTTATATATCATAGCGAATTTCAAGAAATATTGGCTCAGTTACGATCATGTGCCATTCAGCATCACATACTGCTTGTATTGCAAGACATCACTCGTTTATCAAGTTAAAATTTATTAGAAATGTTTGCTCATCTTGCAGAATACTTGCAGAACAAGTTACTCACAATCCAAGGTTTTACTGTAACTCCTTTTCTAAAACATGACTGCTCTTTTATTGTCCACTAACATATCACCGATATATTCTTATATATTTATGTAATTGTTTTCTTTCCCAGTTTAAGCTCCATGTAAGTAAAACCAACTTTGGTTTACTTCACCACTGTATCCTCAACATCTGGCACACAATAAGATCTCCATATAAATGTATAGAAAAATATTTTTTAATTACTTCATACCTTGATGTTTTAATTAACATTTATTAAGGACATCGAATGTGCCCAATTCTTCATTATAACATATAATTTTATACTTTAATCTTCATAACAGCCCTGTGATATGAGCATTAGCATCTACCGTCTATAGATGAGAAACCCAAGGCTCAGAAATCTTTTCTTTACATTCTAGTATCTCCCATGGTACATAGCCATACAATCTATCACATGATTACACACTTATTTTGGTTTCTGGTTGATTGCTATCTATAGGTGTTACCAACTACATTTTTGCTTTTCAACTACAGGGATAGTGTCTTCTTTTAGTTTTGTCTTTACATTAGTATTCATCTCAGTGGTTGGCAGACAGATATTTTTACCAGGAAAGTAAAAGATGTATCCTTATAACTGGAACCGAATGTGATACAGAGGTCATGGAATCATTCCTTTTATTCTCCAGGGAATGGATCCCTAACTAGGAATCCAAGTCCAACTGACATATCTGGTCTCACTCAAAGCTAATAATAGACATCATGCAATTCTCTATGTTTTGGGGTTCTTTGGCAGGAGAAAACATATACAGTTGCACTGGATCTGCATTCCTATATTTCTATATATTTTACTAATTATTCAGATTTTATACCTGTCCTCACTCTTACTCCCACTTATCACAAAACTTTAGGAAAATAAGAAGGTGATATCATCTCAAAAAAATTGGTTATTGCTGATGCAGGCTGTCTCTTGATATCAAAATTTTGGTTATGTTTCTTGTTTTTTTAAATAGGACTTACAAATAATACAGAATCCTAGTCCTTGATCAGTAGCATAAAAAATATTACTAATTTAAGTCTGTACTGATGATTCTAGTTTCTATTCTAGGAAACAAGAAAGAAAGTACCTTTAAATCTAGAAGAGTGCAAACTACAAGACATTGGAATGACTGTGATGTTAATAAAGATAACAGGTATTCAGTGTTCAGCAAGCATCAGCACCGCACCAAGCACTTTACAGGCATTGATGCTTTTAATCCACCCAAATATTAGAGCCTCTATATTTACAGATTAGAAAACTGAGGCACAAAAAGGTCAAGTAACTTGTCCAAGGTCATACAGTCAGCTAGTGGCTGATCCAGAATTATGGCAAATGATGCTGTAATTAGAATTGCAATGCTTAAAAATCAAGACTGCGGCCAGTTCTCCTGAGTACATCTTCCACCTCCAGGATAAAGTCAGAATATGTGGATCCTTTGATGAAGTACATTTCTCCCAATTGGAAGTCAGACTATATATGCTTTTGTAGAGTGCTTGGTTTAAAGTGACTTAAAACCATAGCTTTTAGATTATATTAGATAAAGATAAGGAGCAAAGATTATATGCATATTGAAATATTTTATGATAACAGGGGCTCCTGGCTGGATCAGTCTATAGAGCGTGAGACTCTTGATCTTGGGGTTTTAAGTTCAAGCCCCATGTTAGGTACAGAGATTACTTGAAATTAAAATCTTAAAAAATATTGTATGATATTTATGATATATGGTATATTATATTTCTCACAAATAGGCATTTTTGAATAGCCAAAATTCTTAGCACTGAATTGTTTCCTAAATAACTTTAAAATTAATACTGAAGTTCAAACCAGATCCAGTTTATCTCCATGAAATAGTGATAAATTTGATATAATTATGCATTTCTTCTAGTTTATCTCCATGAAATAGTTATAAATTTGATATAATTATGCATTTCTTCTAAATTAGGATCCCGGGGTGGGGCACCTGGGTGGCTCAGTCAGTTAAGTGTCCAACTTTGGCTCAGGTCATGATCTCATGGTTCGTGGGTTTGAGTCTGGCATTGGGCTCTGTGCTGACAGCTCAGAGCCTGGAGCCTGCTTCGGATTCTGTGTCCCCGTCTCTCTCTGTCCCTTTCCTGCTCGTGCTGTCTGTCTCTCAAAAATAATGTAAATAAACATTTTTTAAATATCTGAATTAAGACCCCTACCCAGGAGAAATTTTCTTCTTTCTTGCTTTCCTAAAATAGAGTTCTAGATAACTAGTGAAAATGGTTTAGAGGAAACAAAGTCTAAATTATCTAGTTTAGAAGAGATGCTTTCATCAAACACCACCTTTTTAATAGGTAATGTCTTCCCTACTCATTATTCACTAGTCATTACTGATATTCCCGGTTTAATTTTCTTTTTGCTCTCTAATAAAAAGTTTTGTCAATTCCAGAGGTTATTATTAAAATATTTCACTGTATTTTTTCCAGAGAATTTGAATGCATTAGGAAAAGGTTAAAGACTTACCTTAAAGAGGTGAAATGGATCTTTTTGGTAGAAAAACATAGTCCTGTGTATAAATCATTCTTTTTTTAATGTTTATTCAAAGCATTGTTTTAATGTTTATTCATTTTTGAGAGACAGAGAGAGACAGAGCACGAGCAGAGGAGTGGCAGAGAGAGATGGAGACACAGTATATGAAGCAGGCTCCAGGCTCTGAGCTGTAAGCACAAGGCACAATGCAGGACTCGAACTCAGAAACTGTGAGATCATGACCTGAGCTGAAATTGGACACTTCACCAACTGAGCCACCCAGGCCCCCCTCATTTGAATTACTTTTAAAACCCGTAAATATATTTGCACACCAACGAAAATACAACTGAAAACCATATTATCATGCTTTAATTGCTTTATTTAGAACTTATGTCTTTTATATTAGCTATAAAATATCACATTTAAAATTTTTTGTATGTAGGAAAATGTATGTATTTATAATCATGAGGCTATACTAAATAGATGTCCTACTTGGGAAAGCAAGGTAAGCAAAATATGTTCTTTATTTTAATAGTAAAAGAATAAGGAAATCTGGTAAAGGAGTAAGCTGTCAAGTACGTAACTCATTTAAATTACTACCACGTTTTCCTTTGTTTACATGACAATGGCACTCCCCCTCTGTAATAATACAGAACACTTTTCCCATTTCCAGAATTCTTATTTGAGAATCAAACAAGCTCTAAAACTGTGCCCTGTCACTCAACCAAACCTACATCTTCCTGTTTACAAATAAGGGGAATGAAATATGCTGTTAAAATCTATACTTTCAGAGCAGTTTCTTTTTTCTGGAATGTTTAAAAGCTCTTCATGTGATTAATATCTTATTTTAAGGTTAGATTATTTTATTTATACATCAAGCACAACACATTCATTGAGCCAGCAAAGCAATGAGGTAAATATGCCATTCATCATTTGGATCTGATGAATTATTAAATCTTAACAATTTGTCCAGTATTCAACTTATTTAGAAATATAGAAAAGCCATATTTCAGAGATATGCTTTTAATGTATTCATTTTCCCTCTAGAAAGTTATATCATTGGGTGCTGAAGAGAAAGTAACTTCTATTTTAGAAAAAATATAATTTTTAACTTATAAATGACCAGAGGAGGCTTTGAACAGTTTATAAAGAGACATTGACAGGTGTGTTGACAGAAATAAACAGACCAATTGATCTATTTACTAACTGTAATATGAATTGGATGATCTAATATTAATTTAAAAGAATTTGATATCCTCTTTATGCACAGATTTTAATTAATACCACATTTTGTGTATATTCTGACACGTTCACTGGTGTTGCTCCCCAGGAATTTAACATGGACAGGTTTTGCCTCTCTTTCATAGATCCTAAGTCCTTCAGATTAAGGAATTCATTTCTTCACTTCAAGGTATCTAATTCCATACTCTAAACACAGTCGGAAATAAATTCTTGTTAATTAAGGTAAATCTGTATGATAGACTTCTGACACTGTAAGATATTCTTAATTCATGCAGAGTTCAAATATTTTTAAGAAATCTTTTCTATTCAATATTTGCAGAAATCTGATATTAACTTTTCAAGGATTATGGATATGATCATTTGAACCTGGTCTTTATATAGGTTATAAGATGATGATATTGATTTAAGACTTTTTGGAAAGAGTAAATTGTGGGGTGCTTGGGTGGCTCAGTCAGTTAAGTGTCTGACTCTTGATTTTAGCTCAGGTCATGATCTCATAGTTCACGGGTCCGAGCCCTTGTATTGGGCTCTGTGCTGATAGCATGGGACCTATGCAGGATTCTCTCTCTTCCTCTCTCTCTGCCCCTCCCTCACTTGAGTTCACTCTCTCTCTCTCTCTCTCTCTAAAAATATATAAATAAACTTAAAAAAGAGTAAGTTGTAAATGAAGCTAACTCAACAAAAATTGATGGAATGCAGGTACAGTGCTAAGATAGGAAAGTAGCTTACAGTGTAATGGTGGCTGAATAATTCCAACATTAAGTTATTTCAACATATTATAGTGTCTCACCTGAGTTTTCTCCAAAAATCACAGCCTTGGATGAAGACTTGAATATTAGCAGTTTGCATGGCAATATGATTCTGGGTAGTAGATGTACAGGATCAGGGACACAACCATGCAGGGATCATTTCAGGAGCCTTATAAAATGCATTTCAGAACTGTGTGCACTGAGGGTCAAAAGGGGGAAGCACTTATCTATCAGCTCCAGTTGCACATTGATTAAACACGACTGCACCTGAATTAATTCCAAGAAAATTCAGGTTGCATATGTGTAAGTGCTGGCAGGTGACCATAGCCATTCTATGCAAAGACATCAGAGAAGCCCAGGGCAGTAAAGGAGAGAGGTAAGAAGCACAGGCCTAAGGCAAATTGCACCCACAGTAAGCCAGTCAAAGATTACTTGGGTTCTGTCATTCCTGCTGGAACACTAGCTGAAATGCAAGGCGGAGCAGAGACAATAAAATATCCAAAACATATGGTGCTAAGTGCTAAGATCAAAGGTGATACAGAAGCAAAGAGAAGAAAATGTTTTAATGAAATTTGGGATTTAGGGAAGACTTCTGAGATAATATTATGCCCAGATAAAGAAAATAAATATGTAAGAAAATATTATATGCTCAGAATGGAATTGTACCCTAAGAATGATGGTTAAGAATATCAGCCTTTAGTTACTCTAAGCTACAGATTCAAAAAGAACCACCAAACGTTGGGACCAGCCACCTCTCCACAGGACATCCTGAGATGACAGCTATTTCACAATACCATCTTCAACCATTGTCCACCTATCGTGGAAATGTTGCCTCTTGAGGAATTACGGTGCTCATGAAGTGGGACAGTTTTCTCTTATATACTTCTTGTAAAAGATCAGTGCCTTTCTCTTACAAGCCAAGGGTTAAAGGACCCCCAAAGTCACTTGGTTATATATAAATTTATGTACTGGATCTGAAAAGAGGATTGGGACAGATGTCATAATGGGGCATTTTTAGAAGTGATATCCAATACCACCCCTTCCACTCTTGTTTTAAGTTGCCCAGGAAATAGTATGCAGGATCCTGAAGGTTACAATAAGCCCAGAACTGGGGTGATGGTAGATGCTGTGAAGCCCTGGAAGGTAAATGAGATTGTACACTAATCTAGGTGGGACAACCACAACACGGAGCAAAGAGGCACATTCATCAGAGGCATATGACCTGAGATGTCTGGCTGGATGCATGAGGGGACAGCCAGAAAATGTTAGGAAGTTGCTCAGGAAGAACTTCACTGTAGTGAGTTGTTAGAAACATCTGTCTGCACCAAGCCCGTAAAAAACAAGCTAGAACAGCAATATAGTCAGCCCAATAGGAGACTGCAATACTACAGCCTTGTGTTCTCTTGCCAAGAATAGAGTAGGAAACTCAAGGAAGAGGGGGTGAGTGTGTACACGCGTGTACGAGAGAAGGAACACAAACTACTATCCTCACCCTTTCACTTGGATTATCCTGTATTAAAGGGGTTGGAAAAATTATGAAATTAAAGTTTTTAAACAAACAGTAATGAGTCTTAACAACTTAAATGAGACTGTTGGAATCAATACAGGTTAATAAAAAGCTATGGGATTGGACTAAGATGGCACATTTAAGGGAACATATTACATATTGAGAAAAAGAGGAATCACTAGAGAGTTAGCAGTAACTGTTAGAATAGAAACTCATTTTATATCCCAAAGAGTCCTTAATAAATTGGTTATAAATCTAATATTTATTGACTCTGTATTTTGTGCTCAACCCTTACTAATACCTTCAAAATCATAATTTCACCTAAAGGTATGGGTTACTTATGAATTTATTTTACAGTTAAGGCAACTGAGGTTTAGAGAGGGTAAAGAATCTTTCAAAGGGCCCACAATAGAGATTTAAAATCAATCTGCATGCTTGATTCCACAGTGTACCCTCTTAACCATGGTGTTATCCTGTCACTCTTTGGGAAGGATATTGCAAGCAAACAGTAAAAGAAGAATACAGCAGAATGGCATGAAACAATATATGTATGGGGTTACATGAAACCTGGCATTACTGAAGTATTAAGGCTGTGGAGATAGGAGAACTGAGGCCAAGTCAATTGATAGACACAAGTTCATGGAGACCCTCTTGCGCACACTACCATGCTCAAATTGTAGACATCAGGCATTAGGGAAATTTGGAAGGGTTTTTAACCAAGGGAGTAATATGGTCCAATCTGTGATTTCTGCCAAGGTTGATTTTCTCATATGTACTAACATTGCTTTAGTCAGATATCAGACTCTTAATTTTCACCTAGTGACTTTAAAATTCCTTTAGGTAATAAGGAACGCCACGCAAACAATAATAGGAGATTGTGGTTCATAGCCACAACCACTACTAGAAAAAACATCTTGAACATCATAATAGTGTCCACATTCAAGAATTAAGAGTCACTTTGCTGAGAGCTTTAACCATAAATGGATGCTGAATTTTGTCAAGTGTGTTTTTGCATCTCTTGAGATGATCATATGATTTTTATCCTTCATTTTTTAAAATACAATTTATTGTCAAATTGGCTCCCATACAATATCCTTCATTTTTTAATGTGGTGTATCACATTGATTGATTTGCAGATGTTGAACTATCCTTGCATCCCTAGAATAAATCTCACTAGATCACAGTGTATGATCCTTTTAATGTGTGGCTAAATTGCTTTGCTAATATTTTGTTGAGGAGTTTTGCATCTATGTTCATCAGGGATATTGGTCCATAATTTTCTTTTCTTATGGCATCCTACTTTGGTTTTGCTATCTGGGTTATGCAAATGAGTTTGGAAAAGTTCTCTCCTCTTCTCTTTCCGAGAAGAGTTTGAGAAGAATTGATATTAATTCTTTGAATGTTTGGTAGAATTCACCAGTGAAGACATCTGGTCCTAGATTTGGTTGTTGGAAGGTTTTTGATTACTGATTCAATCTTCTCACTAGCAATCAATCTGTTCAGATTTCCTATTTCATTATGATTCAGTTTTGGTAGGTTGTATGTTTCTAAAAATATATATTGATATCTTCTACATTGCCAAATTTGTTGGTATGTAATTATTCATAGTAGTGTCCTAGATCCTTTGTATTTCTGAGGTATCAATTGAAACATCTCCTCTTTCATTTGTGATTCTATTTATCTGAGTGCTCTCTCTCTCTCTCTTTCTCTCTTTGTGGTGAGTCTAAAGGTTTATCAATTTTCCTTATCTTCTCTTAGTTTCATTGATCTTCTCAGCGATATTTGTAGTCTCTATTTGTTTCTCTTCTAATATGTTATTTCCTTCCTTCTACTAACATTGGGCTTCATTTGTTCTTTTTTTTTCTATTTCCTTGAGGTTTAAAGTTAGGTTTAGACTTTTTATATTTCTTGAGGTAGCATGTATTGCTATGAACTTCCCTATTAGAACTGCTTTTGCTGCATCCCACAAATTTTGGTATACTTTATTTCCATTTTTCTTTACTTCTAAGTGTTTATTTCTCTTTTGTTTTCTTCTTCTACTCATTGGTTGTTCAGTAGCATGTCATTTAATCTCCACACATTTGTGAAGTTTCCAGTTTTCCTCAATGTAATTCTAGTTTCTTAACATTATGGTTGAACAATATGCTTTATATGACATCAATACTCTTACATTTATTATGATTTGTTTTGTGACCTAACATATGATCTATCCTGGAAAATATTCAATGTGCATTTAAGAAGAATGTGTATTCTCTTTCTTTTGAATGGAATGTTCTATATATGTCTGTTAAATCCATCTAGTCTAACACATCCTTTAAAGTTGATATTTCTTCATTGATTTTCAACATCCATTTATGATTAAAAACTCTCAACAAAGATGGTATAGAGGGAATATACCTCAGTATAATAAAAGCCATATATGACAAGTCTACAAAAGACATCATATTCAATGGTGAAAAACTGAAAGCCTTATCCCTAAGATCAGAAATAATACAAGGATCCCATTCTCACCACTTTGATTCAGCATAGTATTAGAAATCTTAGCCAAAGCAATTAGGCAAGAAAAAGAAATAAAAGGCATCCAAATCCAAAAGAAAGAAGTAAAACTGTCACTATTTTCAGCTGACATGCTATTATATATAGAAAACCCTAAAGATTTCATCCAAAAACTGCTGGAATTAATAAATTCAGTAAAGTTGCAGGATACAAAATCAATGCACAAAAATCTGTTGCATTTTTATACACTAATAATGAACTAACAGACAGAAAAATAAAGAACACAATCCTATTTTGCATTGAAAAGAATAAAACAGCTAGAAATAAATTTAACCAATGAGATCAAAGACCTGTGCATTCAAAACTATAAGACATTAATGAAAGAAACTGAAGAATACAAAAATAAATGGAAAGATGTTTTGTCCTTATGGATTTGAAGAACCAATATTGAGATGTCCATGCAACTCAAAGCAATCTATACTCAGTACAATCCTTATCAAAATTCCAATGGATTTTTTCAAATAAAACGAATAAATAATATTAAAATTAGTATGGAACTCCAAAAAATCTGAATAGCCAAAGCAATATTGAGAAGATAAACAAATCTAGGGGCATTACATCTCCTGATTTCAAATTGTATCACAAATCTATAGTAAATAAAACAGTATGGTATGGTCATAAAAACAGACACACAGATAAATGGAACAGGATAGAGAGCCCAGAAATAAACTCACACATATATGGTTAATTAATTTAAGACAAAGGAACCAAGAATATACAATGGGGAAAGGACAGTTTCTGCAATGAATGGTGTTGGCAAGACAGGACAGTTACATGCAAAACAATGAAACTGGACCACCATTACACCATATGCAAAAATTAACTCAAAATGGATTGAAGACTTAAATGTTAGAGTTAAAACCATAAAACTCCTAGAAGAAAACATGTAGTAAACTCCTTGGCATAGGTCTCACTGATGATTTTTTTAATCTGACACCAAAAGCAAAAGCAACAAAAGCAAAAATTAATAAGTGGGATTACATCATACTAAAAATCTTTTGTACAGTTAAGGAAACCAACAAAATGAAAAGGGAACTTACTAAAATGGGAGAAAATATTTGCAGCTCATATATCTGAAAAGGGGCTAATATCCAAAATATATAAAGAATTTATATAATTCAATAGCCAAAAATAAACAATCCAATTAAAAACTGGCATGGGGTGCCTGGGTGGCTCAGTTGGTTAAGCATCTGACTTTGGCTCAGGTCATGATCTCACCATTCCGAGTTCAGGCCCCGCATCAGGCTCTGTGCTGACAGCTCAGAGCCTGGAGCCTGTTTCAGATTCTGTGTCTCCCTCTCTGTCTCTGCCCCTCCCCTGCTCATGTTCTGTCTCTCTCGTGAAAATGAATAACATTAAAATTTTTTTTAATTTTTAAATGTTTTTAAACATTTAAAATTTTTTTAAAATTTTTTTAAAAAACTGGACATTTTTCCAAAGAAAATCTAGATGGCCATTAGGTACATAAAAAGAGGCTCAATATTATTGATCATCAGAGAAATGCAAATCAAAACTAAAATGAGGTATCTCCTCACATCTGTTAGAATGACTATTATCAAAAAGACAAGAAATAACAAGTGTTGGCAAGGATGTGGGAAAAAGAGGACCATTAGGCACTGTTACTGAGCATATAAACTGGTCTAGCCACTATGGAAAATAGTATGGAGGTTTCTCAAAAAATTAAAAATAGAACTACCATATGATCCAGCAACTCGACTTCTAGATATTTATCCCAAAAATGAAGAAAACATTAACTTAGAAGACATATATACCCCATGTTCATTGCAGCATAATTTACAATAGCCAAGATACAGAAACAGTCTAAGTATCAATTAATGGATGAATAGATAAAGAAATTGTGGTGTATATATATAATATATATAAAACATATATAATATGTTGTATATATAATATATATTATAAAATATGTAATATTTTATATTATATATAAATATTTATATTAAATATTTTATATTTATATTATATTATATATTTTATAATATATATTATATATAATAAATTATATATAATATATTATATAAAATATATAATATATAAATTATATTTTATTTTATACATACAATAGAATATTATTTGGCCATAAAAAAAGAAAAAAATTTGTTATTTGCTACCACATAGATGGACCTCTGGACCTCAAGGACATTATGCTAAGTGAAATAAATTAGAGAGAGAAGAAAAATATTGTATGGTCTCTCTTATATGTGGAATAAAAAAGACAAAACAAATGAAAAACAAGCTCATAGATACATAACAGATTACTAATTGCCACAGGCAAAAGTTGGTATAGGGGGTGGAGAAATAATTGCTTTAAAAATGCAATCTAACTATATTTTTTGATCTAGCGTGTGTGTATGTGTGTGTGAATTTTTAACTATACCTATTGAAAAAAGAAAAGCCACTCATTTTCAAAAAGAATTAAGTGTCATAACATTTCATTCTCAACCCTTAATTCAAAACTTCACAATTCACTTTTCTAGAATCACTTTCCATATAAATATATGGATAACCATCTGTTTAAATATCTTCATAATTTAACAGCTTTTGAAATTTGACGTTAGCTGGAATGAGCACTGGGTGTTACATGGAAACCACTTTGACAATAAACTATAAAAGAAAAAAAATGCTGAACAATAAATAAATAAATAAAATGTGAAAGAAATTTGACTTTTCAGCATTTGTTGTTTGCAGAAAAAGGTTGGAAATGAGTTAATTTAAATGTTTACGCCTAGAATTTCATGTGACTAATTTAAAAGTCATACTTCTTAAGTGTTACGAACATTTTTTCTATGGATCTTTTGACATTATAAAATGAAATATAATCTTTATAACATACTAAAATTTCTTTACCCTGGGGATTTTGAGAGTATAGAATTTCAAGCCCAATTCTTAGAAGAAAATTAGCAAATTTTGTGAAATTGATAATAGAGTTAGCCAATATAAATAGCATGTAAACTCTCTTAAGAATCATATAAAGGCAAAGACTACTAAATTTCAGTCACTGGAAATAAGCCAAAATGCAATCATCCCTGAATCTTAATCAGAATCCTTATTTTTAAAAAAGGTATATTTAATAGTAAGAAATAAACCTAAAAGGAGACATATCTGATTACAAAAGCAGACATTCTTGTGTTTAATACTCATATAAAATTCAATACAATTTCAAATTGGTAAAAATATGTTATCACATTTATTCATGTTTTTATTTACAGAGTCAAAAACACAAAATAGATATGAAAGGATACTCTCACCTAAATACACAGAGATATCTGTAATTTTCTAGGCACCACAAAATGCGTAGCATTCTGGCTGCATCATTGAAATTATAAAGTAATATCTTTTAGATGACATGTTAAATCAAAGTTTTCCAGAGATTAAAGATTACATGGTAAATCTGGTGAAGAGCAGTGGTTATAAATCTAGGATCCCAAAATATGTCCAAAGGCCTCAATATAACATTAACTTGCAAACAGATTTTCTGTTCAAAAAAGCTGCCAAGGGATTATTGGATATTTGGTGTTGTAACACACATTGATAATTTGCAATTTATGGAATGCCACAGTTTCATGGTTATATTAAAAGTCAAGTTTGTTTATTTTCATAGCACATTGAAAGAACATGGGTTTGTTTTATCCTATAGAATCTGAAAATTGGTAGTATGAGAGGAAAATATTAAAGAACACTGATTAAGAGAATTATTAGGCAACTGATTTGAAGTTGAATACTTTTTATAGAAATCTTGACAAAGGTATTTTTTTACTTTGTAAAATTTTATTAAAATAAAAAGTAAATAAATACAAGAGAACATGGAGCAAAAGATAAAATGCATGCAAAAAATCAAAGATGCAATGTGAGTTTTCAGTTATTTCAATAAACCATTACAATATATCATATAGACTCAAAATTATTTGGACCAGGTTTAAATTCTCAAATTACAGTTTTAAACTTATTTGCAACCTTAAATTCTTTGCCTGCAATACACATTCATACTGTTTCCTCTCTTTCTCCCACTCCCTCCCTACTTCTCCCCTTCTCTTTCCCTCTCTCTGTTCTTCCTCTACATCTCCCTCCCTCCTTTTAAAGCATAGAGTAAATATTTTAAATGCTGAGGGCCAACATTTTTAACTAAATTTTCATCTTTAATGTATTTGCTTATGTACACTACATCTAAAAATAGTCTCATGTAGGCAATATTATTGAAATACATATATAGCATCAATAATTATATAATTAAAATTCATTATGAAATTTTAGTAAAATATATAGTTAGAGAAGGTTTAGGGCACCTGGTTGGCTCAGTCAGTGGAGTGTGGGACTCCTGATCTCAGGGTTGTGGGTTCGAGCCCCACATTAGGTGTCGAGATTACCTAAAAACATCTTTAAAAAAAGAAGAGGAGGCTTAAAATAATGTGCTATATAGTTTGTAAACCTGAAAAAATGTGTTACTTTGGACATTTTGGCATTTTTAAAAAACAAAACATAAATGTTGCATTAGGATCTTAAAATTCTGTAAAAGTAACTATGTGAGATAAATTAATAATGCTAAATAAAAACATCCTGATTTTGCTTACTGGTTGATATATATTGGTTGGATAAATAAGTTACTGACTGAAAAAAACTTTTGGCAAATGTTCAAGATAAATTCTTACAAAACTAAGAATTACAGTTTTATTATTTATTTTTTGTTTTGGAGACAGAGTGCACATGAGCAGGGTAGAGGGGCAGAGAGAAAGAGAGAGAATCTTAAGTAGGTTCCATCCTCTGCATGATTGTGGGGCTTCTCCCCAGAACCCTGGGAACATGACCTGACTGGAAATCAAGAGTCAGACGCTCAATGGACTGAGCCACCTGGGTGCCCTTATGGTTTTACTTTTACTTCAGAATAAAGTTATGAGTTGTTTTCTAAGGTGATTTACACTGCTAGCTATTATTTAAAATCAAAATTTTCCCTTTATTTCCTTTGCTACAAGTTACTATTATGGATAATATAAGTTAATTTCCCATTAATTATGCAAATTCATGAGAAAATAGTGTTTTTACTCCTGTTTTAATTAATTTATTGTTGTGGCAATAATGAATGTGTGTATTATAACAATGTTATGAGTCCCATATGCCTTAAGAAGAAAAGTAATATTGGGGGGCCTGGGTGGCTCAGTAGGTTAAGTGGTCAACTTCGGCTCAGGTCATGATCTCATGGTTCATGAGTTCGAGCCCTGCATTGGGCTCTGTGCTGAGAGCTCAGAGCCTGGAGCCTGCTTCAGATTCTGTGTCTTCTTCTCTTTCTCTGCCCCTCTCCTGCTTACGCTCTGTCTCTCTCTCTCAAAAACAAATTAAAAAACATTAAAAATAAAGAAAAAGAAAAAAGTAATATTGTTTTTTTAAACACAGATAAAAAATAATAGGTAGGTACATTAAATTTACTATCATTTATTTTACTTTCTTAAATCCTTCATTCAATCCTGGCAGAGACCATAATTAATATAGATAAACTAATAATGGATTCTAATATATTTATTTAATATATTTATCAGTATAAATTAACAAATTCTCATTTATTTCATGTTGAGCATTTGGCTACAGTACAATAAACAAAATTTAACATACTTTTGAAAGATGCCACTTTTGTGAAGTGTAGATGTTAAAGCCAAAATGGGATGTGACTGGATTTTTCTATACACTAGTTGAGCTATTTTTTCCAGAAATGATCACCATTCAGTCATGGTAACCATGACCAAAATCATTCACCTTAAAGATTTATTAAACATATCAGTTCATATTCAATAACTGTTTACGTCTATGGCCTTATGTGAACCTGCTCTATTCTTTAGATATGGCAAATCACCCACTACTTCAGGTATTTTTTAAAGTTAAAGAATATTCTTAGGTAGGAATAATAGAAAGTGATTAATTGTAAGTTAAAACTTTTCCTAATTCTGAGATCCGTAGGTAGAAAAGGAGGGGAAATTTAGAGTGGGTAGAACTAACACAATTTATTGAATGTAAATATTAATTTGAAAACACTTTAGGTTCAGGATATTGTGATTCCTCTCAAAGATGGGGTTGGAGTGCATATTCAAGCTGGAGACAAGGTAAGTCTTCCTTCCAATTGGGAATGTGTGCGGATACTGCTTGTTCATGAATTTTCATATCCATATGATTGGTCCTCAGAACAGAATCAGTGCCTGGAGACCAGAAAGGAGAGTATCAGCGTGGTGGAGAAAAGAGCATTTATACACATAGCTCACTAGCCTCCTTGGAGAATAGAAGGAAAAGCTCTGGAAGATGAGTCTTAATTTATAGTGTTTATAAGTGAAGTTATAAGGAAATGAGTAAATAGTACTTTTCTAGTTTCTAGAAAGAAGTAAACAGTAAATGAATGCCTTATTTGTTTTATAATATCTTGAACACAAATTAAAGTGAAACAATTGCAATAGAGGGTAGGAAAAAAACCAACAAGTTTTCTTAACGTTTCCAGACCAACGCCAACATTAAAACAACAATATTAGGTATGTATAAATGGAGGTGCTTTAACCCAGACAGGCTGGCAAATATAACATTTAAGTGAAAAAGGCACCAAAATGCTTCCTCCTCTATTAAACCCCCAAAGAATTTTAATTTAAACTTAATTAGAGTTTTAAGTAAAACATTACACATTAATTATCCAGTCTCAAAGGACATGCAAAATAATGTCCTTACACAGGAAGTTGGCTCAGCATTGACTAGCTGCCAACTGTCAGACTAAGGAATTTTTACAGAGACCTGCACGCAGAGGTTTAAAAGGTAGAGGAATTAAAATTACATATATACATATATATGTATAAATAATTACTATAACTTGTGTTATAATTCTCTGTGACGCTATACTTTGTAATGAAAGTGAAGCACATTGCAAATCGGAAAAAAAACTTATTCATTTAAATATTTTAAAGAGGAGAAAATAGTATCTTACAAAATTATCACTTTTTTCCTGTTTTAAAAAAATAACTTTAATCAAAAAAATTCAAGTTTAGAGGTTCATGTCCTTACAATCCACAAATCTTTTCTAAATTAGTCTTCAATGTCTATTTTCTTATTGAATCAAATGACAAATCTATAAATTAAATACATAACCCATGAATAATGGTATCTCAATGAATTTAGACTAAATGTAGAAAATTCTCGAATGTAAAATATGTCATTTATATTTATTATCTTCAAATTTTACATGTACGTTATATAAACAACTGAACTCAAAACACAGGAAATCATCATTCCTAAGGGTTTAATGTTGAATATTGGCCAGTCTTCAACAAATAAGAAACTTTAATCAAGGTCCATTTGCAAAGACTCCAGGCCACCATTAGCTATTTGAGTAGAAAATGAAGTAAAGTTTCCATTGGGACAATTTCATGTTGCCTGAAATTCTTGCTCCTAGGAAAGTAATGGAGTTGTAATCTACCTCTATTTTCTAACAGTATTTAGCACACTACCATGTGGATATAGTTTCGAAGTATGAATTTTTACATGTGAATGGAAAACTACCTTCTAATTATATATTTGTTAAGAATAGTAAAGTATATTTTGTTTTAAATATTTTATTGCCATTCCCCATCCTCATTCTGCTTTTCTTCCCTTAACCAGCCATTCTAAAATGTCTGATGTATAACCTTTTGTTTGTATGCATTCTTATAAGATGTGTATTATGGTTTTGTGTTTGTATGTTTTAAATTTATAAGAATATTTTGCTCTAGAGTTCCTTCCACTTCTTCCTCTGTTTTAACACAATATTTTCAAAATCTATAAATTTTTCTGGGTCACATTTAGACTGAGGTAAGCCAGTCCCCAGTGATTCACACACTTATTGGTAATATGTGCATGTGAGATTGCCTCGTATAGTCAATCAGAGTTAGCCCTGTGTGTGACTAATACGGTGCAGTGGATGAGAGGCAGTGTGATTTTTGAGGCTAGGTCATAAAAGACAGTATGGCTTCTGCTCAGCTCTTTTTCTCCTGGGAGTCAGAGCCAGGGGAGGAAACCCTGGCCATAGGGAGAGGCCACACATATACATTCCAGCGAATAGCACCAACCAAGGTGCTATTAGTTGGTCATGAGCCAGCTTCAAATGCCAAAAATGTGAGACAGTCTTTAGATAATTCCAGTCTCTGGTCTTTGAGTAACCCAGCTGAGGCCTAGTGGCATGAGATGTGTTATCCCCATTAAATTTCTTATCTATGAGTGTCAATTTGGGACCTCTGAGAGGGAAGTGCTAAGGAGAGATCAGTTAGGCAAAAGATTTGTGAAAAATGTCTGTGAAGGATAAAGGAGGAGGAGGCAGAGATGAAGGGAAGTGCCTTCAGACTGTGATGCAAATATGACACTTTTGGAAAGAGAGAAGGAAGATAGGAGATTTAAGTAAGAAGAGTTTCAGACTACACTGCAGTTCTGAAAAAATCTTGTCGAGACCAATAAAGATATCCTAAGCAAAGGTTACCCACCGAAGGGTACCATATCAAGCAAAAATGACCAGGCTCTAGTTCCCTTGCCATGCTTAGTCATTGGCTATGAGGAACCCTGAGAGAGGATGACCTTGGCATGGACATCACAGGACACTCAATGGTGTGGCAACTAGAAGCTGTCAGTCAGCTATGCTCCACACTGAGGGTTCTCTCTATGGCTGCCACACTACCCCATTCAATGCACAGATCCACTTTTCCATGCATCTTTGGGAAGCAGCTCCCTCCTACTTCTCATGGACTTCACTTCCTGAGAGAACCTTCCTTCTTAAAACATTCTGTTTTATTGGTTCTGACGGTACTACACACCACTGATTTTCTGTGGCCACCCCCCCCCAGTCTTTTTGGCTGATTTATCTTTCTCTGTATAACCTTTAAAATAAGGAATCTCCCCAGGAACTGGCCACAGTTCTTCCTCATACCAGGGAATCAATGGGATGAACTACTGCTCTCATCAGTGCAGTTGCTCTCAGAGCCACAATTGGTATTCATTATGTCCATTCTCCACTATCCACTATGTCTATTCATGTCTACCTCTGTGGTTCTTGATAGCTGTATACATAAACAAAGAGAGAGATTATAAGGAATTGGCTCATGTGATTATGGAGGCTGAGAAGGAGATTATGGAGGCTCAGGAAGGCTGCAGTCAACAAACTGGAGACCCAGGAAAGCCAATGTGTAGATGTATAATTCCAGTCTGAGTCTGAAGGCATGAAAACCAGTAGAGCCAGTGGTGCCAGTCCAAAAGCTATCAGGCTCAAGACCTCATAAGAACCATTGTTTTAGAAGGCTGGAAAAGACCAATGCCCCAGTTCAAGCAGTCAAGGAGGAATGGACCCTACTGGAGACAGGGTTCAGTCTTTTTATAGTATTTATGTCTTTAACTGATTGGATGAGTACCACCCACATTAGGGACAGCGATCTACTTTACTCAGTCTACCTATTCAAATGTTAAAGTCATTTAGAAACATGCCCAGAGTAATGTTTGATCAAATATCTGGGCACCTGTGGCTTTGTCAAATGGACACAAAAGTCATCACAGTGATTAATCTGGTGGTGCAACTCAAACCTTCTTTCCTGAAAGAGCTGAGCTCTTCCCAGACCAAGGTTGCTATATATGTCCATTTGAAGTTTTAACTAAAAGACATAGTACTTCAAGGTACAAAAGTGGATGACCTGGGTTCCATATGTATTGCTCCACCACGATCACCTACAAGAAAAATCATTTGTGTCTACTTGATATTAAATTTATTTTGAAAATCTCATACCAAGTGTATGTGGGTTTTTTTTTTACTAATATTAAACACTAAGTTAAATTAATTCCTTAGTAGTTAGTTCTTTGCTATTTGAAGTTAATAATTTTTCAACATGTTCACTATTTACTTCAAAAAATCTTTTTGCGAGCTCTGAGGATTTTTGCTTTGCATCAGCCATTTCCTAACACTTTGGAAAAGAGTGACAAATTGTGAGACAAAGTGTCTTTCACATTTGTTCTTTATATCTTGTGATGCATTTTGCCAAAACCTGATTGATAAGTTTTAAAGACCTTCTTAATGTTAAAATTATTCCATAAATCTGTTAATGGAGTAATATCACACCAGCTACTACACATTCCAGTTGAGAGGCAAAAAAAAAAAAAAAGACCACTTAGATAGGATCTTCCCAATCAATAACTACAGGAACTAAAAACACAACAGGAAAAAAAAAAAAAGGCTACTCAGATAGGATTTTCCTAATCAATAATTATAGAAGAATGTCTGGAAACATTATCTGTTATCAAAAGAGGCTTGTTTGCAAGATTTTCCTTCTTCGTGTATTCCATTATGAATAATCACAAAGATAACACTTCCTATAATCATTAAATGCTTGTTTCACAAAGCACTCTTCAATGACCCCTTAGGGACCATGTGGTTTGGGGAATGATAAGCTAACACATTTTTAGTTTAGCAGTACCTTATAATTTCCACCGAAAAGCAATGTTAGCCTATCTTTGAAAGCTTCAGGTGTGTGGCACTGTCTTCTGCTGGTATCTGAAATAAACCTACATGATGACATTCATCTCTAAGGATATCCAGGTTCATCAATATTGAACATGTGCTTTTGCTGAATAACCATGTTATCAATAGTTTCCTGCAATTTAGTGAGGGGTAGTAGCAGCAGCAGCTTCACCTATGACGTTCAAATTACATAGTCATGTTGTAAAATCTATTGAAGCAGCTGAACCTACTCAAATTAAGATCTTTTGGTGACTCGCTCTCCTCCCTCTCCTTTTTCTTCAAGTCTTTGAAGATGTTTAATGCTTTCTGCTCTGTCAACATGGTTCTCTACAGCATTCCACAATGACTGAGGCGATCGGCACACAATGCATGGTTATTTCTCTAGTTTTTTAGTACCAAAAATACTTTTCATATTTTTTCTCTTTTTTTACATTCTCACATATAGAAAATCATCGCATATCTGGTAAAGACAAGTGCATTCCCAGGCTATGTCTTTCATGAGTTCTTCTCTCTCTACTCAATTTAACACAATTTTTCTTCCAATGGATGGCTTTTCCGGACTTTAGGCTTGCCTAATTTCTTAAAAAAACCTTTTCACTTAATAATGTAAGAAGATGATAGATAATGCACAATACTTTTAAACAAAGATCCTATTAGAAGAGCTAAGATATGGCTGAAACAATCTACACATTCATTCAAACTCCTAATGCAACTTAAATGTTTTTACTGGTACATTCGACTATGTGTTCAGTAATGAATGTGGAGGAAATTTTGCAAGTATTCATAGTGAATATATATGGTTAAGGGTTCAGAGAGGTGATAACTAGAGATAAAATGTTATGTTTGCAATATTGTATGATTCACTGATGACTCACTCACATGAGAAGAGAACATGTTTTTATTTGGACCTTTAAGCAAGTGTGAGTGGGATACAGCCGTCAAGAGGATTTGAATTTCTTGAAAGTGTGGGTAGAACAATGCTTTCAAACCCAGAAGGAAAATACTATTTATATTTAAAAATATGAGATAGTGGGGAAAAGAAAGATTTATCTGGAAAGTAAGAAGACTGAATAAGTGTTCTGTCATCAAAGCAAAAAGAAGAGAGATTATAAAATGAACTATGCCAAGAATTATAGAAAATACGGTTTTATTTTCACATAGAAACTTAGGGCAGACTTAAGTGATCCTAGATTTTTATGACTGGATTGAATTAATTATTACTTCAAGTAACTTTTATACTTTTGATAAATCTTGGCAAATAGTAACATAAATTATATAGCTATATTTTGTTAGTAAAGAACTTTTCATAAAACACATCAAATAGTAGCTTCAGAAGACCACCAAGGAAGGAGCAATAAAAAAAATAGCTGTCTTTAGAGTTTTGTTAGTATTTATTTTGACGTCTCAAGTCTATGCTCCCTAGTAAGAATGCATCACCACCTTGTGGAAATTCCTTCAAACTACAGACACATGATCCCAAGTTCCAGATGGATTCAACAGACTAGTAGATCAAACTATTTCATTTCCATTTAATTTAATTTGACTATTATTTCTATGTAGCTCACAATCCAATCTTAGTCTCTCAACTCTTCCTCACTCTTCAATGCTATACCTACATTTCCACCTGCTTGGTTCACTTTCCCACCTGATGCTCTGCAACCGCTTAAAATATCATAACCTCTAAAGCAAATTCTTCATAATACTTCTATTTAAATTAGTGGACACTCATATACTGTCCAGTCATCCAGGTGAAAAATTTTAGCTTTCTTTGACTTATAAAAACCTCCAATAAAAATCCACTCCAACTTAAAATTAGTCACTAAATGCTATTAGTTATAATTCTTTAGTGTCTTTCCCAATTATCCTCTTCTTTTTATCTCTACTAACGAAATCCTAGTTTATGCCTTCAAAATTGCACACATAGGCCATTTTAAGTCTTATTCCAGTCTCTATGCTTCTATTGTCTCTTCTTCCCCCATTGCTACTGCTAATGCTGCATCTCTTCCCTTGTTAATCAGTTTACTTGATTGAAACTGTCTTAGGAATGATGGCTTCTACTAGTCTTATCAGTGTCTCTATGTTCCTTTCCTTCTTTCCTACCAGTGTGTTGAATATCTGATGTTCCAACCATACTCTCTACTTACTACGTCCCAAATATGCTCTACTGCTTTCTTACATTTCTTCCTAAGCTCATACTTTCTCTCTTTGGTATGCCCTTACAGTATATCTGGATTTCAAAATCCTTGTGAGTTTGAACAAATGTTTAAACATTTCTGCCGTGAAGTTTAGCAAACTTGAAGACAGTTTTCAGAAAAATGGTTCTTTTCAATCTGAAAATGTATTTCAATATGGATACACAGGCATAATGGGTATTCACTTGGCAAGCTAGGTAGCTAAATCTATATTGGTAATGATTGGCATTAAAAAAAAAGTGGACATATGAAGGAAGAGAGTGTCTCCTCATATATCTTAATTTTGACTCATGTAGTTTGCTATATGCCTTTTGTTCCTTCTATATAAAATACTGAACAGCTGCTTAATAGAGTTTAACAAGCATTTTGGTCTTTCCATTTTGGTATCCTGAATCTCCTTACTGACTAACTTTACATTTTAATCAAATGAATGTTAATGTTTTCAAAAGAATCATGCATATAACTTTAGCATTTCAATAGATGTTTCTGCGTACCAGACAAAACAATATAGGGTGAGTTGACGACAGAGGACGGGTCATAGGGTGGCAGGTCTGGGTGATGACTAGGGCTTGGCACATGTTTAGAATCAGATCAGATCACAATTGCAGTAGGGGTTTCCAAAAGATTTGGTGGGACTGTGAGGAGGCAAAATAGATCACTTTTAAGCAAAATGTAGTAGAGACAGATCAGATAAGCAGTATTCAGAAGATTAAAGGAGGCAGTCTTTCATCAAGTTTTTAAGCAGCACCAGGGAGAGCTCCCAGCATATGGCAGTCTCCACTTGCAGGAAACTGATGGTGTGTTCTTTGACCACTGGCTAGGAACTTTTCAGATGGACTTGATACCCAAGGTAGTCTATCTGAAAGCATAGATCTCTGGCCTGTTTAGTCAGATCTCAATCCTCAGTGGATGAGGATTTAGGTTTCATTCTCATAAACCTAAAAATTATTGGGATACTAAGCCAGGTTGATTTGGAGCTAGGGTTAGAAGATAAATCTTCGTGGAAAGAGATTCTCCTAAAGTCTCAATTTCTTTGTGGTCAGTTCCCCAATCCCCATGAAATGGGCTGAAAAGAGTCACCCTGCTGAAAATTAATACCCTCCTTCCCAGGGCAGCCTACGGCCAGTGACTGGTTGATTCAGACAAGCTCTCTTTTCCTAACTCAGAACAACTCTGAAGAGCCATTAAAGTTTCAAGCCTTCCATGGGGTCACCTGAAGCCTCATTGCAACTGTACTATAGCCCAACTTCTTATTTAGCCCAGTCCTGCTTCATTCTCTTCTCCCACAAATGTTGACTCTGAGAATACCTACCATGGAAAAGACACTAAACAACCAGATAGATAGAACAATTCAGCTGGTTCTATCTAATCCAAATCCATCATTAACTATCACAGTGCTGACACAATGGACACATAAATATAGCAGCCATGGTGGCAGAGATGGAGGCTAAGTATGGGCCACAGATCATGGGTTCTCATCACCAAAGCTGATACTGCTACTGTTGTAGCAGAATTCCAACCTGTTAGCAACAGAGATCAATGATGAGCACCTCATGACACTATAATTTGAAGAAAAAAATTAGTCATTTGGTGGCAAGTTTATTATATTTGATCCTTTCTACCATGGTAAGGGGCATTGATATACCTTGTCAGTAACTGACATGTATTCCAAGTGTGAGTGTGGCTTTTTTGTCCTAGCACCATCCTTCAAGGGCTTACAGAATGTCTGATACACTAACACACCATCTTCTATAACTTTTCATCAGACATATGGATCCACTTCACAACATAGGAGGTATGATAGCCCATGATCATGAAGTCCCCTGGTCCTCTCACATATTACACATACAGTGGCTTATGGACTCATAGAGTATGTAATGACTTATCAAAAGCACAGCTAAGGTGAGATCTTGGAGATATTACCCAGCAACATTATTATCCTCCAGGACACAGTATAGACAACAAACAAATGACTATTATAGAATGCAACAACCCCAACAGATAGAATACATAGGTCTGAGAACCAAATGATGGAAGTAGCAGTGGCCCTGCTTACCACTGTTTTCAGTGACCCACTAGGAGAACTTGTGCTTCCTAAATCTGCAACTCTGTTACTAAGGGACACAAAAAAGTCACAATGAACTTTAAACTACAGCTGTTGCCTAGACACCCCAGGTTTCTCATTCCAAGGTACCAGCAGGCAAGAAGAGAAATTGCCATCCAGGCAGGAATAATTGACTCACCTCATCAAGAGCGGGTAGGGCTGCTATTACACAATACAGACAGGAGGGAATGAATATGTGTGGCATTCAGGCTGTTAAGTGGGATATCTCTTGGATATATACAGCAGCCTCAAAAGAGCATAATAACCAGGAGCTTGTACCTCTTAGGGATAAGGGCTTGGTCATCCCACCTGATAAGGCATCCAAACCAGCAGAGTTGCTAATTAAGGATAAGGCAATCTAGAATAGACAATAAAGGAGAGAGATGCTAAGTATCCATTGGAGCCTGGAGACCTGCTGCAGCTGCAGATCAACTTTCTCTTATCTGTTCTCCTAAGGAAAAGAGTCCCACCGGAGTCCTGAATGAGTTACATGTGGAAACAAGTAATTCAATGGTTGGACTGTCAGGGATGCTGTGATGTCCTGCTCAAATCCATCTTCAAAATGGAAGAAATGATTTTTCAGCTGCTATTAAGTTGATTGAAGGCTCTCAGATCTGTTTTCATTTCCTTAGAATTACCACCAGCTTAAGAGAACCATGTTGCATCTCAGAGCAGCGGATATCCAATGACTGGTAAAACACAGAGTTAATAAGGGCTGGGCCTCCTCACCTTAACTTGGGACAGCCTAGAAGGGCCCAGCTCCAAACCAGCCCATGAAGCTGCCTGAGGCCTTTGTTAGATTTGCATCACTGCCCAACTTTCCCCTCTTCCAAACCCTCCTTCCATCCTTTTCTAAGAACAAACTTCTTGCATACTAATCTTCCATTTTAAAGTTTGCTTCCTTGGGCACTCGATCGATGGCCTCTACTATCAGTAAGTGGACCAGATATTTCTGTGGATGATATAAACTTCTGTTAATGTCTAAAACAGACATAACTTCATGGTCTGTAAAAGAAATTCCAATTCTCTCATGAGTATTTAGTTATATCATCAATGTGTTCAGTTAATGGACACATATAAGCTCTCTGAACTGACTCTCATTTTTAGCCAATAGGAATATAGATATATACATTTTAAAACATCCTTAATTGTTTGGAAAATATCTTAATACTGAAGAGAACTGAAGTTGTAAAGCCTTAATGTCTATAATCCATAATCATACACAAAGATTACATGATATATATAGTTTAATTTTAACAAATATATCCCAGGTTTTAGTTTCAGGAAGATCATTACTCAAGTAGAGCAAACTCTCTATGATCTGTCTGATCAGGAAAAGGAATATGTTGATTAATCATATTCTCCTTAAGAGAGATTCCATATGTACTATGTTTGAATGAGCAATTTTCAAATGATTCAAACATGTTGATATACATTTAATATCCAGGTGACTATGAAAATACTCTAATACCTTTTCTAAATGAGTCAAAAGTCATTTTAGGATCATCTTACATTACAGGTTTATCAATATAGATATTGTAATTTAAACTTGCAGGAACAATTGCTAAGAAAGACTTCTGATTGATCTCCTGGTGGACCCCAGAATAACTATTACACTGTCATAACACATTTTTTTTTATTAACTTTATAGTTCATTGTCAGGTTGGTTTCCATATAACACCCAGTGCTCTTCCCCACAAGTGTCCTCCACCATGACCATCACCCCCCTTCCCCTTTCGCCCTCCCCCTTCTGCCCTCAGTTTGTTTTCAGTATTCAAGAGTCTCTCGTGCTTTGTCTCCCTCCCGCTCCCTCTTTTTCCTCCTTCCCCTCCCCACGGTCCTCTGTTAGGTTTCTCCTGTGTCATAACACATTTTGAACCACATATTCTAGGTGAAAAAAACACCAGAAACCAGAATGCTATCCCTTAACTGTAGCCCACGGTCATAAAAAAAAAAAAAACAAAAAAAAAAAACAGATGAGGTGTCTGTTTAGCTTTCAAGTTATAAACTAGTTGGTCAGTATGTGTGACTTAAGAATAACTGGAGAAAAAAGTGAACAGTACTAGGAAACAAATGCAAAACTGTGATAGGTCGGTGGTGAGCATCATGTGTACCTATCCCTTCTGCTCCATGGAAATCACTGTCAGTGAGAAGCTCCTTCATTAGCATCTTCGCTCACAAAAGAATACAAGGTTGTTCTGATACATTTCCTCTGAACAACTACAACTCACTTTATGAATACACCTGACGTGTACTCGGTATCACTGCAGCACTCACCCTACCTAGTCGTCAAGGAAACAGACATCACCATCACTTAGGAAGTAGTGAAAAGAAATCTGTAAAAGAACAGAAATGTATTGCATATTGCAGGGGTAAGAGTTCCTTTCTCTGAAGGAGAATTTGATGAGTTTCCTATTTTAATGAACTGAACTCAAATTCACTGCAAAGCATAAAATCTGAGCATGACAAATAAGATGCTATAAACAATGCTCACTGATGGCAGAATAATAACAAAGGTGAATTGGCTTTATATTTACAGATAGATTTATTACAGAGTATATTCATTATACCCAATATAAGGTATGTTATGTCACATCTGAAAATTACTAAACTGGCTTAATTTAGTGAATGAGTCATTTTTAAAAAAATTAGCAATTACAGACAAGTATATAAACAGTTGACTAAATGTAACTAATTCATTTCAAGTTTTAAATCCATTTGCTTAGGAGATGTGTTTTTGTTAAAGTCAATATACTGAAATGATTAAGAACTCAGCTTCTAATTCAAATATCCTTGTAATCAAACTGCAACTAATTTACAAAAGGAGAGAAAAAGATGGCGAATTCAGAGGGGTTTAAATCAAAATAATGAAGGGATTATTTACAGAGGTGTAGGAAAGTTGGAAGAACACAATAACGGATGGTGAAGAACCCCAGGACCAGCAAAAATGAAAGTCATTACTACTCTCAAGTACTCAAGAAATGGTACTCCCAGAATTTGGTTAAGAGTGAAAAGAATACCCAACAGAAATGATAGCTACATAGGAAACCAGACCCTCTATGTGGCAGGGCAGGAAGGGAGAAGGAGTATAGAGTAATGAAAAGTAACACCATTTCTCTCTTCTTTCACCATCAAGCTTACTGAGCTCTCCCTTTCGATGAGGCCAATCAGAAGCCAGAGAGAAAGAGAGCCTGGATGATGTAGTGTGTATAGTTCAATCTCCCAGCAGGGCAGAGTGGAAAATTGATCTAGGGAAGCAAATGGAAAACGATATCCAACATACCCACTTATTAGTTATATTACCAGAGACACATTACTTCATCTATGTATCTGTTTCATCATCTCTAAAATATAGTTGATAATAGTATCTTTCTTACAGGGATGTTGTGGGAGTAATATATGAAAATAGCTAGAAAATCATAACTCAATAAACCTCACTGATTATTTTTCCAAGTCAGTTTTTTAATAAAAAATGTCAAAGTATTCATGCCATGAGATATAGAGAAGGTAACTTGAGAAATTGAAAATTTAGAAGATATTCAAAACATAAAGCCCTAAATATATACAACCATGTTAACATTAAACAGAATAGTAGTTTGACATTTTTTGCATTCATCAAAAAAGAATCACTTTTCAAGTTATAAAAAGTAATGCATTATTAGTTATAAAATGTGTAAACACATTTTCTAGTTTTAATCTCCCTATAGCGGAGACATTCACATTAATAGTTTGTTGGGGTCTGTGGTCTACAGACAGAAAAAGGGCTCCTCAAAGATGTGCATGTCCATATCCTAATCCTATCCTGCGAATACCTTACCTTACTTTGTAAAAGGGATTTTGCTGATAGGATTAAGTTAAGGATTTTGAAATGAAGAGATTATCCTGGATTACTCTGGTGGGCTCAAGGTAACCACAAGGGTCCTTAGGAGAGGGAAGCAAGAGGGTCAGGGGGAGAGAAATTGCTGAGATGATGGAAGCAGAGGCTGGAGTGATTAGAGGAAGGGATTGAGGGTCTCTAGGAATGCACATAGACTTTAGAACTGGAAAAGGCAAGGAAACTAACTTACCCCTAGAGCCTCCGGAAGGAATACAGCCCTGTAGACACCTTAAATTTAGGACTTTTGACTTTCAGAACTGTAAGATAATAAATTTGTGTTACATTAAGTGACAAAATTTGTGGTATTTCGTTACAACAGAAATTAAAAAAAAATAATACAGAGTCTGTGCTATGTTTCTCTCTGGCTTCCTAGATGCATTTTCTGTCTTTCTCCATCTTGATCTGTGCCACAAAAGGCTACCTTTTGGCTTCTAGCTGAGATCAACAAATGGAAGGTAGTGGCTGGCAACGGGAAGCCTGGAAGAGAGAGGCCAGAGTATTTATCCCTACATGACCAGCCAATCACTACCGTTTTGGCCATAGGCATCTGACCTTTCAAAGCTTCCAGGATCCAAGGCACAGGGATGATAACAACTCCCCACTGTTGCTAGTCCCAGATGTTTTACTACCCTGTTGGTTCCCCTAACCCTGACCATACTTCCCTAAATAGTCCCTTCATTAAATAACTCTCATTAAACCCTTTGAGTATGCCATCTCTTTGCTGCCAGATACACTGTCCGATTCAACACAAAGTATCTGTTTCATAACTATTCATTTAAAAGTTTAATTAATGGAGTCCTAAATTGTCCTTGAGGTGCTCTGACGGAATCCCAAGCATAAGAAAGTTTGGCAGGACAATAGTCTATCAGTAATTACAATTTTAATTTGTTCATTTTTCTAATTGAATTATAATATCTGTCCCCACTACAGAGAAACAAAATCCTCACCTACTAAAACAACAACAACACACATTAATAGTGACTATTCATATTTACATACACAGGTTAATATTTACAAAAAATGTTACAAAAACACCTTCAAAGAGAGAAAAATGTGTTGTAGGCACTTTTAAAACTAATTAGCAAAGGCAGACAGAAGAATAGAGACATTTTTCATAAGGTAATATAATTCACTGCAGTGTTGAAGGTCAATTAGATATACAGATCATTACATAAATAAATAAATGGTAAGTAGAATTTAATTTAAAAGTATATGTGCCCATTAGGAGCACATTTGTTTTATTTACGGTCTATCAAACCTATTACTATGGTTGTTTTTAGAAACTATATCAATGAAATGCCAAATACCTGGACTGATCAAAAATACTTAGTCAATCTTCTGGAAATTTGCTATAATTTGGAAAATAAATATCCAAATGACTGATATCCAAAATGCATTTATCACTTTACATCTGGCTCTTTTATACTGTGTGTATAGATAGATCAACTTAATTATGACCACATAAGAGCTGGGTTAAAGTTACTAATAGAAGGAACTTTCCTCTGTATATAAATCACATACTTTCACACTTCACTGGATTAGATAAATTAGGGAAAGCAATAAAATGAATAATTTTTAAAACGCTCCACCAGTGCCCTCAAATTGGTTAAATAACTGTACTTGATGCAAATCTTGAAGTTCTTTCTCCATCTTGCAAATAATCAAACCCTACAGAATAATTTTTGCTATAGGCAGGTGATAAAAGATTGTGGGAAATAAAGCTAAAGTTCCCCACCAAGTGGGCTTGAGATTTTTCACATCAATTAAAATTGGTTTTGATTAACATTTTGCTATAGGTTCTACCTCTTCTCACTTTATTCATGGATGAATGTCACGAAGCACAGAGGACTGTGGATGGCTCAATACACATTACTGCTCGTGAAAATACCACAAAGAGTCTTAGATACAGAGACATAATAGTGTCAGTTCTATATTCTCACTGAAACAAAGATACAAGAACAGGCTTCACTCTCTAGATAATGCATATTTTAAAAATGCCTCAAGTCAAAGAATTATAAAAATACAAAACTAATTAAATATGTACATTAAGATTATAATTTTAGCACTTGCTTTTAACTATAAAGTAGGTTCCTTTCTCTAGGGCATATGGAGAAGAGAAAAGATTTATGCTCATGTTGTAGGAATTAAACACTTGTATGAACTACACTGAACTGCTTTCATTAGACTTAAGGGTACTTGTTAGTAAAACATAATGTGCTAGCAGTACATATGTATGTGTGAACACTTGCATTTCCAAGGTCAATTTAACATTTTCATACAATATTATAATAAATAATTTATACTTTATAAGAGAACTAAGATGGGACTCTAATCAATATATATGATAATTGGTCTGTCTTTGGTTTGAGGTATTAGCTTCTCTTTAAGTTGATGTGTACTGTATTATAATATGTGTACAATCTAAGTTATAATGTTGTGATATTATATAACACATTATATCATGGATAGTGCTTACAAAATCTATGCACAGCATTAATGAATATGGGCTCATATTAGTATCTATTGGCATATTACATACATACATTTAGATATATATAGATACATATATGTGTACATATATATGTATGTATGTCTATATATAAAACTTGCCTGGCATTGCTAAGAAAAAATAAAGCTATATATTTCTACATGGCTAGAAAACACATAACCATCAGCAAATTATTAACTAGCAATTAACTTCTTAGTGTACTTCCTTCCCATTCTTAAGTCTTTTGACATTTGAACAGAAACAGATCTTCTATATTCTTCCTAATGCTACTACTATCACTACCAGCAATAATAACTATAGTAATAATAATGATGATGATGATAATGCTATCACTACTGCTGTCACTACAATGCCTATAAAATTAATCTGGTTGGTATTTATAAATTATTTTCATATCATTATCTTATTTCTTTCACATCAACCTTGTGATGTGAAAATATAGTTTAATGTCTGAGGCATAGATGTATGCATTGAAGGTGGTAGAATAGGAAAATTAAATTTATTTGTCTCATGTAAATCTTGCAGCTAAGACTTCCACTTTACTTTCTCTATGAGTAGGCCTTCCATGCATGACTTTAGGAAATCTGAAGCAAGTATCTTCGAAATGCTTTTTCTGGGTTGATGTTTGAAAACCAACCAAACTTCAGCTTATGTGGGACTGCCTCACCCACCAGAGTCATCAACTGAGAACAATGAGTGTACCTTAACGGCCAAACAGGAATAGGGAAAAAACCAAGAATGGAAAAACCAAGGCTATGAGAATGTGCTCTACTGTGTGATAGTCCAGATCACCTGGCTGGGCACGTGAACTCAGTCCGAACCGGCATGGACATCCCAATGACTCTCACAGATCAGAATTTGGCAGGATATCTTCTCAAGCATCCTGGCAACAGTACCATGAGATGTGGAAGGTGCTATGAATCACTTGCCTCATCATGGTGTCTTCTCAAGAGGCAGCAATGCTTGTTCCCTTTCCCTGTGATTCACCAGTTGACCCGGATATGAAGCAACATTTCAGTTTACAGATTGCAGGAGGCAAATGTATAAAACACCTGGCAAGAACAAGGACCAAGAAACTGAATAATGAATTTGGTGCCTTTTTGGCTGCTAAGCTGATCGATGGTAATTGCTTATTCACCTCAAGCAAGGACTTGATGTAAATGCATGTTCTATGGCACATTTCCAGGAGTCACGGAGAGGAAAGAAGGTGCAGTATTGTGCTTACATTACACCATTTTCAACAACATTAAGTGGAAAGATTTGTGGAAGATTTCATCCTTTGAATACCTGAATTCAATCCAAACACTCAAAGATAACTTTTATTTTCTGACTTTTCCCCCAAGAAATTACAAGTCATCCTAACTAATTTAGACAAGCAACCCACATTCCCTTTCAGATAACTCTGTAATTATTTTGTAGACAAGGCTTGTAACACTTACTTGAAAGACTAGAAGTGTGAGAAATGCACAATTCTCCAGCTGGAACTTCAGAATTAATTTCGAAAGGGCCTCTTTCTCTAATAAAAGATGAGAGACCACAGTGGTTATTCAACCAGTGGGTAGAATCTCACTTTCTCCAACTTTAGGGAGAAAATCATCATAGACTAAACCTATCTTGGGCCAAGGACATTTTGATGAGTAGATAATAAGGGAATTTCTGTAAATGGTAGAAGAGAGTTGAACTGTTCTTCATTTTGTCTCAGTTGGAAGTATTTATTTGCCCACCCAAAAAGTTTCCCAAAATATAGCTTATTGAGATTATTAAAAAAGATAAATATTTAGAAGGACACAACATACGCAACGTATTTTTAGAAAATGTTGTTGATATTAGCAGCAGCAGCTAGTTGTTTATTTTATACAACTTTGAAACAAAGACCAATCATGATAAATTCTACAAGTTCTCACTAATATACTGATTCAGGATATGATAGTTAATAATGCTTCCTTTTAACAAAGTAGATATTAGATATTATGTATTATAAACAGGTCTATGGATATCTTTAGAATAATGCTTTCTCTTAAAAAGTATATATATATATGATACACATATAAAACATGTATCTCATATATGTATGTATGTGTGCATCCCACCAACATAGGCCATTTCAAACAACATTGAAATGTCTTGAAATAAAGTCTAGAATTATTAACTACATTATGTTCCTACATATATAATTATATGTGGAATGGATAGATTGTGGGTGCTCTATCCCCAATTCAATGCAATATGACACAACACTGTGTGTTAGAAGGGATTTAGAGTATTTGTGCCTCGGTTTGGTGACTTTGGGGGAGAGTCGAGGAAATGGAGGTTTGGTTACTTTGGATTGGGTGCTATCAGGAAATAGGGATAATTCTATGATTGGGTATCTTAACAAATCTTTTCTAGAAGGAGAGAATACTAGGAGGAGAATAAAGCAGTAAGGAAACAGCGATCATTTAAATTAACCAGGAGATGTTTGATATTTCTGTGGTTTACACATTGCCCCATGCTTAGACAAAATTATCAAGTGGTCTTTTTCTTTACAGTCACAGAGAACTGTCACTTCAGGATGATAGTCGGTGAGATTGTTTTGGTGAATCAAACAGGAGAAAACTGCGTCTTAGCTGGGAGGTCAGGTCAGCTCCTAACAACTAGCTCCTAACAACTAGCAATACTGAGGCCCATCTGTGTCAGACCAAGTACCTTGATGTCAGCGGCTACTTTTCTCTAGAGAGAAATCTCTAGAGAGATTCTATTTTCCTTCTAGTATTTCTTTCTTCTAGAAAAGATTTGCCTTCTAACACAATTTTACTAACACATTACACAGTTCTCCATGGTGTGCAGTCTCCCTTATTGCAATGAACAATAAACCCAGCTTGTCTGACTACAGGTAAATTCCTAATGGTCTATTGTTGGGAAGGCATTAACATACTTGAATATTTTATGATAATATCATATAATGTGTGATTCAATCTTTATTTTTATTTTTATTTATGTTTCATTAATTTTATTAATTAAATTTTGAAAGAGAGAGAGAGACAGAGAGAGACAGAGCACAAGCAGGGGATGGGCAGAGAGGGAGACACAGAATCCGAAGCAGGCTCCAGGCTCTGAGCTGTCAGCACAGAGTCCAAGGTGGCGCTCGAACCCACAAACCATGGGATCATGACCTGTGCTGAAGTCAGATGTTTAACCTGACTGAGCCACCCAGGCTTCCTTGTGTGATTTAATTTTTCAAAAAAAAAAAAAGTTTATTTATTTATTTTGAGAGAGAGAGACAGAGAGAGAGAGACAGAGAGAGAGAGAGACAGAGAGAGAGAGAGAGAAAGAGAGCATGCCTGCATGCCTAAGTTTAGGAGGGGCAGAGAGAGAGGGGGAGTGAGAGAGTGACAGAGAGAATCCCAAACAGGCTTCATGCTCAGCACAGAGCCAGACTCAGGGCTCATTCCCATGACCATGAGATCATGACCTGAGCTGAACAGTCAGATGCTTAACCGACTGAGCCACTCAGGCTCAATTTTTAATAATTATATATATATATATATATATGTAATTATGTTTTATTTTATGTATATATAGAAGAGGGCTTTCATTTTTCCTCTTTTTAACTTACATATTTAATTAATGTTTTTCTATTAATTATGAAATTACTTTTATTTTAAGTTTATTTATTTTGAAAGAGAGAGAGTGTGATGAGGGGCAGAGAGAGAGGAAGAGAAAGACAATCCCAAGCAGATTCTGCACTGTCAGCACGGAACTCAACACCTCAACACAGGGCTTGAACTCACAAACCATGAGATCATGTCCTGAACCGAAATCAAGAGTTGGATACTTAACCCACTGAGACACCCAGGACCCCTGAAATTACTTTTTTTATTTAATTTTTTATATGTTTTCCCTTGTGTCTCCAGATATTGTAACTGTTGGAAATTGTATTGGTTGTAAGCAAGAGAGATATGCCTACCTATTTGGCCAAAGCAATGAGGAGTTGTGCACTGAATGTAAAGGAAGCCCATGGGTAGAGCATTGTGGTAAGCAGAATTCTAAGATGGCCTCCAATCTTCTCACCTTCTGCTACACTTGCCTTTTGAGTGTGGACAGGACCTGTAAATATGATGGGTTGTCACTCTTATGATTAGAATACAGTCTGTGGCAAAGATGAAAGGACTTCGCAGATGTAATTAAGGTCCCAAATCAGTTGTTTTTTGAGTTAATCAAAAGGGAGATTATGGGTGACTGAGTGGCTCAGTTGTTAAGCATCTGACTCTTGATCTTGGCTCAGGTCATGATCTCACAATTCGTGGGATCGGAGCCCACGTCGGGCTCCACGCTGACAGCACAGGGCCTGCTTGAGATTCTCTCTCTCTCTCTCTCTCTCTCTCTTTCTCCCCCCACCCCCAAATAAATAAACATTTTTTTTCAAAGCGGGGGGATTATCCTGGGTCACCTGACTTCATCAAGCAAAAGCCTTTAAAAGAGGGAATGGGCCCCTTCTGAAGAGAGATTCTTCTGCTGGCCTTGAAGAAGTTAACAGCCATACTGTGAACTGTGGAGATGGCCACATGGAAAAATCCTGAATTAGATGCTGAGAGTAGTCCCTGAACAACAGATGGCATGAAAATGGGGTCCTCAGCCCTACAATTTCAATGAAATAAACGATGCTAATATCCTGAGTGATCTTGGAAGGAGATTCTTTCCCTAGTCAATGATCTTGATGAAAATGATGGCTGGCTGACACCTTGACTGGAACCTTGTGAGACCTTGAACAAAGGACTCATACTCAGATTCATGACCTGAGGAAACTGTGAGATAATAGATAGGTGTTATTCTAAGCTGATAAACATGTGGTAATTTGTTAGGCAGCAATAGATAATACAACAGTTCAGAAATGATATGATGGCTCTAGAAGACAATCAGAGATCCTGACAACTCTTCCATCTACTCATTGTGCATAGCTTCCTCCTCAAGATTATCCCAAAGACACAAAATGGCTTCTGGAACTCTGGCCAAAATGCCTAGTTTCTAATCAAGAAGAAGAGGGGAAAAAAGGGACCCCTGGGTGGCTCAGTCAGTTGGGCTTCTGACTCTTGATTTCAGCTCAGGTCATGATCTCACAGTCACAAGATCATGCCCCACACTGGGCTCTGTGCTGACAGTGCATAGCCTGCTTGGAATTCTCTCTTTCCCTTTCCTTCTACCTCTCCCTGGCTCATTCTCACCCTCTGTCTCTGTCTCTCTCAAAATAAATAAACTTCTTTTAAAAAGAAGAAAAAATAGGAGCAAGGGAGGTACATGCTAGTTGTCTGTTACCCTTTTAAGTAGTTTTCCCAGAAGACTCACACATAAACCTCCACTTAGATCTTATTGGCCACTGCTATCTACAAGAGAGGCTAAGAAATAGAGTGTTTTAGCTGGAAATATCTAATAAGCAACCAAACAGAAATAGGATTCTATTAGCAAGAAAGAAGATGGGTGGAAGGGGCATGGGAAATTTGGTGAACAAATAGCAGCCTCTTCCGCAAAGAGAAAAACAAAGGAAAAACACATTTTCTAACATCAGTCTTTCAGTGTCCTTTTATTCTGCTTTAGAATTTTTCTGGTAGGAGATAATTGTCTAAGCATAATGCCTATAGAAGTACAGAAGCATATTAAAAAGCAAGCTTCTGACCAGAGTACAAAGAAAGGTTTCTAATAAATACTAATAATCTTGATCTTGCTCCATTTCTTCTGCCCCCAAACACCTCATATCCTTTCCTGTCTTTAACAGCTATTTGTTCACCCACTGGATTCATGCCCTGTCCTGTGGAAAGACCCACAAATATGAGCCACAGGAAAAGAAACTGCCTGGTTCTTTCCTTAATCAGTGATGTTTAACCCCCAAATCCAAAACATGAAGAGAAATAAATCATATATTTAAGCACCATCACGTTTAAGTCATTTTCCTTTACCCTTCTCTCTGCCTCACAACAAAGCCTGTGTGTTGCTGAGTGATTAAACAGAACGAACATGACTACTTAAGAATCAGATATGAAGGTCAGTTCATGGCAATTTAAGTTTACAAGGAGGAAGGGATGATCTAGGAACATCCTGGACACCCATCCACAAGGGAAAGAAAGAGGAAGGTAGTTAACCTGTCTGGGAAGCCTTAGGTTGCAGCCAGGTATTGGAGGCAATGCCCAAAGGGTATGAAGAGCTCAGACATAAATTAGGTTGCCTCTAGGACCCACTGGATGACAGAACAGAGTGTTCAGGAATTTTGTTCTGGTGAACCAGCCAGCTACTGACATCTGAGGAAATTCAGCCAAAGGCAGCAGGACTCCAACAATCTGGCTGGGAGATCATTTGATAGTTCATCAAAGATTTGCAGAAAGCCAATGGTTTATAACAGTGGGATAGAAATGAACTCTCTCCAGGGCGCCTGGGTGGCTCAGTAGGTTGAGCGTCCATCGGCTCAGGTCATGATCTCACAGCTCGTGGGTTCGAGCCCTGTGTCGGGCTCTGTGCTGGCAGCTCAGAGCCTGGAACCTGCTTCCGATTCTGTGTGTCCCTTTCACTCTGCCCCTCCCCTGCTCATGATCTGCCTTTCTCTGTCTCTCAAAAATAAATAAATGTTAAAAAAATTTTTTTTAAAAATGGACTCTCTCCTTAAAAACTTACAAGTTTCTGAGGATGGTAACTTATACCTAAAGAAAAAAAAAAGAAAGAAAAAAAAGAAAAGAAAGACCTATACTTAGACAAAGTAGAAAGTGATATCATTAAAAACATTACCCCCAAAGTGCTGGAAATTATAGAATTAATTTCACTTTGGGGAAAGCAGAATATTTGAGAATCCTTGTTCAAAGTGTATACTGGGATCCCTAACCCTGATACTACAAGAAGACAGAGAAAAGTGCCTAAGAATACAGAATTAGGTCACAGGAAATTCAGATTGGTGTTCTTGAGCAATTCCTGACAAAACACCAGGCGTGCTAATGGTTGAGGCACATTTCTTCTTCTTTCCCTTCAAACACCCGATTTCATCACATACAATGCTGTGCATTTGCCCTCTGCCCTATAACCTCACTGTTAAAAGTATATAGAAATGATAATAGTCAAACAATAATAATAAAGATTAAGGCAATGTAATACTCAGTTTCTTCCTTTCTTGAGATCTATTTTTAATAGCTTATTGAAGTATAATTGACATATGATAAGCTGTACATATTGAAAGTGTATGATTTGGTAGATAGATAGATAGATAGATAGATGGACAGATGATAGATATCTGTGAAACTATCACCTCAGTCAAAATAATGAAACTGCAAAAGATATATCACTTCCAAAATTTTACTGAAGCCCCTTGGCAATCCCTCCCTGCTGCCTCTCACTGTCACTAACCCCCACCTCCAAGCCCCAAAGGATCTGTCACTATACATTATCTGTATTTCCTAGAACTTTATATAAAAGGAATCACACAGTGTTCATTTGTTGGTCTTCTTTCACTCAGCATATTTATTTTGAGCTATATCCAGGTGATAGCACATTACAATAGTTCATTCTTTTCAGTGTTGAGTGGTATTTCAAATGTATACCACTTGTTTTTATGTCTATCATTTTGTTTCCTTTTTCAACGTCTTTCTTTTTTCTTTCTTATTGTCAGCACACTTATTATAAAAGCTTTCATAATAGTACATAAAGAAACGGTGAAAAACAAATCACCTACAGAAAGCTTCGGTATTTAAGTTAAAAACCAACAAACAAAACTAAACAAAAATATCTGAAGACTAAAGAGCCTTTATGAGTGTCAAGGAAGTAGTCTCTACCAGAGTCAGTAGGTGAGTCTTGATGGAACTGAGGGATGCTATTTCGGTTGTGGTCCCCTTGCTTAGAGCCCTGTAAACTGCTTAGGGCTACCTATTCAGTCTTCCAAAGGCTGTAATGTAGTATGTTTTGCTTGTACAAAAGGTGTCTCAATGAGGAGAGATTATGAAATAAGGCAAGATGCTAAATCTAGAAACACAAGGGGAATATTTAAAAAGAAAAGTCCTGGAGACCCACAGGTTAATGGCAACAAGTAATCCTTATAAATGGGCAGTACCCCAAAGTTCATGGCACGAGCAGAGAGAGAGAATGCAACTTTGATTACCATGTGTTATCAGTTTTTCTACTGTTGAACCGCAAATAATTTTTTTAGCATTAAAAATCCTTAGGTGTTCCCCATTGGCCGGGATATACACTCAGCAGCTGCTTCTTTTAGCCTAGCAAAGATCAACCTGACCTTGGCCAATCGGCTTGTACTTTGAAGAGTGTGCTTTGTGAAACATGTGAGTGGAGAAGTATTCATGCTTGGCAGAATTTGCTGTCTCTTTTGCTCAGTATTTTACCATGATTAATCCCCATCCATCTCTCTCTGGTGCTGCTGCTACCAACGCTGTCAGTCTCATATTTCTTCTCTATAGCAGACGCCTTTCAAATGTCGCTGGATTCTGGCTGGGTGTGACCTTTTATGGGGCACTGCTGCCTCCTATCAGGCTTTTATGGGCCTGGTGGTTTGTGCACATGTGCAGACATTCTGACCCTGTGACCTCCAGAATAGATTCTATGAGAACAACTGTATCTGACCTTTTCAACATTTTGGACACCCAAACTCTCTCAAGTGCATGGGCGTGAAGAATGCTCCCTGGTGGTTTGGGCTTACATTCTTCTCACATCAGAAGAAACAGTCTACAAGAACGTGAAGCCAGGTCAGGAATGCTAACCTAACAGCAGTGTTGCAGGCAGCCCTTCGAGTTACTGGCATGAATTGGAGCGGTGTTTTCACATTTCATTCTTCTGTTTTTATTGTGGTTTAAGTGAGCAGTTCCAAATACATGATTTACACTTTCTGTATAATCCAATCTGTAGAAAAAGCAATGGCTAGCAAAACTCCAGAAAACTTTGAAGCCATTTTTTAAAAGTCCTTCTCAGATCTAGTCTTTTCTCTTTTCTGAGTCCAGAATCCTGTTGTTAAATGAGTCTATCTATCTGTCTATCTATCTATCTACATAGATATAGATGATATAGAGAGATACATAGATAGATATAGATAAAGATAAGAATCGATTTTATGGTATTTCTAGCAATTTTGGTCTGCCTTTTCTGTGCTGTTAGTTTACCAACAGTGAGCTCACTTTTGTAAGCATTGTAGTATATACTTAAAGACGCAATGCAACTTTTAAACACTGCCAGTCTACTTTTCACAAAAAAAGAAAGAAACCTTTTAAATCGGAGGTATAAAGCTTTAAACATCAGATTAAAGTAACTATATAAAGTCTACTTTTTCCCAGTCTTCACCTACTTTCCCAACCTCCATCTACTACTAATACAGAACTGGATTTTGCCCTTCAATGCAGTCTAGGAGGACAAACTGGGTCACTGAAGCCTGTTCCGTTCCTTTCCTTGGTTTCTCTTGACATTTACCTCACTCTTCTCTTTCCTCAATAAACTTTCTCTTTACTTTCTTAAAATTGAATACTTTTCTCATCTTAGTCTAATGCCTGTTTTCATCCTCTCTTTTGATGGCTGACAGTCATTTACACTCAATTCATACTCTGCCACCTTATTCAAAAAGAGTGATTTTCCATCCACTCACCTTTTCTTCCACTTTGAGAGCTGTACTCATGTGTCTTCCTCACTGCTGGCATAATTCAAAATAACATATTTGCCCTGGCACAGCACACCAAAGTCACGTCAGCAATTCTGCAATGGCTTGGGTACAGGATTATGGAGAGGTGCATCATGTGACATTCGGGACAGCTAAATCAACATCTCAGCATTGGAAGGCATATGCCATCAAGACCTATAAGATATGATTTTAATTTTTTCATATACCATACAAGAATCCAAAGCCAGTGAAACTATAGACTGTGCTTCTCATCACTCTCACCAATGGTTTCCGTGGCTCATTAAAAGGAGAGTGCACAATAAATTCTAAGACTAGGCCAATAAGATTAAAAAGCACATTGTACCACATTTCTGAAGTGAGATATAGAATAATTTGGGACCTGATATTTAAGTGAAAGTCAGCGGGATGCTAGTTATGAGTAATAATATAATTTCTGATTTAGCATTACAGTTCAACATGCAGTGATCTTTCTAGGCTGTTACATGTATCTAGGGAGTAGGGAAAGGGTTCTTAAAATATGGCAAAGCATCAATTTAGCTACATTCAAGTGAGAGCATGTATCATATAATAATAGTTCAGTGTTTTTATAACTAGATTGAACTCTCTGATAGGAGAGTGGATAGCAACATATTTGTTACACATATGAATCTTATTACTATATTTTGATAATAGACCCTAAACAGCCATTATGGAAAGTAAAGAAGCTTATACTTGCTCTTTTACTTTATATTAATTTCTTCAAAATTATGACATGGTGATATTATCTAGTTATATTATCTTTAATATATTAATACTTACATTTAAATAAAGGTGAGCACAATCCCATCAAAATCAAAAAGGTTAATTATAGTAATTCCTTAAGCATTATGCAGACTTTTTCAGATTTTATTTCTTGCCGATATGATGTGATCAGAGACTTTAAAACAGTTAAATGGTAAAATACAAATGGTATTTAAATGGTAAAATACAAATTTTAAGTGCACAACTAAAATAAAATGAGATTGTGCAAAACAGGAGACTTATTTTCTTATGTTATTAATCTGGAGCAATCTTGTTATGTACCATAATATTTGATGGGATTTCAGTTCTCAGAGTTTTAGATTTTGTTCTCTATAGAAACACCTCCAAATAACAGTTTTAAGTTTACTTATTATTTGCTTGGACAGAGGGTGTTATGCGTATTAGAAATAGCATTTCAAACTTTCCTTTATGGCATTAACTTATAAAAATGATGTTGCTTAGCATATAATTATATGTATTATACATAAAGGATGTGCTATATACACTTTTGATATATTTCATATAGAAATGTATAAGGTATATACAATTCACAAACAAAGCCACTTAAAATAGGCTTCTATTGCCATTATTATACTTTTACTTAATTTTTAAAAATTTTTTGGATAGAATTTTTTACAGCGGATGGAACTACAGATATGTCAACAATAGACAATTGAGAAAAGACATCAAGGTAATTGTTATATCTTGGCTGGTGAACTCTTAAATCAACAAAGGAGCCCGTCTCTCAGCTAATCAGCCCCTGTGGATCCCCCGCCTGACAGTTGAGCACAGAAGTGAATCTACACCGCCGCGGGGGTTTCTCTCTTGTTTTCCAAGTCAACGTTTGCAACACAGAGTGAATAGAATAAACTTGGGGAAAAAAATGGCACACTTTGAGGTGTATTTTGAGGATGATATTAAGAACTAAATTATTCTCTTAAATGTTGTGCACTAATAACTATACTGTCCTTTCCAGACGCTGCCATCAAAATGAATGCAGAGGGAGTGTTGTCCTTACAATTTTCTGGAATGTAGGCACTCAGAGAAAGTTGAACTTATGGCAGATGGCATAAAGAGGTGATTTGACAGAGTTTGAAGCAATTAAAATATTACCTTGATTCTTTCATTTCCACAAGTGTATTCATTTTGGGGAAACCTGGGCTGCTGAAGCACCAGCAGAGAAGGAAACAACCAAGACCGAAAGTTTAACCTTCAGAGAGGGTTGGAACTCTGAGGCCACAGCCAGAGATTGAACTTTTTTTCTCCACTTCTGTTTAGGAGATTGGAAGTTCCCCCCAGCAGACAGCCCCAGTGGCAGGCAGGCAGGGACCCATCCTCTTTTAGAGATCAGAGCTACCGGTGACAGGATTCATCTTTGCTTTTTAGTCCCCAGCTGGGCCCACCAAAAGGCGACCAAGGCCAACCCCGGCTCTGAGCCCAAACGTGAGTGGCAAGGAGATTCACACTAAGGAACCGAGGGGCCTCTCCAGGAGCTGCTCTTGCCAACCTAGGAAGGAGGGAGATCTGTGAGACTGATTTTCTCCTCAAGTCTAGCAGGAGTGAGGGCAGGGGGTGTAGTTCAGTTTGATTTTTCCTCTTTTGTCAATGGGAAGATGGAAACCAGAAATGCCCTTGAGTGCAGAACTCTGGTTGGGGTGGGGGTGAGGGTCCAGTTAGAACGTTGGCAAATTGGAAATCCTGGAGGAATAAGGCCCAGGGGATCCAGAGGAGCAGTGGTGGGTGGTGGGTGTGGGGGGTGTCTCTTTGTTTCTCGCTTCTCTTATCCAGGGGACCAGGCTAGGCTAAATATCTAAAGACAATGTGCTTTAACACGGAAGCATGGAGGTTTTTGGAAATACCAGAAACTTGATAGCAAGATTCTGAGCCCGTAAAGAACCTTAGGGCAGGAGATCCTGGGCCCTCGTTGAGAAGCCACCTCGGGTAAAGAGGTTGACCAGGGCGCCCCGCAGCTGCGCGGGTGGGAAGGAAAGGCGTTCTTGACCCTTTCCGGAGCAAGTCATTAACTCAGTTGAGTTGATCAAATGACATTCTTTCTGTAAGGGGTAGTCTTCAGAGCCCCTTTTCCCGGTATTTAGCAGGTAGAGGAGCAGGACAAATCCGACTCTCAACGTGAAGTCTCAAAGAATTGATGAGTTTCCTTAACCATGTGTACCCGGAGGCGCAGATAATGCTAAACGCACATAAGACCCGAGCTCCATCTTCTCATTCACCTCGCGGAGTTGAAACAGACAATAATCTTCAAAACTGTCCCTAAAATCTTATCTCTCAAACCGATCAATCGTTTACTAAGATTTGAAGATTTTCTCCTCCAGCCCCGAACCCACCTTGCCTTCCACTCACAGAATCTACTTGTAGGTGCCACCAATGATTGCCTCCCCTTTAAAACAGCCCCGACCCACGCATCTCTCAGCTACACTAAACAGCCCCGACACACTTTAGCCACCAGTTAAATTCATCGGAAGTAGCTGTAACTCCTGACATCACCTCCGCAACCCACCCGAGGACTCCAGCCCAGGACACCTTGCAATGTTAGGCTGATTTCTGAGCGCTGAATTCTGAGAATAAGGGAAGGTTATCTGAGGCATCCTGATAGATTTCCGGGCTTCCAATTCCCTCCCCCGCTTGGCTGGTAATTTTCTGCTGCTCCTCCTTCTCCTCCTCCTCCTCCTCTTGACCTCCTCCAAGGTACCTTGGCCTCCCCTCCTCCACTCGTTCCCAGTAAACCTCCAGCGGGCGGTGGAAATCAATCCTTTGGCGCTAAATTCAGAGCTGCCCATAGGACAAAATTGCAGTGGGGGAAAGGGTGTCATTTCTTTGAGAAAGAATGCCATTTGATCAACTAGAGTGAGTTAACTTGCTCCCGGTTTTCTGAAAGCTCTGGTGGGCCCGTGGGTGTTTTTCTAGATTCAGTGCAGATAAGGCAGCTTTGAACAAATCGTCCAGGACTTGGGAGATAAGGCTTGTTCTCCTCTCCAGACTCCAACTACCCCTGCGAGAATCCGATACATTTAATGAGATCTTTGCCAGATGTAGGTTTCAGTGAGTCCTTGGGCCAGAACCTCTCAGTCAGCAGATTGCACTCACTGGCTCCAACCTGGACTGTATTCACAACTCTGGTCCAGTTAAAAATTACCTGTTCTAGCCACTTAACAGGTCCAAAAACAAAAACGAAATTCCCTCTCCCCAGAAAAGGGAAGAAAAAGATTTCACCTCACACTGCCAGCCACTTTTGTGCGAGCATAATATTTCCAGAGACACAATTTTAAATGGTGTAAATTTCTGTCCTCGATTGGTCGAACTCCTCCCTGCAATGAACAGCGGAACCTGGCATTCTCAAGACTGATCTGAGGTTTGTGGCTTCCCCGCTGCCGGGAGCATGGAATTCTACCCAGGCTGGGAATCGAGCAGCAGACCACACAAGAACGCTGCCTCCTGCGCTGCTGTCTGCGAATATCGGAACACTGGTGACAGAAATAGCTACCTGAACCCTGAAACACACGCTCGGAAGTTCAGCCTGCAGAAGATTCTCGCTCATTCACCAAGGTTGTTTTAACTGGTTAATAAAGCAATTGACACTCTCAAAACCACATTCGCAGCAGGAGTCCTCGTCAATAAAATGAGAATCACAACTGAAGGATTGTTGTTGTTGTTGTTAACAATTGCCTTTATTATTACCATTGCTTGGTATTTTTTTAAATGAACAATTGAAGGAAAGAGAGACAATCATTTCAAACCCAATGGTACAGAAAAGAAGATCTCTTCCCTTTTCCTCTGAAATTAAGAGTGCAGATTCTTTTGATTTCATTCTCCGCAAACCGCCACCTAAAACAACTGGAAGAAGGGCAAATTGGCTCTAAGCACCCACAGCCTAATCTAGTGTGGAATATAAATGGTTAACCATTATTCCCTTTAAATGCACATAATTCTATCTGACCCTTGGATACAATTTAAGATACTGATGGTTTATATAGACTTATTGCACATGATTAAGACTACACAGAAAAAGTAAAAATGAAAAGAGGAATGGAATATATATATCCATAACTATTTTCTGAGATGAATAAAATATGTTCATGTTTCATTTTGACCCTCAAATTTCAGGTTTCTGGGATATCAGAAAAGATCAATCCTTCAGTCATATGTATTTTCTATCTGAATCCCTTACTTACAAACTGGCAGTCCAACTGCTATTCTACCCTTTCAAATCTGATTCTGATGTGGGCTAAAGAAAGCTTCACCTCCCTGGGAATATGTTTCCAAACAAATCCATAGTTCAGAGAAAGCTGATCAAAACTCCCTTTCCTTCCCAATGAAAAGGAAAAAGCTTTTTCCCTTTCTGCACATAATTTCCCGAAGAACAGACTTAAAATTCACTTATCTGTGCCAGAGTTTGTTGGGAAATAAATACATTCAAAATGTGTAATGCCACTTCTCAATTGCAATTAAAACCTATTTAGATTTTTGAAAAGTAGCCTGAGAACATATTTGTTCAGGAGTCTATATCTGGCATTAAGTTTGATGTGGAAGGAAAGTAACAGCACACAGACACATGGGCTTAAGAGCCCACCAGGAGTTTCAGGTATAACAGCTGTATTTTGGAAGGTGCATACAAGTCCAAGTGGGCGGATGCCACAGACTTAAGAGAAACTTACTAAATCTCAGGATATCTTTTATATTCAAAGACACTGTGAAGTGTATGGGGGGGGGTAATGGGGGAGTAAGGGGATTATGCTTTGTCACTACCAATGCGCTGCTGCTTCTCTCATCAGTAGAGGAGCTCACAGCAGGGGATTCACACAACTGCTGCTTTGAAAGATATATTTTTGACCTAACAGAATATGCAAAGGTCAAAATAAGTCCGTTTTTGTCAGGAGAGGGTCTAATCTCCCCTTTGAACACAAGAGGTCGCTCCTGTGATCAAGTACTGGGGGAAATATTGCTAATAATAGTTTTGTTATATTCTATAAAAACATTACAAATATTTTCTACAGATACAGTTGATACATTAAATGCACAGTTAGCAATCAGCTAAAGAAACAGGAGAATAATCTGTGGTCACATATGAACTTTAAGGTGAAGTGAAAAAAGAATGGCTTCTCCCCTAACTTTGATTTTAACACAAATATATTAGCAATAAACATAGAACTCTAGAGCACATCCATCATGGAACAACCTATAAGTGGGTTTCTTCAAATTTCTCCCTTAACAGTTGTATCTTCTGCATGATTTTTACCTCTATCAGCTTAGGAACTTATTAAGAAAACACTTGTTTATAGTAACAGTGTGGGGTGCAAAAAAGAAAAAGAAAACGTGTTTTCACCATTATGACAAAATTGCCCAGTAGTAAAGGTTTTCCTCCATGCCAGCTTTTCTATTTGGAATTGCTACCATCATTGGTAAGAATTCTTTGGAATAGGTTATTAGCTTAGGAAGCTAAAATATCACACTGTGTGTGTGACTAGTTTGAAGGAGGATGGATAGTGAAGGCGCTTTGTGGATCTCATCAGGCTTCTGGTAGCTTCTGTTGTTTAATTCCATGTTATAAAGGCAGCATGATGGACTATGATTGGTTAAAATCCCCTATTTACTTTCTGGCATTATAGTGGTATCTGTTTTTTTCTTTTTCTTTTTTTTAACTAGAGTCAACTTGGTTATCTATAAGGGAAACATGCTCTTATATCGGGAAGACTTGCTTGTGTTTTGATTACCAGCATCAGTTTTGCAAAAGCAGCCTGACAAAGGGCTCCATGCATATAATACAAGAGATTAGAAACTTTAAACAAAACACATTTTTAAACAAAAACCTGATAAATGTATCAACCTATGCCTATTCCAACTTCCGATTTCACACACATAATCTAACTTATAAAACTTAAAAAAAAAAAAAGAAAAGAAGCCAGGAGATCCAGTTAAAACTCTTCCTTGAGAGAAAACAAAACGAAACAGATACGTGTTCTTGGTAAAGCCCAGCTCGGTCAGGAGAAAACGCAAACATCTTAGCTTCTCTTTGCGCTCTGGAAAAGTATAACCGTGCAAACCGAGCCATTGAGGCCAGTAGAGAGCTCACAGCTCTTATCAAGGGTTAAATCTGGCGAGAAGTACAAAGAAAGGAGTTTCCTCACACACTGGGTTTTCTCCCGGCAGCAAGACACCAAAATTAAGCCTTCTACTGTTTGGGTTTATAGACCTTTTAAGAGAAAACTGGCAGTCACATTAGATAAGGAATCGCTATTTAGAAATTCTGGGAGACGTGTGGGTGTTCTTCGTGGCCTTTCCTGTGACTTTGCTTTCGGGAGACTGTAAAGGGTGACGGGAACGTGTCAGAAATTATTCAAAAAGGTTACCGGCGACTTGAAGCCAACATTCCTCTCTCTCCAGGTTGTTTTCCCCGAGAGAAAAGTACTAGATAAACAAACCCGGTGAAGTGAAATAGGTATTTAACCGCGCTTCAGTATTAGATCCCTCCCTACTCACGCCGACTAACACATTTTTTTTTTTTAATCTCTACACTAGAGACACGGAGACCTGTCCTTATAATGACCGAAACGCTACCAGCAAATTGCACACGTCTGCTTAAAAACAAAGGGCAGGAGACCAGCAGAGAGAGGAACAGGACAGGATATAACCGCTTTACAAACTTTCAGCTACTAGAAGATCATTTCACTCTTTGGCTTCGGGTTAGTGCGCTTCCAAATGCTAGAGTTAAACTGCAAAAGTAGAACTCAAGGGTCGGAAGGAGAGGAGTCCGCGGAGTCAACTTGGTTTTACCTGCGTGCTCCCAACCTGATTCTCCGCTAAGGCAACAAGCGCTCTTTTCCTCCCACCCCAGCCTTTTGGAGCTCTGAGGTCGGTGGTTAACGGGGTTTGGGGTAGCAGTAGACAACAATTCCTGTGGGTCTAGTCCTCCGCTTCCCGGTTCTTCTCCCACTAGGCAGCTCCCAGCGCGCCAGGCGCAGCCGGTTCGGGAACTCACCCTCCCCAGCAGCCAAGCCGGGCCGGGCCCGGAGCTGCGCGCCACAGCGCCAGACCAAACCGAGCCAAACGGCCTGTTCCAAGTCGCCCCTTTTCCTAGAGTTCTGGAAGGACCTCGTCATCAGGAAGACCTACCCACCAGCCACTCGCCACCGGCGGCAGAAAAGTGCCCCGCGCGCAGCACGGCCAGCCGGATTGCCGGGACCCCAGGAGCGCAGGGCGGAGGAGCAGCGCGACAGGAGGCGAGGGCGCTGGCGGCACGGCCGGGAAGGAGCAAGGGAGGGGGACAGGAGGAGGAGCAGGAGAAGGAGAGGCAGGCCAGAAGCCAGAGCAGCCGGGCAGCCCGAGCTTCGGGAGAGAGCGGCCTGAGCCCGGAACAAGTTGCCTCGGGAGCCCTAATCCTCTCCCGCGGGCTCGCCGAGCGGTCAGTGGCGCACGGTGGCGGCGAGGCTGAAATATGATAATCAGAACAGCTGCGCCGCGCGCCCCGCAGCCAATGGGCGCGGCGCTCGCCTGACGTCCCCGCGCGCTGCGTCAGACCAATGGCGATGGAGCTGAGTTGGAGCAGAGAAGTTTGAGTAAGAGATAAGGAAGAGAGGTGCCCGAGCCGCGCCGAGTCCGCCGCCGCCGCAGCGCCTCTGCTCCGCCAACTCCGCCGGCTTAAATTGGACTCCCAGATCCGCGAGGGCGCGGCGCAGCCGGGCAGCGGCTCTCTCAGCCTTGGCAACCCCAGGGGCCACTCTTTCCCACTTAGCCACAGCTCCAGCATCCTCTCTGAGGGCTGTTCACCAACTGTACAACCACCATTTCACTGTGGACATTACTCCCTCTTACAGATATGGGAGACATGGGAGATCCACCAAAAAGTAAGAGGCTATTTTACCTTGTGGGGCTCGGTGTGCTGTTCTTGTGCGCGGGTCTCTTCTCAGGCACGGGTGCCAAGAGCTCTTCAGAGTTGGAGTCATTGCCTGGAGAGAGAGAAAAGGTGGCTTTTTTCTTGTTGCCGCCACGCCTGCATGCTTGCTGTCGGTTCTGATCTTCGGGAGACTGATCGTACCTTGTGTTTGAATTCGCCTGTGTGCCCTCCAAAACCCTAGCCTTCTGGTGCTAAGCGGTGGTTTCCTCCTCGGGAATGTTGAGCTCTCCGAGAAGGTTATTCTGTTGCAAAGGTCTGTCTGTACATACAATACCCGGAGATGTGAATTAGCATTAGACTTGCAAAAGAGAACGAGTGACAACTGTATTGATGCCTGCTCTTGCTAACAATATCCAGTCCTAGGTGCTATTTAAGAGCGTGCTTCATGAAAAATATAAGCGTTCACTTAAAGCTTCTAGTCAAAACCTTTTCTTTGACTTGACTTATCCATAATCTTTCCCGATGATTATGGCAGAGAGGGAGGAGGGAGGAAAACGAAATACAAAATGAACGGGTTTGATTGCGTGCTAGGCTTACAAATGTAGACTATTCAAATCTGCATTTTACATATATTCCACCTCCTTTTTAAAAAATGAGTCAAGGTTTTGATGGCACACTTCAATTACCATCCCAAAGTGCAATACTCTTAAAGAGAAAAAAAAAAGAAGAAGAAGAAAGAAAGGGGGGGAAAAAACTCCCAAAGTACGCCCTATAAGAGAAGGACACTAAAAGTGTGTTTATCTCTGTAGGAAGTAAACGGTTAGTCAATCATGTATTTATTTTCATTTCAGAAAAACGTCTGATTTCCCTATGTGTTGGTTGCGGCAATCAAATTCACGATCAGTATATTCTGAGGGTTTCTCCGGATTTGGAATGGCATGCGGCATGTTTGAAATGTGCAGAGTGTAATCAGTATTTGGACGAGAGCTGTACCTGCTTTGTTAGAGATGGGAAAACCTACTGTAAAAGAGATTATATCAGGTACGCCATTTGTATTGCTTCCTTAATTTTGTGAGATTTCCCCGTGTCTCCCTACTCCTTTCTTATTATTTGATGTGGCTTTGTCTTTTTGCGAAGTTTGCCTTAGTGGGGTCCAGTGTGCAAAAGCTGCCCTTTAAATGTGTTACATAAATTAAACTATTCCGTTTATTTCACTATTTGGCGGGGGGACCCTACAACTAAATAGTGGTTTTTATAAATTGTGTGATAGCGACGCTAGTTTAATTGCTCTTGGAATTTGTGATGCTCAAATTATTTCTTCTTTTACCCTCCCCCTTCCAAAACAAACAGAAATTTAAAGGTGGATAACTTGGGGTTTCTAAACTTTCTTTCTTAAAGGTTGGTTTTTGTTGTAACATGCGGTATTTGCCCCTATTCATTTATTTTCATAGTTCAGTATTTTATTAGTAACTCACAAATTCTGTGGAAATGTCAATGCAATACTCAAAATAAAAGTTTGAACTAAGAATGTTTAGAAGTGCACTTTGAAAGTGCAAATAGAAATATTGCCCCTTTTACTTTTAGGACAAGAGTCCCTTCTTGGAAAATTTCAAAACCAACCCAAATATTCCCTGCAAAAAGACCGGAAATTTAATCTTTTTAAATATTAACCCTTTGGTGACATCCGACTATCTTTTCTTTCTTATCTTATCTGAGCTGATGAATTAGACAGAGCAGATCAAATTGCCCATCATCTGTCTACGAACAATTGGTATATTTAGATAATTGAACAGCTTCCTTTCTCACATTAAAATCTGGTAACTGATAAAATGAGCGAATTGCCCATACTGGCAAGACTAAAACCACACAGAAACTTTCTGAGTTTTCTTTTTTTTCTCTTTCAGTTTATTTTGTGCCTAAACTTCATGTTCACAGATCTCAAATTTTCTCTAACCTGGGTATATATATGTCAGAAATTTCATTTTCTGCCTTAGGAAACAAATAGAATTCCAAAAGAAATTTTTTTTGTTTTAATAACAAACGGAAGAGATAACATCTTCACTATTATGTTAAATAATATCAAAGTATTATATATATATATTTTTTAAAAACTCTCCAGTGGCTATTAACAAGTTTTTAGCTTTTGTAAGTTATAGAATTTCTGGAGCTGAGAAGTTATATTAAAGTTTAATCAAGATTTAAGTATGCAGTCACAATTTTTACCTGTCCACTTAGTGTCCAACACTTTTTCTTATTGTAAAATCATGAAAGAGTACTAATCTTAAGAGGTAAAACTGAGGTGTTAGAGGGGTATTAATACTTTGCAGGGAGAGAGTGGGAAGTAATAGGGGAAGTGGGGAACTAGAGGAAGGGGGAGGGATTTTCCAAATTGTTTGGTCACAGGCAAGGTAAAGTCCTCCTCCTATGAAATGGAAGATCTCACATAGAGTAGGCGGAGGGAGGAAAAACTTTTGAATCTACCTTCTAACCTCTGACAAATGAGCCGTTTTCATTGTTTAGTTGATGAGTGTGTGAGTTCAAGATTCTGGAGAGGGAGAGCTCACTTAGCACCTCTAGGACTATCTGTCGTCCTGTGGAGATAGGGTTTTGCTCAGTTGTATTCAGACCTTCCTGTACCTAATTCTACATACACATTTATAAAAGGAGCCCATCGGTTTTACCTTTTCCCCTCCTCTCTCTTTCTCTCTCTCTCAGTTGTATGCATGTGTGTGTGTGCGCGCGCATGTGTGTCTGCGTGTGTCCCTTTGAACTCCTGTCCTTTTAAAAGTATAACAGGGAGACTAGGTTTCTCAATGCCTTTCTCCCCTTGGGGGAGTGAGGTCCCCCCCACCCTGCCCCACTTTGTATGTAGGAATGCCCCCACTTCTGTTATTACTGATACACGGAGAAGGGTCCAGGGTAGTGCCCCCTAGGTGGAACCTATTAGGATTGTCCCTTGTAGGGAAAGGTCAGCAGCGAGAAAGACCTTAGAAGTGGGTCTTTTTATTTTTCTGGCTGGTCGTGGTTCTCAAGCAAACTGAAATAGAAGTAGATGCTTCAATAACTTGAAAAAGATTGAGGGAGCACGGGCAGATTTCAAAGATAATAAAAGAAAGAACGGAGAGGAAAACTTTCTGTTAACAGTGTTGGCTGGAGGAAAAATCCTTAGGGGAAAACTGCGATGTGCTTACTGTGCAGAAGGGGATCTGGAAACCCTCAGAGGTTTCATTTTGCTACTCTGCTTGTGCATTTGTGTATATTTACAAACCGAGTGCACTGACAGCCTCATCCCCTAACCTCTTTTTCTCTTGGAAGGACTTTTTTTTAGCAGTTTTAGAGACATTTCTAGCAGCAGAAATTGGGGGATAGGAAGGCCAAGTGTGGGGCCAGTGGCTACTAGAGTTGCCTGGGACTCCTTTCTGCCAAGAGCTGTAAGAGTTACAGAGGCCCAGGTTTCAAACACATCAAACATTTTTATTTTGTGGCTGTTCTGAACTAGTAGGTACGGACGGAGACATGGAGGTTCATAGGAAAGGAAAGGGGGGTAAAAGAAGGGGAGAAGGAGGAGAGAGAAACCTAATCATTTCTATCCTCCCATTCTCAGCTGGTCGGCGGATGCTGATTTCAGTGTCCCACGGCATTGTGGCTGGGGTCATCTGCAGTTTGGGGCCGGGGCCATGCCCCCTTGAAGTGACCCACTCTGTGTTTCTCTCCTTGCCCCCGCCGCGCCCCCCACCCCCGCGCAGGTTGTATGGGATCAAATGCGCCAAGTGCAGCATCGGCTTCAGCAAGAACGACTTCGTGATGCGCGCCCGCTCCAAGGTGTACCACATCGAGTGTTTCCGCTGCGTGGCTTGCAGCCGTCAGCTCATCCCCGGCGACGAGTTCGCGCTTCGGGAGGACGGGCTCTTCTGCCGTGCGGACCACGACGTGGTGGAGAGGGCCAGCCTGGGCGCCGGTGATCCGCTCAGCCCCCTGCACCCGGCACGGCCGCTGCAAATGGCAGGTACTCCGTGCCGGAGGGAGGCCAGCTGGGGGAGGCTGGTGCTGGGCTAGGCCTTCGCCGCCCCGGCCGGCGCGACGGCTCCCTACCTCAGCAACCCCGGCAGCCACAGGGCAGTCGCCGCGCAGCGCGGCAGGCAGCTTAAGGAAGCGTTGTGGGAGCGGTTTGCACTGCCCTTCGCTCTAGTGCACAAGGTTCGGTGCATTCACTGTCTCCCCTGACTCACCCCTGCCCCCCTGCCAGCACACCTACGTAGCTGTGTGTCTGTATATGGGTACACATACATGGACACCACTTGCGCATACGTGTACACACACGTCCATACAGGGCTTCCAGTTCACCTTGGCCCCAAACCGCAGCTTACTGAAAATGGGCTTCAGCTCCCCGCCAGGTATTCTTCCTGCCGCTGCCTAATTAAAGGGGTGGAGCTCTGGGCCCGAAGCTTCCTCCTTTAACCCAATGAAGCAAGCTGAGGTGGCCATAAGTCAGCCCCTCAGATTGTTTTCCCTTGCAACTGGCCCACACTCTGAAACATTTTTAAAATTTATTTTTATACTTTTGTGAAAGAATGGATGGGGAAAAGATAACAGTCTTAATAACTGCAAGCCATTGCACAGAGCTGTGATTTAAAACTGTCAACAAGCTAATCTGCAGTAATTGACTTTTAAAGGGAGCCTGCCACTTTAAACCATTCATTCTATGTGATTTGGTGAGAATTTCATCTTCAGGCCTGTCGCTGTAACACTAAACTGACCCATTAGGTTTTGACCTGACCCTAGGGGTCTTGGAAGGTGCCGGATTTGTGCCGTACATTTCAGAGAGCCCTTCCCCAAGAAGGAAAGTTGAAATAGAGCAATGTTGGTCAGGAGGAGGCCTTCCCTAAGAAGGCAGATGATGTTTCCCAACCTTTCTTCCCCTCATGAATAGATCTACCTGGTGCATTTTTTAAGTATCAATTCTCACTAAACACTGACGTTGAGGAAACCCGGGTCTTCCCACGCTGCTTTTTCGGAGGCTCTAAGACTTCTGTTCTGGGGGATATGTGACTAGCTTGCACACGGGCAGAGCCAGAGTGGAGATTTCTGTCCTGTGCAACCTGTGCTCTGCTTGTGGGGAAACAGAGAAGAAGTGGAAATATTGGGAGGAAGTCAGGAGACAGAACACTTCCCAGCTGTCATTTATCTAGAGGGTAGACAGCTCTACAGTTTCGGTTTTCCTTTGCACGGAGTCAGCCCATCTCAGGAACAGGCCAGGTAGATTTAGTAGTAAGAAAGATCAAGGACTGGAGTGATCGCCGAAATACTGAATTTCTTTAGCCCCTTGACAGGATTGCCCTCTCTGGACTGAAGGTCAAGGCTTTCTGGCAGAATTCTATTAGGCCTTTGCATTAGAGACCTCTTGGCTGGTGTCTCTGGTTGATGCTGGGGTGTACTGTGTTCCCTTTCCTAGTACCTTCAGTGGCCTTTGCCCAAGAGTCTAGAGGTGGGGGTTCTCGTGAACCTGGGCCCAGTCTGGGTATGAGGAAAGGCAGGGAAGAAAGAGAAACAATGCTGAAAGATGCTACCCCTGAGATGTGCACCCCTTTCCTAAGGCTGTGTTGGCAAGACCAAGGGTGGAGGCTGTGTTCTGGGCCTCAATTACTCAGCATTGACCTCTCAGACTAGAAAGCCAGATTTTATTCTCCCTCTTGCTTCCCTGGTCTCCACCTCTGCCTCCCCTGCTTTGTCTGCGGAGGCTGCAAAGCAGGGGCCATTGTCCTGGTGTTGCACGGGGAGGGCGAGCAGAGCAGCTGGCACTCACCTCACCGTGCCCCTTGCCTCGCAGCCGAGCCCATCTCTGCCCGGCAGCCAGCCCTGCGGCCCCACGTCCACAAGCAGCCCGAGAAGACCACCCGCGTTCGGACTGTGCTGAATGAGAAGCAGCTGCACACCTTGCGGACCTGCTATGCCGCCAACCCCCGGCCAGACGCACTCATGAAGGAGCAACTGGTGGAGATGACAGGCCTCAGCCCCCGAGTGATCCGGGTCTGGTTTCAAAACAAGCGGTGCAAGGACAAGAAGCGGAGCATCATGATGAAGCAGCTCCAGCAGCAGCAGCCCAATGACAAAACTGTGAGTGGCCCTTGAGCCGGGTAGGGAACTTGTTGGAGGGGAGGGGAGCAGAGCAAGAATGTGAAGTGCTTGGCGGCTGCCCAGGTTGGCCTTCAAGTGGGTTCCATCCCACTTCAAGTGGGAGGAGCCCGCAGCCCCTTACCCCCACCCATGCCCAGGGGAGAAGCAGCCGGCACCAGGCCACCTGCCCAGTGCTGCGTGTCCACCCCTGGCCCACGGGGTGGGCTTGTGCCCTTCAACCATGCCCCTAGGCTACAACCAGAAGGATGTGGTTACCCCTTCATGGGCCGGAGGCAGCAAGGCCTGGCTCCATTTTACCAACGTTCAGGTTGTCAGTTCCTCAGGCACCAGACAGAGGGACAATTTCTTGGTTCCCTGTCTAATTCAGAGGTTAGGCGGATGGGTCACCCAGGCAACCCTCTGGGCGTGCCCTCAGCGCCTTCAGTTCAGCAAGGTCCCCCAAGGTGACCTGTGAAAACAGGACACCCTCTGCTCTAGGTCTAGCCCAGGCTTCCAGAGATATTATTATCTACTGTCATCCCAGGCCCATGCCAGCACCCACTCGGCAGGCCTCCTGATTGAGTTAAACTAAAGAGCTTCTTTTTTTCTTTTCTTTTTTTTTCTTTTTTTTTTTTTTTTTTTACCGCTTCAGCCCTATTTTTAAATGCTATAAAACCCCTGCTGTCATTAAACTTGGCAGGCCAGCCAAGCCTGGGCGGGGGCACTTTTCACGTTGGTGAGTGCGTAATAGCACAATAGCCGCCAGACCTAAACCCTTGGGGGTGGGGGTTGGCGCTGTGAAGAGAACGGCCTGTAGAAAATGTAACCGAAAATCTAACTGAAACTGCCCAGAAAAGCACGTCTGGAGGCTGCCGGGAGGGCCGCCTTTGCCTCAGCTTTCTGCTTCTGTGATGCTATGGCCTGTGAAGGCACATGGGGGGATTCACGGATATGCCATGAATTTAAAGGGAAAGGAGAAAGTCAAAATAGAACTCAGTTTAAGAAGGTCCAAGCCAACTTCCTAGTCCCGCCCACAGAAGCAGAAAAACAAAATACAATAAAACAAAACTGAACTCTGGCTAATATCCATACATGCAGCAGATTAACTGAGTCAATAATAGCCACTATATAGATAAGATAATACCAGGGTTTATTTGCTTAGCCTGTGCAGACAATGGAGGGAGGGAGTTTGGTCATTAACATGTTGGGGTTGGGGGGGCCTATTCACAGAATATCCAGGGGATGACAGGAACTCCCATGGTGGCTGCCAGTCCAGAGAGACATGATGGTGGCTTACAGGCAAACCCAGTGGAGGTGCAAAGTTACCAGCCGCCTTGGAAAGTACTGAGTGACTTCGCCTTGCAGAGTGACATAGATCAGCCTGCTTTTCAGCAACTGGTAAGTCTCAGCTCTTGGAGTCAGGAGGCTGAATCTCCAACAAAAAGAAGATTCTGGCTTAACTGTCACACAAGGAAGGATTCAGGGGGGAGGGTGCCTACCTGGCCCCAGGGTTGGAAAGAGAAAGGAGGCTTGGTGAAGAGGAGCTAAGCACTCAAGGAAAACAAACCTCTTGTGAGTCTTTTCTGTGACTTCATAACTTGACCATATAGGTTGAATTTCCTATCAGCCGGGCCGCCTTTGAGGGATAACTTAAAGGTATCAAACAAACTAGACATGTGTGGGAAGGCGTGCAGAGTTGCAAAATCATACATCTCAGACTTTTAGAGCTGGAAGGGACTTTAGAGATCACCTTGACATTTTGATCAGCAAGTAGTAAATTTATTCTCTCCTCAGCTCCTAGAGAATGGTATATTTAGAGACAAAATGTAGCTGTTTGTAATAATAACCAATGTAAGCCATAATCAATGTTACTATCAACGGCAGGCGGTACTTGGCTGGGTACAGTTTTCAAATATATCAGTAAAGAGTTCAGTTATTTAAGGATATGATTGATGCTTTGTTACTCCTATTCCTTTGTAGGACCATCTTAATCTAAAATGTAGGACTGCTTTAACATTTTAAGTGTATGAGTTCAGACGTTATACACAAACACATACTTGGGGATGTACAGCAAAAGAAGCATGAGTTCTACCAGTCAGAGAGACAGCACATGAAAACTTGTTTTCGCCTTAATATGTTTTACACATCCAGAGAAGAGAAAATGAACTCACCTTATGCCTACAAAAGGCTTGAGGAGCAAGATAAATATAATTATTAAATATATGTACTTTGTGATATGGTATATACACACATAATTTTCTTATTCTTTTAAGAGTCGACAGTCCTAACGAATCTTGTTCTGTAAAACAAGATCAATTCTAAAAACTTTGTTCCTTTCTTTGAAAATAAAACTTGAGTCGAGGTTAGCTTTTCACCCTCACATTTACCTGGAGAGCATTTTCCTTCTCTGTGGCAACAGTTAGGTCATAGGCCAGAGGCAGTGGTTACAAGGACTTGGCCCAGCTTTACATTTGTAAGTGGGCCAGTCTAGAGGCTAGATAAATTGGAGAAGCCCCTTAACCTCACCGTGGGAAAGTTCAATAGGTTAGAAAGGAAGGTAGACTCTGGAATTAGGAAAAAGAACTTATTTTAAAGTGAGGTTAATCTTATGTGTTATTTAAGCAAAACCCAGATCATAGAAGGCAGGTAAGAGGGGCGTTCAGGGCAGCCAAGTGTTTGTACCTTCTAAAACTTTCGTGTTAGATGAGAACAGTGGGAGGGAATCCAAGGCAGGAGGGCGGGGGTTGGGGACAGAGTGGAGAAGGAGGTTTCCAACAGCAACACAATACTTTCGGTTTAAAAGAAGGAGCCAGATATTTATAATGCGATGACGTTATAATATATGGGGCTCCTCTCGGAAGGAAGAGCCTGATTTAAAGAGAGAGAGAAAGAGAAAGACAGAGAAAGGCCAAAAGGCATCAGGACCAACAACAAGGAAGAAAGCGCACGCTGTGAACCCTCTGAGGAGTTAATCATTGTTCTGTGGAGCCTCCTCTGAATCTCCTGTCACACGATCTGAGCGATCTGAGCGTGTGTTATGGATTTTCCAACTCAAGAAGAGAGGCTTTGATGCCTGGAGACTGAGAAGTCGCCTGCTCCCAGGGCAACATGTAGCCAGCAGGATAATTTTATTTCGAGCATGCATGGTAGAGTTGCGATGCCATTTTACAGTGGGAAACACATTTGTTCTTAAATAATTTAATGCAACATAATGTTGGGAATTCAGTTTCAGTTAGAACAGAGATCTCTTGAAAGATGGGAAAGCCAGAGGATTTCTTCTCAAGTTCTTTTCTTTGAGGGCTTTCTTTATGACTGTTGAAATTCAATTATCTATGTGGATATCTTTATCTATGTCTCTATCTATACACACAAACACTTGTTCATGCATAGACACATAGGACAAGCTTATAATCCTTTTAGGAATACAATCGCAGCCTCCTTTATTCATTTCTCAACCTTCTGTGCAGGTGAATTTTTCAGAAGGAGGACCGGGCTCTAATTCCACTGGCAGTGAAGTGGCGTCGATGTCCTCTCAGCTCCCAGATACACCTAACAGCATGGTAGCCAGTCCTATTGAGGCATGAGGAACATTCATTCAGATGTATTTTTTTTCCCTGTTGGAGAAAGTGGGAAAGTATAATGTTGAACTCCGAAACAAAAGTATTTAACGACCCAGTCAATGAAAACTGAATCCAGAAATGAATGCTCCATGAAATGCACGAAGTCTGTTTTAATGACAAGGTGATATGGTAGCAACACTGTGAAGACAATCATGGGATTTTACTAGAATTAAACAACAAACAAAACCCAAACCTAACATACGCTATCCAATGACCTTAGGAGTACTGAAAAAAAGACGTTTTTAAAACGTAGAGGATTTATATTCAAGGATCTCAAAAAAAGCATTTTCATTTCACTGCACATCTAGAGCAAAGCAGAAATAGAGATTTTCTAGTCCATCCTATTCTGAATGGTGCTGTTTCTATATTGGTCATTGCCTTGCCAAACAGGAGCTCCAGCAAATGAGCAGGAAGAGAAAATTGGCCTCCTTGGCTGAAAGAGTCCTTTCAGGAAGGTGGAGCTGCATTGGTTTGCGATGTTTTTAGTTGACTTTAACAAGGGGTTAATTGAAATCCTGGGTCTCTTAGCATGTCCTGTAGCCGGTTTCTTTTTTACTTTTGCCCCTTCCCCTTCTTCTTCTCCTCCATCTCCTCCTCCTCCTCCTCCTCCTCCTCCTCCTCCTCCTCCTCCTTCTTCTTTTTTGAGATCCATCCTCTATCAAGAAGTCTGAAGCGACTTTAAAGGTTTTTGAATTCAAATTTAAAAACCAACTTATAAAGCATTGCAACAAGGTTACCTCTATTTTGCCACAAGCGTCTCGGGATTGTGTTTGACTTGTGTCTGTCCAAGAACTTTTCCCCCAAAGATGTGTATAGTTATTGGTTAAAATGACTGTTTTCTCTCTCTCTGGAAATAAAGAGGAAAAAAAAGGAAACTTTTTTTTTGTTTGCTCTTGCATTGCAAAAATTATAAAGTAATTTATTATTTATTGTCGAAAGACTTGCCACTTTTCATGTCATTTGACATTTTTTGTTTGCTGAAGTAAAAAAAAAGATAAAGGTTATACCGTGGTCTTTGAATTATATGTCTAATTCAATGTGTTTTGTCTTTTTTCTTAAATATTATGTGAAATCAAAGCGCCATATGTAGAATTATATCTTCAGGACTATTTCACTAATAAACGTTTGGCATAGATAAATAAATAAATGCAATGATCCAGGGTCCCTCTTTTATATGTTTACAAGTAAGCCATTAAAATGTCTGAAATTAAGGGCTGCATGTGAAGGGGGTAGACTGACATACAATAGGTGTGATGTTTTATTGAAAATAGTTAACGTCGAACTTGCCAGTTTGCATTTTACTAGTTGAATCAAAATTGGTTGGAAGCGTTTAGTTTTCAGCTCTGATACTGTTACTGCTTTTCTGAAATTGAGATGATGTCCTCCGACCCACTCCCCACCCCTCACCCCTCCTTACCCTTTTTTACCCCACCCCCCCACCCCAAAAAGGAAGAAGGCGCTGCTTAAAATGGGTTTCGATTCTGAGTCTCTATTTTATTTTCTTGGAGTAAGTGCTTTATACCAAAGTCTCCTGCTTAGGATTGTTGAAATGACCCATATTTCAAGTAGAAGCTCTTGCTAAAAAGAGAGCCTTTCTGCCTAGTCAGTGAGGTATGACCATTATTTACCGGTGGCGGCTGTCAGCCGATTGAGAAATGCGGCTTTCTTTGCGCAGGAAGAGCAGGCCGGAGGGGAGAGAGTTTTCTCAGCAATTCCCAGACCAGTCAGCGTGTGTCTTTTCTTGTTACTCTTCCCCACCCCCAACTTGTTTCCTAACCCCCTCTCCCTTCCCCCGTTCTCCCCCAACTCCTGTGCCCCAACCCGCGGCAGGCTGTCCGGCCCGGGCGGGGAACCGCGGCCGAAGCACCCTTGGGGAGCCGCCTTTTGCGGGATGGGGCCGGGGCGCGTGCTGTGCAGGCCCCGGAGGCGCTCGGAGCCCGGAGCTCGAGCGCGCTAACGCTCCCCGCCTCCCCGGTCCCCGGCACTTAGCAGGGGTTCCCGTGTGGGAGCCAGAACCCAGGGATGGATAAAGGACCCTGCCCGAAATCAGGCTTCTTGGTGCTTCTTCGATTGCGGGTACAGAGTTAGGATTTGGGGCTGCACCCTGTCCCCCTTTCCTTCCTCCACCCCAGGATGATACTTTGACTCTTCAGAAAATGGGTGCGTTTGTATGCGCGAGTGTCATGGCGTTTTAAATATCTGACAATTCTTAATAAATACGAGAGCTAACGTACCCTAATCGTGTGTCTTGTGGCGCGTGCCCCTTGAGACCCCTGACTGCGAGCAGCTCGGAGGCCCGGCTGGAGGCCGGGTGAGCCCCGCGGCTCCCGGGCTCTCAAGTCGCTTTCACCCTCTCCAAACCTGCCGCAAGTCGGGAAACGAGCGTCAATTAGGCTTTTGTTTGGCATCGTTCTACATAACGGGTTAATTACAGCCTCTAACGTGGGGGCAGAGAGAAAACAAACTTTGCATTGAAAATGTTGCAGTGCATTAGACATGCCCGTTGATTACTTTGATTGTTGTGTCTAATTCTTCACAGAGGGGTAATAATTTGGCCAGCGGTAATAATGGCTTGTGGTCTTCTACTGAGAAAAACAGGAGTTATGTCTTATCTCACACAGATCTTCTCCTGGAAAGATCTGCCTGGGTCTTCCCCCCCACCCCCCCTTCACGCGCCCCGCGCCTCCCCTCATCTCTCTCTCATCTCTGGCATGGACTTGGCTCTTTTACCTTCCAGCTCATTATTTCTATTTGCCTGCCTTTTCAATTTTCCTTGTTCCTCCCCATCATATTTGGGATGGCTAAATAATAAGTGTAAAGATAGCAGGTCCAACCTGAATGTTGGTGTCTGCAAAGTTACTCATCTCCCAAGCCCTGCTTTGGAGACCATTAAATTCCTTTTTTCCAACCATAGCCTATGGACTCTGTAGAGGTTAGATGGGGGGGGGGCAACTTTATTTAGGGTTTGAATGCAATGGAAGGACTTAAATGAGGCCCACATCTTTGTGATGTTTTCTCATCCTGACATTTGTTCCCAAGATTGGGGGTGGGGAGGTGGTGAAGGAGGTGATGTTTTATATATATATATATATATATATATATATCAGACTATTCTGAGGTCCACAGCTTGAATTTAAGTACAGTAATTTGGAAGAGGAGTGATGAACAATTTGGTTTCACTTGCTAGATTCAAGATATTTGTTGCCTGATGGCTGAGATTGGATTGATGGGTCGATAGCATTCTAGTTCTTGTATTATTCATATGAAAGGTGTGTTCCCTTCTAGACTCCTCAGTATGTGCTCTAAAATGTGTAGCTGAAATGTCTCCTTGTTTGCAAACCATCTCTTTCACATACTCTCCTCTTCCCTGTACACCTCTGGAGACCTAGCTTTGAGCTGTGTTCTTCTAATGAAATTCCTGCTGTTTGCTATTATCTTTGATCCTCCCTCCCCTTATGACTTGGAATTCTTCCTTCTGGATATTATGACTCATTTCCTCCAGCTTCAGCAAGCTAAAACTTAATGCAGCTAAAAACATCCAGGATGCCCTCCTTAAATCTGGCAATCCATATCAACATCTATATTCAGAGAGGATTCCCTACCTGCATTGTTTCAGAGCAATAACATCTTCCATTTGAGTTTACTGTCTCTCTTTCCTTTTCATTAAATGGACTTGGTTTGCCTTACTATTCAAAAAGGTCCTTTCTAAGTTAAAACCATATTCGAAGAGACTTTTTTTCTTTGTTGAAATAACATTTCTGGTTATTTGACATCCTTCGTGGGTGTGTGTACCCACTTCCCAATTCATAGGTTTTTTTTTGGAACGCAAGATTAAATATATGACTTTGAGATGCTCTACTGCTGTTCACCCTAATCAGCTTGTTAGACTCATTGCATTGACCTCTTTTTTTTTTGGTCTATCTTATTCTTTTGACTACTAGCCAAAAGACAGTGTGCTTTTAAGGTACCTAGAAGTACTTGGCATTTCCCTAGCACCTTGAATTTTTAAGCCATAAGATCGTTTTCATTGAAATCTCTCTTGTAAGCCTCATGTGGATTTACTTGCTGTTTTCTATTTTCTTAAGAAAATAAGAAAAAAAAGTTAAAATTTTGTCCAAACCATGAGAAGAGCTAAGTGTGGATGGAACTCAACCAATCTGGGTTTTTACTCCCACCCCTACTACAAGTACACTAAGCAGGAAGTACTTATTTTCTTATTTGTAAAGTTTAGTCAATTTTTGTAAGGGAAATTTATAATCCAAATTATGCTTGATTTCTTTTCATTAAGGGCTATTTACTTCCTTTCTGCTAATCAACAATTAAAGATTAGTTACAACAAGGCAAGTCACATTTTCTTTGGAGGTTCAGGGAGAAAAGGGGAAAGGATTGTCTCTGTGTACATTTATGTAAAAAAATGTTACTTTCAAAAATGACCCCAGATCTTGAATTCTTGCAAACTATTTAAAATAAAAATAATTAACTTGTACAGTGTAGGTCAGTGTTTTTAAACTAAAATGCAAGTGGTTAATTCCGGGCGCTGGCAGCCCATTCTGTTTACTGATCTTTTCTGATTGTTGTTTTCTTGATAACTGAGCAAGCCACTGAATGGCTGTTTGAGCCCAGGCGCCACAAACATAAACTTCACAGCTTACAATGTCCCAAGTCGTGATGGAGGATCTCTCCACACCTCCCGGGGACTTCTGAAGTGTAGACAGAGAAGTTGGTTCACAGGGAGCTAAGGAGGGGGAGGGGCGGGAGGGAACTCTGCTGCGAGTGTTTGCTGTGAGCATTGTTACTATCACATCCTTTAATTTTTATGGCGCTTAAGCTGTTAGCTCTGAGAAGCCAGTTTCTGTGCCTTGGAGAAGCCAGTCTCTCCGCAGAGCCGCACTTAAGACTACTTGACTCTCTTTATTTTTAAAATTTTATTTTTCAAATGTTTCTGCCTAATTATCTTTTGGAAAAGCTCTCCGCAATATAATAACCAAAGCGATATAAAAAGAACCCCTACCCACACCCCAAAAGGGACGCCTATATTTGGAGAAAAAAATGTGGGGTAAGATTGCTTTCTGCCAGGTAGGGGAAAGCCACTTTAGGACAGTCCTGTGGGAGATTCCACTCAGTCCTGTCCTTGCCTGGGATCCCCTTTCCATTCCATTGCTTGAAAGTTCGAGTTTATTTCAGGGTGGTGTTATTTGTGGATTCGATTGAGGTGGCTACTTATTTTTGCCGGTCTTCCTAGTGGTGCGTTTCCCGTGGGGTGGCTGGGCGCTAAGAAGCGGGGACCCGACACTGGTCTAACCAGCCCCACGACTCCTGCAGGCACGTCAGCCCTTGATCCTTTAAAGTAGGGACAATCGTGGCCCCGGAGAGGAAAAAAGGGTGTTGCTGGGCCCTTCTCTTTCAGGAGTTGATCAGGTTGGCAGATCTGGAGGGCTAATCCAAACAAGGCGCTTGACTTGTGAGGTCGCGAGTCTAGACAGAGCTGGTGGCTCGGCGGCTCCTTATCTTTCCCTGGAATCAGCCGAAGAGGCGCTACCCCGGCCCACTGCGCTGCGCTCACCCTTGCCGGAGCCACTGCTCGGCACAGACGGCACAACAAACACAGCACCTGAGGGTTTACAGCTCGCTTTATTGTTTAATGGGAATACTGCAAAACAGTCATTTGTTTTCCGGGACTCGCGCCCTGGCCGCTTCGCGTTCTGGCCACCGAATCCGGGTGGGGGTGTCGCCAGCGCCAGGCTGTCCGCTCGGGCCCGGCTCGCAAGAGCGCCTTCGGCAACTCCGTCCGGCTTCCTCCCCTTCTATCCAGCCCCCCTCCCCAGCGAGGGCCTACGGGAAACCCTCCCCCGCTATTTCTTTATTCCGAACCCAGGGAGGCGAGGTGGGCGGAGGGACTATGGAGGAAGCCTAGGGCGAGGTGTCTTGGACTCTAATCCGGTATCTCTTCTTGATGCCTGGAAATGACAATTCTGCGCTATAGCCATTTATGGTTTGCGGGGTCAGTGAGCTCTGACTCAAGGGCGATCAATAAAAACATTTAGTTCAGTAATAAGCTGTCTCCCCCTCCCCGCAGCCCCTCAACTCAATGTACCGAGAAAGATGCGTCACCATCTTGGACAGGGTGTCCCTGAGCGGCGAGGAGCCCTTTCTTTCCCCAGAAGCACAAAGAAGTGACGTGACTTTCCAGTGTTTTCATGACCACTTCACTGGGCAAACCATGGAAGTCTTCCTTGATCCTCAGCTGGCTTCCACCCACAAAGAATTGGGCACTGCCATCCACTTGGGAGCAGGGGGACCTTTGGGACAGAGCTTTCTTGCAAATGCCAACCTTGGAAGGACAGATAGCTTGGGGATTTATAATCAAGGATTTGTGGCTTGCCGTTTTAGATTAATTGAGGTTAAATTAATTATAATGTTGATCCTTCCCTATGGGATGTTTCTCTTGTTTCAAAAAGGAGGCAGGGTTTCTAGTTACATCTTGTTATTTACTATTCTTGTAGTTTGCAAACAACATTCTGTGTATGTGTATGTAATTGGTGTGGAATAGATAATACTGCCTCTGTTTGAAAACTAACCATAAATGTGGGTAAGAGTCATTTGGTTATGTGCTTAATGTGATAGTAATACAGGCACCATCATCTCCCAGCTTTGGAGGCACCCCAAATCCATATCATGCTTTTCCTTGCCTGGTCTCAGTCTCACAACTGTGTGTTAGATGAAAAAGACAAAACTCAAGTTTCACAAAATCAAGGAATTTCATTAGGGAGATTAAAAAAAAAAAAAAAAACTTCTTTCTCCAGAAAATAATTCTTAACTGTACTCAGGCACTCAGGCACTGACTTGTCTTGTTCTCATGGGTAAGGGTTGCTGTTTATTTTGACCTGTCACAAATACAATGTGTTGTTTGAAACTTGTTAAACTTAGCAGGTATATGGAGATAATACTAGACAGGCCACTGAATATGATAAAGTAAAATTTGGTGGGAATGAACTTTTAAGGGCTATGAAAGATTTTCCTTTTTCCTACTCATTTTTTAATTAATATTTCTTCAAAATGCTGTATCTATTTTCTCATGGTTACGCAATATGTATCAGTAAACTAGTGTTCAGTGTATAGTAAAAGTGTGATTGGCAAAGTGTTCTTATTCAGGTTCTATCCTGCATTCATTTTGATAACTTGAATTACCTATATATTCTGAATAAGTCTTCTTTTCCTTCATTAAAAAAATGCCCACACCTAGGTAAAATCACTTTTTGTTTTAAAATTTCAATAATTACTTTTTAAAGAACAACTATTAATTTTTTTGTTATGTACAGAAGGTTAACTTTAAAAATAGCTTTAGCAAAAGAAAAAAAGTGTATTTGGTTTGGGGAGGGGACTAGCAGGGAACAACAAAGAAAATGAGATAGATTTGTGAATAAAGCATATATACTTTGAAACAATGTATTTTAAGCAATAAAGGGAAAATATTTATGGACCAAATAGTGAAATATCTCATTTTAAGCTCACAAAATATACCTGATAATTATTTAAAGTTTTATATCAGTAGTCAGAAATTTTTGTTGTGGGATATCAGTTCTCAAGAAGAAATACATAAATTAACATAGACTGTCAACCGAAATAACATTTAGGATTTAATTCATAAAACAAGATGGGTGACTTTATTTGTAAAATACAGTAATTTGCTTCCAGTAACAATGAATGCCGATGTCTAAAATGGTTAAATGTGGAAAAATAGATTATCAGTTTCTGGAGAATGAAAATGCTTGGTCAGTTCTGAAATCATTCACTTTTTGGAGTAATACATGGGAATATTTTTAGAGTTCACTACTTAGAATTCTGTATTTGTATCAAAGTACATTTCATACTTTTAAAACTGTGATGTATCCTTGAAAACTTTACAACTTCAGAGACACTAGTCACTCTTGCATTTTATGCATGGCCAAATTTCTACCTACTTGTGAGAAGTTAAACATTGGGATGAAGGATGGTATACACCAATAAAACCTCACCTTCAGTTCTATTATCCCATCAATGGATTCATAGGTCTCATTAATGGTAATGGAAAGTGTCCTTATGTGTCATGTGCAAAACAGGGCTTGGAGATTTTTCACCCAGCAATGTCTTTATAGCAAGTATGCTAGGGCCAAGATGACCTAAAAAGTAGTTTTGATCACATCTAAACCCAGATAATGTTAGCCTTGCAGGTGCAAATGAACATATGAAATGTTAGGATTAGAATTGACTTTAAAAACCAATATATGATTTTTTTAAAGGCCTGAAAATATTCCCTCCTCCCACCTACATTTTAAAATTTTTGGAGTAACTCTTCGTTAACTGATAGTTCAGAAAGATTCCTGCCAGGCAAATCCAATAGCTTCTTTACCACTGAGAGACCTAGGACCAAAGCTGGTTATATACTGCTTACTCAACATATAGGAAGTTGTCTTCATTGAAGTATTTACTGGAATTTGAGTGATGCTTTGTTTATTTGTTTTCATTTTGTAGTGGTGACTGACTCTATGAAATCATTCTTGTGAATAAATGTATGCATTTGTAATGTGTATTATGGCAGCCTTTGGCCGTGGTATAGAGTTTTCTCTAGGGCAAAGCTAAGAGGCTAGCGTTAGAATAGAATCTGTAACATTACAGAATTGAGTGATGGTCCAACAGTATAAATGATGAATGTTATTTATCATGAACATTGTTTTGGTTATTCAAGTTGAAATCTTCCAGAATCACTATACAGAGTAAGAATATTTTAAATCTTCTTTTTAAGGAATATCAAGAAAGGACGCAGTTTCTCCTAGAGCAAGAGATGCATTGTGGTTGTTTCTGCCATGACATGACACTTTTCCATCTGTAAAGCACTTTACAGTCATTAGTTATGCATGAGAGTCCACAGAGCCCGTTTTTCTAATGACCTCTGTACCTGTTTCTCAGCAGAATTCTCAATTCCTTCTTCTTTCCTTCATGTGTTTAAGAGCAGAACATCAAAGAAGCATTACTCTGTCCTTGATGACTTCAATGAGGACCACATTAGATCAGAGAATGGAAACTATTTTATAGACATTTTCAGTGATGCCACTCTCCTTGCTTCCAGGAATTAAGGGGAGATGCTCAATGTTCCACATGGGTGGAAACAGTAAGTTAGCAAAACTGTAATTTATTTCCTTAAAGCAGTGACTCTCAAACTTTTTGTTTTCATGACCCCTCTTCAAAATTATTGAGGATCTCCAAAAGCTTTTGTTTACATGAGCTACATCTATTAATATTTACTGTATAAGTTAGGATGAGGATTTTGAAATATTTAATATTCATTTAAAATAATATGTTACCATAAATAACTTTTTAACAAAAAATAAGTATAGGTCACAAAACCAGAAACGTAGTAAAAAGAGTGGCATAGTTTCCTAATTTTGCAAATCTTTTAAGTATGTGGCTTAATAGAAGAGAACTTAATTCTCATATCTGCTTTGGCATTCAGTCTGTGGCAATGTCACACATCATGTAGCCTCTGGAAAACTCTATGTTCACTTGTGAGAGAATGAATGTAAAAAGGTAAATAATGTCTTAGCATTATTATGAAAAGAGTTTTGACCTCATAGATCTCCAAAAAATTTTCAGGGACACCCCGTCAGAGGTCCCCAGAATACGTAGTGAGTACTTCTGCCTTAACAATGAGCTTTTACAGAAGGTTTATAGAGAAACTATTGTTTGAGGGAATTTAATTGTTTATATTAATGCTCTAGTGATACAGATTTGCGTTTAACCCAAGTCCAGGTCACAGTTTTATTTTGTGACTTTCAAGCTCCATCATCAAATACTGATCTGAAAATCATTTATACCCAGGGCCTTGAAGGAAAAAAAACACTTGTGATGTTATATAATTGAAAATTTAAGTCCCCTTTCTAAAAAAAAAAAATCTAGGAAAGACAGAACTATGAATGTGGTCTAGTGTATGTAGTATGTGCTAGACCCCTTTATCTTTTTATCCTTTATCCTTGTGAAGTTGTGGAGGATGATGAGCAGTGAAATCCATAATAAATAATTCAGACTTGACACAGGTAGGAATTCCTGGCCACAGCATTCTGAGACAAGGAATTAAAAATAGTTATAATTTGAAAAAATAAAAAATAGTATAATTTGGAAAAGTCATTTGGTTGTTAGAATGAGATTGGCTTGTGAGATAAAAGACTGGAGGCTGGAAAAAAAGCACTCAAGGACCATAGTGGTTCAGGCAGGGCATGGACCTTTTTATAGACAGCATGAAGAGAAAGGAAAGCATTGGTTTGAGATTCTGAGAAATTGATGGATGTGGAGGAGACTGGCAGTTGTCCATCAGCATTTGTTTTCCATGTCTTCATAAGCACATGGAATGGCTACGTATCCCAAGTTCCCTTACAGGTTGGGGGGGTGGGTACACATGGCCACATCCTTGCCAATGGAATCTAGGCAGAAATAATGTAGGTTATTCTAGCCCTGAGGATGTGCTTCCTCTACATTCTCTTTTGCGTTCCAACTAGCTGGAACCCATGAAAGCCCAGATTTAATTGGGCAGATGATGAAAGTGTCCTGTGGGTACAGTGCAACGACATGATGGAAATAACTAATGTTCTAAATAACTTTGGTGAATGAAGCTGCGCACTTACCTGAAGCGTTCACCTCAAACTGTAATTGAGAAACAAATGTTTATCTTCTTTAAGCCACTGAATTATTGGGCCCATTTATTACATTAGTTCAGCCTTACCCTCATACAACAGAATATAGGCTAGAGCTTTGAGATAGTAAGAAATCAAGGATAACTCTAAGGTTCTGAATCTGAATGACGGTTTCTAAATAAGTCATGCATGTGTTCACTTCCTTGCTCACTTATTCATTAACCCACGTAAGTATTTATCTACTGCTTATTATATGCCATGTAGTATTCTATGTGCTGGCTATACAGCAGTGAACAAAGCAAAAACTTCTTGTCCTCATGAAGCCTATATTTTTGTGCTGCATTCAAATGACATACAAATAAATGCTGATGAGAGTAGTGATAGATGCTATGAGGAAAATAAAGCAGATAAAGGGCCTAGGGAAGAGTGATCAAGTAAGACTTCTTTGAAGAAGTAACTTTTGGAGAAGTGGTGGGCACTTGAGAAAGGGAAAATGATATATGTATATACTGCATTGAATCTCTACTGAAACTGCATATTTGAGTTTTGATATGCCCTTGATGTATCTGGCACTGTACAGAAAGAAATGGATCAATGTTAGAGGATATCTGTAAGTTATTCACCTATATAGCTTAGTGAAAACAAAGGAATCTGTGTAGAATAAAAAAAATACAAGAGGATACAAGAAATATAGTAATTATCAGAGATCTGTTGGAAGAAAAGTGACTGGGAATGTATAAGAAAAAAAGATATATAAATGTGAGAAATAAGTGAAGAGATCAGAAAAATAAAAGACAATAGAAATGTCTCAGGAACTGAAGCCAGAAGTCTTCAAAGGGGCAGGTATGAAAAGCTGTGCCCCATACATCAGAAAGATCAAGGAAGATAAGGACAGAGAAAATGCCTTTGAACTTGGCTGAATTGAGATCATTGGATACCATAAAGAGGCAAAGATGGAAGCCAGATTTAGGAGGGGAATTAGGAGGGAAAATACTTTAAATATAGTTCATCTAACTCCTCACCATTGTTATTGGACATTTATTGAGTGCAGTCATTCCATAGAGCTCTACTCTGATAGCCAAAGTATTCACTGAATCCAGTTACCACCTTGTGAAGAATGACTGAAGATCAAGTACCAGAGTCTGGTACCTCTGTTAACCCTTTTAGAAAAGCTCTGGAGGACAGGATTATAAAATGTTTTTAACCCCTCTGGCTGCCTGACTTTGCTGAATTCAGGAAGACTCAAGAATCCACAGTCTAAGCAGACAAACCAATTAGATGTTAAAATCCCAGAGGCTACAACTAAGCTGTCGAAAGGAAGAGAGTATGGAGAGGTAATTATCCAGCAATTATAAGAAACTAGGCAAAAGTCTAAGAGAAAAAAGGTCTATTGGCATGTTGTAAAACTGTTTGAGAGGTTAACAATTTGCTTAGTTTTGTTGACATTAGGCTAAAATGCGTGTTTCATCAGAAGGTGATATTCCTTGGGCTCTATATTACCATACTATTAAAAACTCAGCTAAAAAGACTCTGAAAAAAGGCAACATGTTTGAAAATGGCAGGAGGTACAGAAAAAAGTCAGAAATTCGGGTAGCAAGAAGCAAAATCCTCTTGCATTTTGTATTCTGATCTATCATCCAGCTGATGCTTTGTCAATTCAAAAACACTGGGGAATCAGATGCTATACAGTTTTGCATCTCCAAGGCATCCATGGCAAGAGAAAATCAGTGATAAAATTTGCCATAATTCGCCTTTCCCGAAATAGATTCTTACCAATAATTTATAGTTTCTCTTAGTTTTACTTTGCTCTGTGTAAAATAATAAGGCATATACAACTGTAGGTTTGCGTGTACTACAACCCCAGTGGGGATAAATAAAGACTCTATCTGGTAACACATGCAAACACATTAGGTTAGTTATTATTTGTAGTTCAAAATAATTTTACAAGATCAATTACCCCCTACCCAATACTTTGTGGAGTATACACAAGGATAAAATATAAAGTCTTTGGTAAAGGTAGCCATGAATCAAGGAAGAAGAAAATAAGGCTTACTTGATTTGAGGGCCAACATAAAAGAAATAGAAAGGGAACACTCATCTGATGGGTAAATGCCAAGGTATAGTACGGAAAAGTGCATGTCAATACAGCAAAAGACTTCAGTAAGAATAGTTGAAATACTTAGTTTTAAAAATGTTTACCTATGGTGATTTTTTTAATACTATTTTTCTCTCAGAATGATAAAGATTCCATTTTTTCTCCCTCAGCTCTAAATTTGGGATTATGTTAAAGTATGTAAAGCAATAAGTGAAGACACCCCCATAACTGTAGAGGTCTTAGTTATTCTATTCTTTGTAGAATCCAGAGATTTTTTCTGATTTAATCTTTAATTTTTTTTTTCTGAAAAAAATTAGCATTTGTGTTCACTCTATGTAGTTTCTAATTTACCTCTTATAACTAGATTAATTTGACATCACCTGACCCTAGTTGTCTTTTTTCAAAGACAAAGTCTGGATTGTCTTTATGGGCAAAAATGCCACAATAACCCAAACTACATTTGTTTTCAGAAAATTGTTTTATTTCTAGAGAGAAAAAAAAAACATTTTTCTTTAAAATGAATAATGATCAATCTATTTTTATACTTGAGTTTTAATGAGAATAAGTTTCTTCCCCACCACCCACTAAATCATAATGGAAGCCTGAAATCATTCACTATTGCTTAGCAAGAATATGTAAGCAACATGTTTTAGAAAGTTGTACAGTTAAGTGACAGTCTTGGTATTGTAAGACATAATGCAATTAACTATTGCATAAAAAGAAAAGAGAGAGAGAGAAAAAAAAAAGAAAGAAGGAAGGAAGGAAGGAAGGAAGGAAGGAAGGAAAGAAGGAAGGAAGGAAAAACCAAGGATAAATTCATGAAGTTAGGCATTCTACAAGAGTCCCTAACCCTCTTGGCTTTGAACTAATTAGTGCTCACACATAAGCCACATGGGTGGCTGGATGACAGAGGCAGTAAATGAGATCTTTTGCAACACCTTCTTCTTACTTTAGGAATGTCCTAATTGTCCCCAGAGGCTGCATCCTGAATGGATCAGAGCTTCTGTTATGACCCGGTAGCCACTGATCCATTGCATATATTCTTATATCAAACATGAATGGATAGGAAATAAGGGAAAGACAGGAAAGCTTTTGAATCATTAACCCAGTTGAAGTTTGCTATTAGTGAAATAATCATGTATTTGAACACCCAGTCAAGACTGGGAACCAAGTGTGAGGCCAATGAGAAAACGGCACTTCCTTTTTCTTGTCACTAAAACAAGACTTAGGGGCATTTGGCTCTCTAAACTACTATCGCTATGATTTAGTAGTTGTCTTAGGAAAGTGATCTCCAGTCAAGAGAAGTTGCCCAATGTCTCAGAATTTGTGTATAGCGACAAGATTATATTTAAATTAATTGTATTTGTAATTTGCATAACACTTAAATCTGATGTGTTTATTCACAAAGCCATTTTGATTGTTGACATGCAATCAAGGAAAACCTTAAAAGTTTTAAGTATTGCTTTCAGACATCATAAATAATCGTTTCCTTGAAAAGCAAACCCTCAGGTCTTCAAAAAACAAGACTCATGCAGGTACAGCAATGTGTTTGTGGCTATGATTGCACTCCAAGTCCAGCTGTATGAGTCACTTTCAGTTTCTGGAATGTACCATGTTTGTTTGGTCTTGTTTTTGTCTTCTTTAGATTCTTCCCTCTTGTCCCTCTACAGGGACTATTTCCTATGATGCACCATTCATCTGCCTGATCCCAACTCAGCCTTCAGTTTCTCACTTCAGATGCCAGTTCCTCAAGAAGCTGAGGTCATGTGCCCCAGCTATGTGCTCCCGTAACAGACTGCATTTGTCTGCTTGCATGCTTGCACCCCCCACTTGCCTGTGGGTGCCCAGAGTCTATTTTTTTCAGCTTTGTATCCCCAAAACCAGCACAGTGCAGAGCATACACTCAAATACTTATTTACTGGATGTACATTAAAGTATGAGTGAATATCAGGCATGCCAAAGTCAGATGAGAACTGCACTGCTTTATTATGGGCTGAGGGCAAGGAAGAAACAGAAAATAGAACTATTTCAGAATGCTGACTGGGATTTAATAAAATGATGAGAGAGAGACAGACAGAGACAAAGAGGCAGACATAGGGTGGGGGCGGGGAGACAGGCACGCTGTAATTTATTGGTTAAGGACATGGAGTCAGGCAGTCTTGGATATAAATACTTGCTGTTTGACCTTGAGCATGTTACTTAACTTCTCTGAATCACTTTTTCATGTGTTTAATTAAGACAGACTTGTTGGGCTAGTTTGATGTGTGCCGACTATGTAATAAACCTTACATGTGCTGCTGCTATCATTATTATTATTATTAAGGATATGAGAAAAGTATTATTCTCTTGAATGAATTTACTTGGTTCTGTGCATCTTTTCTTTGTTCCCTGTTGAAATGGATGCTGAGTCCTTATGCTTTTTCTTGATTTTAGGTAAAGTAGAGGATGCTTTATATTTTTATATGTTTTCCTTTCTGTTGTTCCTACTTCTTTCATGACAAAGTTTGTGTACATATACTCCTATGGCTTCTTTTAACTGATGAGAATATGCAACATTAAAGGGATTTAACAAATAATTAAAAGATAGTTAAAAAATGATACCACCCTTGCACGAGCCATTTCTTTTTTGCATATAACTTGCCAGAAGTACAGATTCTTACCTAGTTATGATTATTATGTGTATATATATTACATATATAACATATAAATTGTATATCTGCTATTTTGCTTAATATCTCATAATAAGTATTATCCATGTGCACTTCCAGAATAATAAAAAAAACATCTTGGGAAAAAGGCTTTGTTACATCAATTGGTCCCTTAAACCCTTCCAATTGGTTACCATTGTACAGTCTAAATGCAATAGTCCATCTAACATATTGTGTATGTTCTATTATTTCATCACATTTCTTGTGGCATAGATTCATAACCTTTTAATTATGACAAAATATTCAAAAGGTTAATGAAACAACCCCCAAAGGAGCTTCCGGTATAGTGTCGTAGCTGAGGCTTATTGTCCCTGGCTTAAAACTGATTATGTGAAAGAACACTGTGCACCTCTAGAAAGGCTAGCAATTCTGCCATCAGATAAATGATTGCAGCCTTCAGTGGGCTGGCTCCCTTTATTGTAGCTACCAGTTGTAGAGCTGTGAGACAGAAGCCTGCATGGAGAATGAGGGCCCAGACTTTTTTTTTTTTTTTAACTGAAATGTCAAGCTATGTGACTATGCCCAGCTGAAGACGACCCCCTGCGAGATGTGATAAGCCCCAGGCCCTCTCCACACACTGCTCTGAAAATGCTGTGGGAGGGCTTCCCAGGCTGATGGAACTAATGACAGTAATAGCTCTGGGTAATTTGTCTTTTTCCTTACTGTGCACATTCTCTCCATGTGGTGCACTTTACACCTACCACCAGGCTCACGTCTGGAATGCTACGACCCTCTCAGTCCTGATTCAGATAGGTCGAATTCTCCTGTAAAGTAAATCTGACCTCTAATTTTCTTAATAATTCAGGATTATGCTAATGCTACTCAGCAACCAGTGTAGAATTGTACAGGAGCACTGAAGAAAGCTTAATCCCTTGTGTTGGAAGCAGGACCAAGTTTTTCTTGCTTGCATATTTGGCTATAATTTGTCTTCTGTATCATTCTAATAGAGAAAATAAAAATTTTGGAAAATGGGTAACTTACATTATTTATGCTTTGTTTCTGGTTTTGGGCATCCTCTGCTTAAGAAGAAATTTTCTGTTTCTTTTCCTTGGTAAACAGATTTTCTACTAAAGATTTATAAGAATACTAATGATAGGTTTGGGTTTTTAATTATAACTGTAAAAAATACTTAGATAGTTAAAAAGACTGACAAAATAATTTCAGGGATAGATAAAACAGACTTCACAACAGCCTAATCTCATAAATGCAGAGTGCTTTCAGGCAGATTTTAACAATAAAAATCCTTTTTTAGTGCTGGTTCCACAACAAGATAATACTTTTAATATTGTATTTATGTCTTATATTTTTGTATTTGTGTTAAAAATAGCTATATTATTAAAAGTGTAAACATCTGAACTATGTCTTAGAAAAGCATAAATGATCTTAAGTTTTAAGAAATGTTTGTACTACATTAAAAGGGCAGCCTCTTCAATTTTAGCTCTCTGTGAATAAAGGGAGAATAAATTAGTTTGTGAAATGTTCCCCCAGAGAGCAAGAGATTTTCAACCATTGTAGAGGTAAGAGAACCACACTATTTGCCAGAAAAACTATGTATACTCATTAGTATGGGTATATGGATCATTCTGTCAAAATATTTATAAAGTTATTTCTCAGTTATAGACAATTACTTTCATCTTCAATTCAGGTATGAGAAGGTGCTAGCCTTGTTTTGAGGACTCAAGATTGTACACAAATTACGAGTTGTTCATATAGGTTAGTAATTTATGTTTCTCACAAGCGATGTAGAGATTATGAACATTTTTCTATAAATAACATCTATGACTATAATTGGTCAATAGAAAGATAATTCATCAGTGGTGTTCAATCTCTCTGGGTACCCTTCACTATTGTCTCAATTGCTCAACCTTCACACCAGTTTGAAGGCAGAAGAATTTGCATCTCTAAGTATTGGGTCACCTCAGAATTTAACCATGGACTCAGACTCATCTTACCACTTAAAGATGTTTGACAAGAAAACTCCCTGAAGAACAACAGCAAATTAGGTAGTATCTATGAGATTTCAGCAGAATCTGTGTAGTGTGGAAAATCAGTTCATTTCACTAAATTAGCTGATGACCCAGTAACGAGAAATTGACAAGGACACCCTGTTCAGGATGAGACCAAAGTTGACCACACCAGTTGTTTTTGCCAATACCTTTCATTTATTGAATCCTCATTTATTCGGATCCTCATGCAATCACTTTACATATTTGTCATAACCACTTCACATGGTCCACATTATTACAAGAGACGAAGCTGAAGATCAGAGAGCTTCAACACAGGGAAGGTAGTAAGATGTGAACCTAGAGCTGTTTGACAGCAAAGCCTCCATCTTGTTTCTTATCCTGTAATCCACCCTCCCTCCTCTTTCCTACTCTGTTTCCCCAGTCATGTGTTGTTTTCCTTTCAAAAGACAGTAAATATCTAAGAAAACAAAGATCTGTAGCAAGAAAGAATCAAGCACACGGGGGGTTGAATCCTCCAGTTGAGTGAACCTGGGCAGCTACCTTACGAGGTCTCACTGTGCTCCTTGACAAACTGTGGATAATCCTAACTCACAGAAGACAGAGTGAGAGAATCAGATAAATGACTGAGCACAGCAGCCACTCAATGAGTGCCATACATTAATTTATAATGATAAACTTCCTAAAGTTTGAGAGTTTTTTTTCCTTTGCTTCAGGAATTTGAAGTAGAGGTCTTTATAAAAACATACCCTTTTTGTTTAGAAGACTCATAAAATTGAAGCATATTTATACACAAAGGCATATTTACTTACATTTTTATAAAACATGGCCACTTAGGGTATTCAACTTTTTGGACACAGTTACTATATGTAAAATAATACTTCGGAATATTTTTCTTTAAACCAATTTCTTTAGCTTGTAAAACTGGTTAGCATGGCATTTTGATTTAGGTAGTGTTAAGATTTCATAGCTTATTTGGCTGATTCTTGAGAAATGCTGATAGTCATTTATCTTGAGTTACCTTCCTCCCAGTACCGCCTTTCCTAGAGAAGTACTTCTTTGCATATTGAAGGTGAAATGGGGAAGTTAACCAGTCCTTAAGAGAGCTTACTGGATAAATATTCGGGACACGATCAGCTGTTATGTTTTCATTGCTTCATCAATTTAGCATAGGTTTATTGAACTCTTAACTATGTCTAAATTCTGTGAAATTACAAAGATAGGTAAAAAAAAAAAGGCCTTTTGACCTAAGGCAGCTTATCGTTGAGTCAGAGAGCTGAAATATTATATAAAAATATATATAAACCTGTGAAAAGGCAAAAAAAAACCCCTGAGTTCACAGGAGAAAGAATCCCTTAGTAGCTGAAGGGATTAGACTTCACAGGTGATTTCTTAACTTGTTTATTGAGTAGTTGTGATTGGATGAAGATATGAGGACAACATTTCAGGTGGAAGAAGAAAGGAATAAAATGAACAAAAACATGGCTGATAGAGTGAGGGCTGTGTAGAGAGAACAATTAGTCCCCCTCTGGACACATTTTCACTGTGAGTTTACAGCAGAATCACATATTCCCAAACCCCACCTTAATCTTCCCAAAGTCCCTCTGGGATGAGGCCCAGGAGTTAGCCTGTTTGCCATGGATCCCAGTGGCTGCTGATAGAACCACCTAGAAACACAGGCATGGCTGAGTAACTGGAAGTAATGGAATGGCTGGAGGGTAGACAAATGGCTCTTAGCCCAGGCTGTGCACACATTAGAATCACACACACAGGGGGCTCTTCCTCTCCCTCCCTCTCTCCCATCTTTCTTTTCTTCTTTCCTTTTCTCTTCTTCCTGCTCCTTCTCCTTCCTCTCAGTCTTTCTCTTTCTTTCATACCTAAGCCCCATGTCAATTAAACTAGAATCTCTGTAATATTTACTTTTTATTATGGAATTTAAAAAATTGAAGAATAATTAACATAGAGTGCTATATTAGTTTCAGGCATATAATATAGTGATTCAACAATCTATACAGTGCTCATCACAATAAGTGGACTCTTCTTCATCCCCTTTATCTGTTTTATCCCCCCACCCCCACTCCCCTCTGGCAAATACAGTTTGTTTTCTGTATTTAAGAGCCCATTTTTTGGTTTGTCTTTTTTTTTCTTTATTTCTTAAATTCGACATATGAGTGAAATCATATGATTATATTTGTCTTTCTCTGTCTTATTTCACTTAGCATTATACCTTATAGATCCATCCATGTTTTTGCATATGGCAAGATCTCATTCTTTTTTACGATTGAGTAATATCCCGTATTATTATGGAAAAATTAAGATATATATAAAAGTAAGCAGAACAGTACAGTGAACACCCATGCACCCATCACCCAATTTTAACAACTGTAAACTCATGACCAGTTGTATTTCATTTGTACCTCTACCACTTTTCTCCCCTCCTATATTATTTTGAAGCAAATCTTGGATGTTATAAAATTTCATCTATAATTTCAGTGTGTATCTCTAAGTAAGGTCATAAAAGTGCCATAATACCATTATAACACCTAAAAAACAGTAATTTTTTAGTAATCACAAAAATACCCAGTTGCATTCTAACTTTTTATTTTTCATAAACCTGAGTGTGTTTGTGTACAGTTTTTTTACAGATTGTTTGAATTAGGGTTTTGACTGAGTTAATACATTATGATTGGTTGGTATGTCTCCTTCAATCTATGTGTGCCCTCTCCATTTCTCTCTTTTGGTTTAGTTTTGTTCAAGAAATTATTGTCCTACAGTTTTCCTCCTCCTGCATTATACTGATTACCTTCTTGTGGTATAATTACAACATATTTTCTAATCATCTATAGATATTTGGATGTAGAACTTTGATAAGATTTAGGTTCCAGTTTTTGTTTTTGTTTTTGCAAGACCATTTTCTAGGTAGTGATGTGTTCTTCCTTTAGAATCATATAATATCCATGTGTCTCTCTTATTGAGATGTTAGCCACCACTGATGATCAATGCCTAGAGCCATTTATTTAATATAAATTGCAAGCTAATGATATTCTATCTTCTCTTTGTTTACTTGCTGGAATACTTCTGCAAAGAGACATTTTCTCTCATCTACTAGTTGCTTAAAAAGTGGTACAGTTTAGGGGCGCCTGGGTGACTCTGTCGGTTAAGCGTCCTACTTCAGCTCGGGTCGTGATCTCATGGTTCGTGGGTTCCAGCCCCGCATTGGGCTCTGTGCTGACAGCTCGGAGCCTGGAGCCTGCTTCGGATTCTGTGTCTCCCTCTCTCTCTCTCTCACTCCCCCACTCACGCTCTGTCTGTATCTCTCTCAAAAATAAATAAACACTAAAAAAATTAAAAAAAGAAGTGGTACAGTTTAAACAGGAAAAGCAGGGGTGATTGGGTGGCTCAGTCAGTTGAGCATCTGATTTTTGATTTCTGCTCAGGTCATGATCCCAGGATCATGGTTGCTTACCATTGCTGATTTTTTTTAAGTTAATTTCTAACTGCTTTCACTGATAAATGAAGAAAAGTATTGCACCTATTGAAATACAAATATATTGAGTATGTAATTAAAAAACATTTTTTCCTCTGTCAGTCATTGTCTTATATGCTTAGCGTAGATATCCAGCTTAATGGTGTATGATATGGTCTTCCTAGGACACAGCCGAAGACCCGGTAAATCAAGGAAATGTGAGGGGTGGTGCTAGAAGACTGATGTCTATGGAATAATGCACATCCTCTTTCAAGTTGGGAGGATGGAGACCTGCTTCATGAAGAAGCTGGTGCTGGGGTGGAAGTAGGGAGAACATTTAACAACATGGGGACCATTCAAGGTAATCCCTTTATTTCTGTTTTGCATATGAGGACCCTAGAGTAGCTAGTTAAGGATCTTTAGTTAAATAAAAAATCATGTAGTCTTATGAAGACTTTTCATCATTATGTGTTAGTAGGGATTTTATCTGGTTATTTTGGTTGCAATTTCCAATTTTTAAAAATGTTTCCTTTCCCCAAATACTAATTCTTGTAGATTCATTAATGTTGAACCAAATCTGGTTAAATTCAGCAGACTACTTGTTTTTAAGTATTTTGTAATTGTGTTTTTTGAATTATTATACATGGGCAATAAGACCATTTTTAAGCAAGACATATACAATACCCTTGCTAAGGTATGTGTATGGCTGAAGAAGGATCTTTCAGTGATTCAATAATGAAAACAAAACAAGCAACAAAGCTTGTGATGATTCAGAGTGTGTCATTGGAAGACTTAATTTCTGTTAGTGAAAGCACCTGTTGGGGGAATCTCAAGGAGAGCTGGTGGTGTTTATGTGAGGCAGAAAAATAAAGATAAAGGCTAAGAGGGAAGGTAGAAGAGAAGAGAGAAAATAGTCCCAGGCTAGGACAGTGGTATCCATTTACATCTTCTGGTTCTGATTTAGCTTTCTATGGCCTGGAGAAGAGGACTCAGGAGTTCTTAGAACAGGAAGGAATAAAGAAACTCTTTCTTTCTTATGTTCTCTGGATATTTCAGAGAAGAGTGAAGGCCAAGGGAGAGAACGAGGTGGGGTGGGGATGATTCTTGGTTCTGGAGGACAGAAAGAAGGAGAGGTGTAATGACATTTGTGCAAAAGTCTCTTCTCTTAAGCCAGTAGTGATTCTTGGTTTAAGAGATCTGTACCTAACTATGGATGAATTACATTAAAATTAAAGCTATGTATGAGGTCTCGCTCTATTTAATAGGTTATTTGTGAAGAACTTTATCACTGGGGACTAGGATGATTGGGTACGATAAATTGTAAGATTTGTATGTGTCTGTAATGAGAGATCTATATAAAATTTTTGTTTTGTTTGTCTGGAGAATGTCAATCTAGACTAAAGTGAATCTCAAAAGTCTTCAATGATATACAAGGAGTTAATGTGTGTATATGGAGGGGCACCTGGGTGGCTTAGTCAGTTAAAGCATCTCTCTCTCTCTCTCTCTCTTTTTTTAAGATTATTTATTTATTTTTGAGAGAGAGAGAGAGAGAGAGAGACTAAGTGAGCGAGCAGGAGAGGGGCAGAGAGAGGCAGAGAATACCAAGCAGGCTCCACACTATCAGTGCAGACACCCATGCAGGGCTTGGACTCACAAACCCTGAGATCATGACCTGAGCTGAAACCAAGAGTGGAATACTCAACAAACTGAGCCAACCAGGTGCCCTGGTTAAGCGTCTGTCTCTTGATTTTAGCTCAGGTCATGATCTCATAGTTCATGAGATTGAGCCCCATGTCAGACTCCTCACTCACAGCATGGAGCCTGCTTGTGATTCTCTCTTTCCCCTCCCCTGCTTGAGTGCACTCTCTTTCAAAATAAATAAATAAACTTCATTTAAAAAAACCCCACATATATATGGAAAAAATTGAGGCTTAGCAAAATGCAAAGCAATTCATCAATGAGAACTATATTAGTATCCGGAAATCTAATGGATGCTATCACTGTTCATAATTGTTGGAGACTGCTTGTCAACAAACTGGATAGTTTGTCAGAGACACTGACAAATTGTAGTATAAGGATCTTGAACTTTTGTACACATTTACAATATTGATGTGAATATACATATGCATATGTATATTTGTAATGAGAGTGTTTTCCTGCATTATAGGAATGTTTTCCTGCATACACATTCCTGTAGTTGTCCAATAGGGGCTTGAAATCTTTTTACTAAATGGCGGAACTTACCATGACATTTATATACTCTGACATCCAATCATCTTGGTTTTAATGAAAATATTTTCCTTAAATATTTTGAAAGTAAAGCATCTTCACTGAATCAAAACTGACATTTTAATTTGAACTCTCCACTCTGAGAAGAGTTTGCAGTCAGAATTTGTCATTAAAAAAACTCAATGAAATGAAAAATAATGATATGCTGGCTTGCTCCTAAAGGCATCTGGAAGAGAAGCACTAAAGATTCTATATTTTAATGCACAGTTGGCTTCTTTTACTGCCAGGCAGGGGTTAAGTGAGAGGCAGCTCTTGGTGACATAGCAAGGGCCATGGCCTTAAACTCAGAAGAACTGCATTTAAGACAGAGCCTTGTCACTTATCAGTGGGATGCCTTTGTTCAAGTAAGAGTTTCTTCATCCCTAAAATTGGGGTGATCATAGGTATGTCACAGAGTCTTAAGGCAAAAATGAATGGAAAAGTGTTACAAAGAAAATCTTATGCAAATGTAAGATTATTGAAGATATTCCTTATATATTTTCTAATAAATGGTGTTGTTTATACTCAAGTTCTATAAAAATTAATACATATTTGTTTCAATTATCTTACTGCGAAAGCAATACATGGTAAAGGTAAAATTTAAAAAGCAGAAAATTTTAAAAAAGCAAAAAGAGGAACTGAGAATCATCCATTAATCATTCTAAATAATTCTTATCATGTTTATATCATTTTCATTGAAACTTTTTTAAAAATGTTTTATTTATTTTTGAGAGAGAGAGAGAGACAGCGTGAGCAAGGGAGAGTCAGAGAGAGAGGGAGACACAGAATCTGAAGACAGGCTCCAGGCTCTGAGCTGTCAGCACAGAGCCTGACACGGGGCTCGAACCCACAAACCGTGAGATCATAACCTTAGCTGAAGCCCGACACTCAACCAACTGAGCCACCCAGGTGCCCCGAAACTTTTACTTTTGTATACAGTTTTAAAAGTATACACTATTACTGTAGTGCACAATATACAGTATGTCGTTTGTACCTTTTCCCTTAACGTTATATTATATTATGATTATGTTGTTATGACAACACATGTACTTAGAGGATTGTGTAAGTTAACATATACTCCTTTATGTGAATGAACCATAAATTATGATTTGCTTAACTATTTGTCTATTAGTTGAACAAAGACTTTAGGATATTCCGATCTTTCAAAGAGGTGAATATTCTTTTCTATTACTCCTTGCATACATTCACTAGTATTTCTGGATGAAAGAATAAATAGCACTTTAAGCCTTTTAATATAAATTGCCAACTTGCCTTCCAGGCTGACTGTGAGTTTCTATACTTCCTTGTAGTGTGTAAAGGTGCCTGTTTCCCCACATTCTAATCAATATTGGGCATTACAATAACTTAAAAAAATCCTTGTCAAGGTCACAGGTGCAAATATTATTTCACCATTTTTACTTAGCATTTAAATCAATATATATATTCCAGTTGTAGTTCTTCTTTTTTAAATTGTTCATGACGTTGGTCCAACTTTTTCTCATTAATTTTTAGGAGATCTTTACACATTAAGGTTACTAATTTCTTCTCCTATATATTGTGAATATGTTTTCCTACTTTTTCATTGCCTTTAAATTATATTTATGACACTTTTTAAAAAATTATGTACACAACGGCACCTGAATGGCTCGGTCAGTTAAGCATCCAACTCTTGGTTTCAGCTCGGGTCATGATCTCACAGTTCATGGGTTCGAGCCCAAATCAGATTCTGCACTGACAGTGCAGAGCCCTGCTTGGGATTCTCTCTCTCCCTCTCTCTCTGCCCCTCCCCTGCTCACTCTCTCTGTTTCTCTTTCAAAATAAATAAATAAATTTTAAAAATGATGTATGCATTTTTAATTCACAGGTAGCAGTGTTTATTTATCTGTCATTGTCAAAGAATGAGGAATTATACCTAAATAACATTTCCAAATAATTGAGGCTTTTTTTAATAAATGCAGAACTTAAAAGAAAAGACCATTTTTAAATGAAAAAATGTTTAAATGACAAATCATTCTAAGTTGTGTAATCTACCTCCCTGGCTCTTCGTACAAGATGTACTGCACAAATTTATAAAGATATATACATTTTTTAATAAACATACATAAATATATATATACATATACGTATATATACATATACGTAAATAATTTGGTCTTCAAAACAACCTTGAAAATAATTATGTTATCTCCTTTTTTAGCTGTGGCCACTGAGGTTACAAAGACAACAGGTAACAGACACAGCTTAAAAGGGGTAGACCTATGATTTAATCCAAGCTGGGACTCACCACTTTTGATGCTATACTCAACTCACAGTCTGTATCAGTGTCCAGGGCTATATTTGCCTGATATCTGCTTTCTGGGTTTGTGGATATTTCTTCTGAACTAGTTTCTTATATGTGCTTCCTCAATTTCAGCAAGGTAACTATAAATGTATCCTGCCTTCAGCTTATTGGCTTCTGACACAGACAACAATAACAGAAAAATAACAGGTAACAGATAAATACATATGATCACTGTGTGCCAGCCACTATAATGGTTGCTTGGTGCTTCTCCCTACCAGTGTTTTAATTTGCTACTCTTACTCTGTTGTAGGGTGGAAAATGGATAACCAGGTTTGTAAAAACTATGTGCAAGAATTGAGTAGAAAAATTTTTTGAGCAAAGTCCGAAAGGTTTTCCATAAGTAAAACCCCTGAGTTTGTTTTGCCTCAATCTGACTCTCAAATTTATTGATGTTTGCAGCATCACGTGTAATAAACACTTTAGTAACTTTATCCACTTAGTCCTTAATACAACACTGCAGATTAGAATAATTATCCATTTTCACTTTACAATCAAGGAAACAGAAATGTAAAGAAAATGACTAACTTGCCCGGGATTCTGTTACCTTGAGGTTGTGGCTTCTGTTTGGAACTCTTTATTTGCTCATCTTAGGCTGGGTGGCAAGACAAATAGTCTTAAAATAACTGAAGAGTTACTGTATTTCAGCATTCGGTGGCAGGGATCTGACTGGAAAATGTAAAAGATAGCCAGTGGTCAAAATTTTTGTTTAAGAGGGTTTAGCTGTAAAGAAAATCTATACATTTTGGGATAAGATTGAATTTAATACTACAACATGATACCTAGTTTACAAGTGCACGTAACCTTGCGAAAAGACAAACATCTAGTCCTCTGCTAAAGATATCTGCAGTGTACTACAAAATAAGATTCTTGTTATGATGAGGGTATTTATATAGAATATACATAATTACAATTTGAATTTGATAGTGATGATTTAGCTAAATATGTATATGTCGAATGCCATTATACCTGGCACCATGCTATATGATAGAGCTGGGTGGGTGGGAGTATAATTGGGGAAAGAGTACTAAAATATTGGATAAGTATACATGACAGAATAATATTAGCATACACTTCTATATTTACAAAGTGCTGTCATATCACATTTATTCCTAGGTGGGTTCCAAAATGAAAAAGATGAATGGAAGTCAAAGAAAGATTTACTTTGGGTAGCAGATGGTGGTGAGATTTTGGTGGAGAAGAGAGAAAAATCTCTTAGCTAAGTGGGGAATAATATTGTATTGGTTGTTGGCTTTTGATGGCAAGTAACAAAACTGACTCTTGATAACCAGAACTAAAAAGAGATTTTGGGTGGCTGCCAAAATAAAAAAACAGAGTTTAAAAAAATCAGTATTTAAAAGGAAGGGAAACCAGGTCAGCTTCAAGGGCGCAGAAAGCAGGAATTACACTCACCAATGGATAATTCAACTTCAAGGGTCTGCAATCTTTGTTTCTTTCTGCCAAACTGAAAAATACCTGGATGTGCTAAAATCATCGTGAGGTGATTGATTAGACTTAGTTGTATCTCCTCCAGTCAAAAGCTCAATTTGTCAGATTTTGGTTTAGTTTAATTTAGTTTAGTTTTTTAATTACAATCAGTATCTGTGACCAGAAAATCATTCAAAATGCCTTGGAATCAAAGACCTGACCCGTAATATATTTGGTTTATTCTGTAGCAGACTTGCTGACTGTCTACTCTGATCTCCCTAGCTGTGTAGGCTGTCTGGTCGAGACCATGTATACCCACCTCTGTGCCACATTGGTTTTTACAGTTCAGTGGTCTGACCTGTGGTGAGCTCTCAGGTCTGTTAGATCTTGACTGCCAAGTGAATTCCATCTTTTTTTTTTTTTTTTAGCTGGCCCCGTTGCTCCACCAATTCGCCAGACAATGCCGAATATGATCTGACCCCCAGCTTGGGTTTAAGCTGATTATTCACTACAGATATTACTCTTTGCAATCCTCACCCATCCTCTCCCTCCAGATCAAACCCAAACAAATCAAGCCAAAAGCCCACGTTACTTACATATTTTGTTGTTTTAATTTTTTATATGTTCTGATCAGTAAAAATGGAAGATAGTGTAACACTGTAGGTAAGAGATGGAATATGGAGCTAATCTGTCTGGTTCAAATCTTAGGTCCACCCCCTACTGTTTGACTTTGGGAAAGACACTTAACATCTTCATGACTTAATCTTATTATCTATAAAACAGAGACCACAATAGTGCCTAACATTTAGAATTACTATGAGGATTGAGAGGAGGGAGGGGTGTGGGATGGGTTAAATAGGTGATAGAGATTAAGGAGTGCACTTGTGATGAGCACTGGATGATGTATGGAAGTGTTAAATCACTATATTGTACACCTGAAACTAATATTATATTGTATGTTAACTAACTGGAATTTGAATAAAAACTTAAAAAAAAGAATTGCTATGAGGATTCAAAGAGTTCTGATATATGAAGGTCTTATATCAGTACATGGCATGTAGTTAGTTCTATATGTAGATTAACTATCATTATTAGGGAAAAATCCAGATGGGTCTCACTCTATATCAAAGAATCTTTTAGACTCATTGAAAATAAATGGGATAATTTCTGAGAAAAAATAACTGATCTTTTAAAACAACTGAAAATATCCTTTTTAAAAGAGTTATTTTATTTTTAAGTAATCTCTACACTCATCGTGGGGCATGAACCCACAACCCCAAGATCAAGAGTCACATGCTCCACTGACTGAGCCATCCAGGTGCCTCTAAAACACCTGAAAATATCTTAATAGAAATAAATTCCAATCAAAATTCTTAAATACAAAATCTAAAAAGTACTATTTATTTATTTTTTATGTATTCAAGTTCATCAAAGTTACTAATTACCTTTCATTAAAATATATATTGGCTCTAAATACTCCAGAAATGTTTGGAACGTTAAAGGATTTCTGCCTCTACATCATTAGATAGTTACAGTCACTCATTATAAAACTAGCGAATATTTAATTCATACACATTTTTAAATTGTAATTACATGAAATCATAAGCATGAAAGGAAAAATGGGTGACTGATGTGGTAAAAAGAGGCCCAACTTTCTCTTTTCACCAAGCCCAACCATTCCATGTTTGGTTTAGATGGTTCATGTCTAGTTTGCTCCATAAAAAGAGAAACATGTTTTAAACTTCAGCTGTGCACTAATGTATAAAAGGTGCTTGGTGGTCTACTTCACATGGTATAACTCCTTCCGTCTTGATTTGAAATATGGTACTGTAAGGGTTAATGCTTTGTGTGAATTTAGCTGGGCCATGGATTACCAGATATTTGATCAAACATTATTCTGGATGTTTCTGTGTTGGTGTTTTTGTTTTGTTTTGTTTTTCATGCCCCTGTGTTTTGGTTTTTGGGTTTCTTTTTTTGTTCATCTCCAAATTTTTTATTTTATTTATTTTAAATATTTATTTATTTATTTGAGAGAGAGAAGGACGGAGGGAGAGAGAGAGAGACAGAGAGAGAGAGAGAGAGAGAGAATGTGGGGGAGAGGGGTAGAGCTACAGAGGGGGAGAATCTTAAACAGAATCCACACTGAATGTGGAGCCTAACACGAGGCCCAACGCAGGCCCAACGCAGGGCTCAATCCCATGACCATGAGACCATGACCTGAGCTGATAACAAGAGTCAGATGCTCAACCGACTGAGCCACCCAGGCACCTCTCTCCAAATTTTTATTTAAATTCCAATTAGTTAACATGCAGTGTAATAATTCTGGTATGGAATTTATAGAATTTAGTGATATATCACTTATATACAACACCCAGTGCTCATCTCTGATGGTGTTTTTGAATCAGATTTACATTTAATGGTGGACTTTGATAAAGAGCATGGCCCTCCAAGATGTGGCTGGGCCTTATCCAATCAATTGAAGACCTGAATAGAATAAAAGCAGCGTTCTTTGGAATAAGAAATATTTCTTTAGCAGACTACCTTTGGACTTTGTCTGTAACATTAGCCCTTTCTGGTTCTATAGCAGATGGGCTTAAGACTTGAACTAGAATATTGATTCTCCTGAGTCTCCAGCCCGCTGGGTTACCCTGAAAATTTTGGATTTGCCAGTCTCCATCATCATATATCCAATTCCTTGAAATAATTTTTCTATATATTTGTACATGCTACTGGTTCTGTTTCTCTGGAAACCTTGACTAATGCAGGTATGGCATAACACTTTTGTGTAAAACTCATCAAAAGTACCCCATTACCTACAGGATTGAAAAATCTCCTTTGCTTCTCTGTGATCTAGTCTCTTGGAATTATAAAGTACTTGGAATTCTCAAAAGGGGCATGCTTTTCCTTGTTCATGCTGCCCCTTCTACCTCATATGCCTTTTGCTGCTTGTTTGTCTGGAAAAGTCTTATCCTTTATTTCTCAGCTCAGATATAATTATTAGTTCAGGGAGTATTGCCAGATATTCTGTTAAAGCTAAATGCTGTGATTTGGAAGCACCTGTTCATCTTCTTACACCATTCATCTCATTGCTATATTTATTTTTTCATATGTCTGTCCTCCCCCTCAAATTCTGAACTTCACGAAGTAAGTGATCTTATCAATGTTCAAGTTTATAGTATTTAGTAAAGCTCCTGGCAGCATTCACAAGCCCATACGGGTATAGTATTCTTCCAATAAAAAACCTCAGTCATTCTGTTGTGTGTGCTTCTGGCCACACAGTAATTAGCTTTCTTGAAAATATTAATGGCTGTTACAGTCTGAATTTCTGTGGATGTTCATTACCATTGAATTTCTAACGTGTACCTCAATAGTTGTGAATAATATAACAAAAGTTAAATAGATAGACTTTGTTTATTTAGAATAATATAGATTGTGGGGTAGCTTTAAAGATGATCTTTGAGGTCCTAGTGGCTCACAAAAAGGTTTTCAGATATTTGTTGTGATATGTTGAAAACTCAAACAAATATGAAAGGGTTTTCTTTCTTTCTTTCTTTTCTTTAAAATTTTTAATGTTTATTTATTAATTTTTAACATTTATTTATTTTTGAGAGACAGAGCACAAGTGGGGAATGGGCAGAGAGAGAGGGAGGGAGACAGAGAATCTGAAGCAGGCTCCAGGCTCTGAGCTGTCGGCACAGAGCCCCACACGGGGCTTGAACTCACAAATTGTGAGATCATGACCTGAGTCAAAGTTGGGCGCTTAACCGACTGAGTCACCCAGGCACCCCCAAAGGGTTTTCTTTATATCACAACAGATTTCTGCATTTTCCTAGGGCATATTTAATTATAATACCTCCTTGTGTATTATTTATTTAAAGTTAGTTTTTACCTCCTTGACAGGATGGTTGGCTGCTGAGAAATATAAAATTCCAGTTGATGAACCCCTGTAGTAAAGAAGATCAATCTGAAATAAGAATGAGAAAAATATACTGACATTGACAAAAATTATATTCACATGTATATCTCAGAGCACATATTTATCAGATGAATTGGCTTTATCTGAACTGCCTAGTGGAGGAGGAACGGTCAAAAGAATTACAAGGAGACCTTGCAGACACCACCACCTGTAGCGACCCGGGCTGCTGAGCCATGGTCAAGCTGTTTGCACACAAAGTCCCAAAGACAGCAGAAAATTTTCATGCTCTGAGCACTGGTGAGAAAGGATTTGGTTATAAAGATTCCTGGTTTCATAGGATTATTTAGGGATTTCTGTGCCAGGATGGTGACTTCTCATGCCATAATGGTACTGATGGCAAGTCAGTCTTTGGGGAAAAATTAGATGATGGGAATTTCATCCTGAAGCACATGGGTCCTGATTTGTTGTCTGTGGCAAATGCTGGACCCAACACAGACGGTTCCCACTTTTTCATTTATACTGCCAAGACTGAGTGGTTGGATGGCAAGCAGGTGGTCTTCAGCAAGGTGAAAGAGGGAAAAAATATTATGGAAGCCAGGAGCACTTTGGGTTTAGGAATGGCAAGACCAGCAAGATCACCATTGCTGACTGTGGACAAATCTAATAAATTTAACAGTATTTATCTTAATTACCAGACCATTCCTTCTGTAGCTCAGGACAGCACCCCTTTACCCCCATCTGCTCAAAATATCCTATAATCTTCGTGCTCTTGCTGCAGTTCTATGTGTTCCATATTTCCTTACTCCCTTCAAAGTCTAGCTGGATTGCAGAGTAAGTGTATGATTATGAAATAAAACCTAAACAACAACGACAATAACGAAAAGTTACAGAGAGATCCTGGTTAACTGTAAGTCATCGTGTGTCCTTTCCAAGTGAGATTTTTTAAAAATGTGATTCTTTCATGAGCAAAGCTTCTGGGGGTTTCCAGCTTCTTCTGATATGTCTGTTTTGTCTGCTACCCCACCACCAAATCATCATTCAAATAGAACTGCAGAACCATGATTCTTAATCCCATCCTTAGCTCACATAAACTGTTATTTCACCAATGTTTCAAATCTATTAAATACACAAAAATTAAATTCTATATACACACATGTATATATGTATGGATATGAGTATCACTTCACGGAGTCCCTGGAATTGGACACTAACTGCTGCACAATGGGGCATTATCCATGGGAGCAAATTGTCTTGATTGGCAATTCTTAGTATTGTTACTGGTTACACTTCATCCTGTTCTGCCATCATAGGCTAGACTCATTTACTCCCAACATTACTTCTGATAATGAAATTTCTAACAATAGAACATGTTCCAGAGGTACACTCTTCCCATGAATGAAGACTTAATTGTTCCTCTCCATAGAGCCTGACACTCAGCTCTGTGCACCAGGTCTCCTGGAAAGTAAAAAGTTCTGTTCCTGCCCTAAATCCTCAAAGTCAGTAAGACCTTTGCACAGTTACCAAAGAAATTGCCCCACTGTTCCTGTAGACAAAACTCAATATAAGATTACCAAGCAAATACTTTTCTGCTTGCAATGTTGTCTAGTGGGCTTGGTGTGCCCAGAACTATTATCTATAATCTATTAGGAACTGGCCTGTTCAGGGTGAGGGTAATACTCAGTTGCAACAGCTTTAAGCATGCTGACTTTGTTTCCTCCCTACTTTGGTGTATAGATTTTCATAATTACATAAACATACACATTAGTTATTATATGGCTTACTTCTAGGGGCACTTGTGTGGTTTAGTCGGTTAAGCATCCGACTTGAGCTCAGGTCATGATCTCACAGTCTGTGAGTTTGAGCCGCGCATCAGACTCTGTGCCCACAGCTCAGAGCCTGGAGCCTGCTTCAGATTCTTTGTCTCCCTCTCTCTCTGTCCATCCCCCGCTTGCACTCTGTCTCTCTCTCTGTCTCTCTCTTTCTCAAAAATAAAATAAAAATATAAAAAAATGATATGACTTACTTCTTATTGCTGGGACATCTTTATGCATAAACTACCTTGAGTAGTTTCTGCAAACTACCTTATTATTTCCTTGGACCCTTTTTCAGACTTGTAGTTGCTGAATCAAAGAATATGTGTAGTTGTAAAGTCTTTGATTTAGATTGTCAAATTGCCTTCTAGAAATGTATCAATTTAGTGTTGTGCTAGTCATGCATGATCAGCCAGTGTCCTGTATCTTCCCCTAAAACATGCATTATTTTTAACAGATTCACACTTAACACTTCGCAGAGGACATTATTAGGCATTTGTTAATATGACAGATTGTCTCAAGGTTCAGTGAGGCAGCCTTTAAAATTCTTTTGCCACTATTTTTTCTGATGCATGCTTATTATTAAAAATTCAGATTTTAGAAATAATGATTCATTTATTCTACCAAATACTGAACATGACTAAAGGGATTGCAGAATAATTTCTCTATTGTGTAATGGTTGATTGAATTATATATTAGAAAATCTTTCATAATGTTGGTAACTTTAATATGCTAAAAATATAAACTTGTACTAAACTTTGCTTTTAACATTTTATGAAAGACCCCACAACAACTTAGTAAAGATTATGTCACCAAATCTTTCCTTATTTGAATTATTCATTCAAGTGTTTTTAAACTTTGACAAGAAAAATATCCAAAAATTTATCGTACACTTTATACGAAAACAAATTTAAAAATCTACTAATTTTTGATAAAGCAATGCGCTCTTTTTTCAGAACTGAGAAAGACAGCAGGAATACACCAGAAAGTGACCTGGAGAAATTCTCTTTTCTATTGAAAAGACTAATTTTCAATATTAGTTTCAGTTTCTCCATGATTGATGTCTCATTTTTAAAGTTTTTATTTAAATTCCAGTTAGTTAACATCCAACATAATATTAGTATCATGTTTAGAATATAGTAATTCAGCACTTCCATACATCACCTCGTGCTCATCACAGCAAGTGCACTCCTTAATCCCCATCACCCATTTAACCCATCTTTCCACTGACCTCCCCTCTGGTAACTATCAGTTTGTTCTCTGTGGTTAAATCTGTTTCTTGGTTTGCTTTTCTGTCTCTTTTTCCCTTTGCTTATTTGTTTTGTTCCTTAGATTCCACCTATGAGTGAAATCATATGATATTTGCCTTTCTCTGACTTATTTCACTTAGAATTATACTTTCTAGCTGCATTGATGTCCTTGCAAATGGCAAGATTTCATTACTTTTTATAGCCGAGCAATATTCCATCACACACACACACACACACACACACACACACACACACACACCACATCTTCTTTACCCATTCATCAGTTGTTAGACACTGGGCTGTTTCTATTCTATGGCTATTGTAGATACTGCTGCTATAAACATCAGGTGCATATATCTCCTTGAATTAGTATTTTTGTATTCTTTTGGTAAATACCCAAAATGTGATTGCTGGATTGTAGGGTATTTCTATTTTTAACTTTTTGAGAAATCTCAATACTCTCTACACCAGTTTGCATTTCCACCAACAAGGGCAAGAGGGTTCTCCTTTCTCCACATGCCTCGTCAACGCCTGTTGTTTCTCGTGTTGGTGATTTTAGCCATTTGAGAGGTGTGAGGTGATATCTCAGTGTAGTTTTGATTTGCAATTCCCTGATGATATGTGATGTTGAGCATCTTTTCATGTGTCTGTTGGACATCTGTATGTCTTCTTTGGAGACATGTCTGTTCATGTATTCTGCCCAATTTTAATTGGATTATTTGAATTTTTGGTGTTGAGTTTTATAAATTCTTTGTATGATTTGGATACTAAACCATTATTAGATATGTAATCTGCAACTATCTTTTCCTATTCCATAGGTTGACTTTTAGTTTTGTTGATGGTTTCCTTCTCTGTGCAGAGCTTTTTATTTTGATATAGTCCCAATAGTTTTTTTGCTTTTGTTTCCCTTGCCTCAGGAAACATATCTAGAAAGAAGTTGCTATGGCTGATGTCAAGAAATTACTGCCTGTGTTCTCTTCTAGAATTTTTATGGTTTCAGGTCTCACATTTAGGTCTTTAATCCCTTTTGAATTTATTTTTGCATATGATGTAATAAAATAGTCCAGTTTAATTCTTTTGCATGTTGCTGTTCAGTTTTCCCAACACCATGTATTGAAGAGACAGTCTTTTTCTCATTAGATATCCTTTTTTGCTTTGTCAAAGATTAATTGACCATATAGTTGTGGGTTCATTTCTGGGGCTTTCTATTCTATTCTATGAATCTATATTGTTTTTATTACTATAGTTTTGTAATATACCATGAGGTCCAGAATTTTGATACCTCCAGCTTTGGTTTTCTTTTTCAAAATTGCTTTGACTGTTTGGAGTCTTTTGTGGTTCCATGCATATTTTAGAAATGTGTGTTCTAGCTCTGTGAAGAATGCTGTTGCTATTTTGATAGGGATTGCATTAAATGTGTAGATTGCTTTGGGTGGCATAGACATTTTAACAATATTCTTCCGACCTATGAGCATGGAATATCTTTACACTTCTTTGTGTACATTTCTTTCATCAGTGTTTTATAGTTTGTAGAGTATAGGTCTTTCACCTCTTTGGTTAGCTTTATTCCTAGGTATCTCATTATTTTTGGTGCATTTGTATATAGGATTGATTCATTAATTTCTCATTATTGGTATGTAGAAGTACAAGATTTCTGTACATTGATTTTGTATCCTGTGCCTTTTCTGAATTCATTTATCAGTTTTAGCAGTTTTTTGGTGGAGTCTTTCAGGTTTTCTATATATAGTATCATGTCATCTGCAAGTAGTAAAAGTTTGACTTCTTCCTTGCTGATTTGGATGCCTTTTATTTCTTTTTGTTTGATTGTTGTGACTAGGACTTCCAGTACTCTGTTGAATAAAAGTGGTGAGAGTGAACATCCCTGTCTTGTTCCTGATCACAGAGGAAAAGTTCTCAGTTTTTCCCTGAGAACTGTGGGTTTTTATTATAATATTATATAATATTTATATATATATATAATATTTATATAATATTGATTACATAATTATATAATATTTATTATTTAGCTGCGGGTTTTTCATACATGGCCTCTATTATACTCAGTTATGTTCCCTCTAAACCCACTTTGTTGAGGGTTTTTATCATGAATGGATGTTGTACTTTGTCAAATGCTTTTCCTGCATCTATTGAAATGATCATATGGTTCTTATCCTTCCTCTTATTTATCTCTTATTTATGCGATATATCACATTGATTGATTTGTGAATATTGAACCACCTTGCAACTCAGGAATAAATCCCACTTAGTCATGGTGAATGCTTTTTAAAATGTATTATTGAATTCAGTTTGCTAGTATTCTATTGAGGGCTTTTGCATCTATGTTTCTCAGGGATATGGGCCTGTAGTTCTCTCTTTCAGTGGTGTCTTTATCTGATTTTGGTATCAGGATAATGCTGCCTCATAGAATGAATTTGGAAGTTTCCCTTTCTTTTCTATTTTTTGAAATAGTTTGAGAAGAAAAGGTATTAACTCTTCTTTAAATGTTTGGTAGAATTTGCCTGTGAAGCCATCTGGTCCTGGACTTTTGTTTGTTGGGAGTTTTCTGATTACTGATTCAATTTCATTGCTGGTTATCCATGTATTCAAATTTTCTGTTTCTTCCTGTTTCAGTTTTGGTAGTTTATATATTTCTAGGAATAGAGCCTTCTAGTTTGTCCAATTTGTTGGCATATAGTTTCTTATAATATTCTCTTACAATTGTTTATATTTCTGTGGTGTTGGTTGTAATTTTTCCTCTCCTATTTGTTATTTTATTTATTTGAGTCCTTTTTCTTTTTTTCTTGATAGTCTGGCTCTGGGATTATCAATTTTATTGACTTTTTCCAAGTACCAGCTCCTGGTTTCATTCATCTGTTCTATTGATTTTAAGTTTCTATATTATTTATTTCTTCTCTAATCATTAGTATTTCCTTCCTTCTGCTGGTTTTAGATTTCATTTGTTGTTCTTTTCTAGTTACTTTAGGTGTAAGGAGAGGTTGTTTATTTGAGATTTTTCTTGCTTCTTGAACTAGGCCTGTACTGCTATTCACTTCTCTCTTAGAACTGCTTTTGCTGCATCCCAGAGGTTTTGGACCATTGTGTTTTCATTTTCATTTATTTCTATGTACGTTTTTATTTATTCTTTTATTTCATTGTTGACCCTTTCATTGTTTAGTAGCATGTTATTTAACCTCTGTGTATTTTTAGTCTTTCCAGGTTTTTTTCTTGTGGTTAACTTCTGGTTTCAAAGCATTGTGGTCAGAAAAGATAGATGATATGACTTCAATCTTCTTGAATTTGATGAGGTTGGTTTTATGGGCTAATGTGTGATCTATTCTAGAGAAAGTTCCATGTGCTCTTGAAAAGAATGAGTATTCTGCCCTTGTAGTATGGAATGTTCTGAGTGTATCTGTTAAATCCATTTGTTTCAGTATATCATTTAAAGCCATTGTTTCTTTGTTGATTTTCTGTTTAGATGATCTGTCCATCAGTGTAAGTGGGATGTTAAAGTCCCCTACAATTATTGTATTATTATCAATTAATTTCTTTTTGTTTGTTATTAACTTTGTGTATTTGGGTACCCTATGTTGGGCACATAAATATTTACATTGTTATATCTTCTTGTTAGATTGTCTCCTTTATGGTTATAGTATCCTTCTTTGTCTCTTGTTAGTCTTTGTTTTAAAGACTGTTTTGTTCAATATAAGTATTGCTACTCTGGCTTTCTTTTGACATTCATTTGGGTGATAGATGCTTTTCCATACTCTCACCATCAATCTGTCTTTAGGGGTAAAATGAGTCTCTTTTAGGTAGTGTATAGATGGGTCTTTTTTTTTTATAACCACTCTGTCACCCTATGTGTTTTGATTGGAGCATTTAGTCCATTTACATTCAAAGTAATTATTGATATGTATTTATTTCCATTTTATTACTTGTTTTGTAGTTGTTTCTGAAGATTATCTCTGATTCCTTCTTGTCTTTCTCGTGTGTTTTCTGATTTTATTTAGTGATATATTTGTATTTATTTCTCTGTATTCTTTGTATGTTATTAATAGTTTTTGATATCTGGTTACCATTTGGTTTATATATAACCCCTTCTGCATATAGCAGTCTAAATTAAGTTGATGATCATTTAAGTGTGAACTTGTCCTTTTTTTTCTTTCTAAGTAATCTCTATGCCCAAAGCAGTACTTGATCTTAATGACTCTGAGATCAAGAGTCACATGCTCTACTGACTTAGCCAGCCTGGCACCCCCTGAACCCATTCTTTACTCCTGTCCTCCCCACATTTTAGGTATATGTGATTACATTTCATATTCTTCTTTTGTGAGTTCCTTGACTGATTTTTTTACAAAAATATTAATTTTTACTGCTTTTGTGTTTTCTGCCTGTATACTGTCACTTTTGGTCTCTCCTTTCCACTCAAAATGTCCCCTTTAATATTTCATGTCACTAGGGAGCAGCACAGAAAACAAACCACACTGAAACTGATGGAAAATTTTTTTGAGTCTCCGTGTGTATATGTATGTGTGTGTGTAAGAGAGAGCAAGAGGGAGGGAGGGAGATAGTGTAGACCATACAGTAACAAATAGCAAAAGCTACATTAATCTTGAGTAAAATGTTGTAATCCTTCTGTTAGAATAGTTTTTGGCAGACTCAAATAGTAGGATCAATTCCTTCAATTATTGTCTTTTTACAGGAAGAACAATGTTAAAATTTCAGTAAATTTTCCTCATGCTATAGATTTAAAGTGAGTTTTATATTCTAAATATGAACATATACAAAGATTATTTTCCTCGTGTGGTGTTTTATTTAAATATTTTAATTTTTAACATATTTTAATATATGTGCCACATAAAAACTATTATTTTCTTATCATTCAATTGCACTTCCCATTTTCCATGAAAAGTACAAAAAAAATGTCCCACTCATGTCACTCTGCCTGGTGCCAAAGCACAGTGCTTGTGTGGTGTCTGCTCCATGGCTCACTCTCTGCCTTTTGAGCTGGTTTGGGTTTCCCACACTTGGAGGATTATCTCAATAGGAGAGCACAACAGGAACCCATCAAGTGGTCTCTAGGAGACATGCTCTGAGCTGGAGTAGTCCCAGACACAATGGTTTTGTTCTTGGTGTCAATGTCCTAGAGCCAATATAAATATTTAGAGTCTCTCAAGATGACTCGACTCCCATGATGGATCTGTCAGCCCTAGAATCTGGGTTGTAAAGTCTGATGCAAATCCAAATGCCATAGTCACTAACTAGATCTATTATCTCTCTCACTTCCCTCTTTCTGTCTCCTTGGGGCCTTTTGGTTCTTTGGAGATATATTGGGTGCTACCAGAAGTATGTGCGAGAGGTCTAGCATCAGAGTCTGAGCACAATTCTCATCTGTTTGATGTGATATTTCACTGAAAAAATATTTTGAGAAAAATTATAAAAACCATGAAATAAAATGATCTCAAAAGCTCATTCCAGTTTTATCCTGTGGTATTTCCATCACTTTCCAAGACTGTATTCCTTGGCTCCTAAGGTTCCAAAGTTTTGAGGGATGGTCCTCTTTGTTTTACAGCAGTGGGTGACTGAAAAAAAAAGTCTTTCTGAAAAATGGATTGGTTCAGCCCTTGATTGGTAGCATGCCTATACATGAGACATGTGATTTTTGTTTTGCCCTGACCTTTTATCCATACTCCTAACATCATAGATGTTTGCAGCATTGTGTCATCTAGGTGGACTCAACTAAATAATAACAAAAATGTGTGCTTCCTTCAAATGATATAAGATATAGATAACTATAATATATGTTTGTGTTTTCACACATGTTCTAGGCTTCTGTTGCATAGAGAGGAAGGAGCATGTGGCATTCTAATATGTCTATAATTTTCTTTGGGAAAACTTAATATGTTTTTAAGCATATTAGTTATGACCTATATATATTAATTTTCTATAAAAATAATGATTAGTTTGTATTCAGAGACTTTTTTTTACATAATGGCCACAGAGAAGGATGAATGCTATATTTGAAGTTTAATTTGTTCCTTTAGGTAACCTTCCAAGTCAGGATGGGTTAAATATTAACACTTAAACATTTTGGGAGAATTGACCAGAAAATATAGAAAAACAAACCATTACACACTAATTTTTAATCTTTCTTCCTCTAGAACTACAACTCACCCATGCTAGAATCCATGTTCTCCTTCTTCATTTCTGTCACAATGGAGGAAAGTTTTCTTTAGCCTCTTCCTGAAGTTCTTCATTTCTTTGATGACACTTTTCTCACATTATTTTCTCTCACCTTTTTCTGGATTGTAACCACTAGTATTCAATCATGTGGTAATATTTCCCATTCCAAAACAAATATTTTTTTAAGTCTCTCTCATCATCTGAGTAAACTTCTCAAAAGAACTATCTACATATATCTCTACCTTTTTACCTCTCATTTACTTCTCACAGTTTTAGTCTCACTACCTCAGTAAACTGCTCTAGTCAACTTCACCAATAACTTGCATGTACCATATCTGGATGACTCTTTGTCCTCAATTTAGTATTTTCCTACTTGACATATTATCTTTTGTTGACTCAGAGGAATGCCTTAGTGGACATGCCTCTTTCCTGAGTGTCTTTCTTTGTAACTGACCCTTCTCTATCAGTTCCTCCTGCTGGTTTCTCCTTTACCAAACTTATGAATATTAGCATTCATCCATATTTAGTGCTGAGTTCACTTTTCTACTCTACACTTCTGCAACAGATGATCTCATTAAGTCTGATGCATCAGTTTGTTCTGATGACTTCTATAGTATTTCTGTAGTCCTCACCTGCATCATATGCATTCTACTGTCTATTTGGCATCACTTTTTAGATATATTATAATCACCTTGAACTTCATATGTTCACAGTGGAAATTTTGATTCTTCATCCCACTAAGCCCATTTACTTCTCCCAGATATTTCTGATACAGTACGTAGTACCGTCCTCCACATTATTGCTGAAGCCAGATGAGAGAAGCCAACATTGATTTCTCTTGTCCTATGCCATACTCATCTATTTGCAAACCTGCTTCTACTCTTTATAAAACAGATATGGACCCATTCTCTTTTCTCTAGTTCGACTACTATCGCCTTAACCAGGCCTCTGTTATTTCTTTCCTGAATGACTGCACAAGTCTAATATTAGGTATCCCCCACTGTTTTTTTTCTCTTTTCCAACCCAGTTTTGAGTTGGCAGGAAAAGTGACTTTATCAAAATGTCAACAGAACCACATCACTGTCCCTGTAAAAGTCTTCCACTGATTTTCCACTACACTTAGAAATAAATTGAAACTTCTTACCAAGACTGAAAAATCCCTTTGTGATCCAACTCTTGCCTAACGATACCGTGTTCCTCATTTGCCAGGTGACAATCCAGCTAATCCTTCCCTTTGTCACAGGGTCTGAGCCCTTTCTCTCCAGAGACTTTGTGGATGTTCTCACCTTTGCCAGGAAAATTCATCCTAGTGCTTATTACCTGAATAGATCCCTCTCTTCTTTTTGGTTTCTGCTTAAATGGTCCACCCCTAGAAAACCTCTGACTACTGTCTATCATTCTTGTCCTCAGATCATTCCTTTTCCTTCATAGCACGGACTATGATTTATTTATTTTTTTCTAACTTCTCTAGTTGTCCAAGCTCCATGAGGGTAGAGAAAATGTCTATATAGTATATTGTTTTATCTTCAATGAGTAGCATATTTCCTTATACATAGTTACTTAAAAATGTTACTTAGTAAATGTAACTTACTTAATAAATGTTGAATAAATGAATATATTGTTACTTAATAAATGTTGAATAAGGAAATATATTGTCACTTTATTTCACTAGGGGATGCAAAAAAAATATACAACTTGTCAATTTTCTAATTAAAAAAGAATACAAAAGCAGATTGATTCTGATAGAACTAAGTGAAATGGGAAGTAGAAAAAACACTCAGTGATTCAAGAAAAAAATTGCATTTTTATTCAATGTGTCTTTCACTACAAAACTAATGAACAATGTTACATATTTGCCATAAGTTTAGGAATTTTGAGGGTAAAAAGAAATATACATTGTGATCCACTATGATAAATGTTTTATAATCTAGTTTTCTTCAACTATCTAAGTCAATTGTATAAGAATAAATTTTGCTGAATCATTTGGGTAATCATTTCAACATAACGGTTTCAGTGAAAACATTTATAGATAATCTTTCCATTGGTTTCTGTTCCTCTTTTGTACTCATGGCTTCATACTGTGCTAGGCAGAGGGTGAAGGAAAGTTTCCTTTTAACACAGACCACTCTTCAGTTCAGGCACTTTCATTTTTTATTTTGATCAGAATGTACTCCTGACCCACATCCATTGGGATATGGATGTCAAGTTGTTTGTTTTTCATGTATAACCATATTTTTTTATGGTTTCTATTTGTCCTTCCATAGTATTGGTAAGATGCTAACTGGAGATAAATTTGCCACCAAAGGCTGTTGCTGCTGTATTTTTCTCCCTGTGAAAATAACTATATTTTCAACTGTAGCACTGACTTTGTTCTTAAGATGCTCTCAAGAACTTTTTAAAGTCAGTCACCTGCACAATATCCCTCTTATTCTCTGTCTCATCTGAAAATGAGGTACCTCTTGGTATTTCTTTTTCAATAGCTGTAATAAAAGTGTGACTCCTTGAACTCATGAATAAAACAGATAGCTCGTCTGTTTCTTCCACATACTAGGATTTTCAAAAATATATATGTGAATTTTACTCACTTGTTTTACATCAGGGACTTCTGTGGCCTTTCCTTACTTTTTTTGATGTTTAAGAGGTGAGTATTGGGGCACCTGGGTGGCTCACACATTAAGCATCTCACTTTGGCTCAGGTCATAAACTAATGGTTCATGAGTTTGAACCCCACATTGAACTCTGTGCTGACAGCTCAGAGCCTGGAGCCTGCTTCAGATTCTGTGTCTCCCTCTCTCTATGTCCCTCCCCTGGTAGTGTTCTCTCTCTCTCTCTCTCTCTCTCTCTCTCTCTCTCTCTCTCTCTCTCAAAAATAAGCATTAAAAAGTTTTAACAAAAAAAGTGTTGAGTATTGATGGTTTTAAAAATTGCTCTAAATATACAATTATTTGTTCATCATATCACTTATGATAGAAACTTTTTGCATGACCATATACTATTCAGTATGGCCAAATGTTAAGAAATAATCCATTCCTATTTTATTTATCTTTTGCACTTGAACAACCAATCACTTGAATTTTCCATATTTACAGATAAACAAATATTAGAAATGTTATTTTATAAAATTTTAGTTTAATTTTTAAATTTCAACCTTTTGAGGTTGAAAAATGCATCTACCCATGTAACCACTACCACATCAAAATATAGAACATCATTATCCCCAAAAGTTCCTTCTAGCCTCTGCAGCAAGCACTGATCTGCTTACTTTACATATATCCATAGTTAATTTTGTTTTATTGGTGATTAGTATTGCATTGTATGTATATACCAGTATTTGTTTATTCATTCAGCTCTTTTGGATGTATTTTCAGTTATTGGCTAATATGAATAAAGATTCTGTGAATACTCGTGTATAAGTCTTTGTGTGTGTGTTCAGAACTACTGGGTAATGCAGTCAGAGAGTAAAAGATATAAAACCAAGTGATGATTTTATATCTTCTCTTGTAAGAACCACATACTCAAGAGATGGAACTGGATTCATAATAACTGACAATAATGCAAGCTAGTAAGTTCTATAACAGAGTCTCAATACAGTGTTGAAGAAGAATAGAGGAGGAAGCTATTAAATTATACAAAATCTTTTGGTAGATATGTTTTCATTTCTTTCAGGTAAATATCTGTGACTGAAATTGCTGGGTCATGGCTGGACTAACACTGCTGTTCTTGTCTCCTGTTGTGAGCAGCCCAGTGGCAGCTTCAGTAGTTGCCCTCTGTATTCACCAAGCACAGCAACAATGCTACTCACAGCCTTATCAGCTTCCTAGCCAGTGAATCATCGCAGCAGGGAAACTATACAGAGACCATGCTGTGAGATGTGGGTCTTCAATGGGTGACTTTGGCTTGAGTACTCTTGACTGCATCTGTTTTGGAATTGTACAAGAAAGACTGTATCAATCCTTTCTTCCTTCCCCCTCTCCTTCATAGGTGTCAGACCTGCATCATGGTTTGAAGACTATCCCCACTTTCTCTGGGTCCCACCCCTTTATTGTTCTGAGGTGTTTCCCAAACAAATTTTTTGCATCTCTAAACCCAGTCATATCATCATCTTTTTCTTTTTTTTTAAATTTTTAAACATTTTTATTTTTGAGAGAGAGAGAGAGACACAGAGTGTGAGCAGGGGAGGGTCAGAGAGAGAGGGAGACATAGAATCTGAACCAGGGTCCAGGCTCCGAGCTGTCAGCACAGAGCCTCATGTAGGGCTTGAACCCACCAACTGTGAGATCATGATCTGAGCTGAAATCAGCCGCTTAACTGACTGAGCCATCCAAGCACCCCTCATCTTCTTCTTAAAAGACCTGGAGGGGGAACCTGGGTGGCTCAGTCAGTTAGGTGTTCGACTTCAGCTCAGGTCATGATCTCACGGTTCATGGGTTCGAGCCCCTCATCTGTGCTGAACGTTTGCTCAGAGCCTGGAGCCTGCTTCAGATTCTGTGTCTCCTTCTCTCTCTGCCCCTTCCTCCACTCACACTCTGTCTCACTCTGTCTCTCAAAAATAAATAAATGTAAAAAAATAAGTAAATTAAAAAAAGACCTAGATGAACAAGTGGGTCATATCAAAAGTTTATATTTGAATCCATTATAAATTGCCAAACTAACTGTTGCATTATCTTACATTCTCTGCAAACACATAAAAGTTCTAGTTGTTCACATCTCGACCACACTAACTATTGTCAATCTTTATTTTATTCATTCTAGTGGATATGTAGTAGATATCTCATGGATATCTAGTGGATATCTCATGATGGTTTTAAATTTACATGCATCTGACAACCAAGGATGTTAGGAAATGTCATTTTGTTTGGATTTTTGTGTAATGCTTAGTGTATATATCTGTGAAATGCTTTACTGAGAAGCAACATATGGCAATAATGAGTGGTTAAATAAGGGTAAAGTCTAGAGAGAAACAGAGGTAGAGCAAGGGTGGAGAAAAGAAAACAATAAATAATGAGGATATTTCTAGAAGTTTAGCCCTTAAATTGTCTTTTGTTTTCCTATGTCTTGGAACATCTAGTGATGGGTCTCGTTGTTGCTCTTTGTGGATTATGAATGAGTGTGTAAATTTAAGATAGTGGTATATATAAATTTCAATATGATAGAAATAAACAGTGCAAGTTATTCATCGTAAGAATTTATTAAATGGATATAAAGAGAGTGAACAGACTTCTGGATTTCAAAAAGCTGGAGTTGTTCCCTACTTCTCTTTAAAATATAAATTTCCAGGGCACTGAGTGGCTCAGTCAGTTAAGTGTCTGACTCTTGATTTCGGCTCAGGTAATTATCTCACAGTTTTTGGGATTGAGCCCTTCATTGGGCTCTGTGCTGACAGAATGGAGCCTGCTTGGGATTCTCTCTGTCCCTCTCTCTCTCTGTCTCATGCTCACACTTTCTCTGTCTCTCTAAAAATAAATAAAGATTAAAAAAAAATTTAAAAAACAAATTTCCATTTAAGTTTTCATAGAAAACTTGCCAATAAATATATTGGCTTTGAGATCAAATATAGATATTGTAACTCTGACTTCATTTAACCCAGATTCCTGCTCAACATTGAGCTTATTCTATTTGAACTTTTATTAAACAATAATATCAACATTTTAAGATACATTAAAAGCTTAGAATTCAAGGAACATAAAGGAACCACACTGAGTTTTTGATACAAATATTTATAATTTATTTTTTAGCAATATGTAGACCCAAATGGAGATAATAATAATCAATGACTTTTAGAAATAACAGATCTTCATTTTCTCCTCTTCAAAGATATATATGGAGAATCAAAGGATACATTTTTATTTTAGCACATCTCTTGGGGAGCTTTTGTATGTAGATCAATACAAGAGAATTTCTGTCTACATTCCAACATGACATTATGTAGTTTTAGACACTAAGTCCTGTGATTACCACATAACCCAAGTGCCACATAAATTATCTTCATAAATAAAACTTTGCATACATATTCAACATCAGAATGGAGCAATAAATTTGTCACGACTCCTTGTCTCCTATGACACCACTTCATCACTTCCTTTAGCAAGTTGGGACCAAGGGCACAGTGGTGAACGCCTTTGTTTAATCTCCTATCATGATGCACCTCATATTTCAATATACAACGGGTACAGTTAGTTGGCCTTTGGAGGAAAGAAAAGTTCAGTTTCCTGCATGTCAGTCTTTTTACCTTCCTGCCTACAGCAAAGTTTAAAAAAAATTACTTGGGAGAAATGTTAAGCAACCAAACCTTTTACAAAACATGTCAAGATTAATTGCTGGCTTCACTCATGAGCTATGTAGACTGTTTCCTAAGATTCTCATCTTATTAGATACAATGATTCATATTCCCCTTCTTGGCAAAACATCTGCTTCTTTGCAGATATCCCCATCAATAATGTAGGCAGTCATGGGGTTCTGCCAGCACTGAACTCACTTACAGATACAAAGAATAAAAACATTTCAAGAATCTCTTTGCTCTCTGGTACCTTAGACTTTAAATATTGGTACTTTGGTAATTTATAAATCTCCTACTTGTAACTTCATTACAAGAATGATTTGGATCCTTAAACTTGTTTTTTATTCAACCCAAATTGGAAAGCTGTTAATATGAGTTATTGAACATTCTTATCCATATTCATCTCTTCTGTGACCTTGTAGGGCTAACTCTGAAGCTTCTATGTCTTGAGGTTTTTCTTCACATGGAGTTATTATGGCAGAGTCTGAGACTGGCTGTTTTAACATCCATTCTCAGTTCCCCATCCCCTTACTGTGACAGTGAGGTGACAAACTTGAGAAGCAGAGATGTATTGTTCTGATTATAACTGGGCCTCTGGACAACAGCCAAGTGCCTCCCCCTGTCTCTAGACTTCTTGTCCTATGAGAAAAATGTTCCCCTACATATTCAAGCCACTCTGTGGCAAATTTTCCTATCTTTGCAGCTGCAAATAAACTGACATGATTACTACTGGATACATTTGGCCCCCAAATGTCCCACTGAATGGAAAGGGAATCTTTCATCTGAGAATAAGATCTAAGGAGCAGTGAAACATAAAATAGGTTTTGTTTTTAACATTCTTCGGACAAACTTTTATGAGAGCTGATACTGCGTTACAGCTACAACCAGGCCTCATATTTGCAACTATGAGGAAAGCTTATTAAAACCCAAACTCTTTAGAAAGATATTAAAGGTCTTCCTCTCTTCTATAGGGGTGTCTGTTCATTGTTTCCTAGACACAAATTTTTGAAATTAATAATTAATTAATTAATTATTATTATTATTTGTGTGTGTGTGTGAGAGAGAGAGAGAGAGTGGAGAGGGGCAGAAGGAGAGGGAGAGAGAATCTTAAGAGGCTCCACACTCAGACTCAACCTCACCATCCTCAAAGCATGACCTGAGCTGAAATCAAGAGTTGGACGCTCAACCTACTGAGCCAACCAGGCGTCCCAAATTTGGCAGTTTTAAAAGAATTTATAGTTCTTGATCCATTTTTTTTGAAAATTCATACAAAATAATGAGAGAGGAGTAAATATTAATTGAAGTGGTTTTGAAATAAAAGCAAATTATTGAAAGAGGAAACTCTTACTTATCTAAAAATAGTAAAATTGCTAATTGAGAATAGGTCACCATGAGAAAACAATCAAAGTATTATTTATTGTAAGGATTCTAGGAAAGAATAGGAAAGAAGGAGCATGTTTCTTAAAAACTGATGATTAGGAGTGGGACATACAGGCTCCCCGTTATGAAATGAATAAGTCACAGGAATAAAAGTCACAGCATAGGAACTACAGTCAAGGACACTGTCATAGTGATGTAATGGGACAGATGGTAGCTACACATTTGGTGAACATAGGGTAAGGTTATAAACTTGTCAAATCACTAAGTTTCCAGATCACCTGAAACTGGTCTAACATTGTGTCAATTATACTAAATAAAAGAAAAGTGAAAAAAAAAACCTAAAAAAACACTGATGATTAAAGAAAGAAAAAAAAAGATTAAAATAGGATGTATTAAGATCAAGGTGGGGAAGGAGCTAAAGAAAATGTCACTGTTTTTCTGAAAATGCCATAAGACAGGTTATGGTTCCTATCGTTTTGTTCCTATCTCAGTTTATAGTTCTTAGCAACTCTGAACAATTCATCTTTAAATAGCTCATTCCGTAAATCTTTATATACTGGTATTTGATTTTTTGTAATGATAGATTCCTATGAATAGGGTTAGTTGGTAGGTCATTTGTATATTTAATTTTAATAGGCTTTGTCAGATTACTTTCCAAAAAGGCAGCAACAGTGTGGGAATATGCTTTTCTGAAACAGTCCCCTGTTGTTCATTTTTAGTTTGGACAACATGAGAGATCTTAACATGTGTTATTTTGATATTAAATAAATTTTAATCAGATGTTACCACTCTCCATATAAAAATAGGAATAAAGATTATAGTCAGTAGTATTTATTGAGCATGTAGGTTCCAGGTTTTATACTTATTTTCCATTTAATTCTCTCCATAAGCTGATAAAGTACTGAAGTAGGTTCCAAAATTACCATTTTACAAATGAAAAACTGAAGCTTCAGAAATGAAATAATTTTACCAAAGCAACCCTGTTACTGAAGGATGATGCCAGGATTTGGACTTGGATATATCTGACACCAGACTGCAAGTTCCTAATCACTTTTCGGGTAATCTATTTTGTATATTTGCCCATGTACATCTCTGAGTTGTCTCTTATAGTTAGTTAAGTCACTTAACAGTAAGGTACATACTTACCTATGTGATTGTCTACATGTAGTAGAAAATGCAGTTTCTTTGACTTTCAGTTCTGTCCCAAGGCTTTGGGCAAGTTATTTATCCTCTGTAAGTCCTGAGTTTTCCTGTAAAATGTGGATAATTCCTGCCTTGAATGATTATTATGAAGGTTTAAGTGTCCATCACACATGGATGCAAATGGTACTCTTTAATATTGTCTTCTATCAAGAATATGTTTCTGTTCACAAATACTGGGAAGAAGCATCATTGGTTATAAAGTACACATAGGTTGAAATAGCTTTTAAAAATTGAAATACATTTGACTTATAACGTTGTGTAAGTTTCAGGTATATAACATGTTGATTTGAAACATTTATATATTGCAGTATGATTACCACCGCAGTAATTATCATTTCATTTCATTTTTTGGTGAGAATAATTAAGGTCTACTTTCTTAGCAAGTTTGATGTTTAAAATCCAGGATTGTTATCTATAATCACCATGCTGTAACCTCATAGATCTCCAGGACTTATTTATCTACTAGTTGAAAATATGTACCCTTAAACAACATTTCTCCTATTACCCTGACTCCCAGTGCATGGTAATCAACATTATGCTGTCTGTTTTTACAAATTCTACTTTTTTAGATTCCACATATAAGTGATATCATACAGTATTTGTCTTTTCCTGTCTGATTTATTTCATTAAGTATAATATTCTCAGGGTCCATCCATATTGTCACAAATGGCAGGATTTCCTTTTTTACTGTGGCTAAGTAATATTCCACACCAATATAGGTGTGTGTGTGTGTGTGTGTGTGTGAATAAATAAATATATATGTGATATATGTGTGTATATATAAACATGTACATATTTATGTGTGGTGTGTGTGTGTGTATATATATATACGTACACACACACCACACATATATATAATTTATTCTTTTTCCATTCATCCACTGATGAGCACTTAGGTTGTTTCCATTTCTTGGCTATTGTGAATTAGGCCAAAAGCATGCAATAAACATAGTCATGCATATACTTCTTTGATAATCTATTTTTATTTCCTTTGGGTATATATCCAGAAGTGAAATTGATCAGTCATATGGTAGATTCAACCTTTTTAATGTTGCAATACCAATCTACGTATGAAGCGTTTTTGGCCACGGCTTTCCAAAAATGAGATTATAAAATACACATTTTTCTTACTGTTCTTGTTATTCAGTGTCTTGTAGAAATCCTCCATGTCAATTGGGGCAGCTCTAATGTGCTCTTTAATTATGCACAATTAATAATATTCATATTAATTATGGATATACCATAATTAATTCAGCCATAATAATCTGACTATAAAACACTCATTTGATTCCTATCTCAGTTTATAGTTGTTAGCAGCTCTGAACAATTCATCTTTAAATAGCTTATTCCGTACATCTGTATATACTGGTATTTGATTTTTTATAATGATAGATTCCTATGAATAAGGTTAGTTGGTAGGTCATTTGTATATTTAATTTTAATAGGCTTTGTCATATTACTTTCCATAAAGGCAGCAACAGTGTGGGAATATGCTTTTCTGAAACATTCCCTGTAGTTCATTTTTGGTTTGGGCAATATGATAATACAAAGCAAAGTGAAACAGCAGAAAAATGAGCATGGGAAAGTAGCTTATTCAAATGTCTCATAAACATATATATATTAAGTCTATATGTTTATTTTAAGAGAGAGTGAGCAACAGTGGGGAAAGGGCAGAGAGAAAGGGAGAAAGAGAATCCCAAGCAGACTCAGCATTATTAACATGAAGCCAGAGGCAGGGCTCAGTCTCACAACCCTGAGATCATGATATGAGCCAAAATTAAGAGTCAACCACCCAACTGACTGAGCCACCCAGGTGCTCCTCAGAAGCATGCACACACATATAAACTACTAAGATAAATCAATTAAAATGAAATGACAATGAGGTACCACTTTATACCTAATAGATTGGCCAGCTCTTCCCGGGCACTGCTCTTCTGAAGTCCTTCCTAGGGACTTTATTTTGCTGATCTTTCACTCATAAGAGGCTGAAAGCTAGGGAGCACCACCGTGCTCACTGGCTCCTCCTTTTCTGCTTTGCCTATGTCCTCCTCCCAGCCACTGTTTAGTTTGGGTGATGAAGCTGGCTCTGGAGATGAGAAAGGATAGATGATTGTGTTAGCAAGTCATTCGTGTCCTAGAATTCGTGCCCTCTGGGGCACCTGGGTGGCTCATGATTAAGTGTCTAACTTTGGCTCAGGTCATGATCTCATGGTTCGTGAGTTCGAGCCCCTCACAGGGCTCTCTGAAGTTGGCACAAAGCTTGCTTTGGATCCTCTGACCTCCTCTCTCTCTACCCCTCCCCTGCTTGTTCTCTCTCCTTCTCTCAAAATAAATAAATGAAATATTAAAAAAAAAAAGAATTCTCTGCCTATCTTTTGGAGAAGTTTATTAGATTTAGATTTTCATGAAACAAAAAAAAAATGTTCATTGAAAATGCCTGTACTCATATTAGAAAGTAAAACTCTTTGCTGTTTATTACATGAGGCAGCCTTGCATATTTGTGTTACTTCCTGGGCTTTGGAAAGGCACTGGTTTTGGGCCTCTGGTTTATTTGTAGCAAATACCACCATCCACGTGCAACCTGGGCTGGGCGACTAGTTTTAGCTAAGAGACCATGAGTTTCTGCATACATTTGATGTTTCTCTGATGAAACAGGGATAACTATGAATAACTCTTAAAGACAGATTAGCCAATATCTGAAAATAAGGATACTGATTTAACAATCTTCCTTCAAAGTAGTTAAGTGGTAAGTGACTGAAAACACACTTCATAATTTTAATATATATGTATACACATTGTTTTTTCAAATTTAAATCAATGTGTGAAACTTAGAATCAAGTAAGACTTTCATAATTTTACAAAATAGTGAATCCCATTTTTAGATTTTTTTATCTTTTTTATGGTGTGATTAAAATAACCTGAAAATTTACTGGAAAGTTCTGTTTCCTAATTCTTTTTTTAAAATTTTTAATGATTTAATTTTGAGAGAAAGAGAGACAGAACATGAGCAGGGGAGGGGTAGAGAGAGAGGGAGACACAGAATTAGAAGCAGGCTCCAGGCTGTCAGCACAGAGCTCGACACAGGGCTCAAACTCACAAACTGCAAGATCATGACCTGAGCCAATGTCGGATGCTTAACTCACTGAGCCACACAGGTGCTCCCCTAATTCTTAAATATACATAGCTACTCATCCTAAGGCTCATATATTCATATCAGCAATAATGTATCATCTATTTAAATTCAGTAAAGTTTTTTCAAGCAAAAAAGAGAACGTTCAGAATTCATTCTATTAGTTGTATACTAGTTTTTGAGATTTTAGGAAAAAATGAGCACAGAAATGTAAAAGTGGACCAAATTCCCCATTTTACTCTAAGCTGTGAGAAGCACAAATGAACCTCCTACTGCTCAGTGCCTATCTGTGAACAGTAGGATAAAAATGAATACTTTAAAGATGCTCTTCCAGATACATTCTTTAGAGTTCAGCACTAGTATTCTATGTACAAAGCAATCAGGGGGCAAAGAAAGTACTCTTTTCTTTTTAAAAAAAAAATACAATGGATTTTGTATTTGTGGACACCTCCTCATAAAGGTTTTCATTTTAAATATCCCAAGATTTTCTTTAGATATTTGGGACCCTCAGCTGACATTCTCCAGGTACTTAGAGCTCTATTTTCCTTCTGAGAATAGAGACTTGTGATAACAGCAATATTCCCTTTTAACGTCTGCAGTTATTGACAAATGAATTCCATAATTCCTTAATCAATGTATTAAATAAGTAAAACTAAAACCTATAATATATACTGGGTAGATTTTAAATACTGTTTAACTCTGCTTCTGCAAATGACTTGAGGCAGCCATAGTAGAACAGATAAATTCATGGTCTCTAAGATCAGTAAGATTATGGGAAGTTAGTCAGAGCTAAGCCTTCCCAAAGCTCAGTGTTTCATCTGTAAAATGAGAAGTAGTAATTCATATTTTATCAGGACTTTATGAGGACTAGTACATTCATAAATGTCATCAGCGACTTAAAGCTTATTTAAGCCTCACTAGTCTTGATATCTTAGCAGTGTTTGGTGGGGTTGACACCTTGCTTCTTGAAATGATTTTTTTTCCTTAGGTTCTAAGGATACCCATTGACCTGATTTTGGTTTTCCTGTTATCTTACTGGCCATTTACTCTAGTAGATTCTTGTTTTGGGAAAATATAGACAGTCTTATCAGGTCTTCTAGAACTTCTAGAACTCTAGGCTTCCTATATGCTGATATGACTCAGATTTCTGTCAGTAGCCCACACCTTTCTCTTAAGTTCCAGAATCATGTATCTAACTCCCTATCTCACATCCAGGAAGTCTAATAGACATTACAGCCTTAATGTGACTAAAACAAAAGTCTGAATAATCTCTCTGAGACTTTTTCTTCTCAGTTAATGGTACCAACTTCTATCCAGTTGCTAAGACTAAACTCCTAGGAGTCACTGTTGATTGCATCCTCAGTGCTCAGTTAGCTCTACCTCCAAAATATAGCCTTGACCCATCTACTTCTTGCCATTTTCACTGCTGCAACCCCTGTCCAAGGCACTACTGTCACATGCCTGTCAACTACAGCTGGTTTCCCTACCTTCATCCTTGTCCTGCTGCACTTCCGTTTTCCTTTCTACCTAACAGCCAAAGTGATCTTAATGCACCAACCATGGTCTACCTTGCTTAAAGGTAAAAATTGAATAGTTTACCATTACAATTATATTTCTATCCAAACTCCTCATAAAGCTCCTCATGATCTCCCCAAGACCTCCTTGTCTACCTGACAGGTCTCATCCCTCTGCTCTCATTGATGCTATTCTAACTGGTCTTGTTCTGTCTTTCAAATATTTCACATTTGTTCCTATCTAGAAGTTTTTACCACATGCTTGGAATCTTGTTCCCAGGTTTTTTATGGTTGCCTTCTTCTCATTCCATCAGGTGTAAATGCAAATGTTATCTTCTCAGAGAAGTCATCCCTAAGTTCCCTAATGAAAACAAACCTCTAATTACTCTATAGCATGTTAATTAATTAATTTTATTTTCAAAAAAGTGCTTATCAATACCTAAAATTATTTAGTTATATTTTGATTTATTGCCTGCATCCCCTACTCTTGTCACTAAATTATAAGTTTGTTGTGGTCAAAACAATTTAGTTTCCTATACATTGCTGGCACTGTGCCTGTCACGTTCTAAGGGTGGACTAAATGGTTACTGGAGTTGTTGTATTTCTACTTCAGCTGAAGTTCAAACACTCACTAACATATGCCTAGTCATAATTTCTACCTTTGTTAGTCTTTTTATTTTCAAAAGAGGTGTTACAGCTTGATTAGAGTTGTTAACATGGAACATTGGCTAACCATGACTTCATTAGGAAACGAAAGACTTGTACCTATAGGATTCTGTGTTACTTACACGTTTGCAGTTACCATCGATGCATATAATCTTAAGCCATGGAAATTCAAGTTATTATTAATATTATTTTTATGTTTATTTTTGAGAGAGAGAGACAGAATGCGAGTTGGGGGAGTGCAGGGAGAGAGAGAGGGAGACACAGAATCCAGCAGGCTCCAAGCTCTGAGCTGTTAGCACAAAGCCTGATGTGGGGTTCAAACCCAAAAACTGTGAGATTGTGACCTGAACCAAAGTCGGACACCTAACCAACTGAACCATACAGGTGCCACCACAAAACTTTAAGTTAAGATCAACTAGTTGAACCAACTCTTATTAAAGGAAATAAACTAGTAGAACTTTCCCCTTAAATAAAGTTTTATAAATTACTTGGAAGTACAATTAATTATGTCACCGCTTATTTTTCCCTACTTATAAGCATTAACCAGTTTTTGTTCTTCTGTTGACTCCTCTTGCCTGCCCTTTCCTCCCCAGTTCCCCTGTTTACCTTTTATAAATGTTTGATTAATTTTAGTCATTTGAATTTTGGTTCTTCTGGTTAGTTTATTGAAAAATGTGTAGAATGATTCTATTGATTATATAATCTTTTATATAGTGTTGGAACTCACTGTCCTTCAGACTATTGTAGTCCAAATATGGATTTTACATATGTTTACAATACCAAAATTTATTTAAATAAACTTTTAATGGCTTAAAAGTTTTAAATAAAAGTTAACAGACTTTTATTTTAGAATTTAGTTTCAGAGTTTAAGCCACTTTGTTTGCCAATCTGAATTCAGATATATTATGAACCCCAATTTTTCTTTTGAAATTTGATCGTTCTTTCCAACACTTTAATTCCATGCACTGGATAGGCTGGATCTATAAGCCCCTTACAAATACTATAGTTGGTTGAAAATCAGACTGTTCATGCAGCACTGCTCTTGCTCCATCTTGCCTTTATGTTTATATCTGTCTAAATTAGTAAGTGGATCCATATATAAATAAAGTTAATGAACCGAAGAATTTATATTTTATATTTTATTTTTCTCTTAAAATGTATACGTATTTGTTAGGATTCTTTTATCTTTTTTTTAAATATTCAAAGGTAGATGAAAGGAAATTTTGACTGTAGGAAAAACAAACAAACAAACAAACAAACAAATGAACCCACAAGAGGTATCAACCCAAGGAGAGAAAAAAGGAAAAGCTGTTCTGGAGTCCCACTTGGATTAACTGTATGCGAATGGAGAATAAACTGTAATGGGCACCTGATACTGGCTCCTAAGATGGTAGGAAAGCAAGAACAAAATAAGAATTGCGGGATCTACTGCCCAGGAGTTTGAAACCACAGGATATTGTAGTCACTTGGGATTCTAAATATTCAGGCATCTGTTAGGTAGCAACTTCAGCTAAATACAGATCATCAAAGGAATACCAAAATTATATTTATAATCTATGAAATAGGAAATCAATCACTGAGGAAGTTATACTAGAAGAACAGAACTATAATAATTGTGGTACTAAATAGAAGTTCTTGGTAAAAAGTATTTCCAAAAATTTAAGCCCTTCACTTCTACTTCCCATTCCTACCTTGCCAAAAAAGAATGCTGGCTAGGGCTTTGAGAAAACCAAGTTGGGCTATGTAGCCAAAAATATAACATTCATCATTAGATGCTATCCCAATGGACTATCCCAAATGAAGTGTAATTTAGAATGGTTACCTCAATTATTTTATGGCTTCATTTTATAGTCTGAAAGGGGAAGTGGTTTCCTTGTTCTTTATAAGTATTTTATTTCCTTAAATTATCCTTTGAGTAGTAGATTTCTAGAAGAAACTGAAATGGGAAGCCTAACCTTTAAAGAAAGATGTAATATATATTGGAATTCCAAATTATGGAAACTTAAAATGAGGTGGAATCTATTATCACTCTATCATCTCAGTAATATTAAGAACATTCATTCTTTCATTCAGTAAGTACTTGTTAAGCACCTACTCTGTGCAGGTTTGAAGAATACAATACCGAAGAAAAACAGACACAAATTCCTGTTTCCATGGAACTTTCTTTCCTTCTCATAGGAAGGAGAGTATTGGGAATTTCAAAATTGCAGAGGAAGAAGACTCTCAGAGAAGGCTAATGTTAAGGGTGTATCCCATCAATGTATCTACCACTCTTCTGTTCTCATTAATGCTAGGAATTCTCTCCACAAAGTGTCCTTTTGGGTTATATTATTTAAAAATTTTTTTGTACTTACCAGTTTTTATCAAACAATGAAAAAAACAGCAATATGTTTGTGAGTCTTCACATATTTGATAAAATAAGAAACAATTGGAAAATGTATACACCTGTCTTTCTATGTGCTTGCTTGTGGGCTTGTATAGTCACTGATCCTTTGTTTCTTATACTGCGGGTGGATCCATGAGACCAAGAGAGTAAAGAAAAGCCAAATACGTTTTGAAGATGCTTTGGTGAAGTATCGGGAGGAGGGAAAAAAATCGGTTACAAGTTAGCTGCTTTACAAAACGTATTGTAGGTCAGGATTTAAACCCATTTTACCATTAGGATTTTTCTCATTAACACATAACCCTTCTTCTCCTTTCTCTTTTAGATATCCTTTTTATCTGCATTGAGCAATTTGAGCTCCCCATGTAGGAGCCACTTGAAAATCTTACTAGAATATCAGAGGAATGACTTGTGTGTTGGAAACCAAAATAGGGATCAAATGCACAGTTGATATGCATTTAAATTAAATTATAATCTTAGTGATATTTGGCATTAAAACATTTTTCTTGGCTACACTCATTTTTCAGCACTAATTGTTATTGTACAGGTTAAGAATTATTTAGGCTCTTTGGTTCTTCTTTGTCCAGTTAGCACTTTTACCTCTTGGTCATCTTATTGTCCATTAACAGCTCTATTAGATATTCCTCAAATTCATCAGTTCTGATAGTTGTTTGATATAGTTTGGTGTGGAGAAGAAGTTGAAAACATTTGGTGACACAGGTTTGAGGGCCTATCTATAATTTTGACATTGGGGACTTAAATTTGGCACAGGTAAAAGGCATTAAAGCTCTAAACTCTCTGAAAATTCCCAGGGCTTATTTTAATGGATTAGGCATAGTCCCACTGTATAGCTCAGATGGAGCCTTCATAGTTACTTTTACAGCTCACCTCTTTAAGAAAGAAACTTCACAATGGAAAACAGCAGCCAGAGTTAGAAGACTTTAAAAAGGAAGCTGTTAGTGTAGCAGTAAAATAGGCCAGGTAAACTTTTTTTCTCTCTCTCATTAGGTTTCAATATTCTTTAGTATTATGACTTATCTGAAACAGAGTAGCATTGAATCAGAGCTTTCCGTTTTTCAAAAATTATGACATGTTTGTCTAAGCTTTATTTTAACCTGAACTAAGTGTTTTCTGGGCTTGAACTTCAATAATTCTTTTATTAAAAATTTCAGAATAAGAACTTCAGAAGTAAATGCTTGAGCTCTGTCCTTAGATAGGTCTTCTAAAGATTTATTTAACTTAAAATTAATGGAATCACTTTAATAGCTTCATCAGTATAGAAACATGATCTCTTATGTTTATGTATTTTTCATAAAAAAAAGAAACTTACCATGAGGGGTGCCTGGGTGGCTCACTTGGGTAAGTATTTGACTCTTGCTTTCATCTCAGGTCATGATCTCATGGTTTGTGAGATGAAGCCCCACATTTGGCTCTGTACTGACAGCACGGAGCCTGCTTGGTATTCTCTCTCCCTCCACCCCTTAAAAAAACTTAAAAACTTAAAAAAACTTAAAAAACTTAAAAAAAACTTATTATGGAATTTCCCAAACATGATGAAAAGCAGAAAGTACAATAAACCTCCATTTATCAATCACCTGGCTTAAACAACCATCAGTGTTTTATCATGTGTGTTTATGTTTTAATAATCATGATTGCTAGATATCAGTAGAAAGAATCATTATCTTCTGTTTTTAAAATGCTGGTAAAAGTCCTTAGTTTGCAAAACTATGATTTTGGGTAAATTTCATTTTAAAAAGTAGAATATTAATTGTAGAACAGTGACCAGATATGCTACATTAAATTAAAAAAATTGTTCTTATTTCTGGTTTTTGTAGCTATTATTTAAAATATTGATGGAGTATGAAGTTCTGTTTTCCAAATGTCAGCTGCTCCTTTCTCTATTCCTGGTTCAAAGCCAACATTGTCAGAAAGGAGACAAATTGGCAACTAGCCTAAATACCAGTGGGAATACATCGTCTCTTTTGGACTTATATTCTTAAATACCACCTTAAAAATCTGTAGATAATTAGTGCAGCAATCTTGAAAATATTAATTAAGAAAAGAGCTAATAATTACTATGTTTCAAATTGAAAGTGATATAATTAGACTTAAACTGTGAGGTTTTTATTTAAAATTGATTAAGACCTTCAATGAATTACTTGGCAAAGAGAAATTTCCCATTTCTATTCTTAACTAGTTAATAAAAATATAAACAGTCTCAAATATTTGTTTCCTTATAGATTCTCTTGTCTAATTTTATTTCATTTTAATTATTTATGGGGCAAAGTGATTTACTTACAATAACAAGATTCAGCAGAAGTGGTCAAATAATCCTGACAAAAAATCAAGAGATTTGATTTTGCTTTTAAAAAGCTATATACTTTGAGCATACATTTTCTTTACTGAAATTTTAGAATATTTTATACAAATCTACTTTAAGTTATTCCCAAATCATTGCTTTTGCATGTGAAATAATGCACTGAGTTTCTCCCCCTCACCCCCTAATGCCTCAGAGAAACCTGAAATGGTGCATTAGAAAAAGGTCTCAAGCTGAATGATGCCATTTTGAATAGCTTGGTGTTGACAGGCTGGGTGATAGTTTAGGATCTTTGACTGCTGACACTACTCTTGCTCTTGTGGATGATGATATCCCTGTGAAATACACCTCCCTGATCTGCCTTCAGAAATCTTAACCGCATCAGTCAACCCCTGTTGCCTGAACCTATGAGGTCATCATTATTACTTCATTTTTTATTCCTGCATAATCCAGGCTGAACTTCATAAGCCTTTCTGCTTTTCCCATCACAAGTTATTACTCTGAAATATGGAAATAATCTGAGGGATCTTTTATGAAATGTATACTCCTCTATTCATCTGAAGTATGCTATTGAAGCAACAAGCTGATTTTTTGAGCAATGGATTCACCAAGTCTAAATAAACTTAAGGTGAATCAAATAGCTTCATTCCATGCAAATAATCCCCTGGATAAAAAAGACAGAAATGTAATACTAGTGGAAAAAGGATGGCAGTACTGTGGAGAAGGAATATGGAGTTTGATGAGAATGAAAATAAATTTAAACAAAAACAGTTAATGAACTAGTGAAAAAGTGCCAGAGATTGGTGACATCACTAATTCAAGCCATCTATTAAAAAACAGTGAATTTCCTCTAACTGGAAAGAGGAGTCTATAACTAGAAATTAAAAAACTAGGAAAAAATTTCACATGTTAAAGCTAACATATATTAAATATAGTGGATTAATAACTTACAAAGCAAAAATGGAGATTAAAACACTAAAGCAGTAAAATCAATTATATCCACAAAAATTATTTAAGGGATACAAAGATGTGAATAAAAAGATGTGAAATATGACATTTTAAACATAAAATGTGGAGGAGGGAGTAAATATGCAGTGCTTTAAAAATGTGTTCATATGTAAGCAACCATTAACTTAATATAGATTGCTATACACATAGGATGTTATATATTAACCCAATAGTAACCACAAATCAAAAACCTATACTAGATACACAAAAAAATAAAGAGAAAATAATGCAAGCACAACAGTAAAGAAAGCCATCAAACCACAATGGAAGACAGGAAGATGAGAAGAAAGGAATAGAGAACTAAAAGTACTAGAAAACAATTAACAAAATGCCAGTAAGTGCATATCTCTCTCTATTTACCTTAAATGTAAGTGGACTAAATGCTCTAATCAAAAGATATAGGGTGACTGAGTGGATTAAAAAAAAAATAAGACCCCTCTATCTGCTGCCTGTAAGAGTCTTGTTTCAAACCCCATACTGAAAGTGAAGGGATAAAAAAAGATATTCCATGCAAATGGAAGCAAAGAAGAAAAAGCCAGGGTAGTAATAGTTACATCAGATTAAATAGACTTTAAAACAAAGACTATAGCAAGAGACAAAGAAGGACATTATGTAATGATAAAGGAATCAATCCAACAAGAGAATATAAAATTTGTAAATATCTATGCACCCAACAAAGGAGGCATCTAAATACATAAAGCAAATATTAACAGACATAAACGGAGAAATTGACAGTAATGCAATAATAGGAGGAAATAGGAGTAATACAATAATCCACTTACATCAATAGATTAGATCATCAGACAGAAAATCAACAAAGAAACAATGCCTTGGCACAACACATTAGACCATAGGGATGTAACAGATATATACAGAACATTCCATCCAAAAACAAGAGAATACACATTCTTTTCAAATGCACATGTGACAATTCTCCCAAGTAGAACACATTAGGCCCAAAAACATGTCAATAAATTTAAGAAGATTGATATCATATCAAAACCTTTTCTGACCATAATGAGATGAAATTAGAAGTCAATTACAAGAAAAAAAATTGGAAAACAGACACACACATGGAGGCTAAATAATATGCTACTAAAAAACAAATTGGTCAATGAAGAAATCAAAAAGAAAATTTAAATACATAGAAATAGATTAAAACACATAAAGATAAATTAAAGACACATTTTTTGAAATGGAGCAAAAGCAGTTCTAAGAGGGAAGTTTATAATGATACAGGCCTACCCAACCTCAAGAAACAAGAAAAATCTCAAATAAACAACCTGACTTTACATTTAAAGGAATAGAAAAGGAAAAACAAACAAAGCCCAAAGCTATAAAAGGAAGGAAATAATAAATATTACAACAGAAATAAATGAAATAGAGACTAAAAAAGAAAAAAAAAACAATACAAAAGATCAACCAAGAACCAATAGAGTAGAATAGAATATAACCAATAGCTGCTTCTTTGAAAAGGTACACAGAGTTGATAAACCTTTAGCCAGACTCACTGAGTAATAAAGAGAGAGAACTCAAATAAATAAAATCAGAAACAAAGGAGGAGAAATAACAATAGGCACCATAGAAATACAAAAATGTATAAGAAGATACTATGAAAAATCATATGCCAGCAAATTAGATAGCCTATAAGAAATGGGGAAATTCCTAGAAATATACAATCTTTCAAAGCTGTCTCAGAAAGAAATAGAAAATTTGAACAAACCAATTAATTAGTACTAACAAAATTGAATCAGCAATAAAAAAACAAAAACAGAAAAACAAAAAAACTCCCAACAAAGGTCCAAGACTAGATGGCTTCACAGGTGAATTCTACCAAACATTTAAAGAAGAGTTCATTTTAAAAAAATAAATAAATAAAGAGTTAATTTCCATTTTTCTCAAACTATTCCAAAAAATAGAAGAAGGAAAATTTCCTAATTCATCCTACAATGCCAGCATTACCCTGACTCTAAAGCCAGATGACACTCAAAAAAAAGAGAGAGAGAGAGCAAGAGAGAGAGAACTACAGGACAATATCCCTGATGTATCCAAATGTAAAAATTCCTAGCAAAATATCAGCAAACTGAATTCAACAATACATTAAAAGGAATCATTCGTCATGATCAAGTGCGATTTATTCCAGGGATGCAAGTGTGGCTCATATTTGCAAATCAATGTGATACATCATATTAACAAGAAGGATAAAAACCATATGATTATCTCAATAGATGCAAAAAATGTTTGACAAAATATAATATCTACTAATGATAAAAAAACTCTCAACAAAGTGAGTTGAGAGGGAACGTATCTCAACATAATAAAAGTTGTATATGCAAAACCCACAGCTAACATGCTCTACAGTGAAAAACTGAAAGTTTTTCCTCTACGATCATAAACAAGACAATGATATCCACTCTCACCACTTTTATTCAGCATAGTTACTGGAAAGTCTAATCACAGTGATCAGACAAGAAAAAGAGATAAAAGGCATCCAAAGTGGTAAGGAAGAAGCAAAAGTGCCACTATTTGCAGATATGATACCAAATAGAAAACTCATATATGCCACCAAAAGACTTTTAGAATTAATAAATGAATTCAGTAAAGTTGCAGGATACAAAATTAATATACGGAAATCTGTTGCATTTCTAGGCACTAACAACAAAGGAACAGAAACAAAAATTAAGAAAACAATCCCATTTATGAATGCACCAAAAAGATTAAATTACCTAGGAATAAATTTAACCAAGGAAGTGAAAGACCTGTAGTCTGAAAAGTGTAAGATACTCATAAAAGAAATTGAAGACAACATAAACAAATGGAAAGATATCCCATGTTCATGGATTGAATTAAATAATATTGTTAAAATGTCCACACTAGGCAAAGCAATCTATAGATGCAATGCAATCCTCAGTAAAATACCAGTAACATTTTTCACAGAACTAGAATAGTTCTAAAATTTGTATCAACTATGAAAGATCTTGAAAAGCCAAAGTAATCTTGAGAAAGAAGAGCAAAGATGGAGGTATCATAATTCTAGATTTCAAGATCTACTACAAAGCTGTAGTAATCAAAACAGTATGGCACTGACACAACAATAGACACATAGATCAATAGTACAGGACAGAGAGCCCAGAAATAAACCCACATTTATATGCTCAATTAATCTATGACAAAGGAGGCAAGAATTTACAATGGGGAAAATAGTCTTTTCCATAAATAGGTGTTAAGAAAACTGGACAGCAACATGAAAAAGAATGAAACTGCACCACTTTTTTACACTATACCAAAAATAAACTCAAAATAGATTAAAAACCTAAATGTGAGACTTGAATCTTACCAGAAGAAAACATAGGCAGTAATCTCCTGGACATCAGCCATAACAACATATTTACAGATGTCTCCTTAGGCAAGGACAACAACAGAAAAAACTAAATAAATACATAAATAGATAAAATAATTGGGACTATACCAAAATAAAAAACCTGTGTCCAGGAAAGGAAACTATGAAGAAAAAACAAAATGGCAAACTTGTGAATGAAAGAAGGTATTTGCAAATGCTATGTCCAATAAGGGGTTAATATCCAAAACATATCAAGAAAGTACATAATTCAATACCAAGAAAAAAAACCCAATCAGGTTTAAAAATGGACAGAGGACCTTGAATAGACATTTTTCCAAAGAAGACATACAGATGGCTAGCAGACACATGAAGAGATGCTCAATATCACTAATTATCAGGGAAACACAATTCAAAATGAGATATTATCTCACATCAGTTAAAATGGCTAGCATCAAAAAGACAAAAAATAACAATGTTGGCCAGGATGTGGAGAAAAGGGAACCCTTGTGCACTGTTGGTGGGAATGTAAATTGGTACAAGCACTGTGGAAAAAAGTACAGAGTTTCCCCAAAAAGTTAAAAATAGAAATACCGTATGATCCAGTAAACTCCTGCTGGATATTTACCCACAAAAAATGAAAACACTAATTTTAAAAGATATATGTACCTCTGTGTTTATTCCAGAATTATTTACAATAGCCAAATAATGGAAGCAACCAAAGTATCCATACATAGATGAATGGATAAGGAAGATGTGGTATATATATACCACAAAATATTACTCAGCCATAAAAAAGAATGAGATCTTGCCATTTGCAACAAATGGATGAAACTGGAGGACTTTATACTAAGTGAAATAAGTCAGAGAAAGACAAATGCCAGATGATTTCACTTATTGTGGAATCTGAAAAACAAAACAAATGAACAAACAAAATAGCAAACAGACTCTTAAAGACAGGAAACAAATTGGTGGTTGCCAGAGGGGAGGTAGGTGAGCAGTGGGGTGAGATAGGGGAAGGGGATTAAGAGGTACAAACTCCCAGTTATAAAGTAAATAAGTCATAGAGATGTAAAGTACTTCACAGGAAATATAGTCAATCATACCATAATAACGTTGCATGGTGACAGAGGGTGACCACACTTATCATGATGAACATTGAAAAATGTATAGAATTGTCAAATCACCATGTGATACACCCGAAGCTAATATAACATTGACTGTCAACCACACTTCAATTATATAAAAAAGTGAATTTCTGCATCTTTTTAAAATGGTTAAGAATGTGGGCTCTTATCTGGATAAAGCCTGACTTGCATATGGATCCCAATACTATCATCTGCTAGCTAAATATCTCAGATCCTGCTTCCATCCACGACAGGGACTGGCTATTTTTTATTGAGATATAGTTGATGTAAAACATTATATTTGTTTCAGGTGTAAACACAATGATTCAATATATGCGTATGCTGTGAAATGATCACTACAGTCTAGTTAACATTCATCATCACATGGTTACAATTTGTGTGTGTGCGTGCGTGTGTGTGATAACTTTTAAGATATACTCTCTCAGCATCTTTCAAATATATTATACAATATTATTAAATATAGTCATCATGCTATGTGGGATTGGCAAATTTTTCCCGTGAAGGGTCGAATAGGCTTTGTGGGCCATATTGTGTCTTTTACAACGACTCAACCCTGCTGCTGTGGTGTGGAAGCCACTCTAGGGAATATATAAATGAACAAGCATGCTGTATTCCAATAAAACATTATTTATGGATGCCGAAATTTGACTTTCATATGATTTTTTTGTGTATCACAAAGTATTCTTTTGAATTGTTTTTTTCACCATTCAAAACTAAAACCACTCTTATCTTGTGGACTGAACAAGAAAAAGCCCAGTCGCCTGGGTTTGGCCTGTGGGCCATTGTACTCTGAAATCTGATCCATAACAGTGGGTTGAATTCATAGTGTGATCCACATACCAGCAGCACCAGCACTGCCAGGGACTTCCTCAAAATGGAAATTCTCAGGCCTTAACCTAGACTGATGGAACCAGAAACTCTTGGGGTGGAATGCAGGAAGTGTTTTAACAAGTGTTTTACCTTCACATGATTCTAATACACACTCAAGTTTGTGAACCATTGATCTATAGATACTGCTACTTAACAGCCTTGAGTTCTTGTAAGAATTATTGAATTAACCGTGCTTAGCATGATGTTGAATGGCACCAATAGTGCTAAACACCTGTTTGCTATTATAACCAAGGTAGAAGTAAGTTTGCTTTAATTTTGAGCATACTTTACCTTTTCAAAAAGGTGACTGTGTACAATAGTCTTGTGCAAGAATTCCACAACCAAACTAATGGGAAGGATATTAAGAGTTGATCATTTGAATTGTATTTAATTAAATGGATAAAATACGAGGATTAAGAAAATTAATTCCGGACAATTTCACAGACTATGGTTTTCTTCGAAAACAGAATGCCTTTAATGCTAATACTTCCTCTGGCCTGTTAGTAATGATAGAAACAAAGTTGGTGGTGTCACAAACCTCATAAAATGCATTTTTGAAAAAAAAGAAAAGCAAGATATGAATTTATACTTACAGAATAAAAGCATCAACTACACAGCATTTCTTGTCTTTTATTTCTCCATGAACGTGTACACAAGGGATATTGCTGGCCATTTCCACATGGTTTATGAGAATCACATGCTGATTGTCTGACCTATTATAGGTTCTAGTTCCAATAGGATTGAGAAGGTTAATAGCAAAGGCAAAAATAATATTACCTTGCAAAATAATTTATTTGTGCCTTTTATAGAACTGATGTCATGGAAACCTGCTTTCTTATGGAAACCTCCATCATTATTGAGCTGAGCATTTTGGAATATAAATAAAGGAAAATGAAAGAAGACTTACAGAAAAAGACCACTTACAGTTCTTTGACTTGAAGCTTAACACTGACTGTAGAAGTTTCTAAATAATCACAGGTAAACAGAAAACATAATGACATTTTTCATGAATATGGACTTCAAGCCATATATGACGCAATGTCGAAGAGAAAGGGGGATTCTGCCTTTCTCACAACTATCTGGATAGTTTTTTTTTTAATTAAAATTTTTGCCATGATTTATCTGGATAGCTGTGACTACGTAGACTTATAAAAATGTCCCATACAATACATTCTGAATTTTTATTTTGCTTTTATATGTGCATATTTTACTGCAGACTCACAAAATTTCTTGGGTAACAGCTGGCCTTTTAATGTCCTCATTATGACCAGTGAATCTGCAAAAGCAGATGAAATCCTCTTGTAAACTCAAGTAAGCTAGAAATTACAAGAAAAAAATGCTTGGGCAAGTCCCTGGAATAGGAATGTTTTGTTAAAAGTTTTCCTGTGTTTTGGTATTTTAATAGAGACCACATGATATAAAGTTTACTTTTTGATTATTAGCTTTGATTGCCATTTCTGTGATACTCAGTATATAAAGATCAGACTTTTTTGTCATTGTGGCCAGGACTTGCTAGAAAAGCAGCAGGAATGATGTCACAGCATACATCTTTGTAGCACATTGATGCATTCTGACAGTTGAGAAAGTCTGATCAGAGAATATTCTATTTTATTTTGCATAGTATGTAACATTTGACACTTTAGGACATTTCTTTATTCAGTAAGCTATTAGTTACATCTGCAAAAATAGCCTCAGTGGGAAGTTTCTAAAAAATATTGTCAAGACTTTCTCAGCTGGGAGCGAACATTAAATAGTCACAGCTATCAAGCAAGTATCATGTTTGGTTTAACCCCAAATATAAACGACTACAATCCAGATGTTTCCTATTTTTGAATCTGCAAGTTTCCTATGATGATCCTTAACTTTAATATCTAAATCAAATGCCTTGAACTCTACTGTGGGAAGCCCGGCATCCTCCTGAATCTCTCTGGAGTTTTTCTGGAGTGCATGTGCTCCTATGTGAGTGCACATCTGTGACCTCCCTGCACTATTTCTTGCTCAGGACCACAGCTGGCTGTTTGTTCCTGTGGATGTTCATGCCTGCGCTGGCCTCAGGGTGCTGCTCTGGTTCCTGCACCCTAGCAAAGCACCACAAACTGGGGCTCCTATGAGTGGCAACATTTTACCACAGACTTGATGGTTGCAGAAAGTAATTACAGGTCTAAAACTACTTCAACTTTAATGTCAGGTACAGATGTGAATGTTCCAAGTAATTTGTCAGCCATCCCCTCCATCGGAAGGTTTTCATGGCTATGTGCCCTTGCGCGTTTCAGCCTCCAGCTATGTTCCAGGAGCCCTCTTAATTTTTTTTACCCTAGATCTTTCTGGCAACTCCTTGTTCTCATTCCCAGGCCCCTATCCTGGGCTGCCTGCAGCACGACTAAATTCTTCTTACTTTATTCTGCAGAATAACAGGCAGCTTTGATTTTTAGCTCCCCTGTCCAGCCCCAAACATCTAGGGACCAAAAGGTCAGGGACCTGACCTTTCTCGATGACAGGAAACAGCTTACACCATGAAGGTGTTTTTCTAAAATTAAAAAAAAAAAAAAAGCCATCTCTCCAGAGATGAATTATGCCACTTCTCTGAAAGGCAGAATCAACTGTAGTCAGTTTTTACTTCCAGCAGTGATTGCTTCTCTTTCTGATGGTGTATATGGTATTTCTACCTAAGCAAACGACAGCACTCTCTCACAGGTAGATTGTTTTCACCTCCTTGGATACTTTCACCCTACTGCAGCCCGATGATCTTTATAAAAGATAATTCAATCATGTCATTCTTTTGGGTAGCATCTCACTGCTCTCAGGACCATGTTTCCAATCCTTAATAGTCCCTACAGAACTCGACGATCCCATCACTGCCATCCTTGTATTTCATCAGCCTTGATTTGTCCAACTCTCCTTTTCCCCTGTCTTCTCTCTCTCTCTGTAGATACTAGTCTTTTGGCTTCTGGAACAGATCATGCTTCTTCCTACCTTAAGCTCTGTGTGTTTATTGTTCTCTCTGCCTGGAAGTCCCTCCTCCTTGATCTAGTGATCTCTTAATTATTATTCAGATTTCAGCTTAAATGTTTCCTCTTCATTTTTCTCTGACCATCAGCTACGTTTAGGGCTTCTGATGTGTACTGGGCTTGCACACTGCACTTCTCTTTCATGGCACTTATCAAAATTGCAATTCATTCATTTTGAAATGAATCCATTTTGCTATGACGTCTTCCAAGCAGTTACCCAGGATTGTCTGTGGCCTTCCACCTAAGTTAGCTACAACTAACTTTTTTTTCTATCCTATTAACTGTCCAATCCTCTTTCAATGCTCCTTCAAACATGGGGTTTGACCTCTGTTGGCCGACCTCGGGTGACACGTTGCTCAAATGTGTCAATCATGTTGTTCCTAAATTTCCTGTCCCTATGCTAGTTAACACACTCCTGAACTCTTACCATCTTTTCCAATGTCTTGCATAACTGCTTAGTCTCTTGCAGGACTTCCTCTTATCCTCACAGTCTCTGCTTAATTCACAGTTAATTTTTTTCTTATGTCTTCCCATGTGCCATGTTCTGTTCACCCCTGAGCCCTTAAACATGCTGTTGCTATAATCAAAACAGAGAAGCCCACTCCTAGCCCTGCTAAGTCTTCAATTTATCTACCTAAATTCTACTGGTCCTTTAAGACTTATCTTACAGAATAACAGTCCTCAAAGATGTCCACATTCTAGTCCTAATCCCTAGACCTGTGTATATGTTATGTTACCTGGAAAGGGTAGATTAAGGTTGTAGATGGAATATATGTTGCTAATCAGGTGGCCTTGAAATAGAGAGATTATCCTGGATTATCTAGGAGGGCCCAATGCAATTGTAAGAATCCCTATAAGTTAGAATAGGGAGGCAGAAGAAGATTCAGTGTCAAAGAGATGTGACATGAAAAAAAAACTCCATTGGCCATTGATAACTTTGAAGGTGGGAAGAGGAGACAAGCTAAGGAAGGCAGACAGCCTGTAGAAGCTGAAAAAGGCAAAAGAAAATAAACAATTCTCTCCTAGAACCTCTAGAAGGAACATAGCCCTGCTGGCCCTTTGATGTTAGCCCAGTGAGTTGCATTTCAGATTTGTGACCCCCAGAATTGTAATATAATACATTTGTATTGTTTTAAGCCACCAAGTTTTGACAGATTGGTACAGCAGCCATAGGAAACTAATAGAGTGCTCTTCCCAGGGGCTTCCAAATGCTGTACTTCTTTGTCAAAGCTTTTATCATCTTGTGTTATAATTGCCTATTTGCTTGATGATGACTTTCTTACTTACTATTGTATATCCAGTGATAGATAACTATAGTGCCTGGAAGATACTAGGCTTTCAATAAGTATTTGCTGAGTAAATGAATGACCGAGCTAGAATTCAAACACAAATCCTTGACAAGATGAGGTAGCCCTTTGGTCCAGAAACAGACACTTCTTGAGATTTCCTTCCTCCTGGAAATCTGACTATAGGTCATCTGAAATCAGATGTAAAGTTGTCAAATTTAGTTGAGGAAAATTTCCCAAATATGTATTGATCCACGGTGTTATGACCTCTCAGTTACCATTAGAAGGAAAATATTTGTAAAATAATTGATTGGATCCTATTAACTTCTTTAAGCAGGAGGATGAAGCCTTTCTCATTTGCCCTTATAATCTATTACATACATGTTTTTCCATGATATATTGTTTGGAAATTACCAGAAGCAGCTTGGTGCAGAAGGACATGGCTGCAGATGGGCCATGTTTCAGATTGCTTGGTTTCATCTCAACCCAGGACAAACTTAGTCTCTTCGAAGATTATTTCCTCAGGTGACATAAACACACATTTCAACCATTTGCACAACAAAACTAGATAGGCTTCGCATTCCTCAGCAAATTCTATGGGGAAGCCTGGTTACCACATACATGACAAAAGAGAAAAAAATGTGGAGTTTTCATATGATAAAAACCAGACTTTTCAGTCTATCCTTTTTGGTCTTTCTCTCTCCTGAACAGTTTGGTGGGTGAATATCAAAAGCTATTGGAACTCAGTGCATTATCACTCTCTATGCCTTATATTATTAAGATGGGATGAAAGAAAGGAGAAAAAAATCTCCTAAATGATTCTTTTTATCTTTTCCAAATACAATAATACTACCAACTACAATCACTAAGAAATTAAAGGAACATTAGAAAAACTGTCAATGATTTTTAAAAATCAGGGTAAAATTTGCAGCGTTTATTAAGCCCTCAGGGGAAGAAGACATGTTCTTCCAAATCACAACAACTGAAATGTATTTCTATTATTTTTTGCTCTAGACTCTTCCAGCACTTACTCTAAATTTTAGAATGCTTCAACAGCTTCAAATGATAGTTACATGAGGAATGCTAGTGTGTGAGCCTGAGAAGGAGAAACATTCTGGACTTCTAGCTTGTCAGCAGGTTATTTTACTGAATATAATTTTGGTCATGTTTAGATGACCTTGAAAATTTACATTTTTCTTTTGGACTAAAAAGAGATATTTTGTTATAATTGTGTGGCTTAAGGTTTAAAAAAAGGGGATCTTTATTTACAATAGAAAGAGTCTAAATTGCACAAAATTCGGAGATTTAAAAAGCAGTCAATCCAACTATTGTGGATCATGAGGAAATTTCATCAGAAAGTTCACTGCAGATTCAGCAAAGACAATTTTGTGAGAGGAGACAGAGACTGGGCTGCTGGCGGAAGTGTAAAAGCCAAAGCCTCAAACAGGCTGCTTCGACTCATCTCACCGCAGCCCTCTTGAATTCATCCGGAGTGTGAGCAAAAACCTAAGGTCTGGCTCAAGGGCAGAATGCACGTGGCTGGGTCTATCATAGAGAAAATGTCTTTGCAACATAGATCAGCAACTTCAGACCAGTTGAAAGATTTTGAAAATCTTTGAAATTTTGAAAATGAAAGATTTTGTAAAATGGTTTGGGAAGCAATCCAGGGTAAAATAGGGAAAAAAATGAACCAGCACAAGATTGGTTTCCATGTAAAAACTAACAAAGCAAATACCCTTCATAAATCTATCTTGTATCTATTAGCATTTTTCTACCTCCAATCCAGCTGTTCCTGGGATTCACAAGCATATACCATAATAAATGCATGATTCCCAAACCCCTCATTTCACCTCCGTACAACTAAAAAGAATCAGAGTTGCTTATGTCTGGATTAAAATCATGCAGGGAAGCAGTTGTAACTTTGTAGTGGTTGAGTCGTCCATGCTGATATACTGAAAATGAACAGAAGTGGAAAGAACTCCTGATAAAGCACCATGTTTGTAGAAAAGACAAGCAACTAACAGCTTTTATTTTCAACTCATCAGAACTTAAATTATCATTAAATATTTGGAAGCCGGTTTCCTTGGAACATAAGGTCCGTTTTTAAAAATGAGAAAAATACAAAATAAATTTTTATTAGAGATATATAACCAGGAAATCTATCACAGTAAAAGAAATCTTACAATAAATTGAATATTAGATCTCTTAAGTCAGCCCTTGTGAAACTCCTTGCCTGACATATTTGCTATGTCACTAATATTGAACCGTTTTGGGGACACTTTGTCTGGCACTTCTGGTAGTATTTTTCACAGTAGGAAATTTCCCAATTAACAAAACCTAATGTTAAGGAAGAATATAAAACTGTTTCCCTCTCTACCTAAAGCCACGGCCAGCCAAGTTTTGAGTTCTTGCTTTTTCTTTCTCATCCCCAGATATCAAAATGACAACTTCCTTTAAAATGGCATAGGTAGTTTCTGTTTTGGATTTGTTGTGGTCTACTCGAATTGCAACCTACCTGTGAATAGTATGCCTGAGCATTAGCACTGCATTCTTTAATTTGGAATTTTTGTTATTTTTATATCTCCTTAGAATACACAGCTCTAGTTTATGAGTAGGGTTTGTTGCACAAAACAATTATATATTGTTTGGTGGGACCTCAGGTTATAATTTTTTATGGGGGCAGGGATCTTCTATTGGGGTGTTTCTATCTTTCAAAGGCTATTCAACCACTTCATCACATTGTAACAAATACTATTTGTTAAGCCACAAGGCAAAACTGGTAGAGTCCCTACGCCTTGAGTTCTACCCCCCAAAATTTACTTTCCTTTTGTTGAGCTTCTTAAATTTGAGGGAGGCAAGAGTGAAGGAGATGGTGGAGAAGGAACCTGTGGCTGGACATGGGAGGCTCTGATGCCTCTACAGAGGTCTCCCCTGGCTCAGAATTAAAGGGACAGGGGCTGGGTCAGGGCCGTGGTGGAGGAGACTCAGCACAGGAAACTCTGCAACTAGATAATGCACTTGGAGCTTGTGATGAGAACACTTTATCATTGACTATCACTGAATTAAATCTTTAATAAAAGCCTGAACTTTCCCCTAATCAAATCAAAACATCTTAAGAAGTTACCTATAATTTTGAATATCCTTTGAGCATATGTAATTTTCACTATAGTTGATGTGGGAGTTGTGTTATGTAGAGGACAGATGTGCTCAACGTATCACCGTTTAAGGCCCTTGTTCATGGCATAAAGACCCCATTGCAGGAGTCAGTAAAAATATGGCCCCCTATTCTAGCAGATGAATGTTTAATGAGAATCAGCACATAGGAAGACAACAAAAATAGTGACTATTTCAAATAAATGATTTGACTAATTGTAAAGGGAAAGAGGCTTTTTTCTCCCCATTGGAAGTTTATTTTCCAAATTGAAAGATAATCAAATAGTTAGCATATCTCCTAAAACATGAGTTTTAATATAGCCTTCCAGGTGATATCGCTGATGGTCTATAACTCATGGTAAAAGCAATTCATTTTCTTATATGTCAGTTTTCTTATTTTCAAAATCAATGCTGGCCAGATTTAACCATCTCTAAATGATGTATTGCATACGTACACATAGTTGAAGATATCTGAATTTATTTCCCCCACTTTTCTTTGGATGTGATAAATCCTCAGCACACTCAAACCCTCCACTGAATCTTTATATTCAATTGAGGAATAAAGGGGACATTTGAGGAACAAAAGAACAAAAAAGTAGATGTTTCAGATTTGTAAGTGAGGAGAATTAACGACAACCAGAAGAATAGATGGCCCCCCCCCACTTTTATTTTTAGGAACCCTTTCTACTGTTCCTTCCCCAGCTCTTTCTTCCACCTCAACCCTTCGCTTTTAATTAACCCTCAGTGTGAGATCAGTTTGAGAAAAGGAAAATGAAATATAATTTATTTAATAAAAATTACGGAAATTATTTAAGGAAAGTCAAAGTAAGTGCACAGTTTGGAATCCAGTTAGTAAATAAAAACTAATATCCAATCCGTTTTCCATTTCTAAAAAAAATTTTAAAGTAAGGAAACCTTTATTCAGTATGACTAACAGTGAGAATCATGATTTTATATTTCCTGTGAATGGCAACAGTATTGAGATATGTAAGAATTATTAGCAGCAGAAGTAAAAGACATCTAGAATAAAGGTCAAGCAAGAAAAGGACATTTTAAGGAGCCACAACATAATTTTAAAACCCCATTTTGAAATTTATTAATTGAACATTTAATTAATTTGGCTTTTGTAAATGTGACATATATACCATGTCTTGATTTCTATCACCAGATTATAAAAAACAGTAAAACATTAACAGCACTAGGTGAGTTTTTAATGTGATCAGTTATGTGATGAAGCTTTCTCCCCAAATAATTAAAGTGAATACAAATGCACAAAGCCAGTTTATACAAGATTTTATACTAAAGAACAATCCATTTAAATAGACGACATTTTACTATTTTTAATTGATGACTTGAAATGCAATCAAATGACAAAACGTACATAGAATATCTGACTGTATTTGATTTAAAGAAAACTATCATAAAAACCATGATTATAATTCATTTTAGCAACTTTGCACGATGATTATAGCAGCTATTAATCAAATGATTCCACGATGATCAAGACAACAAATGGATATAAGAACAAAAGGTGATGGTTAAAGTACTTACAGTATAACTTAAAAATGCTTTGACTTGTATACACTTGATTTTAATGTATCAAAAATAATGTGACCATTAACTTTAGTCATATGTTACTTACAGTGATCTACCAAAGTACAAAATGCACCTTTGCAGTTTATAAATTTCTTAAATTATAATTTTTATATTTGCATCCTCTCTGCACACTATTTTGAAAAGTGTCAAAATAGTTGTCTATTGAATAATAAAACACAAAGAGTGTATCACTAAAATGAATCTAATCAGAATTTATATCTACAGTCCTCCCTAACACACAGCTTGAGGTACTTTCTTAACCATAATATTAAAGTTAAATATTATAATTAGTATACACTGCAGCTAATAAAGATGAGAACCATCGACAATAAAGTTACCATGCAACTGTTATTGATCGGGAAGTTCAATCACTTTGGTTTTTAATCTTCTGAAAGCACATACTGGAAAATATTTTTGGAGCTTCAGAAAATATGTTAAATATATTTTAATGTAATTTAATTATAAATGATAAAAATCCAGAGCAGTCATTTGGGGTAGAAACTTTGTTTTCCAGAGGATGTCTGTAACTAAGGTTACTTCACCAGATTTTAAAACCGAACATGTTAGAACAAGCTACTTCTCATCTTAATTTTCAAGTTTCGATAATGGAATGTCTTGTAAATCTTAATGCCAATGATTTTTGTATGAATTAACTTGCAATCTTTATTGACACATGGAAAACGGGGGCGTTCTTTTCTGGCTGATAATTACATTGCTCTGGTTGGTAGAATTATAATGTCTCTGTTTTGTTCTAAGCTGGTCGGAGCAAGGTTTTTGAACTTGGATTTATTACTGCTTAGTTGTCATCCGTCTGCCGAGACTCAAGAGTTGTGACCAAAGCCTCTTCCACTTATATTTTATCATATCAAAAGGCCAGGACTATCAGTGGGGGACCCTTGGTACAAACAAGGTTTAGGAATATTTATTTGTGCAAGAGAAACAATGCTTTGTAGCTATGTGCCATTAAAAAAAAAAAAAAGGTTTACCTTTCAGTTTGCTCAAATAGAAGAGTTAGACAAAGTAGTTTCCCTGAATTTTATGATCGTGTTATGCCAAAGAGAATGAACCCATCCATTTCAGAGGATAAGAATTAAAGTGTTTTGAGCAAACTTTTTCCTGTAATAGTTTCTGCCCTAATCTTTAAGTCACTGCTTCTTTCCTTACCACACGGATACTTTTCCATTGTGACTTTACCTGTCTGTCTTCCCTCCCCCACCCTTCTCTCGTTCTCTTTCAAAGCATTTTTTCAATCAGCACATGAGGTTCTGAAAGAAAATTATTTAGTCTTGGCTTTTCCCTCAACTTTATTCAGCAAAGCTACTGACTTGAACAAAAGCAGTACTGTACCTGCTCCAGGCCGCCAGAAACAATGAGGAGCGCCTTGATAAGATTAGATGTAATTTTAAATGCAGCGGGGACAAAGCCTCCTTCCCACTAACCCCACTCGCAATCCCCTACTGTAATTCCACCACAGCGAGCAGTTGAAAAATCCCTGACCAGAGCCAGACTGCTTGGTAAGCGCCACCTAACAGACATAGAAACATGATCTGCATCATTTTCAGGCTTGGCAGACATTTTGTGCATAAAAAAGAAAAGAAAAGAAAAGGGGGGAGGAAAAAAGGCCATCTTTGAAACCAGACACAAGTAAACTTTATATATTCCCAGTTTTATAGTTTCACGAAGAACTTAAATCTGAAATGTCAAACAACAACAAAAAAAGAAATATATGATGAAAACATGTATCGAATCAGTTTTAAAATTAGTTTTCTTTTTGAACAGCAACTATCCGTCATGTCTAAGTTAAATTGTTTTTTGGATTGTGTAGCATTTTGAACAATTGAAGAAAGCATAAATGTGTATGAATCGAAGAAGCTAGGTGCCCAATGTGCATTCTTTTAAACTCATAAAAATTCTGTGAAAGCGTCTATATGGAGTGTTAGAATTCTTTCTTTTTCTTCTGTCCTTTGGGTAAGAAACTTGACCTAATATGTCTTTATGTGTATGTGTTATATTTGTTCTGGCCACAAAACCCTATTGATTCTTTTTTTCTTGTACTAATATACAAATACTAATGTTAATCTTTGTGGTCTTACACTTTACTTATGAATCATCTATCTTTGTCTATCTACTGTTTCCATAAATACAAAATACTGATTTTTATATTTTAAGAGGAAAATTATATTGACAGCACTAAGATGTCTTTGTTTCATTAGTCAGAAGCAACTCAGTTTGTCCACACAAATGCTTGTATAATAATATATATTGTTTCAATTTTTGTGAAACAAGCCATTTGAACTGCATTATATAAACTGTTTTTAATCACAGCTAACCCTTTTATAAAGTGGCTAAAATCTCCTTAATTTGTCAGTTCTAATGCATTTTTTTGTGTGTCAAATGTTCTTTATAGGGGGCATGACTGCATGCTGAAAAAAAGTCAGATGTTGAAACTGGATAAAGAGTCTTAACTGACTAAATTTGAGAGGCTTACTAATCTCTGAACTTCTGATCCCATAGTAGTAGGTATTTTTGAGTTAATACAAGAGGACAAATCTCTACACTTGCCTAGTTATGGAAATTAGTGGAGTTTTGAGCATGGAGCCTCCCATTAACCTGACAAATACACTTCCCGTGTGTGCTGTCATTGCCCTTGTTTTTTGTCATAAAACTTTAGAAAGCTGAGAAAATACTGTTAGAATATTAATTTCTATTCCAACCCACCCTAATTCATATGTTGTTTTCCTATGAGAGAAAAAAGAAACCTAAACAATAAGAGTTTTCACAAGATTTCAGTGAATTTGATTCCACTAAACATTCCTGAAATGTATTCCTATCCTTGAAAGTAGTGGACTGTATTGACTTTTTAAATTGTTTTGGTGGGAAAGAAAAATTTTATTCTTTCCTTTTTCTTTTTTCTTTTCTTTTCCTGTGTTCTTTTTCCTTTCCTTTCCTTTACTTTCCCTTTTTTTCTTTTTCCTTTTTTCTTTTCTTTTTTCTTTTCTTTTCTTTTCTTTTCTTTCTTCTTTGATCCTTGTCTTTGTTTTGGGAGGCTTTTTTTGGGTATTTTTGGATCTGCCAATAATGTAACCAAATATCTTCCTTGCTCTTCTGTCTCTCTATTGTGTCCTCCTCCATCTGTTCCTGGAAAGATGTGGATAGATGCTGGCAACCAACCACTTTAAGATTGGGGGAAATGGTAAAGATTACTTTCCTTCTGACAATCTCTTCCTAAGTGCTCAGCAGTATCTGTATATTTGCAGACCCTCGGTTTTCCTGAGCCATCCCTTTTTTGTTCCTCCCCTCCTCACCTCCCCTCCTCAACCTACTTCCTACAATGAACCCGATACTGTTGTAGGGACTGGCGATTAACAAGACAGGAGTAGTTTCTGCTCTCAAGGAGCTCAGGGCCTTGTGACAAGAGACTCAAGAAAAGAAGCAGTGTCTGCTTCCAGACTTACCCTCTCACCTGCTCCCATCAGGGAAACATCCCATTTTCCCATTCCTTCTGCCCCCTAGGAAGCTGGGAAACAAATGCAAGCTGACTTAACTGATGACCTTCCAAAGTGTTCTCATCTCAGACAGCCATTGTGCTTTCACTCTTGCCTGCAAAAGTCAGGTAACTACTAAGGATCTTTGTCAGCTAAGAGCACAGATAAAAGGGAGCAATATTTCATATTAGAGAGAACTTCTTCAGGATCTCTCACTTATGACCAAAATGTATTTATACTAGCGTCAACCTCATCTTCTTGGTTGAAAGTTTATACAAATCCATCAGGATTCAGATTCAGAGAAATTCTTTACAATCGTATGAATTTACTACCTTGTTTCATATTTATCGTGTTCAGTATATATACTTTATATAAAAGAAAAAGAAGTCACATTACTATTTACATGTCAAAAAATATTTATCATAAAACATGTTTAGACAAATATTGAGGTATTGTTTTCTAATTACTAATATATCTTTGTAAAAGTTAGAGATGATCTCGTTTCAGAAAGTTAATAATTGGCAACTGTCCCACTCTTTTTAGTGTATTCCTGCCAGCATGATTTTAAATCCATAATCAATACATGTTTATTGACATAGTATCACAAGATCCACATAAACAAAAATAACAAAAAATATATTTTTATTGTATTTGCAGTGCTCAGAGAGAGCAATTCCTAACAGCTGCTTTCAACTTTTTCCTTTTTTAAAAAAATTTTTTAATGTTTTTATTTATTATTGAGAGACTGAGAGAAACTGAGCATGAGCATGGGAAGGACAGGGAAAGGCGGAGTCATAGAATTGGAAGGAGGCTCCAGGCTCTGAGCTGTCAGCACAGAGCCCAACGCAGGGCTAGAATTCACAAACTGCAAGATCGTGACCTGAGCCGAAGTCGGAGGCTTAACCAACTGAGCCACCCAGGCACCCCTCAACTTTTTTCTATCCAAGTATTTTCATATTTTTCCACAAGGGAGATCATAGTGTACATAGCAGTTTTAATCACTTTAACTTACCAGTATATCACAAATGTTTAAAATTCACTAGAAGGATTATGCTTATGTTTCTAAATATATTCTATTTTTTAAATATCTGCATCAGGTGGATATAGAATTTATTCAAAGATTCCCTTTTGTTTCTTGTCTTCTTTCTCCTTTTATACTAATGTATTCTCTTTTGGCTCTTTACCCTCCATCCTCCAAGCATTTTTTTTTTTTCGCCTATCCTGTGCCTTCAAAATGGAAGGTTCTTCTTTCCTTTATCTTCTTCTCTGGAAAATTGTGTTCACCTTACAGGACTCAACTGGTATGCCTCTTTTCTCAAAAAAAAAAAAACAAAAAAACAAAAAAAAAAACTCAAATTCAACTTTATCTTGGGGAGCCTGGGTGGCTCAGTCAGTTGAGCGTCCAGCATCGGCTCAGGTCACGATCTCGTGGTTCAGTGGGTTCGAGCCCCGCGTCTGGCTTTGTGCTGACAGCTCAGAGCCTGGGGCCTGCTTCTGATTCTGTGTGTCCCTCTCTCTCTGACCCTCCCTTGCTCACGCTGTCTCTCTCTCAAAAATAAATAAAACATTAAAAAATATTTCAGCTTTATCTTTTGCATCCTTATCACGATTTTAGTATACTTGCATTGTGGAACTTGTCACACACTATATGGAATGGCATCATCAGAGATCAGACTCTGTAAGGTTAGCAAGTAGCATTAACAATGCATTCTCCTATGGGGCCATGTCCAACGCTCTGGGCAGAACAGTCCCCAGATGGCATAGACTGTTTCGGGGGCTTGTTAATTGTCATGGAAAATAGAGGATCCTGAAACAGCTGTTTAGCTCAAGTCTCTAATTTGCATGGGCCCATTGAGCCACATGTGAAAGAATATGACTCCAGATCATAATTGGGGTTCAGGCAAATGCACATCTGATTGAAGGATTGTGGGTTTCTCCAGAGGACTCAGTTAGAGGAAGAGGTTGTAGCTCCCCAAGAGAAAATCACCTGTTTGTTGAGAGAGCTTGACTACTAGGGTTGAAATGTTAGAGGGAGCCGTGGCTGCTGGTGCAGCATGAGACTGAACCTGACTGTGCCTGGCCATCTCTCCTATGTGCTGGGGTGCAGACTGCTGTGTAAATAAAATGACTTGCACCGCTAGGGACCTAAAGGCTTTGCTATTGAAACCACCTCTGGAAGGATGAGTCGGACACAGAGATGAAAGCTCACAACCCGGATACAGCCTGTGTTGAGGTCACCGGGCAGTTCACTCTGGCCAGCAGAGTGGCAGGGGCGGAGACAAGAGACAGCTGAATTCAGTGGAACAGAGGATGGAGCAGATGAAAAGCCTGAACAGAGAGAAGTTCAGAAGGACCTTCCTGCCCACTAACTCCTGGAGGTATTGCCAGTGAAGATTGTACTTTCCCCTAGGCAGAGCAGTAAGGTTAGGATATGGCACCTAGTGTGACACACAGATAGACATAGAAAATACTTTGGTACTTTTGTATAATTCTAGCACTTAGTGCAGGGTCTCATAGACACTTGTTTATGTATTCACTTGTTTATTAAACTCACAAATGTTATTTTAAAAAATGTTTATTTATTTTGAGAGAGAGAGACAGAGAGAGAGAGAGAGAGAGAGAGAAAGTGCATGAACAAAGGAGGGGCAGAAAGAGAAGGAGAGGGAGAATCCCAAGCAGGCTCCACGTGTCAGTGTAGAGCCCGATCTGGAGGCTGAGCTCACGAACCGTGAGATCATGACCTGAGCCAAAATCAAGTGTTGGATGCTTAACTGACTGAGCCATCCAGGGGCCCCGCAAATATTATTATTGAGGCATAATATATTCTTGGCATTATTCTAGGTACTTGGACAAAATGGTCCGCAAAAAACAGACATGGTTATTGCCATGGTACTAACTGTTCACTGAATTAGAATTTAACTTTCTTATCTCTTCACGTAGTTTATTTGAAATTTAATAACCCAAGTTTTATGTTATTTTCATAATATGCTCTTAAAAATGTGGAGGAGTAAGAAGTTCTAAAATATAAATAACCTAACAGGTTACAAATGATCCTTTATAGGTGTTATTATGTTAATTACTACTTTGGAACGTACTTTAGTTTTTCCAAGTCATTAAGACAAAGTGACTTGCTTTGAAACCTTAAACTGTAGAGGAAATGTACATTTTGTACATGTGCAATGCAACTTACTTATTTGGAACTATAATCCTAAATCTATTTGGAACTGACAATGAAGCATAAAATGAAGATAGATAATTATTTTGAACTGGATTCTTTAATAATTGTTACTAACTTCTTTTTTTTTAATTTTTTTAAACGTTTATTTATTTTTGAGAGACAGAGAAGGCAGAGTGTGAGCAGGCGAAAGGCAGAGAGAGAAGGAGACACAGAATTCAAAGCAGGCTCCAGGCTCTGAGCTGTCAGCACAGATCCTGACGTGGGGTTTGAACTCACAAACCGTGAGATCATGACCCGAGCTGAAGTTGGCCGCCCAACCGACTGAGCCACCCAGGCACCCCAATAATTGTTACTAACTTCTTAATGTATTCAAGATAATGTTCCCTCACTGTGGGCAGACTAAAATCTTAATCCACAGTGTTCAGCCTACATAGGAGATGGGGACATGCATGCTTACTGAACACAGGCAGGAAATGGGATTGTCCAGACAGCATGAAGTAGATTCGATATTTTCAGGCACTCATTTGTGCATACTAAATGTATCCAAAGTGTCTCTATCCACTTCTCACTTGAGTTCCCTTATTTTTAAGATCCTAAAGTAGATGGATTTTCTATAATAATGATTATAAAATGGGCCATAATTAGAAAATGAACAAAAGCCACCTCTTTTCAAAAGTCTTATTCACTCTTGAAGGTAGCTTAATCACAAAAGTAACATGGATAGCATTTTATATTTTAATAAATAGTCACACACTTATAGGTGGCAAAACTGGGTCAAAGATATTAGGTGATTTGTCCAATTTGACTAAGACATGACAAGAATTTTGTCAGTAAACAGAAAACACATAAAAACCACACATCTTTCTCCCACCTTGGGCAAAACATGATATACTTCTAGGTGGTGTGAGGATATGACCTCTGTCCACAAATACTTTCTATTTGAATGGAGGTAAGCAAACTATTTATGGCAAAGATATAGATCATCATATTAAGTACAAAAGAATATAGTGCAAGTTATAAACATTAATTCTGAGGTCTCATGGAGTAATGGCATAGCTCAGTAATGTTAATGCTATTAATACTAGAGACATTGCTTTCTCAATGTGAAGGAGAGGTGTTGGGTGACAACCTTTGAGTCACTAGAATTTTATCATAAAATAATAACAGAGAAACCAGGAAAAGAAAAATGGCTGTCTCTGAGCAGTACAAGGGTTTCACAGAGAGGTATTTTCCTTTATAATTTTTAATTTCATTATTATGAAATGAAAAAGACAGGAAATAAAACACCACTGAAAGAGAAAGGGAGAGAGTAAGAGAGAGAGAGTGAGAGAAAGAGAGAGAAACAGACTCTTAGCTATAGAGAACAAACTAATGGTTACCAGAGGGGAAGTGGATGGGGGGAGGGGTAAAATAGGTGATGGAGATTAAGGGGTGCACTTGTCACGATTAGCACTGGGTGATGTATGGAATTGTTGAATCACTATATTGTACACCTGAAACTAATATAACACTGTATGTTAACTATACTGGAATTAAAAAAAAATTAAACCAATGAATTTTTACTAAGATGTTTTGTAGATGATGTTTTCCATATGAAAAATCCATATATATGTGTGTATGTATATATGTGTATATATATCTTACAAATAAGTATGAAGATTATTTAAACACATCAGATATTAAGACAGAACATTTCTCAGTCTGAAGTTTTTAAGCCAGGGTATAGAGATGGACTCCCTTTATGATGCCTTCTCTCTTCTTTCAGAAGGTGCTTGGAATAAACTGTACAGGGTGCATATTCCCTTGGAAGAAAACCTTGAAAAAAGAGAGAATGTAATACCTCACCTCCATGTAATGCAAAGTGATACTTCTTAAAGTAGAGGTTTTATTTTACAGAGGACCTACAGCATATATTCCCACAGGTATAACGCTGACTTACACCGAGACATTCCGAGATATCTACTAATTAGGTACTAAAGTTTTTGAAGAGCAAAAGATTTGAAAAGAAAAAAGTTCCCTACATCTTTCAAGCTACCATTTACATGGACAGTGATGAGTTATGCAGGCCAAAGCATCTTAGCTTGCTGTTCTTAGAGAAATAATGGAAGTGAGTTTTGCTGAACTATTTTTTTTTCCATTTAGACTTTCTTTCTTACAGCTTCGATTGAAAGAAATTCTCATGAAGGTTTTAAACAAGGAAGCATGTTTAATTTTAGACAGTGGCATTTTTTCTTTTATTTATTTTTGTAGAGAACAATTGTACAGACTGATACTGCTTACAAGGTCTGTTAACTGATTCATTCTTCAGATATTTTGTCTAGATTCTAGCTGGTAAGTCCCAGGTAAGAATTTGTTCAAGTAAAATAAGAATTTGTCTAAGCCAATATTTGCTTGAATCCCACCAGTATTCTGAATTATAACCATAGACATAAAAGATTTTGAACGGTATCATTGGGTCAGTATTTTTTAAGTTTTTGAAATTTTAATGTTTTTAATGAACATTACCTTTTTGAATTAATCTTAAGACCCTGTGATATTTAACATTATTTACAACCCCTATTTTGTCTTTAAAAATTGCTGACATTATGTTAAGTGGAAGTTAACAGGGAGTCTTGATTGGACCTTCCCATTGAGTTAGTCTGAGTGTGACTTCTCCTAGGCCACTTAACTTCCTTGTGTCTTGCTTTTCTTCATGTGCCCAGTGATGTTAATAACCCCCCTTTCCTAAGCCACAATACTGGGAAGGATGTATGAGATACTATTTGTTAAAGAATCTGAAAAAGATGAGACTTTATATATAAGTGATATAATTGTGAAGTATTCAGTTTAGCTCTTTGTATTAACCAGAATATAATATGTGATGCTATTGATGTTATCAATTTTAACTATTTAAAACTAAGAATATACTTAAATCTTGTGGTGGTCCCAAGAAGCAAGGTAGTATGGTGCAAAATGCATAGACTTGATGCCAGGGAGAAGATAGTTGAAATCCTTGTGCTGCTACTTACTGGTGAAGGTGTCTCTTACAAACTGTCTTCTCCAATCCCCAGTTTCTTCACCTGTAAAGCAGCGATAGTAGTGTTTATCTAACTGAGTTTTTATACAGATTTAATGGGGTTCAGTGTTGGCCATAATAAGTTTTGACTACTTCCAGAGATAGGAACTTTTAGAAAGTTGATGAATATATGAACACAGTGGTTAATTATTTATTAATTAATGTATGGGAATGTTGTTTCATCATTTAAAAACTACTATGTGACTATTATAGTAATCTGAAGGAATTTATTCTCCTCAAAGTATCTGAAATAACTAGGAAAGCAGCAATACATAGGTTTATTCCCTAAAGAAGAAAGTGTAAGGTTTTTAATTCCCTAAGAAAGATTTTAAGGTTGACATATTCAGATATTAGTCAAATTGCAAAGTTTAAAATGAGATATTAAAATAAAATAAAATGAGATATTTAGCCAAAGAGTCTATGATCAAATAAAGGAATGGCTGCAATAATTTCCTGGAGGTTGAACAAAATAATTTCTTTTATTCCATACTAATTTCTATGCAGAATCCATTTTTAGTCCCTAAGCTTTTTAAGATAAGTGTTTTTATGTATTTACCTTTTATACAAATGAAAAAAATTATATGCAGTATTAAGTTATTATTGGCTGTCATTATTTAATGGTGAGTAGCTATTTTTAGTCATTACTTGCTAACTTTAAGAAGTTTTTAATTTAAAGTTCAGCAAAAATTGTTAAGAGTTTGATGTATTTTCTCATTGTTAGATTTCTGAAGAAATGAGGCAAAAATCTCTTTATGATAATAATAATGATCTGGTAGGATATGTACCGTTGTCATAATGGTGGTAGAATCCTTAATTATCTTTATTATTTTTTGTTATTTTGGGCCTTTAAAATTTTTTATTTCTATATTTCCAATTAGAAACTAAGAGTCACAAACAATGACCTGTTTTAGTGAGTGCAGTTCCATTCTTAGAAATGGAACATAAGTCATATTTCTTTATGACATTTGAATAAGGTATTTGAGAGTTCTTAGTTGCTCTTGACTGTTAGGAAAATATTTATTTTTGAAGCAACTCACTGAAGGGTTATGCTAGATTTTATGAAATATATACTAAACATTCAATGAAGATTTAAAAATTTTTTAGAAAAAATGATTCAACTGTGAAAGCTGGTTCTAATGCATAAATATTCCCATAGTAATTTTGGTTATTATAGAAGAAGATTTTAAAAAGAATGTGGAAAACTAATTTCGGGGAAAATCATTTTATACATTTATTCAGTATGTCCATACTAGATAATAAAGTGATATAAGAGGTAATGGAAATATCAAATGCAAACTTAGAGGGTTCATTGGAAACTGAGAAAAAATTTAGCATTTATTTAGGAATTATAACAACAATGGACTTAGAGTTAAAAATGAAAGGACTTTCCTTGAATTGGTAATAAAGAATATGATGCCACATCTAGTGTCAGAGTCAATGATTCAAGTAAACAGTGGAGTAACAGTATTTTTTGGTGCATAGCTCTTTCTGAGAAAATCCAGTAAGATACTATTTTATTGATGCTTTCCTATGACATGATATCATTCCATATACATGGTTTTTGTAGGGAACAATTATTTGTACTGGAGATGAGCAGGCCCCAAAAGAAGATCCTTCTGACCCAAAAGAATTCTACAACTAGACAGTATGCCATATTTTTAATGAAAAATGACTCATCATCTTGCTGACCTGATTCAAGATAGAGATGTGACTATCCTAAATTCACAGGAGAAGCTGAGTTAAAGCAAGGGTGTTTGTAGGGGTTGGTGTTGAGGGATTATTCTCTTTACTCTTGGGGAAACAGAAAGACAGTTTACCTCCAATTATGACCCGGGAGGGCATATTCATACAAAAAGAAATTTAAAAAGTATCTGGAAAGCTAAAAGAGAATTAGACTCCTTGCCTTTTTCTTTTTTCCGTGTTTTTTGATCAGTGTTAATATTTTGGGCATATTCTATAAGGGAAAAAAAGGGATTTTCATCTAATAGACACTTAAAAATATCCTTTTAGGGGAAGCCTGGGTGGTTCAGTCAGTTCAGCATCCAACTTTTGATTCTGGCTCAGGTCATTATCTCACAGTTTGTGGGATCGAGCTCTGTGTTGGGCTCCATGGTGACAGTAAAGAGACTTCTTGGGATTCTCTCTCTCCTTCTCTGTCCCGTCCCCCATCTCAAAATAAATAAATGTGAAAAAAAATCTCTTGAATAGATGTTGAATGAGAGTAGATAATATGGAATAGTTAGGACCCTGAATTATTTTTACTCTGGTAAAATGTTAGTGTTAAAACCCTTCTCTCTTCCTTTTCGTAGTGAATTGATTTGGCTACAGAATACTAATACTTGCTGTTACAGTTAACTTCAAATAACAAAGAGGTATCTATGTTAAACTTAAAGATATCTAAGTTCAAGTTGAGAGCCATTAAGATTAGAGTCAAGTCAATCCAGAAATAAAACCACAACTATGGGGTCATTTAATTAATCTTTGACAAAACAGGAAAGAATATCCAATGGGAAAAAGACAGTCTATTCAACAAATGATATTGGGAAAACTGGACAGCAACATGAAAAAGGATGAAACTGGACCACTTTCTTATACACAAAATAAATTCAAAATGGATTAAAGACCTAGAATGTGAGACCGGAAACCCTAAAACTCCTAGAAGAGAACACAAATAGTAGCTTCTTTGACATTGGTTATAGAAGTTTCTTTCTAGATATGTCTCCTGAGGCAAGGGAGGCAAAAGCAAAAATAAACTATTGGGACTAAAAATAAAAAGCTTTCGCACAGGGAAGGACATGATCAATAAAACTAAAAGGCAATCTATGGAATGAGAGAAGATATTTGCAAATGACGTATCTAATAAAGAGTTAGTATGAAATATATATAAAGAGCTTATAAAATTAAAAATGGGCAGAAGAAATGAACAGTCAGTTCTTTAAAGAAGATATCCAGATGATCAACAGACACATGAAAAGATGCACATCATCACTTAGCATCAGGAAAATGCAAATCAAAACTATAATGAGATATCATCTCACACCTGTCAGAATGGCTAAAATCAACAACAAGAAACAACACGTGTTGGAAAGGATGTGGAGAAGAAAGAATGCTCGTGCACTGTTGGTCGGAATGAAAACTGGTGAAGCCATTGTGGAAAACATTACAAAGGTTCCACAAAACATTAAAAATTAAAGTGTCCCATGATCCATCAACTGAACTGCTGGGTATTTACCCAAGTACAAGAACACTAAATCGAAGGGATACATGCACATTTATAGAAGCATTATTTACAACAGCCAAGAAAAGGAAGCAGTCCAAGTGTTCACTGATTGATGAATGGATAAAGAAGATGTGATATATATGTATATATGTATGTATATATACACAATAGAATAGTATTCAGCCATAAAAAAGAATGAAATCTTACCATTGACAATGACAGACATGGATGGAGCTAGAGAGTATAATGCTAAGCAAATAAGTCAATCAGAGAAAGATAGCTACTGTATGATTTCACTCATATGTAGAATTTAAGAAACAAAACAAATTAACAAAGGGAAAAAATAAAAGAGAGAGAGAGAGAGAGACAAATGAAAGAACAGTCTCTTAACTACAGAGAACAAACTGATGATTATCAGAGGGAAGGTGGGTGAAGGGATGGGTTAAATAGGAGATGGGGATTATAGAGAGCACTTGTGATGAGTACCAAGTAATGTATGGAAGTGATGAATTACCATATTGAACACCTAAAACTAATATAAGATTGTATGTTAACTAACTGGAATTGAGTCAAATCACCTTTTTTAAAATAAATGAATCTTGTTTTAATGAATATGCCTGTTTTACAAAAGTAATTGATGCAGAAAACGTGAATGATGTTTAGGAGCTTTTATAATAGTTTTAATTGAGTTTTAAACTCTTAATTCACTAATTAAAGGAGACAAGGTAAAATACTGGCATGTTTTATATCTCTAGTTATTAACATAGCAATTTTCAATAACATTATTAAAGCAAACTTTAATTAATTAAAAAATATATTTATAACATAATCTTAGCCTTTATACATTAAACTTAAAATTGAAGTTTTTAAAATAATAATTCCAGACCTTTACATTTCAATATTACAAGAGGTGAATGGACCAGGTAAATGACTATCATTTATGGTAGATAGATGGCTTGAGGATATAAATCTTTACATCTAAGTAGGGCATGAAAAGTATTTTGATATAAACCCTGGTTCAGTTTTTCACCTCAATTTTCAGAAATTAAAGAAATCACATCAAACAGTAAAAGCATTTTGAGTATAAATAAAATAGAACAAGATATGCTAACAACTGGATGGGTAAAAATCTACTTACACACACACACACACACACACACACACACCTTTGACAATTTATCTAGATACCCTAAGGCATTTGCATTTTTTAAGTTCATTTTTTACCTGATCATTAACATTAGCATCAGGGACTATTTGAACCTTCCACTAAGGCTACTAGTTGTGGCACAATTATTAAACTAAACCCCCTGTTCTTTTTAGAACCACTACTAAATATCTTGTGAGTGATAGGAAGTGCTTATCCAGGTATACACTGGTCCCCCAAATGAAAATGGTAGAACTAAGAAGGGCAAAGTTTAATATCTAACTTAAGACAACTAAGCTAGTACACATTTTTAGTTTAATAAGTACAATTACCTTAACTTTACAATATATTACATATTCTGCACACATGTACTCTTGCACCCTCCTGATAAACTTGACTTGTGTATAAGTGATACCCCAACTGTGGCAGTTTTAAGAGTTAAAATGGCCAGAGAAATTGACAGTGCTGATAGTACCAAGTTACACATTTAAAAGTGACACCTTTGTACTTTGATATCATTTCCCAACAAGGTTATCATTGAAACGTCTTCCATTTGAAAGAATTGTATTTCTGTCAGCTGAAGTAGCTGACAACACAGTGTGAGTTGACATGCAATTCTTTTTCTTTCTTTCTGTCTTTCTGTCTTTCTTTCTTTCTTTCTTTTTTTCTTTCTTTCTTTCTTTTTCTTTTCCCTTTTTGGAGTTCTCTTAAAAGATTTTAGTTATCTGTCATCAGGCACAAGTTTAGATTCTCCTGAGCCAAAGCAGCTTGGAATGTGTTGGTGAAGAGGACACTCCAGACAGGACAATATGCTTGTCTACAGGGTGAGCTGAGGAAGAATGCTAAAAGGCTGTAGCAGTATTGCTTTGGCTGGTGTGAGCCTTGGAGGGGAGAGTGAAGCCACTGGGCACGAATCCTGGTGCTGAAAGGGTGCACTTCAACCTTTCAGTTTGTACACAGGCTTCAGAGCAACAGCATTATCTGGCAATTGGCCTTCTTATGCCTAATTTCCAACCCACAAGTAGGAGTGAGGTTGTTGAGGATATCCTCACCCTTAGAGTTACTTGCTTTGCATAATGACTCTACTTAGCACGTTAGGAGGGAGTGCTGATGTCTAAGTGCCCATCTGCTCCATAGTCATTATTGTGCACCCTTCAATTAAGCAGTTCAGATATGACTTCTTTCAAGATAAACTGAAAGTGATTTTGGTGGTAGTTACACGGGGATGTACATTTGTCAAAACTCAGCTAACAATTAAAACAGGGGAATTTTATTGTATGTAAATTATACCTCAATAGAGTTGATTAAAAAAAGTTTAGGAATCCTGAAATGTGAAGAACTGTTAGAATAAAAAAAGCTAATGTCACAGGGACATGCTAATTTCTGTTATTGTTAAAGAAATAAACTTATCTGAGTACAGAAAGCATTAAGCATTTACAAGAAATGGCAAAGCCAGCCCATAATTGACGTCCTTTACAATGACTTCATATAATGGCATGACTTCCCTTTTCACCATTGTATTCCCATGGAATTGTCCAATGCACAAGACATAGTGGATACTCAATAAACACTAGTGGAATCACTGATGTCTGAATAATTGATGCTCTGCGCCATGTAAGTCTCAGGTGTTTTGAACGATTCAAAGAAGTATGCTGAAGGAAAGATTATGTCTTGATTTATGAAAAAGGCTTTGCCAATTTGGTTGCTTTTGCAAAACATTTATTTTAGGTCATTTAAATTATGAAATCGAAAGAGGGAAAAATAAGGTAGTTAAAAGGGATAGGTGAATCTCCTCTGATGGAGGATGGTGGATGGTGCTCACAATGTTTGGAAAAAATATTTTGGGGGTGTGTGTATTGAAGGGTTTTCTACCAATTTTGCAGCTCGAAGCAATAGTTAAGGTTGATACTCAGTTGCGTATCTGACAATTCAGAACACAGGCCTGGAGACTATGCATAAGGAGGAGGCAATGCCTTTTGCCTTTTGCACCGTGTTTAGCTCTCTCCTAAACACAGTGAGCGGAATGGACTGCAGCTATCAGTTTGTTGTAGTATATTTGAAACTCTGCACCAATGAGACTAAATACTTATAATAATTAACTGAAAGAGTTTCTCAAAATGTTTTCAAATTAAGATTTTTGCCTAGAATGTTTCCAACCTGATGCTAGTTACAATTATATATACCTTGTTTCCTTTTAATGAACCCTTAAATGAGTAAGTAAAATCACTTTGCTTAATTTTTACGTGAAAGCCAAGTAGACAGAAAGGAAGGGAACAAAAGTAGATAAGCATTGCAGTCATCACTAACCCTGTGTGGCTTAAAGTTTGGACCCAATGTTCTGTCTTCCTAATTATGTTAACTTTCATTATAGACTCATTTCATTTTCAGATTTCTCCCTTACACTATAAGCTGCTTCATGGCTGGGACAAGTTTAATTGTCTCTGCACCACCTACAATGTCTAGAACATAATGTGATGCTCACTGATTATTTCCTGAATGACTAAATGATTATGTTAACGAATAATATACGCATGTGCACAAATACTTCCATTTTCTTTTTCTTTGTGTTACTAGAACCCTCCAAGTTTACACTGAGCACATGACTTCTCAGGTGGTTTCCATTTTTTCAATTTTCCTTGCAGCTAATTTTAACTATAATAATAAATTCAGGCCATTCTGCTATTATCAGAAACGATGTCTGCAAAGTTTGATATTTCCAACTGAAGACAGACTATTAGCCTTGGGTTTTTGCTCTTTTCTTATTATTAAAAAATCGTTTTTTCATTTTGGAGAGAGAGAGACAGACAGAGGATGAGTGGGGAGGGGGGAGGAGCAGAGAGGGAGACACAGAATCTGAAGCAGACTCCAGTCTCTGCACTGTCAGCACAGAGCCTGGTGCAGGGCTCGAACTCACGAACCCCAAGATCATGACCTGAAGTGGGAAGTTTAATTGATGGAGCCACCCCTGGTGCCTCAGCACTCCTTTCCTATGAATGGGAACAGTAACTTGATTGCGAGTAGCTGCAAACATGCAGAGGAGGATAATGTTCTACAAAATGACAAAGAATGAAGATGGAAGGCATCTGGATCTCTGAATGATTACTTGCAGCACAATGATCTTTCAGCCTGTACCACCCAAGCTGGGACAATAAGGAAAAGTAAACATCCATCTCTTTCATTTAAAGTATTTTATTTGGGAGTCATTGTTACAGCAGCTTAACTTACATACTAACCAATATATATCCTTTACTAGTATGTACAGGTGAGTATGTAATATATATATACAATCACATATCTATGAATTGAGTTAAAAGAGAAAGGAAAAAACTTCGAAATGGCCTTAACAATAAACCCTCCTTTGTTATTATTTGCTTCACATGTGAACACATAATGCTTACATAATACTTTGTCACTTTCTATACTTACAAATAGACTACTATACAATAAAGAGTTGAAAGCCAATGCCTTGAATTTGAATTTGTGACTTAATCTCTCTGGGCCTCATTTTCAAAATATATGCTTATATGCTTTGAGCTCTAAAACTTTTATTTATCTTCGATTTTCTATGAATTCTTCTTAATGTAATAGTAATATACACTTTAGGAATTCCAATGAGATAATTTTCCATTGATCTTAAACATAACTGAAGTATCTCCAAACGTAACCACCAGGCTCATTAGAAAGAGCTACATGAATGTTTAGAATGCTCTCTCTATGGCCAATCATGAACATGTATCCTTATATTCCATTATTCAGAAGGATGAATAACAAGATGCCCAGTGGTTATCTTAATAAGTCTTTGGCCTTTGTAATTTTGTTTTTGGATTCTCATCTGTCTTCTCTGTAAGACCAATCCAAGAGACCTTATACTAATATAGATGTAAGAAGGACAGGAACAAAACTTTTCACTGTTCTCTTCTAAATGTTACTATTTAAAACATTTCACATCTGATTTGAGAATATTTAGTATACTAATAAGTGTATCAAAGATTTACATTCTTTGTTTTTAGTTCTCTCAATATTTGTTGTTCCAAAACTATTATAAAATTTTATAAACATTATAATAATTTTATGCAAGGCAACTGTGGCAGTTCAGGGGATAAAACAAAGAGATTTCAGACGTGCCTTCTATCGTTAAGATGCCTGCAAACTCATGAGAAAATAGAATACACACGAACACACACACAAATAAAAATGGAAGGTCATATTACAGATCTAGTTCATTAAGAAGCTCAGATATGAGAGAGATACAAGTGAAATGGAGAAGCTAATGGTTTAATAGTCAACATGGATTTAAAATTGACCGTGGTATGAACAGGCCGTAACTAAGATCCCTTATGTGTGGAGCTAGACAAGGTGGAAATGTGTACATCATATTTGCAAAGCCAGTAGTAGCCTGGTTTAACTGAAGCAATTGGCTTAAGTAGGGGATATGTTTTGAGGATAAGATTTGGGGATCATTTTGGGCCAAATCAATTCAATTCTGATGGTGAACTTAAAAAATACGAATTTTACTTATTTTTTTTAAACATTTATTTTTGAGAGAAAGAGACGGAGTGCGAGTGGGGGAGGGGCAGAGAGAGAGGGAGACAGAAATTCTGAAGCAGGCTCCAGGCTCTGAGCTGTCAGCACAGAGCCCGACGCGGGGCTCGAACCCACAAACCGTGAGATCATGACCTGAGCCGAAGTCGGACGCTTAACCGACTGAGCCACCCAGGCGCCCCTTTACTTATTTTTTTAAAGAACCGACTGAGCCACCCAGGTGCCCCTTTACTTATTTTTTTAAAGAAGAAAAGGTACATGAAAATCAGCCTTTAAGGAAGATTAATTTCAAAGCGTTACGTTAAAGGGATTGGAGAAGACAAACTAAAGCCCAAGAATTAAATTGGGTAACAACTGCAGTTACCCAGTCAGGGAGGGAAATAGTTTTAAACTAGAGGAAATGGAAGAATGCATTTTAGAACCCTATTCTTTTGACAAAGAATTTGAATGCATGTATGTATGTATGAATGCATGTGCATTAATGTTTCTTCCAGTGCTCTTCCTTCTGTCTTCTCACTATTAACCCTGAATCTATCATGAGTCTTTCACCTTGAGAATTCTTATTTTATTAGTCATGTTAGCAAAAGTAGTAGTAGTTGCTATCATTTGTTAATAACTTTGGTTGATCACTTACTGTGTGCCTCATTCTATCTTAGGCAATTTACATGTATTACCAAACGTAAACTACATGTTAAACCACATGAAATTGCCACTTTCACAGGTTAAAAATTATCAGAGTACCAATTTCATATGCTTCACTTAATCCTCACACAACCATATGAATTAGTTACTGTTATTGTTTACATTTACATTCAAGGAAACTGAGGCATAGAGAATGTTTAATTTGCATAAGGTTGTAAACCAGTATGTGGCAGAGCTAGGATTCAAACACAAGCAAATATCGCTCCAGAGTTTGTGGTATAAACCATTTGTTATCTGCTTACACTGTATACTTATATCTTATATAATATTTCCAATAATTTTAAGAAATATATACATTCTCATTTTATGGATAAGAAGAGTGAGACACAGAAGAGTAACTTGCCCATAGTTACCCACATAAAAAGGAGAGTCAAGATTTGAATGCAGTTCTGTCTGATTCTAGAATGTTAATACTCTACCTCTTTACATGGAGAGAGGAGGCAAGATTGGGGTCATCCTGACTCCCTATTGATATTTTTAAGAGAGTGTGCTAAAATCCTTCATATTATTCCACTTTCCTGCTTAATTTATGAATTTGGTCAACAACTCAGAATCTTCTACATTTGTAATCTTTTTTATCGACATTGCAACTTGCCATTATTCTCTTTCCCGTGTCTACTAAGCATTGTTTTTGACTTTACACTACCATCAATTCCATAAGCACATTTTATTTTTCTTGTCTCTTAGTTCCTTTATTATTTCACTTCATATCCAAATCATAATGGATGCTATAGTCAGTTGTTTCGTCTCTACCTTCCTTATCATTTTCAATTTCCTAACCCATTGACACATTTGTTTCAGTTTGCCAGTTAATCCCCACCTTGGCTCAACCAAACTATCAATTTTCTCTAATTCTGTTCTCAGGCAATTTGGATATAGCTAGAGAAAATTACAGAACCATGTGGATTGACTTCAATATGAATGTATGATTTCCAATCTAAGTTGGACCCTTGATACTACACAGTAATCTTTTTTAAAAGTCATCTAAGTCATTTATCTCATTTTACTCAAGTTTCCAAATACACATAGAGTTGTTTTAAATGATTTCTTCTGTTCTCAGACTGCCAATTCCTTTTCCATTCTTTTCAATCTCAATCTCTAACTCAGTGAAAAATGAAAACTTTGCATTCCTTCAGTCTTATGATCATGCTTGTTTACCTCTTCTCTCCACCTAATAATATTTCATTCTACTCAGAAAAAAACAAAAATAAAGACAAAAACTACTCCCATCTCGCCCTCCCTCCAAAGATAACCCTTCTCCCAAAGTTTCATCCTCTCCTAGGACGTCGAGCATTAGATTATCCTTTCTTTTTTGAATCATCAATCTCCCACTCATCTTTTTAACTAATTTTTAATGTTTATTTATTTTTGAGAGAGAGAGAGAGAGGGAGGGAGCGAGAGAGAGAGAGAGAGAGAGAGAGAGAGAGAGAGAGAGAGATACACAGAATCTAAAGCAGGCTCCAGGCTCTGAGCTGTCAGCATAGAGCCTGATGCAGGGCTCAAACTCATGGACTGTGAAATCATGACCTGAGCTGAAGTCAGACACTTAACTGACTGAGCCACCTAGGCGCCCCTCTCCCACTCATTAAAAAATTTTTTTAATGTTTTATCTATTTTTGAGAGAGAGAGAGAAAGAGGAGAGACAGACAGAGTGCCAGTGAGGGAGGGGGAGAGAGAGAGGGAGACACAGAATCCAAAGCAGGCTATAGGCTCTGAGCTGTCAGGACAGAACCCGACATGGGGCTTGAAATCACCAACCATAAGATCATGACCTGAGCCAAAGTCATATGCTTAACAAAGTGAGTCACCCAGGCACCCCTCCCACTCATTTTTAATAAATCTTTTGTTACTGCTTAAAAACATACTCAAGGCTTCAGTCACCCCTTCCTGAAAAGATATAAATTTGCCTTTGATCTGGATTCCGTGATGACTTCTATGGTGAAAGTTGCCAGCTCTTACTCAGAGCCATAAAGTGTTCTCCAATTTATTCCTGAACCACTTTTATTAGCTCTTCTGACAAAATGTTTCCTAAACTTCTTCAAATCTTTCCCATCTCTCCTCTGATGCTCTATTTGCCATTTGCAACTTCAGCCTGCTCTAGTTCCTTATTCCATGAGCTCAGCTTCGCCTCTACTTAAGCTATGTTTGTTTTGTTTTGTTTTGTTTGTTTGTTTGTTTTTTAGGCATAGAATCCCTACTGGAGGATTCTACCAGCCATGAGTAGAATGCACATAATTCTTCACTATCTGCCACTCTCATTCTTTTCCTAATGAAACACTCAAATCCATCCCAAGTGTGGTCTACCTGTGTTGCCTACTCTTAATCTGTCTTTGTTGTTTTATTCTCTTGCCATATACTTTTATTCTCACCATTCTACTGAAATTACTCTTCCTACCTCAATGACCTTCAAGTTGAATTTCCAAATCAAATTTCCTCATTTAATTTTTTTCTCTTCCTGCTTTGTGGTCAAATCATCCTTCTCCAACATTGTTTTCTGAATTTTTTGATAATGCTGTCATTTATTAATGACTACTGTAAAAAATTTAAGCATATTTTATATTACAGGCAACGTACTAGATAGACTCCAGGGATGTAGAGATGAAACAGATACACTTCTTGTCATCAAGAAACCCTTGTTTTAATGAGGGGGGATAGGAAAATGAGCATTTACAATTAACATATTAAGTATCATAATAGAGCATGAAGAAAATTAAAGGGAATATGGTGGCACAAAAAGGATAAAAGGACAATTTCTTGGGTTGGGAAGCCTTCTTATAATCCTTCTTTTATCCACAACAATTTATTTAACTTCTCTTTCTACTAGTCAAATATCAGCACTCTCCAAAGTTACATTTTCACATTTATGTTCCTCTTCTTTTAAATTTATTTATTTAATTTGAGAGAGAGGGGGAGAGAGGGAGGTGCAGAGAGAGAAGGAGAAAAAGAATCCTACACAGGTTCTGTGCTTTCAGCACAGAGCCCGATGCAGGGCTCGATCTCATGAATCATGAGATCATGAACTGAGCCGAAAGTGAGAGTCAGCCACTTAACCAACTGAGGCACCCAGGTGCCCCAACTCCTCTTCTTTTCTAACACTTCTTTACCTTTCCTTTTGAAATATCATCCATGTCCCTATGTTACCTCACCTTAATGTTCCACTCAATATTAGTAGCTTACTTCTACCTAACAAGTTTGAGATCAGCTGTTGCCTCCTGCAATCTTTCCAATATATTAAAAATATACTTATTTGATTTCCTACAAAATCTGCTCTTCTTCCTGAGTTGCTTTTCTTGGTTAATAGTCTTCTCTATTCAGTCCCCAAGTTATCAACCTCACATTAATTTGGAATACCACACATTGTTTATATATTTGGATCTCCAACTAGGTAATGTGTTACTTAAATATAGACTCACTCCTTTCATGTTTGATTGAACTCTGACTGGAGTATTCAGGGATTATTGATGTTTATAAATGAATATATGAAGATGCGGAAATAGACTAAGAATTGTTAACAGCATATTCGAAGTCTTGGTGATGTTTAAGTTTGATTCTTGGTAATGGGGAGAAAGGTCATATCATTAATATTGAGTGAGGAAAAGGAGAGATATTATTTTTAGGTTTGATATATTGGTTAGGTTTGCAGGTAGAGAGACTCAGGTTGTATTTGGAAATACTGTTTTGGACTTGCAAAGAAATTTGAGAGCAATTACTGGAGAAAGGGATGGAAATGGCACCATAAGAACTTGGATGCAGGGAAATAGAATAGGCAACTGACAGAATGGGAAAAGATAGTTGCAAATGACATATGGGATAAAGGGCTAGTATCCAAAATCTACAAAGTACTCACCAAACTCCACACCCGAAAAACAAACAATCCAGTGAAGAAATGGGCAGAAGACAT
>CM053572.1:108683497-108814329 GCA_028646485.1 Cryptoprocta ferox | reverse complement strand
AACATGAGAGACTCTTGAATATTGAAAACAAACTGAGGGGGGAAGGGGAAGGGGGAAAGATAAAGGGGGGTGATGGTTATGGTGGAGGTCACTTGTGGGGAAGAGCATTGGGTGTTATATGGAAACCAACCTGACAATAAACTATAAAGTTAAAATAAAAAGGAAATATAATGCAAGTTTATGATGTATATATTAGTGGTAACACTGTATAGTACACAAAGGTAATTATTATCATAATAGAATAGTAATTATGTTTGAAGAGTAAGAGGGGGGTATGTCAGAAAGGAGCACAAAGGAAGTTTCTAGAAAACTAGCAATGGTTTTATTTCATAACCTAGGTAGAGGGGTCAAGGGTGTTTGCTTGATTATGATTATGATTTTAATAGATATATTTAATAAAAAAAAAAGAAAGGGGTAAATGGCTCAAAACTTTTAACAATGATTAATAGCAATATTTTGGTACTATTAAAGACATAGAAACTTTTGGAGGGATTTTATATATACAGTGTTTGGGATCAAAGTTGAATATTCATGTGGAAAAGCTCCTGCATATTTGTTTAGACAACTCAGGAGAAGCAAAGAGACAACTGTTGAACTAGAAGAGTGTCTTGTCACCAAAATCAGAGTTGATAGGAGGATGGTGTTTGGTTTGACTCACCAGGCAAATAATAGTGATGTCCCCTCCTGACTGCTGTGTATAATAGCCAGGAGTATAGACTTTTGTAAGAAAGTAATCAACCACATTGAAATTAAAGCTCAACCTTAATGAGATGGAAAAGAAACACCAAGTGAATGTCCATTTGATTGAGTGACCTGGTAGAACAAAATTACAGTAGAATGGTAGGGGTGAGAGTTAGGTAGCAGGTGGTTAAGGAGAGACCAATGGTGGAGCTAGTGAACATAAAGCAAACTTCCAGGAATTTGGCAGAAAATGAAGGGAGAATACAAGATACTAACTCGAGGAGTAACAAAGTAAAAAACAGTTATTTATTTATTTATTTATTTATTTATTTATGAGTAGGCTTCACACCTAGTGTAGAGCCCAATGTGGAGCTTGAACTCATGACTCTGACATCAAGACTTGAGCTGAAATTAAGTGTTGGATGCTTAGGGCCAGGTGGCTCAGTTGGTTAAGCATCCGACTTTGGCTTGGGTCATGATCTTGCAGTTCATGAGTTCAAGTTCTGTGTAGGGCTCTGTGCTGACAGCTCAGGGCCTGGAATCTGCCTCAGATTCTGTGTCTCCCACTCTCTCTGCCCCTCCCCAGTTTTAACTCTGTCTCTCTCTTTCAAAAATAAACATTTAAAAAATTAAAAAAGTGTAAAAAGAGTTGGATGCTTAACCAAATAAGCTACCTTTGTGCCCCTTAATTTTATTTTAATTTCCTTTACTTCTTTTTTTTCTTTTTTTCTTTTCTTTCAGTTTTTTTTTAAGTCTATTTCTTTCTGAGAGAGAGAGAGACAGAGAGAGACACAGAGAGAGAGACGGGGGGGGGACAGAAAGAGAGGGAGACATAATCCCAAGAAGGCTCTGTGCTACCAGCATAGAGTCCGACTTGGGGTTCAAACTCATGAACCCTAAAATTATGACCTGAGGCGAAAGCAAGAGTGGAATGCTTACCTGAGCCACTTGGGTGCCCCATCTTTTTTTTTTTTTTTTTACTTTTATTTAGTGGGTAAGAAAAGGAGTTATACTCTGTTCATAGGTAGATAGAAAGTAGGTAGAGTGAAAGAGAAATGTGAAAAGAGATAATTAAGCATGAACCAAATTTAATGAGTCGATATCTTGGAAAATGCTGTTGGCTTAAACATAGCCTGGTTGGTGTTGGGTACATCTATTCATAGTGCCAAGCTGCAAATAATTCTTTCTCAAGGGCATAATGCTACTTGGTGACCTGAGTTCAGGATTCTAATGTGATTTTTTTTTTTTAAGTTGGAAAAGTTCAAACATGTAGAGATCTAATCCTACCCCTGAACTCTACATACCTCACTTTGTGGTTTTAAGGAAAATGGTTCAAGGCAGTGAATAGTAAGTAACATGGGTTTCACATTTCGGATGCTGGCTACGCACATAGCAAACGTGATTGCAGTCTTGATAATTTTAGCATTTCTTTGCTAACTATTTATTTGGGGAACACAAAGTTAGTATTTGCTCAGGGGCAAACAATAGGGATTTTATTAAGTGTAATAAAATTATTAGAATCTTCTGCAGAATTGCCTTTGTAAATACTAGTTCACTGATACTTGTATTATCTATCAACTTTTCTATGTGAAGATCCTCTTATAAAACAGAGAATTGGCTGGTATTATGTCTTATTGTATCGGGAACACTCCTGAATTTATACTTTCTTCAGTTTAGGAGAAAGTTTTTAAAAATTGCATTTGTTAGTAAACAATATATATTAGTATGTCTTTTTTCTGATGGTTTCACAAATTCATTCTAGGATTTACATTTATTTAAAAATACCCTTTTTAAAGTTATAATTTCATTGAATTCTTAACTGATTCCCACAAGTACAACATATTTGAGTTTTAGCATCTTCAAGTCTATAAAATGCTATGATTGATTTAAGCAGTTTCCCATGAAAAGTTAACATAATGATACCACATAATGAAACAATCTTTTGTCTAACACTTGATAGTTTCACATCCTCAAGTTAGGTTGCAAATAAATTTCAAGTTTTTCAGAAATCTGTGCATTTTCGACCCAGAAAAATGTCTAGAACTTCATAAAATCGTTCAATTCTTTTTTAAAAAAATTTTTAATGTTTATTTATTTTGAGAGACAGAAACAGAGTATGATCAGGGAAGGGTCAGAGAGAGAGGGAGACACAGAATTTGAAGCAGGATCCAGGCTCCGAGCCGTCAGCACTGCACCGGATGCGGAGATCAAACCCACAAACCGCGAGATCATGACCTGAGCGGAAGTCCGACGCCCAACCGACTGAGCCACCTAGGTGCCCCAATCATTTAATTCTTAAGTAAAAGTAGTTGTTTCTTGGTGCTGTCATAATTTATAAAGAGATTAATAGAAGTTGACAAAATGTGCCATTTACATGTCAGTCTGGTTAGTGGAATCTTTTGCTATGTAGCATTATTTGTCAGGTAACACATTTCTGGTTCTCTCTTCACCTTTAGGTGGCTCTATCTAGTATGGGTCATTCCTATCTGTATCCGGTAGCGCGGCTTTAGCACAGTTCAGCCCCATGAATTTTGCATTCCTCTCATTTTCTTTTCTTCACACACTGTACAAATCCCATTTTTAAAACACCTTTTCTCTCCAGCAGCACAACAAACATGCAGTAAGAGGTGGCACAAGGGATCGTTTCCAGTCTCCACCTTGAACATATGGGTAGTTAACCTCAATTGCTTATACAATTCTTTTAGTTTCGTATCTACCTATTGTTTCAGTTTAAAGATATATATCTAATATCAAAATATAATAGTGCATAGTATATAATATAATATCGAAAATTAAAAGTTGACTCACCAAAGACATTTTAGCTTTCAATTTTATATGTTCTACCCCAAGATAGTTTAGAATGAACCTTTACATTTGAGAAAGCTAAGAAATTAGTAAACAAAAAATAATTTTTTCACTAGTTCCAATATTCTTATTTGCCTTATGTTCATTTTCTTGAAGCTCTTTAAGATTGTGTAGTTTGCTAGTCAAGATAAATCCATGAACCCAGTAAGAGTATTTCCTTCAGATATGTTCTTTTCTTTTTTTTGAAGTGTTCTCAGTGAATTCAGTCCTATGTTTTTTTGAATTTGTATGGTTAAGCAGTTCCTGTTCATATCAAAGTTACTATGCTTATTTTTTGATTAGGTGTAAAATTAATATTTTACTGGTTTTAGAAGTCTATAATGAGTGATACAAGAAGTAAGAGGGGAAAGTATATTTTTAAACCATATTTCTTTGGCATAATTGTTTATTTAGAAAAGTGTGTTCCTAATATTATAATTGGATATATAAATCATTAGTTCCTTTGTACCTTTTTTTGGGTAAAATGGACAAAAATGGACAGTCTATTTCTTATTTAGGGATTACTGCATCTCTTAATATTTTTGTAACAGCTAGTCATGAAATGTTTTTTTCTTGGTCAGGTAAAATTAAATTGTACTTATATTAATTCAATCCCATGAATTTCTAAAGTAGTTAGGGTACAAACTTTTATGTGAAAAGGAAAGTAAATGTTCCGTGTGTTATAAAACTTCAATTTCTAGAGTAGTTCATATAATTCAGGAGGAAAAAACATACTTTATATCAGTAATGAAATATATTCACCAACTTCCCTGACTCAACTTTCAATTCTTTTTAGAACTTCATCTAATTTTGCATTAAATTTGATTTTGACATAAGATACAGTAAGTCAGTTTAAAAAAATTCTTTTATGTTTATAGCATATAAAAAATGCTTTCAAGTCACACTGATTAAAAGACAGATTTCTTTTTGCCTTGCCAAATTCATCATCTCAAACTGGCAATTAAAGGGTTATTTAATTGGAGAAGTTCAGAGTCAGATCAGCATTTCCCAGTGGCACATATCTTTAGCAGTAAGTGTGGAAGCCAACTCGGAAGAAACACGTTTGAAGTGGCAGAACTAATCATGCAGAAGCAATTTGCGATTTTCTCTCTCAGCCTAGATAAAGCAGAGCATTATGACATTGGCTGCGCTGAGCAAGGTCAATTTACTGTGAAAAGCCAGCTATAGACTCCAACTTCAAATAGACTTTTATCCTGCATAGCTAAAAACAGGATTTACTCTATTGCTTACACTACAGAATGGGCAAAATGAAGTGGACAATTCAATTAGGATGCATCCGTATTTGTCACTCCTTTATTTTTTGTAAAACTGTTTCAGATAATCAGCTTGTAACTACGTCTCAAGATTTCTTCCACCTCTGGTAATGAAGTATTTATTCAAAGCTTGTAATAAATTTTGTTTTTTAGTGTTTTAAAATTTAATCATTAAGAATCTACCAATTATCTTTAAAAAGTACAATGTTGACTCTTTTATTCCATTTAATTGCATTTTGGTTTTAAAATGAAAGATGTCACTCAGAAATATACACAAAACTGTGGTTTCAAAAATGTAGCATAATAAAAGTATGAAAGAACTTTTTTGGCTTAGCATTTATGTAATATGCTACAAGAATGTGCAGCTTATTTCTAATACAGGAGACACTACGTAAGGATCATCCTACTTCTGTTGGACTAGATATAAAATTTGTGTGCATTTTTGGAAATGATTATATTTATGGGAGCAATCATATAAATTGTTTGGCTAATCATAGTGAATAAACACAATCTATTATCTTAGCCATGGGGAAAAATGTTCCCCTACCTTCTTTTTTGGCCGATGTCCAGAGTAGATTATTCTTATGAAAAATGAAACAAGAGTGTACCATAATTAGCTGTTCAAGGATTCAGCCATCTAGGATATCCATGTTTTAGTGCATTTAACTTTATTAGGTGCATCTGATAGACTACTTTGGTCACAATCTATATTGATAATGGTGCTAATAATCAATTATATTCAAAATATCATGAAAGTGGGATGGAAGTTGTTCCCAGAAGCTGAGCCAGAATGTAAATGAAGATATGATTTAATGTCATTATTATTATAGTTCATAATAAAAAATATATATCTATGCCTAGGGCATAATAGCTCCACAAATTAATATACTAGTCAACAGTTTTCTGGACCATATTCTGGTACTCCTGTTAAAAGTTTGGCAGGTGATAGAACTCCACAGTGCTGACATTTGTTCCTGGAACATTGTAGAAGCCAGTCTTTTAATATTTTCATTGGCTTACTGAGATGCTGAGGTCATGCAGAGCTCATTGGTCTCCTGCTTTTGCTGACCCAGTGATTGACAGTAACGCAATGCTCTTCAAGAATTTATGACTCTGGGTGAAAGGCAGACTGAAATAGGTGACTCAGGTCAAAAATGAGGATGAAGAATATCAGAGATGAGGTGCTCCTTTTCGATAGAAGTACAGAATCTTTGATTTTTAATTGTGTTTTAAACCCTACCTCATGAGAATTGAAAACAGATACAGAGTTTTTTCCCACAGAGACTAATGTTTCTTTTTAAGAAAAGTCAAAACTACATTAAAAACTTTAAAGCACATATGTGTAGATGAATTTTGCTTTTCATTTTTCAAACTTAGGCGTTCTAGATCATTTATAGAGTCACCTATTTCCTTTTTGTTTCATAGAACATTTGTTCTTGTAGATAATCCTCTGTAAATTGGGACTGTGAATTTATCATGGTTAGGGCTGGTGGGTTGTATACTTTGCTTCCATTGTTTTATAGCATAATCGAATACTATTCCACATGGCAAAATATAATCCATGCAGTGATATGCATATGCTATACTTTCACACAAGTAAAATTTTAGATCTTTAAGTGAAGAATTTTAAAATATAGAGGGTATCTATTGAATGCAACTTTAATATATATGTATTATTCTGTAACTGTAATAGTGGCACACCAAAATAATATTGTCATGTTATTATATCACATCATAGTGTTCAAACTTCATTGGAATCACCTGACTAGTTTCAGATTATATTGTGGTTGTTCTCAGCCCATGAAATTGTGATTTAATTTGCCTGGGATATTGCCTGACCACAATATTTAGAAAGTAAAATGTGCCGACCATTTTTTGGTGTACGTAGCTCAATTTACTGGTTAGTTCATTGCAAATCTGGAGGTAAATGTTATAGGTTTTAAATATTTTTTTCTATTATTTACTGTGATCTTTTTTTCAGCTCTTCATCTTGCCTAAGTAGAACTTAATTATAGTATTTTCCTTCTGTGTGTGTATGTGTTTGTGTACAAAAGGCTAATTTCTCAAAAACCAGGTTTAATACAAACTTTTCAGTGTTGCATATAGAAAATAATTTTAAATGTGTCATTTGCAATGCACCTATACAAATTGTTTCTTTAACTTATTTGCAGTTTAATGATCACTGTAATGGCAATTTGATGTTGAATTAAATTATATATAAAGGATATAATAGATGTGAAACTTCTTTTAAAAGATAAAAAGTCAAACAAATGTAAAGTATTGGTGTCAAGGTATTATTGTGTATCAACAAGTTTCCCTCATTGAGAATTATATGTTTATAGTCACATAATCCAAGCATTTTTTCTTATCATGAAGATTATTTTAAGTAACTTCTTATGTAGTTTTTTTGACATTTTACATTTTATCTAACTTTAGCCAATCTTCTTAAGGCTTTAGAATTCAGGATATATGTGTGTGTGCGTGCGTGCGTGTGTGTGTGTGTTTATTTTCAAAAAGCAAACTCAACTATAGCACATATTTTAGATTTGGATAATCTAATCATGACAGGTTAATACTCTTGATTTAGTGCCCAAATAAAATACATCTTCAGGCTTAGTAATTATCAAACAAGTTATGAAATTATTTCACTTTCTAACCTGCCATGGCCAAGATAGTTGACTTACATAATAGTGTAATTACGCTTAAAATTGCACACACCCTTTCAAAAAAACCCAACATATCCACAAAAGAAGACAACAATCTGTGACAAAGCCAATTTTCTGCCTGTCATTGGCAAACTAACAAAACAACAAACAAACATGAATATTGTTACCTTGTTTATATTTTGAGGAACAGCTTTGTCCCTAATTTCTTACAATTTAATTGACAACATACTGTTTGTCATAGTACAAAGCTTGAGCAAAGGAATGAAAACGAGCAAAACAAAGTCAAGTCATCCATCACCTCCCCTTTGCTCTCACTGCAGAAAATAATGTTTTCTCTCTGGAGAATATACAAGCAATTGGGATAAGTCAGATGCAGTACAGTGTTCTTCAACATATCAGATGTACAATCATTTTTTTAATTGAATAACAAAATATCTTTATTAAATGCTTCAGGGGAATTTTTCAATATTTAAGGTATAAAATTAATACTCCTGAAAAATCAAATACAAATATGAGAATAGCTATTTTGAGTGGCATCACATCTGCTTAAAACCCCTTCACCCAATATTTGAAAATGGAATCTATAGCAAAAATTGGGAAAATGAAGGGTTAGTTTTGCATAGAAAAGTAGAAAAGAAATGACATTAATTTATGGGAGGCTGTAGAAAATGAATAGATAAGCTAGTACTGGTTCTGTATCCCAACACCTATTTGTTGAAACTTTGTAGAAAAATGTCTCCCCTTGAACTGAGATATTTAGCTAAGCATGTGTGTGTGTGTGTGTGTGTGTGTGTGTGTGTTAGAGAGAGAGAGAGAGAGAGAGAGAGAGAGAGAGAAAGAGAGAGAGAGAGAAAGAGAAAGAAGGAGAAAATGGTGAGTGCTGGAAGGGGGGAGGGATGGTTCAAAATAGCAAGCAACTTTTTTTAAGTAAATGTTGTAACCAGAAAAAGAGGAAAATAAAATGACTGATTGGTTATACCTATAGAAACTTAGACTAGAAAAAATATTTGTCCAAGATGCTTAAAACAATAAGACACCAGCCCACTGAAATAAAAATATTGTCCCTTATTTCTAAATTTCAATTTTGAACTGGTATAAATGGAAGTTGCTTATTGAGGAATAGTGATTTTAAATATTCAGTTGTCTTTGAAATTGAGATTATTCAGAATGACAAGCAAAGAGAAGTAAATCAAACAATGAATAAACAAGCAAACATATACACCTTCTATAATTTATCTTCAGGGATTTATATCTCTTCGGGTTCTGTTAAAAAGTAACACTAAAGTTATCCTCCTTCATGGGGGATATTTAAATCCAGAAGTCCTATGATCAGATGGAAATCCTGTCTACTTCCAATGTATTGAAAATTGGGGTAGTTAATATATTTTAATTCATTATTAAACAGGAGTAGATACTATTAATGTTTTCTTTTTTTGTACTTGTTTCTACTGCTGTTTTGCTACTGTTCTGGAAAGCCAACATTTCACTTCTGAGAACTGTTTAAGTTTAACTCTTTACCTAAAAATGTGTGAAAGCACTTTTTTCTTCTTCTTCCCCATGAAGGATACTAGAGGCACCAGTATAGCAGTGAAAGGAGATTGAAGGCACCGGTGTTTTGGCAAGTGGGGGAGTAGGGATTAGTGATGCCTGGAGTCTTGGGGATCGATGAGAAGTTGGAAGGGAGTAAAAGAATGCTGAGTATTTCTGATTTTCATACTATGAAGTGTCATGGTCTTAAGGGTTAAGAATTTTCTGTCTTGGGATCATTGGCATTTATATTTGAAAAACACTAATTTTGAGACTATAAAGGAATGAGAAGGTTAGAAAATAGCACAGTCAAGTGGGAAGGTAGGCAATAAAGTGTTAGAATACTGGGATCCTGGCTTTGACCTCATAGTATTACACAAACCAGTGGATTCCTCCATGTCCAGTATTCCCTTCTGCAGAATGAGATTTTGTTCTTTTACCTACCACAAAGGAGTGCTATAAATATATGTGGATCTCAAGAACTGTTTGAAGATGTTTTGTGTAAGATGGTCAAACTTTAGGCAGCTCTGTATCCTCTGTGAAATATTCCTTGGCCTATCAAACAGATTCTCCTTCTTACCCATCTGTCCTTCCTTCTTCTCCTGGGATCCTCTTGTTCCAAAATGCTAACCAGGAATGCTGTGTACAGTTGTGCAGGATTGGTGTAACAGTGGGGGCCCTGGGCATTCTCTTAGACAAATATATTTGTATTTTTATTTAGACAAACTTCAGGCAGTTGGCAGTAAAATGTTTTGTTTCAAAAACATCAATATATTACAATAATATTCTGGAAGATGAAAATAAAGTATTTTCATAAAGGCTTTTTTTGGTCTTTCTAATGGCACAAAAACATCATTTGCATCAGCAGTAGCCCATGCAAACTGTATTCTAATTGGCTGTAGGTCTGCCTTCCTCAGTAGACAGTGGCTTCATGAGGGGAGAGACTGTTTCTTACGTAATGGTTTCTCTCCCACCTTTCTGAAGCATATGAAGTATACCAGAGCTGAATAAAACACTGTAGACGGGACTTCGGCATCTAGATGGGAGAGGCCTGGGTAAAGTAGAAAATGATGTCTAAGTTTAAGATTCTAGGTCTTTATGAATGTTTTTACATAAATTGAAGATGATATTATTAGTAATGCTAACAGCTCTAAGGTCTCCAATAGCTCTCTGGATGTTATAATTTAACTGTTATTGATTGTATTGTGTGGTGAAGCTATGTGAAAAGAACCTGGAAAGGTCTTTTTGTTCTTGTGGGTTGTTTTGTTTTTCTCTCAATATTTCTAGCTCTGCTACTTCCATAAATATTTTAAAATAATTACTCTTAAAACATTTTTGGCAAATTTATTTGTACTTGGAGCTGATAGTACAGGCAGTACATGGGGAGATTGTAACAGAGGTGTCTTCTGAGAATTAAAAAATAAATTTGATCTCTGAAAGTTAAACTATAAATCAAGATATGATGGATCAAAGCAGATATTTTCAAAAGCATCTTAAAAAGAACCTAGCAAGACCTGACTTTAACCTGACAAAACACAATATATCTAAAGAAGGAATGTGTAAATCGGGGGGGGGGGGGGGGCTTGGTCACCTGGGTAAGATTAGGAAAAGGAGAATCCCAGAGGCAAACTTTTGCTTCTCTAGAAAGAATCTATACCTTGTTTCTCCTGGATCAATGCAGCATCTTCTAAACTTAACTTCTAGGTTCCTGTGTCCTATACTTTAAAATCCAGAGTAAGTCTTTCAAAAGAAAAATAAGATTATGTCATGACCGTGCTAAAACTCCAGTGACTTTCTATTGCATTTAGAACTCCAGACTCTGGTCTACAAAGTCCCACATCATATGTCCCTGTCCATGCCTCCAGCTACATTTCTTAACACTCTATCTTTTTCTACTACCCTCCAGACACTCTGATCTTCTTGTGTTGTTTCCACAAGCCACCTATTTTCACTGGACGCCTTTGTATTAGCTGTCCCTTCTGCCTGGAACACTCCTTTCAAGCAGACTCTTTCTTAAGCTGTCAATTTCAAAAAAAATTTCCTCAAAGACAGCTTCTCCACACCATCTAAATAGAAACTCATTACTCTCTATGATATTAATGTACTGTAATTATCTCCATATTTTTCAGGAAGTTATCACTTTCTGATATTTTGTTTGTCTGTTTGTTTGAGTTGGACACTGCCTAGACAGTCACCAAAATTTGTTTATGCTACACAGCTAGTGGAAGGAACACAGCAAGAAGCTTACCACCTAGTTGTGGAGACAGACAGATAAATAAGCTCACCTCAGGTTCAGAACTATGGGAAAAAGTTAGAGTTGGGGGATCCAATGAATGCTAGAGAATCATGCAGAGGCCACAGAGGATATAACTTCATGGGTTCTAGGAATCTAAATTTCAAGGAAGAGTTGGGTAAGGTGTTCTTAGACAAATCAGAGCAGTAGGGTTGGGCCTACACTCTAGCTAGGCACTGGGAAACCCACAGGACTTGGAAGAGGACGTCAAAGCACTGTGCTTAGCTGAGGGCCTGAGCAGAAGGCACAGATATCACTCTCAAAGAATCTACTGATTGGTGCACTTCAGTTCTCAAAATATTTCCTGAGAAGAAAGTGTAAATGCCATACTGTAGACTGACATTTACAGTTAAATAAACATTGACCTAAGAGCTCAACTTCATGTTCTCACTCTCTAACATTTTCATTTGGTTATGGGATAGATCACATTATGTCCCCCTTACTCTGGGTCTCCAGGTACTCAGACAAGAGTTTCAACCATATTTGAGCCCAATTCCAACTTCTTCCCTTTTATTCCACTTCCTTGGATCAAGTCTTCCAATGCCCACCTAGATTTCCTCTCTTAGTTGCAACACTGTAGTTATGGAAAAACAAAACACAACAAAAGAAACTTTGTGTGTATGTCTGTTTATTCCTCCTCACACTCTCCTTAATCCTGGTGTCTAACAACAACCGAGGTGTTTTTCAAATTTCGCTCAAAACCTGTCTTGTTTTGTTTTTAATTTTGACTACTGTGGATTCCATCTTAACAGAGATTAAAGATAGCAATAAGAAAAAGTTAAAATTACAAGTCAGTCGACTTAAAAATCAGGAACCTACACAGAAGAAAGTTTGTAATTGCTGGCTGATAATCCCCATGGCATGTATAACTGGAGCACGCCAGAATGCTGCAGGGAAGTCAGCAGAGTGAGAATCAAGGACTTCAGCTTCAGGCTAAAAAGTCAGGATAAGCTTGTGACTTACGTTGCCACCCATGACTCAAAGAACATCCATTCTTTCAAATGACAGGTTTTCTAGTTTAAAGCATACGCATGAAAAGGAACATGCCTTTCACTGATGCATCATTGTTACTGCGGTTTAACTTCTTAACCTCTTTTCCTGTTGAAGATTCCTCCAAAACTGAAGACTGTCTACAGCTTCAGAAGCTAATTACATTGCCACCGACTAGAAATGGAAAAATAAAATTTAGGAAAACAGTCTCATTTGAGGTGTGCCTTGGAATTATCTTTAAACAAATTCACAATTTGGGTGATTTTGCAAAAGGAAAAGCTCTTCCTGACAATCCATGTAATTAGTAAAATAATTGTTTATTGGCGAGCTCTATTTTGATTTAAAATCAACATACATTTGTAAAAACACAACTGTTAAAACATATTCATTTGAATAATTTCATATTGTATACCAGAAACGCATAAAATTGCTCAGAAAATGTAAACTGCTAGTATTTACAATTTATTTTCAATTATTGTCTTTGAATCATGAAGTGTTATTGTTGCCTTCAAATGCAATTTTTAGGAAAAATCTCATTTTATGTGTTTTCACACAGATCAAAACAATCCAATATCCTGATGTTACTTATTTAACATATCTTACATACTCTTTGTTCAGTTTTCCTTAATGTTAACATCCTATATGCCATGGAACATTTATCAATATTAAGAAATTACCATTGGTACATTCTATGAACTAAACTATAGATCTTATTTGGATTTCCCCATTTTTGCCAAATGCCATTATATATTTGTCCAAACTCAGGCAACGTTCAACCCCAGGAGAGAACTGTAATGTAAACTATAGACTTTGGGTAATGTGATGTGTCCATATAGGTTCACCAGTTGTAACAAATGTACCACTCTAGTGGGGAATATGGAGAGTAAAGGGATGCTATGCATGTGTGTGTGTTGGGGGGTGGGGGACAAATGAGTAATCTCAGTACCTTCCCCTCAGTTTAGCTGGGACACTTAAACTGCTCTGAAAAACTTTAGTTTTAATAATAAATTAGTTTACTATTTTTTCATATGTGTGAGTTTCCAAGTTTCCTATAATGTGTCATTTGATATATGTATCTATCTTTTTGCAAATAATACCACACTATCTTGATGATTAAAGTTTCTTAGTACATCTTAAAATTGCATAGTGCAAATTCTTCAGTTTTGTTCATTGTTTTTAAGAATTGTTTTGACTTTAAGAATTTTAGTTACTTTACATTTCCTGAGAAATCAAATCTATCATTAGTGATATAGATCAAGGTGGCAGAATTTGGCATCAAAATGATTTCATAAAGGAGAAATATAGTTATGTGTGCTGTCAATTAAATTCATGTAAGTGAGTGTGAATAAAGGTTAAAATTGTAGGTTAAATAAGAAACATCTGGCTTTTGGGATTGGGTTACAAATTAAGCATGCTAATGGCACATTTTTAAGAGTCCTTTAAAAATATATTTAGATACATGCCTTGAAAACACAACAATATAGAGGTGGAGAAAAGTTTTGTTCAAAAAATTTAATATGGTAAAATGTATCTTGCCATGTTTTAAATTTATTAATATTCTATAATGTCGTCTACTATTCCTTGTTCATTCACTTGATATCTGGATTAATTAATAGTGAACTCAATTATCACTTCTATATTCTTGGCTCAAAACATGATACTATAATTTTGACTATTTACTTATTTGTATACACATGTCTCCAAAAAAATGGATTTCTCAGTAACATAAAAATATACATTAAATATGGATATTTAAAAATATTGATGAAAATCTGGAATAATATTTTAACTACAAAGTAATTCTTAAATTATCTGCAGAAGGATTCACTGCTATGGTTTTTTTAAGTAAATTCTACACAGAGCAGACATATGATATGAAATTATACAAATATAGTTGTGTTGCAGTAAGAACTGTACTTTTATTGCTACACGTTATGCTATCAATAGTTACATTAAATCCTATTTAAGAGGGTAGTTCTAGTGTGTGTACCTATTTCAAATGTAACTTCCTAAAATTTTATAGGCAAAGTCCTTCAATGAGCAATGAAAAGATGATTAAAAAAAGACGGTTGAATAGAAAAACAGCCGGCAACAGTAATTCATTTTGGATACAGTTTTACTTTTTATGAATAAGTCTGCAAAATATCAACATAAAAAGTGTACTTTTTTTATGAATACAGCCTTAATACTGAAAGCCAGTTCAAATGGTGAACATTTAAACATTCTTATGACATGGGATTACACCCTTGTGGTTCACACAGCACATGTTGCCTTGGTTTGATTTTACTACTCAAAGAAGGGAGAGTACAAGGCAAACAATTTGGTTTCTTTAAAAAGAATCTATGTCATTTTATTTTTGTATGCTATTTAAGAAATGCCAAGGGTAATGCCATAGAAAACTGGTATCTTTCTTTATGGACATTTCAAATTTCATGTGTATTAAAATATCATTATCATTAATAAATGCCACTTTATATGAGGTACTATCCAGAACCACCAGAAAACATGATACTTGACCACAAAGAACTTTGTGATTAAAGCAAGAACAGTATAAGGGATATTTACTAGCCTATATAAACATTTTACCAGCTCATTCTGCCCCATGGAACTAAAGTAAAAAAAAAAAATGAGCATTTGTAACTGCTGTCCAGTGTCAGTGGTTACAGACTAGTGAAGTAAGCATGTGACTTTTGTTTCCCCTAGCTTGAAAAAATAGGGCAAACAGACTAAATACATCAGAAATTTGCCCTTTTTCTAACATTCTCAAGCCAAGGAGACACAAAGTAGTGGAGAGTCTTTGTATTATCAATTAACCAATCAAATAACATGCAGTCTAAGAAAAACAACAACAACAAAACAAACAAAAAAGCAAAACCATTTCACAATATATCCTGCAGTTCCTTTTTAAAGAAATTCCATAGCTATTTCTGTCCCAAGAAAAGAGTAAAAAATAGAATCAGAATGAGCTATACAGGGAAAATGAATTCCAAAGTATCGATATTTGGGTGGATAAGTAATATTTCACCAAATGAGAATCATCGTAATAAGTTTTTTGTAATGGAACCTAAAGAGTTGTAACTGTAAAAGTTATATAATTGAAATCATGCCCAAATTCTCGCTAAATTCTTGATTTAGACTGTGAGGAAATTTAGACAGGAGAAAAATATATTAATTATTAAAAAATAAAATTATATTAGTGAAGTTGGTAAAGAGGAGACTCTTTACTGAGAAAGATCAAATTCTGATTATATTTTTGAGTATATTTGAATTTGGCAAATAACAGTTAGAAATTTACATATTCTTAGTTTGTAACAGGTGATACTTTCGTGGGGAATCTTTGTTTCCATAAATGTACCTTAAATAAGACCAGGCATAATAAGCTTCAGCCAGTATAAGTCACTAAAATAAAGATGGTCAGAGGATTCACTTAAAATAATAACATGTCGGGGTATAACTTACCTCTTACCTCTAACTTTACAAAGATAGTAATACTGATTAATTACAGTAAGGAAATGAAATAGAGAAAAATGTAAAGAATTTAGTGTATGCTTTCCAATAATTCTAAAGAATATATTTATATATACATAAATGTTATATGTCAATTATTTAATAAGACTGAGTTCATGCTACATCTATAACATCATTATGAACATTGTCCCATGTAATTAAATAGTTGTTTAAACGCAATTTTTAATGACTCCATAATATTTTCACTTCGTGGACGAATTTTGTCCATTCCCCTATTCATGAATTTAATGTTGGGTTGTTTCCATTATAAATAGCTCTACCTAAAAGCAAATATTCTTAAACACAAATTCCTCTCTTAGTCTTTGGAAGTGTTCTTGGGAAAAGAAGTGGCTTACTGGATAAAACTGTGACTATTTCAACTGTTTTGATCTGTATCTCCTCATTGTTTCCTAGAAAATTTGCTACATTTAGCACATCCCCAAAGTGGAGGAAACTATTCATTTCATCTTACTTTTGCCAAAATTAAGTATTATCAATTCAGTCCTTGTCTTTTTAAGACATTAATAAAACATTATTAGTTTAGTATTTTTTCATGTATTTAATAGTTATTTGTGTGAATTTTTCATATTCCTTCTGCCTTCGCTAAATTTTCTACAAAATTTATGGTAACAATTTTTTTAATCTCTATTGAGTTCTTCCCCTTTAGATAATAGATGCGTTATAATAAATAATTTTTTTTCATTCTTGTTACAAATTCTATTCAGTTATTTTGAATTATTTTACATAGTCAGCTACTATATTTACTTTAGGAATTTCTATTATATTTACTTTAGGCAAAAGCTGAAGTGTCTGTAGTATTCTTTGTTTATCTACATCATATTTTAGATTTATGACTCCCATTAAATTAATTTGAAGGCTTTTAATCATGACTGTGTGTGTTCTAGAATTATTTTTATTAAAGCAGAAAATATGTCCAATTACTGAATCTGAAAATAATTTCTCTGTGAAGCCATCTTGTCAAAGGTTTCATTAGAAGGTAATTCTTCAAAAATTTTTCCACTTCTTTTGCAGTTTTGTTTTACTTAGCTAATGCTTTTGAGTGAAATCAATGAGGATAGCTTCAGAAGGTAAGTGAAAGAACTGAAGAACATAAGAAATTCTTGGGAATTTATTGTATTTCAGTAATTACACCTAAAATGCTGGGCAGTTGGATCAGGTAAACTCTTCCAGAACTTTTTTCATGAGATCTTAGATAAATAAGCAGGGAAGAACACCAACAGTTAATTCACAAGGCCAAGAACTACAACAGGATTGGGTAGATTTTGATAGAGGTTATAGGCAATGAATACGTGAAGCCATGCTTACAGCCTCGTTGGAAGTTTGCAGAGCTAACTTGTGGGGGCTGCTGGAATGGAATAAGGCCATTGAGTAACTGAGAAAAATAGGAAGAAGCACAAAAAAAAAGTCCAAGAACAACTTTTCAGTTATGTTGGTGTTATATTTATCAGTTAATTTATATTTATGTGCTTCCCTCTTCCTTTCCTCCATTTTACCCACATCATCATGTTGTCAACACAATCTTCTATAGTATCACTGATCATATATATTAATTAATGTATCATATGTTTAAATGACTACTTATTATGCATATATTTCCATACAAGGTATGATGGAGAATACCAAGGAAAATGAAAATCACAATAACATATATAGTTTATAAAAACATTTTTTTCATTAATTACTAAATTAAGATTTGTTTGGGATTGGGTTGAATAATAAATCCTGAGGACATGCCACTGTGTGCTGGTGAGGAAGCATCACAGAGGAAGTAGGAGGTGAACAAGTTTTGGAATAGAGCATCCCACTAGGAAGGAAGTGTTTCTTTGACATTGGTGTCATTGAAAGATGTATGGTAAGAGAGTGGCCTGGTAAAACTAATGTTTAAGACTATTAATCTGGAAGTCATGTGTAAAATGAAGTATAGAAGGGAGAGATCAGGGAAAGGCAACCCAGTTGAAAAGCTACTTTAATATTCTAGATAAACAGTTAAGTGTCTAAAAAACAGAAGCTTTGCAGTAGAGTAGAAAAACTACTGTTCTTTTCAATTGGAATATCTAAATAGCTCTGAAATGTCCACCTTTTCTTCTTTTATAAAATGTAGAGTTTGGATTATCTAAAAGCTGCTTTCTATATCTAAAATACAGTCATAATATGATTCAGCTTCAGTCTTCCCCCTCATCTTCTCCTGAAAAGCAATGGAGGAAAACAGTCATATTTAATTAAGACTTTAATTAAGTCCCTGGGGTTTGGGTGAGACCTTTGGTCATAGTCTTCATCAATAAGATGTCAAAGCCTTCAGTTCTTACCTTCAGTTCAGTCAAATCTTCAAACAATCATGTGGACGAGTGGCAAGAAATATATTTAGGATCCACCTGGTCATGGAATTTAACATCACACAGAGGAAGTCTTAAACACTTTTGAGTATTGGTAAAAATATATTTATACAAGGACTTTTACCTTTGAATTCCAAAAGAAGTTTTTATCCCTGCCTCAGAAACTCAAAGACCGAAACAATAAGAATTTGTATTTCATAAATCTGGGAAGCTAGATAACAATGATAAAATATTATTTAAAAAATAATTTTCCATTTATTACTCCTCTTTCAACTCAAGAGTTCTACTGCCCACCCCCACCTCAGGTGGCCACACCAATTAAGAAACAAATAAAAGCAGTAAGGGGATGATAACCTTGCCTTCCAGGAAATGGATGCAAATATGGTACATTATAAAAGAAATGACCGTAAAGAAGAAAGATGTTACATTAAACTAATTTTTATTCCCCTTTCTTAAACTCCCTATCCCTTTCTTCATATCAAAGTTATTCTATTTTCTACTCAAACCACAAGAAATATTTCCATAATGAAAACATAAATCAATTTTTGAAGACCTTTTAAAAATTAAAATGCATAAAGCCTGTGAGAGACAGAATGAATGACATGGGTTTCCAGGAGTAACAAGGAAGTTCCAGGAAATATGGATTTTGAGCAGAAGTATCAGGTCATGCTCTTCAGAAAGAAAGGAGGGTTAGTGTACATGAACATTAGAAAAAAGCAAATGTTTTCAGTGGACAGACTGGCCAATATCAAGACTAACTTTCAGCTGAAATAAAATTACAGACGAAATTTTACTCTTTTATTATTATTATTTTTTACTCTGACTTGTAACGTTTTCTTCCCTCAAATCTGGGGACCTGACAGAAACAGAACTTATAGCTGTCCTTGATTTAGAGATGTTCCAGAACCTGCATTCAGTCAGGTGAAGTTTGTAGTTTCACTGATACAGTACTGTAATAAAGATTTGAAGGTAGCAGCTGGTTCCTTGGGAAAAATAAACCTCTGGCAAAAAGATGCAGGAGAAGCGTTCTTAGGGCAAAAGAATGAAGGTAGGCTTCCAATTATACTAAGAAATATTGTATAAGAGGCTTTTGTGTAAACGATTATATGTGGAAAAGTGAACTTTAGAGAAAGACTTAAAGAAAGACAGACTTGAAATAATGATAAAATACAATTATGACAGGTTTTGTCACACTGTTTTTCTAAAGGCTAAATGTAATCTGAGACTGTCACACTTGAGGTTATGAAATCCTTTTGTCATCAAAATTAGTGATACAGTATGAGTCAATATATCCAAAATTAGTATTTTAGACTATTATATGAGTTACTTTGTATTAGGTTATCAGTACAGTTGATTCAACTCTCCATTCAGTGAAACCTATACGTAGTTAGATGTTACATGTTGTAAGACTTGATAATATTTCAACAAAGATTTGAGCTTATTTTAGAAAAGGACATTTTTTGCCAGCTTTTTCATATGAATTTTTAAATAAATTTTTAAGTAATCTCAACACCCAACATGGGGCTCGAACTCATGACTCCAAGATCAAGAGTAACAAGCTCTACTGACTGAGCCAGACAGGCACCCCCATATGAAATTTTAATGTGAAATATTCTGAAAAGATGTTAGTTCAAATGGTTTGGGGAAACCAAAGTTTCTTTGAAGTGCTTTGAAAGATTTTTAAAAACATCTTTCACAAACAAATTTGATTTTTACAGACTGCCCTGCTCATTGACACACTAAGACACCACTTCCAATGTTATAGTAGAGCTGTGGACAGTCAGGAAGGATCCCAAGCTGCCAGAGCTGTTCCTAGAAAGACAAGTTACAATCCCCGGGAGAGAGACATAAAAACAAACAAACAAACAAACAAACAAACAAACAAAAGAAATCTCAAGAATCTCTCAGACCAGAGGTGGAAAGTCATTCACCAAGTCCACCAGTTTCTGTAACCAGAGCCTCTAGGTCCAAACGTTGTATTATGGATAGTGTGAAAACCACTGCTGGTCACTCTTGATCTCTGCAGCCCATTGGATTCCCAAAGCAGAGCATGGGTTCCTGCAGCAATGTCTTTGAACTTAGAGATCAGCGATAGTTTTGCTCACTCATCAGTAAAAATCTATTTTCAAGTACATTGTCTGTATCAGTAATATGAACTTTAAATAAGCAGTTCCCACACTTTTTAAATTAAGAAAAACTTCTCTTAAAACAATAATTTAAAAAATCCCACTTGATCCGGAGAAGTTCTCAGTGCTCATTATTTGAAAAAAAATATAAAAGCCAAACTATTAAGAAATTATAATATCTCCATTAATTTCAACTTTGTCAATCATGAAAACATTTATAGTCCTTTGAATTTGGTATATATTAAAATTATAATTTAGTCAAACATTGCTTAGAGCTTTGGACCCTTGGTAATAGCTGCAAAGTTCATAACATGGGGACAACTACACTACTTTTTTCTCTGAAATTTTCTTTTTAGCCCTTTTACACTTAAGCTTACTTTACTTGGAATTTCCAACTAAGAATATGGTTCAATTTCCAAGTTTCTGAAAAGTGATTTTAAAAATAAAGCAATTTATGTTTAAATGCAATAGGTGAGTTTATTATTAAGAACTTTACTTTTAAAATCTCTGGAGAATGAAGACTTATTTTGTAAAATAAACAATGAATATTTGCAATCATTGGCATGTTGTATATTGGACAACAGATGACCTAAGTGTTGGTCTATATATGCAGCTGTCAAACAAATTGTGAAAGAAAGATCTTTAAACCAGTAAGACTTAACTGTCTGGTAGGTAGGACAGTAAATGTAACAGAGTTAGGATATAGTAATCATAGGCTAAATGCCAACTTAGGTATTTTTACCATACCTATAAGTACTACATTTGAAAAAAAACACAGACAAAAAAATGACATTTAAGATAAAAGTAATTGAGGATCAGAAGGAAAGACTTATGAGGATCACAGAACTGATTCAATCAGAGGAGAGGAAATTATGAAATGCATTAACAACTAAAAGAGGTGGGTGGGGAAAGAGAGGCAAATATTGCATTATGTATCTGAGTGACATAAGAAGAGGTAGGTAGGGATGAGTATTAAAATTAATCAGGGAAAAGATATTTATTTTTAGGGCAATAAAGACAGTTACTGTAAAAACTCTTATTATTGAATGCATGAATAAGAGTGACAAATCATAAAATAAAAATAAAAATAAAAATAAAAATAAAAATAAAAATAATAATGTGTTCCTCTCTAAAAAATCAGGGAAGCTACTAACTTATTTACTGGAAACTCCTCTCATTAACTCATTGACATTATTAATATAATAATTTGTAACTTAAAATATTCAAGAACATGAAATATAAAAAGTTAACCATGAAAAAATTAGAAAATAAGACCTTGATTTCTTTCATCAATAGAAATATGAATAGCTATCAAAGGTAGCTATCAAAACTTAGCCACAAAAACTAAGAATGAACAGATACTGGTTTTAAAACTTTGGAAAAAGGAAAACAAAGAAATGCTGAAGGTAATACACTATAAAAACAAATTCTGTTATATTTTACTCAGAATATGAATATTTTCTTTTTTGATTTTATCTTTAAAGACCTTATTACAGTTTTTGGATATTCAAGAGTTGAAGTAGAAATATCTTTAAGCATCTTATTGCTATTGTAATCATATTGAATTAAATAAGACATATTTTCATGTTAACTTTTTTTCTCAGCCTTCACCCACCACTTCAAAAACAACAACTTGAAAAACACACATTTCATATTGTTGTTGTCACAGATGATAATCAACTCCACAAAACTGTGCTGCCTTTAATGCAGGTTTGTCTTTGGTGGTTTAAGCAGTGTCACTTGAAGAAATCACCTCCAATTTCTGCTTATTATATTCCTAAAAAATCTCTGTCCCCCATGTTTTTTGAGAAAAGGATATCAATATGTTATTGACATTAAATAAGTGACATAGGTAGAATATATATCCATGTTAGATTTCTATGTCAGATTACTTATTTGTGTTCTTTCTTTTACTATGTTTAATATAAAAAAATTTTTAAATGTTTATTTATTTTTGAGAAAGAGAGAGAGAGAAAGAGAGACAGAGAGTGAGCAGGGGAGGGGCAGAGAGAGAGGGAGACAGAATCTGAAGCAGCCTCCAGGCTCTGAGCTATCAGCACAGAGCCCCAGGTGGGACTTAAACGCACAAACCATGAGATCATGACCTGAGCCAATATCAGAGGCTTAACCGACTGAGCCACCCAAGTGCCCCATCTTTTACTAATGTATAAAGAAAGATTCATACAATCTCTGCTTTCTTAGCAATTATCCCATTGTGATACAAATTAAGACCAGTAGAGGAGAAAGATAAAGTGCTTTTGGAATGATAGTTAAGGAACCTATTAGGGATTAAGAGTAAACCAGGTACTTATTTTTAAAAGAAATGCCAAAGATTTAAGGTAAATGTCAAAGGCATAGGTAAACAAAATGTGATTTTATTTCTTATATTGTATGTTATGAATTATTTGGTTTTTATACATCCCAATGGAGAATGGAATAAATTTCTCTAGTATAGAAGCTATTGCTCACAAGCTCTCGTCTCCCTAGGAGTTGATTGATTGTTTTTTCCACATCCATTACCAACAATGGCTATCAGAAAAGACCCAGTCTTTGTGACTCTGAAAAAGGATTTTTGTTTATTTTTGTTACTACAGAGTGCGGAAAAAAAGCACACATGTATATAAACAGCAAATACTCAAATTGAACTTGAGATCTTGGTGAAATTTACACAAAGCATCACAATAAAGGGGCAAATACGAGAAAAAAGTTGTGATAAAAAAGCAGGGAACTTTTATATTGCTGAAAATATACATAGAGTTTTCTATGAGAAGACTTGGCTTATAAGGAAAAGTCTGGGTAAAATTTCAGGATTTAAGAGAATACCAATAAAGTGAAGATTGACATTAACCAGACCAGGCTATAAATACCACACAAAGAGACCAAACAAGGCCCTCTCCTGACAGGTCTGGCCACCTCTCCCCTTCAGAACAAACCTGTAATGAACAACACTGGAATAAAACCTGTTGTTCTTTTAAGATCAACGAAACTTAATATGTTAGTTAGAGCACTTTTGTTTTTGGATGAGTTCATATTTGTGTATTTACCTGAGCATTGCGTTAAATACAGGTTAAATTATGCAGCATTACAGAGCAGTCAGGTCTCTGCAAGCGTCATCATTTCATCCTAGTATCTTTCTTGTCTTATCACTCAAACTAATATGACTTCTTTTCTCTCAACAGCCTTTTAATGTGGAGGAGGAAACTACTCTCATGTTTAAGAAAAATCTCTAATTACCTGTACTGAGAAAAAGAAAAATAATAACATGGAAGTCAATATACTTCTTTTTTCTGCTCTATCCTGTACCCTTGAAAATACTATTGTGTAGAGCTTACTTTATATTAATAGCACTGACATATATTTTTTATTTCCTTTTAGTCTATGAAAATATCTGTTCAATAATTTGTGGGGATAATTCAGAGGTGACACAAAGTTAAGTTAAAATCATCATGATGAGAACCTAGACTGTTTTGTTTTTGTTTTTGTTTTTGTTTGGTTTTGTTAATTTTCTTTTCTATCTCCAGTATGAAGCACAGTCCTAGCACATAATATAGATGCTCAATAAATATTTATTTTTACCAGTGATAACAATGACAAATTGGCATATATCCTGAATATATACAATGATATTTAACCCCAATAAACTCAGGTAGCGATAGCACAAAATTTAGTTTTTGTTGTTTCTTGTTTGGTTTTTATGTTTCTCATTGAGTTATTTGGTGTGCTTTTGTATTATTTGAATTTCTAAAATTTACATGGGCTCAAGGTAAAGTGAGATCGTATTCTTGAAAACTATGTAATGAAAATAGATTTGATCAGACTATTCAGGTTCAAAGTGGGACTAGTGGGACCATATTTATATGTATGACCTAAATATGCAGCTATTATTATCCATACTTATAAGTACACATCCAATGAATCCTTGTTCTAAAAACTCACATAAAATAAGATGAAGGCACAAGTCATTCATTATCTGGTCTCACTTTTTAAAGGGTAAATGAGTCTAAGCGTGCCTGGCTGGCTCACTTGGTACAGCATATGACTCTTGATCTCCGGGTTATGAGTTTGAGCTCCATGTTAGGTGCAGCTATTCCTTAAAAAATAAATAAAAATAAAAAATCTTTAAAAGATAAATGAGTCTAGCATAATAACATTTTGCAAAATTGCCCTAGGCTTCATTTTGAAGTACAAATAAGCATAAAATGATATTACTAATAATCTTTTAGTATATATTGAGCCATATAGTCTCATAATAATGAATACAACAAGGTTTCAATGTGTCAATTGATATGCATTCATGAATTTTGTCAAGAGAACATAATCCATCAGATATGAGGAAGAGTCACAACCATTAGGAAAAATGCTTATTAATCCTTCCATTATAGACATTGCAACAAGTATGTTAAGAGGACAAGCAGTGATGAAAATACAATTGATACTATTGTCTTGTGATATAATCTAGAGATAATGCAAGAGCACACACCAAGAATATTATTAAATCAAAATCTAATATCATATGAAATCTTAACAATATAACTAGGAAAGGGCAAAGGTGTTATAGATTTTCCCAAAATTTTTGTACATTATACAGGCCAATACAAAGATCTTTTACTTGAAAACATTTAAAAAGGCATAACATAGAAAGAATATAGTGTTCGTCACATCATTAAATAAGTTGGCAAAAATCTAGTGACAGAGAAGACTGGCAAAGAATGTAGAAATAGGGGGTTTTCTAAAATTTATTTCAGAAAAATGTATTCAGGTTTTATCTTGTTGTTTGGTATACAAACAGAATAGTTCTTAAGATGCATCACCTTTCAATAAAGCAATAGATAAATTTCACACAGATTATATATGTTATTAAATTCTAATCTTTTGATTACAGATTTTCATAGCTATTTATAGTGATACATTTTTTAGAAAATGGAAATGTATTGACTGCTCCATGGCAAACTGTTAGCACAAATGTCTCAAATGCGACAAAGAAACACACTTTGTTAACTAAAATTATCTCAGATATAACATGGCTTTCTCATCATGCATATCTTGCTAATATTTGAAGTAAACCAAAAAAGCTCCATTTAGCAGTATATCTGTGTCATTGTACATAATGAAAACTGAAAATACAGTATCAGCAATCAAAACAGAACTTTACAGTTTTCATTGGAAATGCAAGCAAAATGTATTTACTGATTTAAAACTTTGATAGGGTGATTTAGCTAATTTTGGAAACTGACATTGTTGAACACGGAATGGGTTAAAGATACATTTGAAAATTATTTTTCAAGGTAGGATAATTTAAAATTGGATGACGAACTGCTCATCAACCAATTTCAACTTGAAAATTTAACAATTAAGGATAGAGAGCAGATGTTAGATAATGTTAGTGATTTAACCTTGAAACAATTTTCTGCTACTTCTCCTTTAGTCTTCTAGATGAGTTAAATTGAAGAGCATCACAAAATTGCAGGATGAGCTATTAAAAAACTGCTATCATTTGCAATTGTTCTATGTAATGCAAAAATTGTGTTTACATGATGCAACCCAAAATAAAACACAGGAATAATTTTGATTTTATCACTGATAAAGATGTTAGCTGTTATTTGCAGTCTCTGCTTATAATTTTATACATTGAAAATAACCTTTGTATCCTCATTGTCTTTAGATTAAATATTGTTTATTAAAACTAAAAAATGCATACAAAGACATTATCATTTTATGTGTTTATTATTTGTGGTTCTATGTTAACTTTCATTTGGAGAAAAAGTTCACTTGCTAAAAGGTTTTGAAAAGTAGGTTCTAGATGTCTTGTTCAAGTTTTGTTGTCAAGGACACACTTCTGATTTTCTCATGTAAAATATGGTGATCCTAATACTTAGCTGTCAGGATTGTTGTAAGAATTAAAGATAATATGTAAAATAATTGAAGATAGTTTATGAAGCAATAATTTAAGCACTTAGCACAGTATCTGTCTTGAAATAGCCATGCTATAAATTCTATTATTATTGTTACCCAAGGAGGTACACTGCTTGTGAATGAGGGAGAAAGGATTCATTGGGAGTGCATTTGATTGGGAATTTCTGGCCTTCATATTACAGTTCAGCTACTAATATTTCTTAATTTGTCATAGTTCCTTTTGAAAACCTAACAAAAGCTATAGACATGCTCCTTCCTAAAAAAGTTTACTTTTGTATTTTTCCAGTCTTCACAGATTCCTTAAAGGTATATGCGGAGAGTCCAGTTTAAAATCTCTTCATCAAGTTTGGTCTTTAGAGATTGTGGTAATACAGCTAGTTCTTCAATGAAATAAACTTAGGATTTTTTTTCTCGGATATATATTTAACAATCACAGCAACTATAAGATTACAGAATTGACCTCATTGATTTATTGCTTTGTTGTTTATAAAGAACATTCTTATGACCACTAAATTGGCTACTCACAGACCTGAGCTCAAATTTCTGCACAGTCCCTTGTCTTAAAATGGAGAAGATGGCTGGGAAAGAAGAACATAAGGACTGACTTCCCTTTCTTCTGGTAATAAGCCTATAATTTTCAGAAATTCTTTCTTCAAGCTATGATATGACACTCATAAAAATAGAAACATGAGTATTGTGGATAAGCAAAAACTAAAGAAGTAATGTAAATGAGCTTTTAAATCGAGTTAATGCGTTAAACTTAGATTATTAGTTTGTATTTACCCAAATTATAAATTTGGTAAGTGGGCCAGAGGGAGTGCATCTCATTTTTTTATACTCTGAATTGTTTGAAAGTCATTTTTAGATAAAAATGAAATGATTTTTCTCTTCTTTCTCTTAAAGAATTAAAAGATGTGGATGATTAGAATTACAGTACAGCAGTTAGTGTCTCTGTACTCTTCATAATATATCATATGTCAAAACTTCTCTCTTTAGAATAACAAAAATGACCTTTTGGTGCCATAAGCTCTGGCTGACCTTTTAGTAGCCATAACAGTGGCAGAAAAACAATAAAGATACATCAAGCAAGAGTTACTTTTTTGCCACTGTGATACTCAGGGCATGAACCAAAGTACTATATGGGATTTGCTTTCCTAAATTTTTAAGTAAAATTACAAAAGGACTTTCTGTCGTGAGAATCAATTTTATGACCTTGAAGTGGTATTTAAGTATTTCAGTTAATATAAAACTTACAGCAGTCTGCACTTTAGAGAAAGTGCCGTTTTTAGAATATGCTTTAGTGAGTGATATAAATATCAACATTTCAAAAGCTACATATACTGCTTAAAGTAAATTTATTAATGGAAGATATGGCTTAAACACAAGAGTGGTGTGGCTTAATTTTAAAAATTTTATACAGAATAATAGTTTTTTTATTTGACTCCTTCCCATTAATTAAAATGTTAACATCAGCTTGTCACAGAGAAACAATTTTTTTTCAAAGGACTTGGAACCACACACTGGCTGATGTTTGAAATCCTGTATCTTTGTGATTTATCTATAGGGCACCATTTGAACATTCATTATCTTTGCTGTCCAGAGTTTCTAATTTTGTTTATGTTTTTCATGAAGTGTGGAATCACAATTATGAATTTATATAAACTCAAGCTCACTAGTTAAATAAGATGAAAGACCTGAATTACTCACTACATTCCAGTGTGTGCAAATTGGGACTCTGGTTACAATGAAGCGCCCTCTTTCAGTTAAGTTGTTTTGGGCATGGGAAGGAGAGGATGATTTCATCAAAAGGAACTGGGTCTGTGTAAAAGAATTTGGCCTGCCAAAGAACAATGAGTACAGTCCTTCAAATAAGGTTTCAGTAATTACTTATTTGCATGATGCTATTTGTTCATTGATTGACACCTGTGATAATTTTCCCCTTGTTCTTTTTTTCTGTCATCTGTTAACTTTTTTCTTAATTATCAGTTTTTTAAAAACATTTAACCAATCTTGAGGTCTATAGCAAAATAATTTGGAATCTCTTAAAATAATGAAATAGTCGTTCTATGTTCTTTAGGCATTGGCATTTAAGGTGTCTTTTAAAACAATGTGTTCTTATTTGCCGATAATTTCCTCATATAATTAAAATTTGGATTTAAATTTATAGTAACTTTCAATTAAAAGACTTCTTGTAAATAATTCTTGGCTTCATTCATTTATTCAATGGGCACTCTATGAAGCATGTACTATGTGCTGTGCTCTCTTCTATGCTTTTGGAAACAAAAATGAATAAAACAAAGACAACACTTACAAAGAATGAATCTTGTTGAATGGTGTTGTGTCTCTATCATGACTTACGCTCATCTACATCATGCTGAAATGATTGGTGAATTTCAGAAAAACTGTTCTTTGGAGGGCAGGGATGATGGGAATGAGAAAGAAAACCGCATATGCAATATAGTCTGAAGTTTTGAATAGAAACAATTTTAAAGGACTAGTCTTCCCTTTCAGACTGTCTCTCCTTGCTGTCACCCCAAATAGAAACAAACCGCCTTCCTCTTTTCTTCATGTGGCTTCCTTTTAAGGCTCAGGTAAAGACACAACCTCTTCCAAGTTTTAAGGTGGGCCTCTGAGTGCCTCTAAGGCACTTACTGCTGGAACCAGCCATTTGATATTAGCACATGTTACTATGAATTATGTATCCTCATTTAGTGTTTGCCCTGAACTCGTGATCAGGATTTAAATACTGAAAAGAAGGATTCATATCTTCTGGGGTTTTGTATCCCCAGTGAGGTCCCCTAATTGTATGAGACTCTGAGAAAGTGATTATGATGATATTTTTCATTATTTTTAGCCAAATATAGCAGCTCATTTATTGCTGGTTAATAACAAATATTCTTTTATCGTCATGAGTAATACACATGATTATAAGCAAGAGAAAGAAAATAATAAAATAATGGATTTCTGGATAGGAAGAAATTATAAGTGGGCATCTAAATTAGAAACTGTTTTCTTCCTACAAAAATTTAGGAAGGCTTAAGAAATCCATTATGGTATATATAGTTGCAAAAGTCTCCAGGTTTATGTCTTGCTAATCTGCTTTTCAAATGGCAAACCCGTTAAAGAAGAAATCTGAGACTCCCATCTTTCTGCTTAAAAATCATTCGGTGATCCTTTTGGTACTCGCTATGACTCTCCAAACCCTTAACCTGTGATACACAAGGCTTCTCATGGTTGTCTCCTAACCTACTCTAGATTTCATTTTAGTGTTTTTTTCTCATAGTCTTTATAATGTTTGATAAGCAAGTTGAATTACTGGATCATCATAAGATCATCTGCCTCCTCCTCTGGGCCTTTGTTGTACGTTATTTTGGAATATACTTCCTCCTTCTCTTTCTTTGGGAAAAGTATTCCTTATATGTCTTCTGTGAAGACTTCCCATTATCAGTGCCACTCTATCCCCCCACAGCATTTGTGTAAAGCTATGCCCAGTACTACTCAGTTACTCAATTCCAGGGCCACTGTTTACATTGTAGTCCCTTCAATTCGCACTGTGGGAAGCCACATACCTAGAATAAAGCGTGGATATTATACAACTCCAAGGCCATGATTTTCCTGACAAAAGCGTTTCTAGAAGTAGAGTCTTAGTTGTCCATGTGTCCCAGCCATATACGTGTTCTTATAAAAACTGAAGACTGACTAAATTGACACAACATAGTCCAAGATGCTAGTCATGGGGTCTGGACATTTTTTTTTAAGTTTATTTATTTTGAGAGAGAGTGGGAGAGAGAGAGAGAAAGCAAGGGATGAGCAGAGAGAGGGAGAGAGAGAGAATCCCAGGTAAGTTCTGCTCTGTGACCTCGGAGCCTGATGTGGGGCTTGAACACACAGACCATGAGATCATGACCTGACCTGACACCAAGAGTGGGATGCTTAACTGACTGAGCCACCCAGATGCCCCTAGCCATTTTTTCCCCCAAAATAAGCTGTTCAAGAGATTTGTTTGCCACCTATAGCTTGATAACTATTATCATTTGATAACTGGACCAAAGAGTGTCCTAGCTACCTCTATATCTTCAATACATATTCTGGAATGTAGCAGCATTTAATTTTTAAGTGAATATATTTTCCTAAATATGGAAATAATTTTGTATCTTACAAACTTACTGCTAACACTTATTAGTTACAGGAGATTTTTGTCAATTCTTAGGGATTTTCTACATAGATGATCATGGCATCCGCAACCAGTTTTATTTTTTCCCTCCCAGTTGATATACTTTTATTTCTTTTTCTTGTCATGTTACATTAGCTAGAATTTCCACTATGATGTTGAACAAAAGTAGTGAGAGGGGATCTCCTTGACTTCTCAATCTTAAGGGGAAGTATCTAGTTTCTCACCCTTAAGTATGATGTTAAAAAAATCCTGTAGATTTTTTTAAATCAAATTGAAAAAGTTCCCCTCTATTTTTAGTTTTCTAAGTGTCTTTTTTAATTTTGAATGAGTGTTGGATTATATCAAATGTTTCTGATACATCTATTGAAATGATCATATGATTTTTCTACCTTAGAATCTTGATGTGCTGGATTACATTAATTTATTTCAAATGTTATATCAGTCTTACATACTTGGAATATATCTCATTTGTTTATGGTGTATAATTACTTTTACACTCTGTTAAATTCAGTTTACTAATATTTTGTTGAAGATTTTTGCATTCATATTTTAAGGTATATTGGTCTGTAGTTTTCCTTTCTTTTAATGTCTTCAGTTGGATTGGCATTAGGGTAAAATCAGTCTCATAGAATGAGTTAGGATGTGATCCCTCAACTTCTGTTTTCTGGAACAGATTGTAGGAAATTGGTATCATTATTCCATAAATATTTGGGAGAATTGACCAGTGAACTCATCTGGGCCTGATGCTCTCTCTATTTGGGAGTTGATTAATTATTAATTATTGATTCAATTTCCTTAATAGATATGATTTCAGTCACATCTATTTCTCCTTCTTTGAATTTGATAAATTATGTCTTTCAAGGAATTGGTTCATTTCAAGTAGGTTATCAAATTTCTAGACATAGAGTTGTTAATATTCCTTTATTATCCTTTTAATGGCTATCCATAGCATCAGTAGTAATGACCGTTCTTTCATTTCTAATATTTGTAATTTATGTCTGTTCTCTCTCTTTTTTTCTTTGTTAGCTTCACTAAAAATTTATCAGTTTTCTCGGTATTTTCAAAGAACTAATGTTTGGTTTCACTGATCTTCTATAATTGATTTCCTGTCTTCAGTTTCACTGATTCTTGTTCTAATTCTTATTATTTCTTTTCTTTCGCTTACTTGTTTTTAATTTGCTCTTCTTTTTCTAGTTTACTAAAGTGGAAGCTAACATTCTCATTTTTAGGTTATTTCTTTCTAATATATATTTAATTTTATAAATTTCTCCCTAAATACTGCTTTCACTCCATCCCACAAAGTTTGATAAATTGTATTTTCATTATCATTTGAATATTCATTAATATTTAATTAAAAATATTTAAAAATTTTTGTCCAGATTTCTCTTATCCATGTATTATGTAGAAGTATTTTGTTTAATCTCAAAATATTTTGGGGTCTTCCAGTTATCTTCATATTATTGACTTCTGTTTTAATTCCATTATGGTTTGAGAGTATACATGGTATGATTTCTATTCTCCTAAACTTGCTAAGGTGTGTTTTATGGTCCAGAATATAGTCTATCTTGGAGAATGTTCTATGTGAGCTTGAGAAGATGGTGTAATCTGCTGTTATTGGATGGAGTAGTTTATAGATCCCGATTACATTCAGTTGATTGATGGTACTCTTAAGTTCAATTATGTCCTTACTGATTTTCTGTCTGCTGGATCTGCCAGTTACTGATTGAGTGGTGCTGAAGTCTTCAACTACACTAGTGGATTTGTGTCTTTCTCTTTTCAATTCTGTCAGCTTTGCCTCATGTATTTTGATGTTCTCTTGTTAGGCGCATATACATTAAGGATTGTTATGTCTTCTTGGAGAATTGACCTCTTTATCCATGGTTATCTTTCCTTTTTTGAAGTCTACTCTGTCTAAAATATGATAGCTACACCAGCTTTCTTTTGATTAGTGTTGATACATCTTCCTCTGTCACTTTACTTTTAATATCTCTGTGTGTTTGTGCTTAAAGTGGATTTCTTATACACAACATATAGCTGGGCCTTGGTTTCTTTTAATTCAGTTTGGAAATGTTCATCTTTTAATTACTATATTTAGATAATTTATATATTAATGATTCATATAGTTGGATTAATATTGACCAAATGTAATTGTTTTCTATTCATTTTTCTTTTTTTTAATTTTTCATTTTTTCCATCTTCTCTGGCTTTAACTGAATGTTTTACATGATTCTACATTCTCTTTTCTCTTAGCATATAAATTATACTTCCTTTTCAGATTTTTTTCAGTGGTTTCTCTAGAGTTTACCATATACATTTACACCTAATCTAAGTCTGCTTTCAAGTAACACTATAATGCTTCACAGGCAGGATAGATACCTTAAGACAGACTTTTCCTAATTTCTCCCTCCTCTCCTTTATTATATTGCTGTCATTCATTTCACTTATCCATAAGCTATAATAAACCAATCCATTGTTGCTATTATTATTTTGATCAAACTATTAATCAATTAAGAATAATTGTCAGTGCATCTGGGTGGCTCAGTCCATTAAATGTCCGACTCTTGGTTTTGGTTCAGATCATGACCTCACAGTTCAAGATTTTGAGTCCTGCATCAGGTTCTGCACTGACGGTGTGGAGCCTGCTTGGTATTTCTCTCTCCCTCTCTTTCTGTCCTTCCCTGGCTTCCTCTCTCTCTTTTTCTCTCTCTGTCTCAAAACAATAAAATAACTAAATAAATAACTAAATAAATAAAACTAAAAAAAAGAATAAGCATTATCAAAGATTTTATTTTATATTCATTTATTCTTTCCATAATGCTCTTCTTTTCTTTATGTAGATCTGAATTTCTGACTTATGTAATTTTCCTTTTCTCTGAAGAACTGACTTTTCTTGCAAAGGTCTACTGGTGACAAATTTCCTCAATTATTGTTTGTCTGAGACAAGTCTTTATTTCTCCTTCACTTCTGAAGGATAATTTCTCTGAACGTAGAATTCTAGTTTGATGGTTTTCCACTTTCAAAGCTTAATTTCCATTCACTTTCTTCTTGCTTGCATGGTTTCTGAAGAAAAGTCCAATGTAAATGCAATCTTTATTCTTATTCCTCTATAGGTGAGGTTTTTCCTACTTCTGGATTCCTTCATGATATTTTGAAAGTTTATTTATTTATTTTGAAAGAGAGGTTAAGAGAGAGTGGAGAAGGGGCAGAGAGAGAAAGAGAGAGATATTCCCAAGGAGTTCTGTGCAGTCAGTGCAGAACCCAGTGTGGGGCTTGACTTCATGAATACTGAGACGCTAATATGAAATCAAGGGTTGGATGCTTAATCGATTGAACCTCCCAGGTGCCTCTGAGTTCCTTCAAGATTTTTGTTTGTGTTTGATTTTCTGTGGTTTCTGTATGATCTAATGACGTGTCTGGGTGAGGAAGTTTTGCTATTTTTCTTGCTTCGTGCTGTAGGAGATTCTAGGGTCTGTGCTTTCATGTCTGTTATTATTTTAGAATATTTTCAGGTGCTTTTCTTCACATATTTCTATTCTTTTCTCTCTTCTCCTAATATTCCCATTATGCATCTGCTAGGCTCTGTAGAGTTATTGCACTGTCCTGGGATATTCCGTTCTGTTCCTTTTTTTTTTTTTTTTAGCCTTGTTTTCTCTTTTCAGTTTGGAAAGTATCTGTGATATACCTTCATAGTCACTGATCTTTCCCTTGGACATTTTCAGGGTATTGATGAGCCCATCAAAGGCATTCTTCATTTCTGTTGGAGTGCTTTTGATTTGTATTATTTATTTTTGATTTTTTTATTCTTTCCATCTCCCCTTACATTACCCACTTATTTTTGCGTGTTGTCCATCTTTTCCATTAGAGCCCTTGGCATATTAATCATAATTATTTATAAATTCCAGGTCTGATCATTCCAGAAATCTCTGCAATACCTGAATCTGGTTCTGATACTTGTTTTGTATCTTCTGACTTATATTTCTTGCCTTTTTAGTATGCCTTGCAATTTTGTTGTTGTTCTTTAAAAGCAGACATGGTGTGTTGGGTAAAAGGAACTGAAGTGGATAAACCTTTAGTGTGAGATTTAATGTTTATCTTGCTAGAAGTTACACTGTATTTACTGTTTGCTGTAAGCATGGTTTCAGAGGTTAAAATTTCCTCTGTGTCATTGTTTTGGTCTCCTCTCTTGACTTTGGTTTCTCTAGAGACTCTTTTTTAATAGGGTCTGAGGCTTGCAGTTCTTTTAGCTCTACTTCCCTGTTACTACACTAGAGCTTTATCAACTTGGTCAAATTCATAGAAAAAGCAAACAGATTACCAGGTTCTGAAGTAAGGAGTGTTGAGGAGTGATGGCTAATGGGTACAGAGTGTTTTGGCGAAGAGTAATTAAAATGTTCTGAAATAGTAGTGGTGGTGATTGCACAACTCTAGGAATGCACGAATAATTTTTGAATCATACCCTTTAAATGGGTGTATTTTATGCTATGTGAATTTTATCTTAATAAATAAAGCTCAATAAAAAAAGAAAACGTGTGAACATATTTGATTTGGTGACAAAGAACATTCAGAAATTTTCTTCTGAAAAATGTTGCTTGCAACGTTATATATAGTTGGGGAAAATTGAAATATTTTAAATTATGCTATATTTAAACTAAAAAGTTTAATGCAGTCACTAAAGTTATGTTACCAAAAATGTCAAATTTAACTAAAAAATCAAGACAATATTAGATGTGCAGTGTAATTGAAGCATTATAAAACATATTTATGTGTCTGTATATATTTCTGGATATCCCTTTAAATTTATATATTTTAATAACAAAATAGCATATGGGAATTATTTTTAATATCAGCAGTGTTTCTATATGGATGTGTTATGGATGATGATATTCTACTATTTTTCTTTTCAAATTTAAATATTTTCCAAATTCTTTATAATGAGCATTGCATTATAAATTATTATAAAATAATCAATTAAAGATAATTATCTTTTTATTTGTGATTCTTAAATCAATGGTATATGATGCAAGTTGGAGACTCAGTAGAGAATTTATTTACTTGAGTAATCATAATTAATAATAATAATGACTTATTAATCAATACTTATAGTTGAGTTCTCACTCTCCTTGTCAATATATTTAGTGGTTATGCCAATGCTGATGTAATGTTCAAGCAAATGGACATAATGACACAAGACTTCTCAGTCTTTCTCATGAAAATCCATTTTAGGATAGAGAGTTTAGCAATGTAGTGCATGGTCAAGCAAGGCCATTTAGAGCTCCAACCTTGGAGCTAAACTTAATTATGGAATCACTTATGAGGTAATTTTTATAGAGTTCTGTAAACTCCATTACAATTTTTAAAAATGCATTTGTAATGCCCCTTCAGTGATCAACCACAAGAGGTAAGGCAAAACTCATTTTAGGGAAATAGAATAGAGCTGAAAATTTATGGGAATTTCTGAATCAAGTTCATAATTTCACCCATTACTCATAATGATTACACAAAAACCAGAACAGGAAGAAACTGGACTGATTAAAAGAAGCATTAAACAAAGCACTAAACAATCTAGGCTTGCAAACTACTGTATCTAGAAGCCATGCTCCCCTGTGGACCTGCCAGAAAAACACATAAAAGACTAAGAAATGTTGGTGATATGAACTGAAGAAACAAAATAGTCCACCTGGAGCAGTTTTCTCAAGTTGTTTAGACTTTGTTGCTCTGCTTAAAAGCAATTCACATTATATTAATAGGTCCAAGCAAGCATTTTAGGTAACATAGCACATGATATCCACATTGGAGCAGAGACTGAAATATTTTTAAGGACTTTGTTTTCCCAACATCCTATTTTTGTTTTCTTTTGGTGACCAACGCCCTAACTGCATACTTTTTTCCAAAGTTCAAAAGCACTTGGAGTTTGTACCAAATATTTAGAATTGTATTGTATTTTGTTACATACCACTCTTTTTAATTAAAGCAAGATGTGTTTCTTATTTGAAATGAAGTTTCTCCAAGGAAAGAACTATGTTCCATTTTTTATATATATTTTCACAAGCATCCATATGTGCACTAGGCAATGCTTAATATAAGATCTAATTTTGCAGATGTTAGTTTCTTATCTATAAACTTAAATTTAATTGGACTCAGATTCATAATTTCCCTCAGAAACTCTGCCTCTATACTCTATCATGTCATATCATACATTTAAAGACTCATTCATTCATCCATCTATCTATTCAACAATCTACATCCAAACTGGTTTTATTCTCTTTGGTCCAGGGCTTGGAAAACTTACTCTGTAGAGAAAAGTAAATATTTCAGGATTTGGGGGCGATCAGGTCTCTGTCACAACTACTCAATTCCATCACTGTTAGTGCAAAAGCAGCTAAGACAATGCCTAAACAAATGAGTGTGGCTGGGTTCCAATAAAACTTGATTTACAAAACTAGCTGCAGGTTGGATTTGACCGTGGGCTAAAGTTTGCAGATCCCTGCTCTAGTCCATCTTCCTCTTCCCTTACAAATTCTCCATCTATGTATTCCAATCACCAGGAGACAAAAATCTTCTAGAGATCATACCCCTCCATTGCAGATAAATCTTCAGTAACATTAATGCCATTCACAGTCTGGTTTTTAAACACTCATTTCTGCTTTGTAACATACCTAACATCTACTATTACAACTATACTTGTTGGTTTCAGAGTCCAGAAAATACCTTAAGTCTTCTCTATGCAAGATATTTATATATCCCATTCTGTTATTACTAAGTTGCCCTTTTCCTTGGCTCTTCAAGAATCACCTCCCCTATTAAATATTCAAAAACTACTTTTTTCTCTGACTTCCCTAGCAGGAAGCTGCCTAACTGTGATAGTCTTCTGTATAATTCATTTAACCATCTATCATTTCCTTTCTAGTACACACCTCATCTTTCATTAAGCATAATTACTATTCAAATCGTCTTACTTTTTTTTAAGTTTCAAATTTTATGTTCCTAATTAGGATGTAATTCATTAAGGAAAAAAAACTGTTTTATACCACAGATTTTCCCCCAATTGGATCTACCATTGTAATCAATAGTATGCAGCAACTTTCTCATCCAAGTAGAACTGAATCTAGATTCGAGGTGGGATGTAACTTGGACTACCTGCTTTTTTTTTTTTTTTTTTTTTTAATATGGAAGAGGTGGTCAGGAGTGGTCTCTTCATTGGTGAGATGCTTTCTTCAGTGAAGAGATTGCTCCACCATGAGAACAGGGATGACCTTCCTGCCTGGACACAGGAGGAGCTGGTTTACACAGACACATGTAATAGATACACTTCAAATCTAGGAAGAGGTGGTTTAAATTGAAATGGTTGCACTGAACCTGAAGGGTAAACTAGACACAGAAATTAGTACTACTAACAATCAATTTATGGCTCTCTAATAGGTTCAATTACCAATATCAGGATCTCTCAACAAATGAAAAAAATATGAGCCTAAAAATATGTGAAGGTAGGGAGAGATGAGAACAATAATGGCCTCTTAGTAGAGGCCATGGGTTGGCTTCATGGAAGAATTTTGTTCTTGATTTAAGGTGTGGTTACCAAATCACAGGGGTAGAAACCAGTCATCATTTTTCCTTCCATGAATCATTTCCAAATGATCTAATGGTTATAGTCAGTGTCTAAATGAAAATGTAACATTCTTTTCACTTGGATGTCACCAAGCAGATGTATAATTTTTCAATTCAGTTTTTTGCAATGGTAATATATTGATTGGTAAGAAACACCCAACTGACAAATATGTTGCACAACTTACACACTTAACATTTTGACATTTTTTTAAATGTTTACTTTTGAGAGAGAGAGACAGAGACAGAGAGACAGAGAGAGCACAAGTGAGGAAGGGGTGGGGAAAGAGAGAGAGAGAAAGAGACAGACATAATCTGAAGCAGGCTCCAGGCTCTAAGGTGTCAGCACAGATCCCAACACAGGGCTCGAACCCACGAACCAACTGTGAGATCATGACCTGAGCCCACGTTGAACACTTAACTTACTGAGCCACCCAGGTTTCCCAACATTTTGACATTCTTAACAGTTCATAGAAATGTGTCTTAAATGACAGATCACTTATTATAAGGGTTGAATTACTTAATATTTCTGAATTATTATTTGCTATTCTATATCATCATGTTTCCTTATTGCTATTCCTTCTTCATTATTTTTTTTTAATGTTTAACATTCATTTATTTTGAGAGAGAGACAAAGCATGAGTGGGGTAGAGACAGAAAGTGAGGGAGACACAGAATCCAAAGGAGGCTCCAGGCTCTGAGCTGTCAGCACAGAGCCAGACATGGGGCCTGAACTCAAGAGCCATGAGATCATGACCTGAGCCTAAAGTCAGAAGGTTAACCAACTGAGCCACTCAGGTTTTCATTAGTAATAAAACTTTCAAAAAATCACCCAAATAGTAGACGAACTTTCCTGTTTGACATGGAAATGTCTCAAGCTGACAACAGAGATTACAACTTATGGTTGGTAAAATATTTTTTTCCTTAGAGAAAATAAATTTTCTGTGGGAAAAAAACACATGATTTTGGGCAAAATGAGTAATTTTAATAGCATTTGCTACATATTTCTAATGATCTTAAATATTAAACTACTATATACAATTATAATATAATTAATTAATTATATCAAAGCCATACTAAAGTTTTTAATTTATTTGATAAACTAATGTTTACCAATAGCCATACTAAATTTTTAATAATATTAGACCTAACAACCAAGTGTTTATCAAAACAGTCAATTTTTGTGAGCTTATAATAGATAAATTAATAGTTAACATACAGGTAAAATATTTCTATAGGTATTTTTCATTGGATAACATTTTTTCCTTTAAAGGGGAAGTAAAGCAAATTTCCATGTTATTACTACTTATTTTTCTATATTTTTAGTGTGTGTATTATGAATGTAGAATAAATAAAGGTTTGTTGTGAAATTCCTATTGTTAGATAAGTGATTAACATAAAAATCAAAGAAATTTTAAATTCTCTTTAAATATCAGTTTATGTTGATTCAGTCTCCAAGTCTGAAAACTCATTGCAGGAAATGAGATCTTTGGAATAACTTGAAGTGATGTGTCAACTGGACTGGGCCAAATTGTATTTAGATATTTGGTTAAACATTATGCTGGGTGTGTCTGTGAGGGTGTTTCTGGATGAGATTAACATTTGAATTGGTAGGCTGAGGAAAGCAAACCACCAACCCCAGTGTGGGTGGGCCTCATCCAACTCACTGAAAGTCTGACTAGAACAAAAGGGCTGATTGAGGCAGAATAAGCTTTCTCCCCCTGGCTGTTTTTTCCTCTGATTGACTGTCTTCAAGCTGGAACAGAGGTTTTCTCCTGCTTTTGGGCTTGGGCTGGAACTTACACTATCAGCTCTCCATCTTGTCATACCTTTGGACTCAGACTAGAAGTACACAGTTTGCTCTCCTGGCTCTCCAGCTTGTTGACTACAGATCTTGAGACTTTAGACTCTCCAGAGTCACATGAGCCAATTTCTTATAATAAATTTCTTTATTATATTATTTTTCTATCCATCCATCTATCCGTCTACCTACCTACCTACCTATCTATCTATCTATCCATCATGTCTCCTATTGGTTCTGTTTCTCTGGAGAACCCTAACTAATGCAATAGCCTTGGCGTAGGCAATCTCCTTGTCTAAGACCTCATCCTGGAGCCCTCCTCTGCCATCTCTGTAGGCTGGCTGGTGCTTTTCCTACCTCTGTATCTCTGTCTTTGAAAACACATACTTTATGTGATTTTCATCTCCAATACGTAGTGAGCACCTAGAAGACAAGGATGGGACCATTTTTATCTTTCCTAGTTCAGTCCCTGAGACTTCATAACGACTCAGTAGATTTTACTAGACTCATACAAGCATATGAAAATACATGGAGGCTGAATTTGTCTTAATCTGCATATTGTCTCCCAATTCTCTCTGTGTATTTCTAAAAATCACATCTATATAGAAGGAACAAACAGAAGAAGAGAAAGGCACACTAATAATTCCCTAGCAGATGAATATAAATTCTTTCTGAAACTTGGATCATTGAGTTCATTAGTTATTTTAATCCAAGTTAGTTAATCCTTGAAGAAGGAAAGACTGGCTCATCTGAGACAGATAGAATAAGAACTAGATCTGAGATGGAAGCACTGAGAATGATATCTGAAAGAAGGGAAATGTAATTAAGACATAGTGTAAAGGATTAACTTGGTGACTTCATGCCTGGATGTAGATTGTGCCTCTTGTCTTGAGGAAGTGTTGGGAGCTAATGCTGATAAATTAGGTTTTGATATTTAAGAAAGAAGTAGTATAGGTACATAGTAAATCCTCAATACATTTGAATTAATCAATGAATAAATGAAGTTATCAAAATATGCAAAAGACTTTCAAGGCTGGAGATAAAAATCTGGGAGTTATTTCTAGAAGTTAATGAGCAAAATTATGGGAATAAGAAACTTCTCAGTAGGCTGGGGTAGTTTACTTTAGATGAACAATACAATCAAGAACAAGTAGAAACACCATATAAAATACAAAAATTATATATTTAAAGTTATAAGAGAACAGCTAAAGCAAAACAGGGAGATAATATTCCAATGAGAGGAGACATGGGAAGTGAGCTGACAATTTACATCTACTTTTTCCTGGGGTCTAGTCAGTCTTGTGCAGATGAAATGACTTTAAAGAGGGTGAGGGAGGGTGGGGATTTAAAAGGTCTTAAGTATATGGCTGGTTTCTTTCTCAAGAAGTTTGTTGAATTCTGAAACTTCACAGGGTAAGAGACTCACTAAAAATAATCTTCAAATCTCTGAAAAACAGAGCAGAATTTTTCATAGCCCTTGGGTGCCGAGAAGACAGAAATTAGCATTCAGGCCCTACCAGGAGTTGGGTCCTTGAAGAAATGCTGGATCCAAGGAAAACTCAGATGTTAACTGAGCCTTGCAAAAATTGCAATCCATCTTTTATTCAGGTCAGTTCCTTGTTTAGACTGAAGATGGCTGTTACTCTCCCTACCCAGGCCATCCTGCTCCCTCTGAAGGCTCTAAGGAAGGATTAACTAGCCTCTTAGCTTTTGGTGGTTACCAGCAAAACTTGCTGTTCTTGGCTTGTGGCTGTAACACTCCAATCTCTGTCTCCATTGTCACATCTCCTTCTTTCCTGTGCATGTTCATACCTCCTCAAATTCCTCTGTTTTTACAAGGATACAAGTCATTGGAATTAAGGCCCACATTAATCCGGTATGACCTCATCTTAAAGTGATTCCATCTGTAAATACTTTATTTCCAAATAAGATCATGTTCATAGGTACTGGTGGCTAAGACTTGAACATATCTTTTGGGAGGACACAATTTAATCCAAAATAGGGGGAAAGGTGGCAAACCAGTGGGCAGGTGTTATATATAAATGGATTAGCTATGATTCAGCTCAGCAGATTGTTGCCATCCGGGCTTGCTGGCCAGAATTACCACATGTGAACTGTGAGCTGCCAGGTTGCATATTTTGGTTTCAGGAAAGGATTTACCTTGAGGAGGGTGGTTTGTTACTGGGGATTAATAGAGGGGTCAGTTGTGAACAGAGAGCATTTAGTTTTATAAGGCTTTAGAAAATAGTAAATATGTCCTACTGTGTAATAGAAGAAATGTTCTAGAAAGTCAAGACTGGCAGAAATACTATAGTGTTGGAATGCCAAAGAGCCCTGTCATAAGCATTTGGGGACATCATTAAAAATTATGTCTGAAAGATGTACTGAGTATAGATAGATTTATGTATAATGTATAGTATTATGATCAAGTTTTCTTAGCAAGTTTCCATTTACATGTACCTTAATCCATAGTTTTTGGGTTTATTTTTTTCCTCTATGACACATTTATGAACTTGACAGGTTCACTTCAATGCAATCAATCTTGTTTTAACAATAATCTCATGCCCAAAGGCATGGGATGGGAATACAGCCTATTTAGATTTGGAATCACTGGGGTGGACTGCATTTTGGTAGTTCCAGTATGGAAATTATCTATTCTGAGGAATACTTATAACTCAAAGAGATGACTCAATATGAGAATATATTCTCCATTGGTAGTGAGAGGCAGGACTTGAAATCTAGAGAGATTGCAAGTGAAATCACAGTTCCTATCTGAGGTTCACAATGTCACCAGGAATTAAATAAGATCCAACCCAACTGTTCCTTCTAGGAGTCAATTATAAATAACTTCTTGTGTAGTAGACATTTTTTAAGGCCTTATATTTCTGAGCTCTGTTGAGTTTTCCTCCTGCTGGGAATACCAGAATTGGGTAGTACCTTTCCTCCTGGCACAGATAATTACACATTATGTCTTTTTTTTTCTTTGTCATTTCTAGAAGCAATAGGGCACTTAATCATGGGCTTTGCTGATGGAACAAAATTTAAAGATGGCTTTTTTGGGGGGAATTTCACACTCTCGTCGCCTAACCAAGATTACATCCTCTAACATTCACCAGCCAGTTGTGGCTATATTTATGATTTACACTGCAACACAAATGTTAACATAGTGTAACACAAATTTACAATTCTCACGTTGGCTAGTTCCATACACAGTTTTAGCAATCATCGTTTCCATCACCTTTGCTCCTTCTGTTCCTCTATTTCCTTATCTGCCCACCATTAGGTTGTAAATTCCTTTGAGGTCATCTTTTCTATTCTTCTCCTCTCCCTTTATTAACGTACTTTCACATATTAGTCATTTAGCAAATATTGTTATAATAGCTTCACTATACTAGTTAGCAAATTGAAACAATTCAATTTTTTCACCATAAAACAATGTAAAACAACAACAAAACACAGTTTTGAACTAGGGCCACAAAGTACAGTCAAATCATTATTAATTATCTGGGAAACACCAGTCGGGCAAGTGAATTATTTGTACCTAGGGCAAATTTTATAGTATGACTTCTCCACTATGTTCCATGATGGAAACATTTAATTAATTGACAACACTCCACTTGACTTTATGATGCACTAGATTGTGTTCACTTGAAATTAAGGAAGGATTTTCTCTTACCCACAGCCGTGAAATAAATTTGTTATACTTATGTCATAGAAGAAAAAAAAATGCAGTTTCTGAAAGATTTAGCTCTTTGGGGATTGCAGTATTTCAATTAATGACGCTCTTTCAAATCTCTTAAATCCTGCTTTTTGCTCAAAATTCTATTATCATAAATTTATTCTGTTGTGTTAGGACAAGTCTAAACTAGCAAAATGAAGAGGCAAATAGAGCCAATTATTCAGATAATTGAAGTAAAATACTTTTTCTCATTACTGTATGTTTCAGATAAAATCTTTTTAAAAACCTGATTACATGTAGAATTACCCCAGTTTCCTTGCTAATAATGTATATAGTTAGATTATATTATTTAAAGTTTCTAATTCTTATGAACTTTCTGACTTTGAGACTTGTTCTATGGAAGTAAATAACTCCATTAGCAGGGCTAAAATATGCTTGGGGAATTGAGCTAAAAGTAAAATGTTAAGCTTCAGTTAATGAGTTTAAGTATTAGAAAGTTTACCCAAATAGATATATAAAATCTCTTCCCTGGAGTCTGCATTCACATAAGTAAAATAAAATAAAGAATCAAAGTAATTATTTCAGTAAATTAAGTCCCAAACTCACCTCTTAAATGCAAAATATACAGATAATAGAAATTTAAAAACAAAACAAAACTTTTGCTTGAATCATCCAAATTTGTACCTTACCTTACATTTTCTCATTTATATTTTTGTCATTGTTATCATTTAAAACTGTTTTTGTTAACTGATTTTTGTGATTTCAAGGTAAGATACAATGATTTTTTTTTCTGTCAATGTATAGTTTAGCAAAGGGACAAGTATTTGCTTCTTAGAACAAAAATTTCCTACCTACTAATTTAAAAAAAACACAAAAACTACATTTCCCTCTTTATTTTCTACAATAATTCTTATATATTAGTTTTCTTTTTTTGCTTCTAAAATATTCCAAAATTGCCTATTTTTATATTTTATTGGGTCATTAAAATATATATTTAAAGAAGCAAATATAATGATTTGGAGATAGCTGGGTCATTATACAGGAAAATAAATTTGTTGAAGATATAAAAATCCATACTTAAGCAAATTAAAAGCAAAAATGTGAAAAGCAAACCTATAAAGAATTAGAAATTTGTAGTGAAAAATTCCATAAATCAAAAGACATACCTTTAAAACAAAAATGAGAGATTGAACACATCAATTAAGGACTTTTATTCAAAAAAGACTGCTTTGGGAATATGAGTAAAGGCTGGTATTGTTCTAAAACTGTAGAAGGCATTTAAATTTAGATTTAATATCTAAATTATGACTCATGCAAAGAAGAAAATAAATAAATAAATATGACTCCCGTAAATCAATAAGAAAAACAAGAAACTGAGTATTAAAATTGTTAAAGAAGAAAGAAAAATTTAATTGGCTCACAAATATATGAAAAGGTGCTTAAACTCATAACTAATCAGATAGGTGTAAATTAATATAACAATTAGATATTTATATGCATCCAATTACTGAAATTTAGAAAGCACCTATATATTGGCCAGGATGTGCGAAAAGACAGTTCCTTAGTCTTTGCCTGTCACAGTGTAAACTGGTGTAATTCTTCATGAGATACATTTTACATGTTTTGATGAAATTAAGTATGTATATAATCTATTATCCAAAGATTCTGTTACTGGATATCTACAGAGAAAGTTTTGCCTAGCCAATTGTTGTCTTTTGTGTGTGTCTGATAGCAAGAATACAAAAGCAAACTAGGTGTTTATCACTATGGAAATGAATAAGCAAAAAGAAAGATACAAACAATGTGGCATCATGATGGAGTTACAATCAATGAACTAGGCATATAGTAAAATGAATAGATCTTAAAACATTGGCTGGAAAAGCATAAGAAATAAAACATGTATAGCCTAATACCATATATGAAATTAAAATGTACAAAACAGCATTACATTATTCAATAATACATATATTAGTAAGTATATTTAGTAAATAAAAATACAGTGTAGAATAGGACTAGCTTGTTGGGATGCCTGGCTGGCTCAGTTAGTCAAGTGTCTGACTCTAGATTTCCACTCAGGTCATGATTTCATGGTTTGTGACTTCGACCCCCTTGTCAGGTTCCATGCTGACAGTGTGGAGCCTGCTTGGGATTCTCTTTCTGTCCATCTCTCTACTCCCCCCCTGCTCTCTCTCCCTTCTCTGTCTCTCAAAACAAACAAACAAACTTAAAAAAAAAAAGTGAGGGTTGTTGAAGAAAAAATAATAAAACAGGAGAAGAATTCAGGTAGACCAAAAATGATTGGGTTTCTATTGTGCAAATAAAACAACATAAACAAGACCTTCATATTTCATTCCTTGTGAAATCAGAGACACTTACCTTTTCCTCTATGATACTTTCACTCTACCAGTGAATAATGATATTTACATTTCTCAGCTCTGTGATTCCTTTGATTGACTTCTGCCATATCCACCTTGCCTTTTTCTGTTTCTTTGTTATTATCTGCCTCTTGTTGATTCAGTGTCTCTTGTTTTATTGTACTACTCTAAAGTCTCCTTATTTTTTAGTTAGAATAGTAAACTCTTGATGTAAACTCTTGTAATTTACAACTTGGGAATATTCACATAAGGGTTTCCAGTGTTTAAAAAAGCAAAAGATATTTTATTTCAATAATACACGTGGAGTACACTATCAATCATGGATTATATCTAAGCAAAATGTTTCTACAACTGGGTTTATCTGACAAGAATTTCAAAGTAACCATCATAAAAATGCTTCATCAAACATTTAGGAATATACTTGAGATAAATGTAAAAACAGAAAGTTTAGCAAAATAATAGGAAGTATAAAAACTAAATGGAAAATTTAGAACTGAAGAATACAATCACCAAAATAAAAAGCTCAATGTATGGGCTAATTTACAGAATGGAAAGAGCAGAAGAAAGAACAAATAAACTTGAAGATAGAGCAATAGAAATTGCTCAGTCTGAAAAGAGAGAAAGTATACTGGGGAAAAAAAAGAATCTTAGTAATCTGTGAAGGTTGCTTCTGACCTAAGATTCTTTCTTGTCTTTGGAGTCCTTGAGAGAGACGACAAGGAAGATGGAGCTGAAGAGTTTGCAGATAAGTTCTATGTAAAAACTTCCCAAATTCATCAAATGACAAAAATCTATAGATCTAAGAAACCAAGCAAACATCAAACAGGATAAAAAGTAATTTACTCCAAGATGGATTATAATTAAACTTCTGAAAATAAGTGAAATAGAAAATATTTTGAAAGTCCTGAGAGAAAAACAACCTCTTGCCTACAGGGGAAAATAATTTGAACGACAGAAGATTTCTCATCAGAAACCTTGAGGCCTAAAGGAAATGGTATAATATTTTTGAAGCACTAAAAGAAAAGAATTGTCAGTGCAGATTTCCATATACAATGCAAGTATCCTTCAAGAATTAGGGGAAATCAAATAATCTCATATGAAGTAACACTAGAAGAATTTATAGCCAGAAAGTTAAATTTAGCCTAAAAAATAGATAAAGGAGTTTCACGTAGTAGAAAGGAAATGATCTAAGAGGGAATTTTGGAACATTAAGAAGGAAGAAAGAATAAAGAAAAAAGATATGTATAAATACGGTTGACTTTCCTTTTCTTCTTGAATTTTTGAAATTATATTAGATAGTTGAAGTAAAATTATAACACTGTCAGACATGGTTTCCAATGTATGTAGGGCATATACATACTGAGCACATGCGTGTGCATGCTCATGTGTGTGTGTGTGTGTGTGTGTATCTCAGCCACTATACGAAGACAAAAAACATGATACATAAATCATGAAATTCTAATCAGTTTTCAAGTATCTCATAGGAAGGCAGAAATAAAAACAGAAATTTTTAAAAGAGGGGAAAACAGGAAACAAAAAATAAAATAGCAGACTTAAGCCCTAACATATTAACAGTTTCATTAAATGTAAATTTAAAGACAAACAGTGGTGGAGTAGCTAAGAAAAGATCACCTAACTCCATGCTATCTACAAGAAACTCACTTCGAGAATAATGGCACAGGTAGGTTGAAAGTAAAAGCAAGGAAAAAAGATAATACAATGTAAACATTAATCTAAGAAAGCAGGAGCAGCTATACTAATATCAGGTAAAGTAAACTTCAAAGCAAAGAAAATTACTGGAGCCAGAGACAAACATTACATAATGTTAAAGGGTAAATCCACCAAGAAAACACAGCCTTCCAAATGTGTATGAACCAAGCGACAGAGCTGCAAAATATATGAAGCAAAAACTGATAGAACTGAAAGGGGAATTACTGTTGGAGACCTCAACATTTCTCTTTTCAGAATTGATAGTACAGCCAGAGAGAAAATCTGAAAGGCATAGAAGAACTCAGTAACATCATCAATTGACAGAACCTAATAAACATTTACAGGACACGTGATCCAAGAACAGAATGCGCACTCTTCTAGGACCTGTGGAACATATGCTGATTCATAAAACAGACCACAAAAAAATTTAAAAGGATTGAAATTATACAAAGCTTGTTCTCTAATCACAATGGAATAAAAATAGAAATAAAAAAGAGAAACAAAATCTCCAAATACTTGAAAAGTAAATAATATACTTCTAAATAATCTGTGGGTCAAAGAGGAAATCTAAAGGGAAATAAAAAATACATTGAACTTAATGACAATTAATATGCAATATCTATCAAAATTTTCTAGACACAGTTAAAGCAGTTATAAGGGAAACTTATAGCAGGAAATACTTAAATTAGAAAAGAGAAAAGTCGCAAATCAATAATCTACACTCCCATCTCAGGAAAGTAGAAAAATAAGAATAAAATATGCCCAAAGCAAGAAGAAATTAAAGAGTAAAGATACAAACATAAATCAAGGAAATTGAAAATAAATGAAAATCAAACTGATGCAACAAAATGCATTCTTTAAAAAGACCAATGATGGGGTGCCTGGGTGGCTCAGTCGGTTAAGCGTCCGACTTTGGCTCAGGTCATGATCTCATGGTTCCTGAGTTGGAGCCCCACATTGGGTTCTGTACTGACAGCTCAGAGCCTGGAGCCTGCTTCGAATTTTGTGTCTCCCTTTCTCTCTGCCCCTCCTCTGCTCACACTCTATTTGTCTCTCTCTCAAAAATAAATAAACAGTAAAAAAAAGATCAATTAAACTGACATTTAGTGTGGTAGATAATTTTATATGTCAACTTGGCTAAGCCCTAGTATCTGTTTTTAGTAGAAAAACTACTCTAGATGTTGCTCTGAAGGTATTTTTCAGATATGATTAACATTTAAATCAGTAGACTCTGAGCAAAGCAATTATTCTCCATAATGTGGGTGGACCTTGTTCAATCAATTGAAAGTCTTAAGAAAAAAGATTGAGATTCCCAAGCAAGAAGGAATTCTGCCTCCAGACTGCCTTCACACTCAAGACTGCAACATCAACACACCCTGTTGGTTCTGTTTCTTTGGAGAATTCTGATTAATACATCCAGCACTAATGATAAAGGGACAAAGAGAAGACAATATGCTTCTTTATTCCCAATATTAGGAAGCAAAGGCTATCACTACAGACTGGTCTGATATGAAAAGGATAATTAAAGGGTACTATGCATAACCGCACACATAAATTTTACAGGCTAAATGAAATGGGCCAGTACTTCAAAAGGCACAAACTATCATGACTGACACAATATGAATTGGATAATTCATATTTGAATAACCCTATAACTGTTAATGTAATGAAATTAATCTTTTAAGAATTCATGAAAAAGAAATCCCCAGGCCTACCTACATGGTTTCACTGGACAAATCTACCAAACATTTAAAGAAAAATTAACATCATTTCTACCCATTTTTTCTTCCAGAACATAAAAGTGAAGAGAACACTTCTAAATTCATTTTATGAAGCCAGCAGTACCCTGGCTATGTGATATAAAGGGGTAACCTGAGGGAGATCCTCACGGTGCTGACAATGTCCTGTATCTTGGTCATGGTGGTAGTTACAGGAATCTACGCATGTACTGAAATGGCACAGAGCTATACATACTAATTGTCCTGACATCAGTTTCCTCGTTTGATATTATACTATACTCATATAAAAGTTAAACATCAAGGTTAAATCAAGGAAAACTGTGTGAAAGAGGCACAGGATCTCTTATCCTATCCTTGTGACTTCCCGTGAAGGTATTATTTCAAAATAAAAAAAAAATTAGGAAAAATCTTGAGAGTTTCATATGCTCTTTCAAGTTTGGTGCATTGTAATATGACAGGTAAACTAAAATTTCCCAGGATCGCGTGTCTTTCGGTACTGTGAAACATAATGACAACTCCATGAAGTAAGTTCAAAGTAATTCATGCCAAAGCATTGAACACTGCCAGATCTGTGGTAGGTGAATACCAAGATACTAAGTAGTTTTAACGGTTTCGAACGCAAAGGAACAACAAATGACTCTGGGAATTTGTAAAATCTAAATTAATGGTCAAGTTTTCTCTGGGAAATACATGACGGACTTTGTTTTTCTCGTTAATCTCTGAGATGATGTTCTCTTAGCGTGTTATCCTGTTGAACTGTCACTCTCCTTTGACTGCTGCATATTTCTCCAACTAATCTTCCCATTGCCCATACCTCAAATGAAAGGCATAAAAATTACTACCATTTGTTTATTGTAGATATCTACCTTAATGCATATTATCTCATCTCATTTAAACTCAAATAACTCTGAGATGTAAAAACTATAATTACACATATGTGGAATCTTTGATGAAGAAATGAAAGGAATTAATAAACTTATGTGGCTGATGAATGATTTTTTTTACATGAAAAGTACAACTTTAGGTCAACAATCTAGAGAAAGAATAATAGTTGCATCATAATCATTAAGTATGGATGGTTGCTTACTCTAAAGCTGGTTAATTTTCAGTATGTTTGAACACATCCATAAGTTCTTGAGGATAGAAAACACATTTGATTGCTATAACATAATAATGATATAACCTCTTACTGTGTTTCTGGCATAAAATATTAAGACGTCATTGCTCCTTTTATGCTTAGAAATAGTAAGAGTGTTTTATGCAATTTTGATCTAAACATTTTAAATAGATGTTGGACTAGCAATTCATAAAAAATATGAAGATGCTAAAAAGAATAAATACACCGACCATACGAAGGAAAGAAGCAGTTAGAGCTCTGTAGTTCATAGAGGGGAAAATAGAGTAGGTCCTCAGGTGTATTCATGGAGAAAACCAGTAACAGCAGCTTCAGCAGGGAGGCAAAGGGCCTAGAGCCTTTAGGTACAACTTTTCAAAGTGACAGCTCTGGAGATCTGAGCAACTGTGGAGTTTGAATTCAGCTTTCCTTTAAGCCAAGCACCACCATCAGATAATTTCTTGCATTTTCTTTCAGAATTATGACTTTTTAAAAAATGGACTGAACTGACGTTTCAGAACATGTGCACCATTACCTTAATTAAAATAGAAAACCCAGCGTGTTTCTAGTGATTGCCATGTTTGACTTCATCTCTTTCATAATCTTAATTGTCTTTTTAATTAAAGAATTATCTTAATGATCCGTTTTAAGATAGTTGGAGCCATGGTATTAGTCAGTGTACTTATCTCAAACTTGTAAGAAAAGTCAGAGTCCAAGGTTAGGTAAGGCAATGTAGCACATTTTTCTTTAGGTTTTCAAGCATAAATTTGTTCTCTAATCCTAATACCTAGTGTGTACATCATTCTTCCATCCCTTTCCAAAGGTTCTGATGGCTGCATAATTGACCAGGAAAAAGTTCCAATCTAAAGAGTATTGTTCCACAAGTGTGTGGAGGAAGATTTTTACTCACTTGCAAGCTTTGGGTTAATTTGGTGTTTAGAACATTTGTTTTCTCAAGTTTTTAAGTGTTCTCTTACGGCAAATATACACTTAGCATGTAAAAAAGTTTTGTTGTTGCTGTTGTTAAAAGCATGATCAAATGTAGTTTACTAAAGATATCTTAAAACTAGCTTCTTGACAATCCTACTAATGCAAATAAAAACTGTGTAGTGAGAAATAGATGCAAAGAATTATTTTATTCAGTATTGTAGAGTCTAAAATTCCCAAGGAATTTGTCATTTTTCTAATGGGGTGTTGTAACTGTCATTTAGGAAACAAAGTGATTGGTATTAAAATACATGCAAAAGGACTGTGGGATATTGTAAAGAGCACAGATTGAAAGTCAAGAAAACTAGAATCAAATCTCAGATCTGTTTGTATTAATGGACAAGTCATTTAATCTCTGTGTCTCATTTTTCCTATTTGCGGACTGGAAATAATACCCATTTAAGGATAAAATATATTGTTAACTGTGACTAAAGAATGAATCTTGGTTTTATTGAGTAAGAGGGAGGTTTTAAAGCTTATATTTATACCTTCATTTTTCCCTCAAGAAAATGTGAATAATTTTCTTAAAAGAACAGCAACAAAAACAAAGTAGAAAGTCTTCCTTAATATGGCATAAGGTATGATACATCAACATTGGTTACTATCAACCTACCAATCATGGAAAATTATCTAAGTTTGAGACTGCTCAGTAGGTAAACTAAAACCTGCAAGCCCTCACAGGGACCTGTATTTACACACAGATACACCCGCCTCTCAAAGTAATTGTTTTCTAACAAAGTATTGTTTATATGTTTCATGCAAATTGGTTTGAAGTGTTGCTTAGACAATCTTATTATATTTAGGAATAAAAACTTCCATCAAGAAATTGTACAAAAGAAAATGGACACACCAGCTGGATAAATCTATCACATGTGGGGCAGGGGGTGGGGGGAGCACTTTTAATTAGCTGAGTGAATGCAGTTTGCTGAACACAGAAAGCACAGCCTCAGTCATATTAAAATGTGCCTAATTTTCTGTGAAAAAGTCCCATCTGAACAGGCCTGACCACAGTCAATCATACTAAAAGCCACTGGTGCTTAATTTGATTTACCAATATAAAATGCAAATTAGGTTATTAAGTGGAGTGGCAGACTGAGGAGGGCCCCTTTCAAACCATCAAGTTAAATGCAAGCAGACAGCAAACTGGCTGTGCAAAGAAAATTTTAGCATATTCGTTTGATTAGTGCTACAAAAATTTAATTAGGTTGGCTAATTACTTGACAAATTGCTCTACACGAGAGAAAAGGCAGAGAAGGTTTTTTTTTTTCCGTTTTCATTGCAAATATCCTGTGTGTATTTTAGCCCAAATGCTATCTGCCAATTTGCAAAAGCATTATTAAATGAATGGAAGATGGTCCCCAACAATGGTAAATCGTATAATGCATATAATTAGACAAGACCCATACAACTGTACCCATATGTCCATACTCTCTCATGACTGAAAATATTTAACACAATATTTTTATGTAACTACTGTCAAAACAGATTATGACAAACCAGTCAGTTGTTCTTAAGAAAGAAAATATTGTGCATGATACAGAAAAGAGACATTTGTGAAAATCCCGCCTCCCAGAGGAGTTTGTTCACTAGTAAATGAAATAATGGTGATATACTGAGGTTGATCATCACAGAATGGACGTGTCAGCCAAAATATGCCTGACTGAGGCCAGGGTTACAATGAAGTAGAAAAAATTGTCTCTTTGTGGCACATTCAAAATGTAAAACTATTAAATAATTCTCAACATCTACTGACATCTTATAAAGTGAATTTCACTTTTTGGAATGCTATTTATTGGTCATTGTTCCTTCCTCTATCTTTTCCCAATCACTACATAAGAGAGCAGCCCTGAAACACCCATCTTTGCAGAAATCTCACAACGTGTGTGACCATAGAATGAAAGAAAATGTTCAGCCCATGTCGGTATTTTATTGAGAGACTACCGATGCCTTGACTAATGGAACGTGTCTTTCTCTGTTCAGAGGGAAACTTGATTTTCCTAGAGAAGGTATATGTTTTTATCAGGAGAACAAGAAATGGGATTTCATATAATCCTAGGATTATTTGGAGGACTTCCAATTTTTCCATGTATTTATTTGATTTTTTAAAATTTTCTATGGAACTAGTGAATCTGTTCTAAATCAAGCACCATGATTTTATACATAGATAACCACTTTGCCAGTTCAAATGGAAAAAATAAGTATCATGGTTTATAAACAAAAGCTTAGCAGTTAGTAATTAGCTTTTGTATTTAACCTGTTCTAAAGTGCCATTCTAGGAAACTACAAACAACAAGAATATTCGTGAACATTTATGCAGGCTGTGTCTTATTTTTTGCAATTAGTATTTTCTAACTTAAATTCAGAACACAAATGTAATGACACTGCACAATGCAAATGTGGTAAAATTATTTTATGCACACTTACCATTATTGCCATTTTATCCTAATTTACCATTTTTACCATTTTTAGATTTACAATCATCACCAAAGGAAGTATAGATTGTATGTGGCATATGGATTATGTAGACAATTTTGCTGTGTAGAATAAAGTTCTGGGATTAAGTTGTGGCTTCCTAAGCATACATTTGGCCATGAATTACTGGCATTACATTTAATGTCCTTGAGGACTCCATCTTCAGATGCAGAGGTAGATTTTACAAAAAATGAGTTAGGAAACATAAAATTGAGTGGAAAGGCAACAGTACTTTTTAATATAATAGAACTATGTCAACGCTTGAGGTTTTTCCCTTCTAGGTATTGACTGCTTTTCTTTACTCTCTCTTTTTCTACTGTTTAATTCAATTTGATAAACTGACTGATATTTTAAAAAATCTGGTTGACACAGTTTAATAAAGGAATTGAAGTCTGAGACATTTTATTAAGGGTATGGGTATAAAATAGTAAAATTAATAACTTGCAAATGTGTTTTGTGTGTCAATATCAGATACATTTATCCAGTGAATGCTGTCATGTTAATTGCTGAAGATGTGATAATCTTTGATTGTATTTGTTATATGTTGCTTGGATACAATTGCACACATGTATAATAGCAGTTATCTTTTATTTAGCCCCTACTATGTGAAGGCACAGAGTTTAAGTTATATTCATTCTATTATTTTCTTTTAGTAAACTCAAGATATAAGTACTATTGTCCCTGTTTTAGAGATGATGAGATTGAGAAGAAGATAGATTAAGTAAAATTCAAAATCAAAGACTTAGTAACTGATAAATCTGGTATTTGAACTGAATTTTGTCTGAATTCCAACATCATGCTCTTTCCCTATGCCACAAGTAATTTTTGAACATATATTTTTTGTTGTGATTTTATGTACGTATACACTTGTAAAATACAATTGGTGTGTTTGTATATAATTTGAGATTTTATGAAAACACTGTGATGTGTATACAGAAAGTCCATAGATTTTAGAGAGTCTATATGAACTATGTGATTTAGTCTGATAAGAACCTTTGGGAACATCCAATCTTCTAAAATTGCATGGGCAGAGTCAGATTACTTGCCATATTGGAGACATCAAAAGAAACACACACATACACACACAAAAGGAAGACAGGTATGGGATTGGATTAGAAAAAGTGAAGTTTCACCTACATGATAACAAATGCACTGGGAAAGTATATGAAGACGTGAATTTAAAATCAGCTTTAGCCTATTAAAAGGCTTCATTTTCTTTCAGTATAGCTATGTTGTAAATTAAAAAAAATCTTGGTTTCTGGACGGGATAAGATTCTTTTTTCTCATTAACATTTTAGAGGTTAAATTTAAGAAGACTTACTTAAGATGCATACATATGTATGGACAGTAAACAGTAGTCATCTGAATACCTTTCTACATGTTATTGATATTCCTGAATATTTTGTTTCAAGTATTTGATAGACAATAAGTAATTCTTCATATTGAAATATCAATCCTCTTGAAGTCAATTTGAATTAATGGTAAAAATTCCCAATAATATTTCAATTTGAAAAGCATCCTTTAAATTTTGAACTGGTTGTAAAATAAATGATTCTAGGATACACAGGATTGCAAAGTAATTCACTACATTTCAAAATTCACTATGCCATGAATTGCATGGTGTTAATTCAGTCATTAATGTATAACATATCATAATTCCTTCAGGACTTCCATATGCAAAAAAAATCTCCATTGCAGTTGAAATTTAGAGGAGAAGAATCATGTGGAATTTCAGAATTAAAAAACGATTTGGTGCTTTAATCAAATACTTGTCTAGTGTTTGGTTGTATTCTTACACTACCTTGATTTTGTCAAATTAAACAAACATCCTGTTATATGGTGCTCTCATATTATAATGAGGAGAGCTTTTACCAAATGTTAACTCCACCATCTGCATGGTCCAGGGAACACTTCTCCCACTGTGGGAATTCTCCTCATATAAAGCGGCCATTTGTGCATTGGTTCTTTTCTGTGGTCACAAAGGAAAAGTTTAGCTTATGATTTTCAGTTTCATGATACCATGTATTGTTATGTATGTCATCTGAGATACAAAATATAAACATAAAAGCTGCTCTATAGTTAGAATAATAGGTACATGTACTTACTGAGTTGAGAAGCACCAGGAAAAATTGCATGATCTCCCTGGTTATTCATAGTCAAGAAAAATTACTCTGATATTTAAATGCATAAATAACAAAAAAGTAATTTTGCCAGTGAGAGCAAAATTCAAGCATTACAAAAAAGACAATAAATTCAGAACTAGTTTATCTGGATATAATGAATGTAAAGAAGGTGCTCTAACGAAAAGGAAAGAAATTATAAAGAATTATTGCAGTTCAATTTCCAAACCTCAAATATTTGAGGTAGTACAACTAAAATTTTCACCTCTTGTCATAAATACAAAATGAGCAAGAATGTCATTTAGTATTTATTTGCAGAATAATTCATAATTAATTGTGTGATAGGGAGATATCTTTACTTCAATATTTGGGCAAAATTATTCAATTTATTTGCAAGTAGTGGAGTAGGTTGGACAGCATGCAGACGAGTGCTAGTGAGAGCATGGGCACAAGGCCCGCAGATTCTCAGGTCCTTTAGCTCCATGGCTTAAAACCAGTTTCTGGGGGTGCCTGGGTGGCTCAGTCGGTTAAGCATCTGACTTTGGCTCAGGTCATGATCTCACGGTTTGTGAGTTCGAGCCCCACGTCAGGCTCTGTGCTGACAGCTCAGAGCCTAGAACCTGCTTCAGATTCTGTGTCTCCTTCTCTCTCTCTGCCCCTTCCTTGCTCATGCTCTGCTTCTCTCCCTCAAAAATAAACATTGAAAAAAAATTAAAAAGTAAAATAGTTTCTGGTATCAGGGAACTTCATTTTAATCCTTTGACTGAAGAGCTTAAAAAACCCCTGAACTTCGTGCAATAAAAGCCATACAATTCCCAGGAGTTCTTCATTAGGCCACAGCTACTTTGGGGATGGGAATTTCTGTTGTGGCTTTTTCATTCGGGGTTTCTAGTCAGAGCTAGAAGCATAGAGGTGATGATAAAACAAAATAGAATTGTTGAACCATAGAAAAATTAACTTGAATCAATTGTAATCTTAGAAGAAAATCATAGGTTGGCTCACTTGCAATCAGAATGGTCTATACATCCATATTCATGTATTTTATAAAATCCAGATATATTTTATCTTTCATCTATTAAGTCACTTTCTGTATCTTGAAACCACTGTGTAGAACATAACATGACCTGGTACTCAGTAATAGTTACTTGCCTTGCCTTAGCTATTAGCCCCCATTTATTACTTAGCAGTGACTTAGAAGAACAGAAGACATTAAAACAGATAGTCTAAGTTCGATCTCGAAGAGTAACTCTTTGTTTCACTAGTTACCTTCTTGGTAGCAACACACGTCTTAAGTTTGTGCTAGTGCTGGGTATGACACCCTGAGGATCTGAGGCCCTAGGTCTGACTAAACCACCTTAACATTTTGGAAGCACAGTATTAAACCAACATAATTATTAGCAAATATTCATTCATGGTATGATCAAATTGATAAAAATTATGTTTCTTTCGAGAAGTGAAAAAACTCATTTACGGTTTTCCATTGGGGTGCCTGGGTGGCTCAGTTGGTTAAGCTTCTGACTCTTGATCTCAACTCAGGGTTGTGAGTTTAAGCCCCACATTGGGCTCCATTGTTGGGGCTGGAGCCTACTTAAAACAACAACAACAACAACAACAACAAACAACAAAAGAACAAAACTGTAAATGCAGTAAAAATCCTTGTGTAAGAAATGCTTTCCTAATTTTCCTTCCTATCCCATTATTAAACAATCATTTTTAATAGCAGTTTGTTTTCTGTCTTTTTCTTGATTTAGAGAAATTATTGCCTAGGCTTAAAAACATAGTCTGTTCATCTGAGGGTATATTTTTCCTTCTATAGAGCCAGGTACTTTTGGGTTTGAGCAGAATTTATAGATTTCCAGGAGGTTTTTGCTGCACATTAGAGCTAATTTTGTCTTTGTTTCTCCGAAGTTGAAAGCAGTTGATGCAGGTCACATTAACAAAGACTCACCTGTATGGAGATTCTAAAGCGAAATCCAGCTGGGTTTACTGCTATCATATAGGGCACAAATTAATCAGCACAATCTTTCACTTACCTGAAAAAAAAAAAAAAAGAAAGAAAGAAAAAACAGCTCCTTTCTCAAAGGTTTAGTAAGGACAAAATCACCCTAATGGGGTTCTATAGGAAGGGCCTTCTATAAACTCAAAATATTCACAGTGAAACTACAAATTGTCTCTGTTTTCCCTTAAAAGTAAACCACTGATAAGGAGAATAATATTTTATACACAATGAGCCTTCTATAACTTGATCGGTTGTTTACTTCTAAGAGTGTTGAATTGTCTCCATGCCTGATAAGGTACTGGTTTCTTTTATTTCCTAATATTCTCTAAAGTATTAGTTACACATATGTGAAACATTCTTAGTTTATCATGATACTGGAAGTTTAGCATTACAAGCTGTGAGTATGTTTTAGATACCTGAGAAAATAGGCACAATGTGCAGAATGACCATTCGACCATCTTGGTCCTTGGTTTCTTTGCAAAGGCGTAAAGACACCAGATCTTGCGGCCAACATTATCAAGTTTCTTTATTTTTCTTTAAATGAGAAAATTGTATGAGATGGCAAAAAGAAAAGTAGTTAACAAATAACACCAATATTAAAAAAAGTCACCTCCCCAAACTTGTGAACATTTAAAATTATTCGATTAAGCAGCTATTTTCAAAAATAGTGATTGAGCTGCTCTGACATCAATTTAACATATAACTTTAACTTCTCTTTTTCTATTGAGTTGAATAAAATAATTGTAAATATTAATGTTTTTAAATTGTAAGACAGATTCCTAAACTTTAATGTTAATTGCATTTACTTTCTAAGGAAAAGTAAGAAGATCTTTAAAAATTCAAAAAACTGTAATTAAAGAGAAGTTTTCTTTGTAAACGTCTTTAAATTATTTTAACTTGTTACATTTCCTTCTCTTCTAGGAATACTCCATTTATATCTTATTATAATTATTCTTATCTTTGACTACAATGTATGACAAATTAACACAAACGTAAGATATCTAAGGTTTGCCATATTTTATCTTGTGTATTTGCAGCAAGTCAGTTTCTTATAATTATTTTTAATAAACTCTTTTGATAACCAAATATGTTAACGATAATAGAATCAAGAGGGAAATATACATGATCAAAATCGTTTTAAATTTTGCTAAGGTAAAGATGTCATATTTTGAAAGGATATGACATTTCACACTTTTAAATGTTCGCTATTCATAAATTTTCTGCATCTAAAAGTAACATTTTTGGAGGGATAAATATATATATATCCATAGAAAAATGTGTTTTGGGTTAAAGGGTTGTTTAGCTGAATAGGTGAGTGCTATGTAAACATTGAATAAATAGTATTTCTTTCTATGCACCTGTCAGTTTAGAAATTCTCCTAAAACTCATTACAGCCCAATGGAAACATTGAGATCATTTTGAAAATTTCACTCTTAGAGAAAAAAATAATCACCCTTATGGTTTGTTTCCCTCTCTCTTTTTTTCCTCTCCCATATGTTCATCTGTTTTGTTTCTTAAATTCCACAGTCGATCTAATATGTATTCTTTCAATTATAAGTATCCAATTGTTGTGATGAGCACTGAGTGTTGTATGTAAGTGTTTAATCACTAAATTCTACACCTATATTTTTCTCTTTCTTTTTTCTTCTTCATTTTTAATAGCTGACAGGAAATAGAAAAGTCCCTAACAGGTATGTGGGGGGAAAACCCCAGATGTACTACATGGTAGTTTTTAAATTCAGGACTCCCTCTCCCTGGCAGAAAAATAAGTTATGCACATATCTGAACATACTGTTCTCTAAAAGAGATACACACTACCTGTTCTGTGTGTTCATTCAGAACACTGTACAGCCTTCTAATGTGTTTGCTACAACAGCAACAAGTGAATCATACTTTCAAAGGGTTGAACATTACTATTTCTAGAGCAGTCCTTTCAATCAACCCAAATCTGCATAGTAGGAGCTCTAAATGTGTGGATCTCCTAATGTAGAACTTTACTTATGTTCTACTCGTATTTATATACTTTAATAAAGAAGAAAATAAACAAACATGATCCTTATAGGAGAAGAAAGGTAATTTTTTTAAAGTTTATTTATTTAGAGAGAGACAGAAAGTGTGAGTGGGGAAGAGGCAGAGAGAGAGGGATATACAGAAGATCCCAAGCAGGCTCCCCACTGTTAGCACAGAGCCCCAAGCAGATCTTGAACTCAAGAACCATGAGATCATGACCTGAGCAGAAATCAAGAGTTAGATGCTTTTATTTTCTTTTTTATGTTTATTTATTCTTGAGAGTGATAGAGAGAGAGAGATCCAGAGAGAGACAGAGTGTGAGCAGGGGAGGGGCAGAGCAAGAGAGGGCGACACAAAATCTGAAGCAGGCTTAATGCTCTGAGCTGTCAGCACAGAGCCTGATGCTGGGTTCAAACTCAGGAACCTGGAGATCATGACCTGAGCCTAAGTCAAATGCTTTACCGACTGAGCCACCCAGGTGCTCCAAGAGTCAGATGCTTAACTGACTGATCGATCCACCCAGGTGAACCAGAATATAAGTTTTTTTAAAAAAAAATTTATTTTGAGAGAAGGAGAGTGAGAAAACAGGTGCAAATGGGGGAGGGGCAGAGAGAGAATGAGCTCAAGAGAGAGAATCCCAAGCACCCTCTGCATTGTCAGCTCAGAGCCCCATATGGGGCTCAATCCCATGAACCATGAGATCATGACTGAGCAGAAATCAAGAGTCTGACACTCAATTGACTGAGCCACCCAGGCACCCCCAAAGGTAACTCTTTATTGCATCCTCTATTGTGTCTCCAAACCTCTATATACATCACTCACATTTGTAATAGTTTTTTTCTACATATTATTGAAATGATAAATATTTTATTATGCAAAACTTTAAAAATAAGAAAAAAACTAAGGAAGGAAATAAAAATAAATACATGTCCCAATCAGATAGATTAACATTCTGACACATATTTTCAATTGGAGTGTATATGTGTGCAGTTCCTCTCTTATTTTGATAATACTTAGACCACATTATATATATGTGTGTGTGTGTGTAATACTTTTTCACATTTGATTATGAGCATTTTCCATGTCATCAAATATTACTTGAAAACATGATTCCTAATGATAGCAAATAGCATGATATTAAAATAGGTTAAATATCATAATTACCTAGAGTACACTGTCAGTGTTTTATTTCATAACTATAGTGATCATTCATGTGCATAAATTATTGCATACATTTACGGGTTTTTTTTTAATGGATTTTAATTACAAATGTAATACATGCTCATGAAAAAAAAAATCACACAGCACAGACAAGTTTAAAATGAATAGGTATTTTCGTCCCACAGATGCCTGATCTCAATTACAGACATTTCCACCACTTAGAATTTTTATGGGCTCCTGAGTGGCTCAGTTGGTTGAACATCGGACTCTAGATTTCAGCTCAGGTCATGATTTCACGGTTTCATGATTTCCAGCCCAGCATTGGACTCTGGGGACTGACTACATGGAACTTGGGATTCTCCCTCTCTACCTCTCTCATTGCCCCTCCCTTGCTCCGTGCACTCTCTGTCTCTCTCAAAACAAATAAATAAACTTAAAAAAAAAAAAAGAATTTCTAATGATTACTTTCAGATTTTTTTGAATGACACTGTTTTGTACATATTAATCTTATCTTTTTTCTTAAAACAAAAAATTTCAAACTATTTTCCATATTTGAATTTTCCCATATGTGAACCTTAAGAGGTATTTATTTCTGGTGTGCCTGGGTGGCTCAGTCAGTTCAGCGTCCAACTTCAGCTCAGGTCATGATCTCATGGTTTGTGGGTTTGAGCCCCGTGTCTGGCTTTGTGCTGACAGCTCAGAGCCTGGAACCTGCTTCAGATTCTGTGTCTCTCTCTCTCTGCCCTTCCCCTATTCACACACTCTCTCTCTTTCTCTCTGTCTCTCAGAAATTAATAAACATTAAAAAATTTAAAAAATATTTTAAAAAGAGGAATTTATTTCTGGTAATGTTTCCATTCTATTCTAGGCATGCTCAATGCCATAATATATTTAATTATTTTCTTCAGAAAGTCATTTAAGTTCTTTCCACTTTTTTTTCTATTGAACAGTGCTACAAAAATGCTTTCATCCATATATCTTTCAGTACAGGTACCAGTAACTGCAAGTTAAATTCCTAGAATACAAGAAGCTAAATAAATATTTGAATGCATTTAACAGTTTGAAAGTTATTTTCAAATTTTATTCCCAAAATTTGTAGTCCATACTTAGAAAATCCTTTTTTTCTCCAAGATTAATTTTTAAAGTTTGTGTTTTTAACTACATGAATATTTGGACAAATACTCTTCCATGAGAACCATTAAATCTGCTGGCAAACTATTTTTGAAAATGTTCTTAAAGGTATTAAATAATGAACACAACAGTAAGTAATGATAAAGCCAAAATCTACACAGAAGAGGGAATTCCCAGAAATAAGAGAAACAATGAGTCTTTTTCTGTCCCCAGGACATTCTTGATACCAGGGGCAATAAGGATTCAGTTCCCAAGGTCTTATGGGAAAGGAAGACAAAAAGCAAATGCTTGGGTTGACTCAAGGTGGGAAATATAATGGAAGATTCTCCCTGCTTAAGGCAGGACTCCAAAGGCTATGCTCTTCATGCAAAAAGGAAGTAATGGTAAAGTTCTCCACCCCCTGTTTCCCAATTATGATATCATAAAAGCCTGATAAATTTGACATATAAATTTTAAAACTGTGTATAACAAATTATTAAAAAAGGGAATCAATTAACTCTTCTTCCTCTTTTGATGGTTTGTTATGCAAAAGTTTTTATTAAGTGTACTTAATAACATATATGAAAGCATGTACAAGTTAATAAGAGCCTTATAGATAAAAATATCTAGAGTTTCACAAAGGAGGGAAGGATGGAAGGAGGGAGGGGAATGAAAGGAAGAGCAAGCAAATAATATATAAAATAAATGCTTAGCTTTGCTCATTATTAAAATAGTGAAAAATAAAAGAAAAATAACATGTAATATCAGCAAAAAATAAGAAATGGAGAAATGGACACTCACACTTTGAGTTGTATAAACTATAAAAAATTTTTAGGAATGAAATTATGCAACGGAATTTGATTCTGAGCACAGCAGGAAGGAAAATCCACAAGGTGTTGGAATGGTTAGCTAGTCTTTGCGTGGATGTGCAGCAAAAAATTTTATCACCTGATGGTGCCAAAAAAATATTGCAGGTCATACACTTAAAGGGATCTCTGGCTAGTAGAGATTCCAAGGGCCTGTAGTGAGCAAACTCAAATTCCCTCTGCAGTAAAGAATCTTTATCCTTGATCCAAATAATTTTGTAAAGCAACTGAACAGCTCAAAGTAAAAAACAAAAAACAAAAAAACAAAACAAAAAAAACCCCACAAACACAAGGGGTGCCGGGGTGGCTCATTCAGTTAAGCATCTGACTTCCTCTCAGGTCATGATCTAAAGGTACACGGGTTTCCAGCCCCACATTGGGCTCCACGCTGACAATGTGAAGCCTGCTTGGGATTATCTCTCCCTCCCTCTCTCTCTGCCTGTCTCCAACTCATGCTTTCACTCTCTCAAAAATAAATTAAACTTAAAAAGCATATATATATATTTAAATATATTTATTTATATATTTAATTTAAAAAAAATATTTAAAAAAACAACAAAAAAAACCCAAAATAAAATAAAACGAAAAAGTTCCAAACTCATATCCAGTAGAAACAAGAATGCTGTAAGCAAAGCTGAAAAACTTTGAGATGTGAGAATTATTAGACACAGTTATACAGATTATAAAACAATCACGTTTACTCTATTAAAAAAATTGAAAAGACAAACCAGAAAATATATCCAGGTAACAAGAAAATAAAATAGTTGCAGAGAGATTTGAAAAACATTCGAAAGGACATTAGAAATTATAAGAATGAGATAATTGAAATAAAAAAATATATTGATGATGCATTTAGATATAGCTAGAGGGTCCTGGAATGATGGATTAGTAGAAACCCATCAGAATGCAGCCCAGGAAAGTACAGATGGCAAATATAAAGAAGGTTAGCAGATGAGGAGAGAGTCAAATATTCTTTTTTAAAAAAATATTTATTTATATTTGAGAGAGAGAGAGAGCATGCACAAGCAAGTGGGGGAGGGACAGAGAGAGGGAGACACAGAATCTGAAGTAGGCTCCAGGCTCAGAGAGGTGAGCACAGAGCCCGAGGCAGGGTTTGAACTCATGAGCAGCAAGATTATGACCTGAGCCCATGTGGCATGCTCAACAGACTGAGCCACCCAGGAGCCCCTAGAGTCAGATATTCTAACACTTATCTAATCAGAATTCCAAAGACAAAAGAAAAGGTGACAGAGTTCTATCTGAAGAGATAATAATTCTGAATATTCTACACTATTTATGCTAAAACATCCCAATAAAGCCAAACCGAGAAATATAGAAATCAATCCACACTTAGATACATCAAAGGCATACTGAAGAATATGAATGGTAGAGATGTTGAAAGCAGTCAGATAAGACATTAAGTTTAAAGAAGGAAGAGTTAGATAGACATCACTACCACCTCAAATTAAAAATAAATGTCAATCTCAAATCCCACAATAAGTAAAAGTATCTTTTAAAAACGGGGGTGAAATAAAAACCAGACCACCAATGTATCTAGTTGAAGGAAATTCTGAAGGATGTACTCCAGGAAGAAGAATGATGAATTCAAATGAAGTGATATAGAAGAATTGAAGAGCCAAATAAATGATATGAGCCTAAGTAAAATTGAATATATAAAATAATAGTGTAGTTTACCCTTGAATAACATGGTGTGAACTGTGTGAGATCTCTTCTTCTTAAATTTTTATTTATTTATTGTAAGAGAGAGAGAGAGATAGCGGAGGAAGAGCAGATGGAGAGGAAGAGAGAAAATCCCAAGCAGGCCTCACACTGTCAGTGCAGGGTCTGACATGGGGCTTGAACTCATGAATTGTGGGATCATGACGTGAGCGGAAATCCAGAGTCAAATGCTTAACCAACTGAGCCACCCAGGCACCCCTGAACTGTGTGAGACCTCTTATATTTGGATATTATTCAATAAATACAGTACAGTATTATAAATATATTATCTTTCTTATTTTCTTTCTTCTAGCTTACTTTAAGAATATGGTCTATAAGATATATAGCATATGAAATATGCGTTTATCGACTATGTTATCAGTAAGACGTCTGGTCAACAATAGGCTGTTTGCAGTTTAAAGACTTCAACCTCAATGATAATCTTCATAGAAACTGAAATTTAAACCACAATGAGATCCATTATGAATTCTCCCTGTTAGGGTACCTGCTAGTACCAAATATTGCTGATGATAAAGTGCAACAGCAATTCTTCTATTGTTCCTGGGAGTGTGCATGAGTCAACTTCTTTGGACCACAGTTTGGTAGTATTTAATAATTTTATCCCTTGCTATACATCTTAGAGAAACTTTGCCAATGAGTACCAGGAGACATGCACTAGAATATTCATGGCAACTTTGTTCATTAAAGACACAACCTAGAAAATTGAAATGTCACCTATAAGTAGCATGGATACATAATTTGTGGTTCATTCCTAGGAAGGAATGTTATGCAGCACTGCGGTACCTGTTCAGTGTGGAAATGAAGGAACTATAGCTATGCACAACAACATAGATGAATTCCACAAACATACTGTGTGATAGAAGCAAAGTGCAAATGAATACATTATATGCGACTATTTACATATAGTTCAAACCCAGGCAAAGTGACACTCTTTCAGGATCACTGTGTTCACTGCAGTTGAGAGCTTAAGTGGCTCTTATCAGCTAGCAAGAGCTGACTTTTAAATTTTCAGGAGTTTGTTAACCATAGGTAACTTGAAATTTATCATTATGAAAGTATTTATGCCACCGAAATCAGAAAATGCTACAAATCAGAGATTTGGGGTAATTTTTCCTACGGAGAACTAGTTGTTTAACATTTACCAGCGTACTATTGAGGGGGACTAAGAATTTGTCTATGTCTATATTGGATGGTGTTAAATAGGTTTCACTCTGTAATTAGACTTTAAACTCTCATGCATTCTTATGTTCTTTTCTGTGTATGTGATATTTTATAATATAAACAATAAAAGTAAAAATGTTTAATAGTTTCATGCTGTTAGATTTTCTGTACAACTTTTCTTTGGCATAACTGGAATGTACTTTAATAATAAGATTGAAATATGAGATCTTGTCTCATGGGTTTTAAGACTGGTTAGTGGCAGGGGCGCCTGGGTGGCTCAGTCAGTTAAGCATCCAACTCTTGATTATGGTTCAGGTCATGATCTCATGGGCTCCTGAGTTGAAGCCATGTATTGGGCTGTGAGCTGACACTGCGGAGCCTGCTTGGGATTCTCTGTCTCCCTTGTTCTCTTCCCCTCCCTCACTCTCTGTCTCTCTCACAAATAAATAAATAAACACATAAAAACTGGTTAGTGGTCAAACCTGTATTCACATATGATTGTCCAATTTAAAACCTTTATTCTTTGCTCTACTGGAAGATGCCTCAATTATGTTATATGATTTTTATCCAGTTTCCCATTTGTCTCTTTGTAGACTCCTGCTCAAGAGCCACAAGGATGTAGGTTAATGGGATGATTTCATTTTTGCAGCACCATAAGGTCAAAAAATGAAATTATTTTGGCAACCAAGTAGTGGGATTGATTCCATAATTTCAAGACAATTGATTCCTCAATTTAAGGGAATGCAGGGTGCCTGGGTGGCTCAGTCGGTTAAGCATCCAACTCTTGATTACTGCCCAGGTCATGATCTCACTGCTCATGAGTTCAAGCCCTGCATCAGGTTCTGTGCTAACAGCTCTGAACCTGGAGCCTGCTTCAGATTCTCTGTCTCTCTGTCCCTCCTTTGCTCATGCTCTCTCTCTGTCTCTCAAAGATGGATAGATAGATAGATAGATAGATAGATAATAAAATAAAATAAAATAAAATAAAATAAAGGAATATTTATATTCCTTTATATTTATAAAATAAACAGGGGCACCTAGGTGGCCCAGTCAGCTCAGCATCTGACTCTTGGTTTTGGCTCAGGTCATGATCTCACAGTTTTTTGAGTTTGAGCCCCTTTTTCGACTCTGTGCTGACAGCATGAAGCCTGCTTGGGATTCTCTCTCCCTCTCTCTCTAACACCCTACCCCCTTTGTGCTGTCTCTGTTTCTCTAAAAAATAAATAAACTTAAAAAAAATAAATGAATGTAAACAACCTAAAAGTATTATAACAGCTGAGAGATTGAGAATATACATACACGTAGTCACATGCTCTCATCACACACAATCACTGGATAACATTTTCTTAATGCCTTATTTAATATCTCTTGAAAGAATCCTTAAAGTAAGAAGCATCTTAGTTTCCCATTACTTTTAGGTTTGACATGATACATTAGAAACAGGTATACTGTAAATATAAATCCATTTATCTTACTAATAATTTGTGTTCACTGCCAAATCATATATCTTAATTGTTCACTGCCATATCATATGCCTGGATTTTTCTTCCTCAATTTCAGGTCAGAATAGATATGTTTTCACCAAAAAGTGCCTCTGAATATTGTAGAAATATATCTTAGTAACAAAATAAAATTAAGACTGCTAATTAAAAACTTGGGATTTAATACTGCTGGCTGTGACCCAATGTGATTTACAGTTTGTAATTCCCCTTGATGGAATACAATCTTCCTTTGCTTTCTTCTGGGGAAAGATCATGCCATATTAAACAGAGTTCTGATACTGTCACACTCTTACCATATTACAGAAAACACTAATCCGTATGCCATTCATCTGACGCCCTATTCCTGAAGTAATCCATGTTGGGCTACTCTCTTGAGAATTTGCCCTTTTTGAGGATGCAGAGATCAGCCATATTGTGCAAAATAACCTTGGTATTATGCAAAAGATGTCTTAGGTCCAGATGTTTAGTAAGAATTTTATTGTATTTCACTCAAAAATGCCAACTATGTGGTTACGAATGTTCATGCTCATTAGTTCTTTCTTCCAGTGTCTCCTACTAGAGGGCAATCACTGAAAAAGGAAGTATTTTTATGACTTTTAGGCAACTGGGTGGCAGTAGTAGGAAAAGAAATAGAAAGAAAGAATAGGAAAGAGCAGAATGAGAGATCCTGGATCAGCTTGATTTCACTCATTAGTGTTTCATTCACCCATTTGTCACATACTTCAAAATTTAGTATATTCTATATTTTCCTTTTTTTGTCATCATAAGAAAACTATTTGTAGATGAAAGAGTCTGTTATTTTCCTAAGATCAGGACTGAATATTTCTAATAATCTTTTTGGGAAACCAAGTCAATGGAAACTTGAAGAGTTTGGATGGAAGAAGATGTGTACAAATATAACTTAAAATATTTGAATTAATGTATCCATTATTGTAAATATGACTTCCATAACTATTTCTTGGAAAACATTCCAGGAGAAGATGATTTACAATGGGGTTAAGAACTATGAGTGAATAGAGAATGGATTTTGAAAGACTAGCATGTAAATGAATTGTGTTGCACAGAACACTGTTCTCCACAAGATATTAAGAGATGTTTGAAAAACTAAAACAAAGAATCATTCTGTATTAAATAAATTTTAGAAAATATGGGTAAAGTCAGTTTTATTTATTTTGTTTTTGTAAGAACTCTGCTCATCCTGATGTAAAGATCTAAGAAAATGCAAAATTTCCTTGACCATGGGAATCTCTTTCTCTCCATATGTAAATATACGTAAAGAATATAGTATATATTAGTATCTAGATATACACTATATATACTTATAATTTTGAAATATCTATTAACATCTTATGCAAGAAAGGGTTCTATGAACAATACTGTGATGGGACACAGTCAAAAAGATATATTTGGACAATAGTTGGGAAGTATTATCTGGGGATATTTGAAGTCAGTGAAGAGAGTGGATTGAATGGTTGAGGAAAATGTTTAAAAACTGAAAACACAACTATAGGCAAACTTTATGCACAGGGACAAGAGGAACAGTCAAAGAAGTTGAAAAAGTAGAATTAGAAGAATGCATTTGTGTCAGGCAAGCAGAGAGAAACCTAGCTGTGTGCCCTGGTGGGTGTAAGTAGGCACATACTGAACTAATGCTGTTGAATTTGGTAACGAAGATGCCAATACTGATCTACAAGTGAGCACGTTTGGAAGAATGATGAACCCAGAGACTGGGCAGCAAATAGTGGAGGTGTGAATGCGTGGTTAGAAAAAAAGCAGCAAATGCTAACTCTTCTTAAGTGAAATTATACTCTGAATATGAGTATAAAGCATAGGGAAGTTGTGAGCATCACTGGAAATTTAAGAGAATGACCCCCAAAGTGGAGGAGGTAAGGAAAGGAGACAGAAATGGAGATTGAAGCCAAAGTGGAGCATAGGATGCAGAAGGGCCTCAGATTCTTTTAAGACAAAAGGTAGAAATGGAGGCTGAAATGTCTTAAGACAGCCTTATTTCCTTTTGTCACTTCTTATCCTAGCAGCTGATAAACATTTAATTTCAAAGGTAAAATAGCAACTAATGCAGAATTTCTTATCATTGATATTGACCATGAAGCATAACATTTAGCTTCAAATTTTCTTTTCATCATTTATTAATTTTAGTAGTAGAATTGAGCATTTATTGATGGGTGAGAGATATTTGAAGTGACTGATTCCATCTTTACCATCATTGAGTGTATAGTTTAGAATAAAGTTCAAAAGGAAATTAAAATATTTCAGATAATTAAAAACTACAGAAGGATAAATCTGCCTTGCCGTTAGATAATCAGAGTTAAGTCCCTGACCTATATATACACCCTTCATTCTGCCACTTCTTAGTTATGTAAGTAGAAATTAACTTACTTGGTATTGATATTTTATTATTCTTATCAGTATTTCAATATCTTTCAAATAGAAAAGAAAGATTGTCACTGAACCTGGATTTCAAACTTCTTATATGAACCACAATGCATTTATTTTAAAGGAATCAATTTAGATTAAACTCTTATAAACATTCTATTTCTTGGGGGGTTGACTGAGTTTTCCTCAGACATAATTTTCCATGGATATGTTTAAATAATTGTCTAAAGAATTGATGTTTTAAGTATTTTGATGGAATGATGGACTATTGTTGGTAATAATGAATACTTTACAAAGTGTCTCTGCAACAACCACTAATTAGCTTCATTATAGCCCACAGTTAATTCCGGCGAATAACTTATGTAAATGACTAAACCCTAGTAGTTTTTTTCTGAATTCCCTGACAATGAGATTTTGAGAGTAATAAGTCGTGGCAAATTTCTGACAGCAGGTACATGTCTTTGTTGCATTTTGAGAAAGGAATAATCCAAATAGTAGAATTTATTTAGCTGCAGAGGTTTTTCCTTTTCCAAAAGCTTTGAAAGTATAAACTGAGAAAAGCAGGCTAAAAAGAGCTTCACATTTGATTTGCATCTTAAGAACAAAGAAACAAATGAAAATGTGACTATTGTCTTTATCTTCACGGTTATTGTGTGCAGTATCCTTCTATAATCTTCTCTTGTAATGAGACTTAATAGCTGCCTTTGAGATATTAATGGAAATTGTCACAGACAAGGGAGATATTACTGCATCTAATGAACTAAAGTAAGACTAAAAGGAAGGGAAAAGGAACAATAAGTAAAATCCGCACAAATAAAAAGAATTTAACTAGTTTTTAGAATTTAACCCTGTAGATGACTCTGACATAAGATGTAATAATGGAAATGCATTACTAGTCAGTTTCCTGAGCTATCACTTATCAGACACAACTGGCACTCTCCCTTTTTATAATTTTTCACTTATGTGGTATTTAAAAACTTCTTGACTTCAACTTTACACAGGGCCTAAAGAAAGAAATTTTATGTGGCTCAAAGGGAAAGTCAGATCCTTAGATGTGTTGCTGCAAACAAGAGGATGGATTCCAAGAAGAAAAACTCCAAACATTCAAGTAAAATAATGGTCAATAAATAAAGAACAATGTAATCATTTCAATTGGATTCATGTGTATATTGAACAGACATTCGGAAAACTTCAAGTTTAAATCAGTTTTTTTTTTTATGGTAATTATACTATTGGTGCCGAATTCTTCAATGCTCACCTTTGGGTTAAACCACTCGAAAGAAAAGTTGAAGCTTAGGTATTGTAATTTCATAAATGTATACTGTTTGCCTTGATTCTCAAAAACTGAGAAGTGAGTGGCTGCCATTTAAGCAATAGCGTATTGCTATCTGATTAAATGAAGGATGCACAATTGAGATGTCAGGTAGAGAATTATGAGGTTAGTATCATAAGTTATGATGGCAACCAGACTTCTCTTTAGCGGGGCATTCCCTGAGGAACAAATTGTAAATAACACCATCCAAACTTCCTAAGAACAAGATGCATGCCAGGTTTCTGCCAGGGTAGCAGTTGATGCCTAATTGAGCCCAGGATTGTTAAAATGTCTCCTTTTTATAGTCCTGAATAATGTAGGGCTAATGAACAGATTCCATTTCAGATTTGAAGCATCAGCTCCCTAGCAAAGATTCCTTTATGAATCGGCTTATTTTTTTTTTAATTAAAAACATAGACACTGTTCTTAGCACAAACCCTGTCTACATAGAGATGCTAAATTCTCATCAAAATGTATATGTAAAGTGTTCACAGTACATACGCAGCTATTCTAAATAAGAACTGACTGGTGAATTGATTGGTCTTGAAAACTACATTCCATTTTAATCATATATTTTGGTTCAGGAGTGAAAAAACCTGCTTCCTTGTCCATGGCTGTCTTCTTTTTTCTCTGACTTTCAGACATGTAGAACATTCCCGAAATTTTTAGACAGTTAATGCTTATCCCATGCTTAAGAAGAAATACTTATTTTTTCCTTCAACTGTGGATATTACAAACAGAGATTAGTGGCCTCTCACTTCAGAGCTGTCAGTGTTGACGTGGCATGAGCTATTAACATTCTATTGTAAGTGGTCAGACTCTTCCTTTGGCATTCCTGTCAAAAGGCCACTAAACCCCCCAGTTTGTGTTGTTTTCACTTAAATAATCCATTCCTGTCCTTTCTGATTGGTTGGTGCCAGTCAATATGCCACATTTACTAATGATCCTATGCAACTACTGAATCTCTTCTACTTAAAAATAATATAAAAGGTAAGTCTTAGATCAGGTTATACTCATGTTGATGTTCTGATTTGGCTTACACAGAAATATTCTATTCTGGGAAAAATGATATGAAATGAACTGAATAATTTTTTATCTACCTTTTATTAGTCAAATAAGACTAAATATTGTGCTAGTTTGGTATCAGAAAAACTATCGAAAACATCTAACCACTAAGACAGAATTATGTGGAGCACTAACAGATATTCAAAAATTAGAATCAATCCTTTCCTGGTTCTATGCTTCCCCTAACTTATACGCTCAGGGCAGCCTTTATAACAGTCCTAAACTGGCATTTGTCTACTGAAGGGAATGAATAACATTATACATTTCTAAGAAGACCATACATATAGTTTTGGTCACCTTGTTTAATTTACAAAGTATTACATACTCTTTCCCAAATGTTCTAAATCTTATAATTTTATATTGGCTAGAAATCAAAAGGTAGTATGTGTTTTCATATTTTGAGTATATACCTGTCACATAAAAACAGTCTTGTGAGACAAACATAATGTATTTTCTTTTACCCTTCAGTTTTATTGAGAAATAATTTACATACGTCACTGTGAAAATTTAAAACATACACTGTGATGGTTTGATTTATATATATTGCGAAATGATCACAATAGATTCAGCCAACATTCATCTTCTTATATAGATGCAAAAAAAAAAAAAAGAAAAAAAAATAAGGAAAAAAATGATCTCTTTGTGATGAGAACTCATAGGATTTACTTTCTTAAAAACTTTTCCTGTATACCATACAGCAGTGTTAGCTATAATCATCATGGGGTACATTACATTGTCTTATGACCAGAAGCTTATATCTTTTGACCACCTTCCTCCAATTCCCCCTCTCCCTACCCTTTGCCTCTGGTAAATATGATTTCTTGTTCAATGAGATTTATTTATTAATTTTTTAGTTTCCACATAAAAGTGAAACCGTAAGTATTTGTCTTTCTCTGCCTGACTTATTTCACTTAGCATAAACCCTTCAAGATCCAACTAGCGATGCTGAGTGTTTTTCATGTTGTCCTGTGGCCTTTTGTATATCTTTTATAGAGAAATGTCTATTCAGGTCATTTGCCATTTTTAATGATTATTATTATTGTTATTGAGTTTATGAGTTCTTGATATATTTTGGATATTAATGCCTTACCAGATATGTGGTTTGCAAATATTATTTTCCATTCCATAGATTGCTTTTTCACTTTGTTGATAGTTTCTTTTGCTGTGGAAGCTTTTTAGTTTGATGTAACCACACTTATTTCTTATTTTGTTATTTGTGCTTTAGGTGTTATAGCCAGAAAATCATCATCAAGACCCATGTCAAACAGTTTTATTCCTGTGTCTTCTTTAGGAGTTTCATGGTTTCAGATTTTACATTCAAGTCTTTAATTCATTTTATTTTTAAAATTTTATTCATTTTATTTTTTAATGTTTATTTATTTACTTTTGAGAAAGAGAGAGAGCACAAGTGGGGGAGGGACAGAGAGAGATGGAGTCATAGAAAGCAAAGGAGGCTCCAGGCTCTGAGCTGTCAGTGCAGAGCCTGAGGTAGGACTCAAAAACCGAGATGGATGCTTAACGACTGAACCACCCACGTGCCTCTCAAGTCTTTAATTTAAGTTAATTTTTGTAGTGATATAAGATATGGGTCTAGTTTCATTCTTTTGCATGTGAATATCCAACCATCCCAGCACCATTTATTGAATGGACTCTCTTTTCTCCATTGACTATTCTTGGCTCCCTTGTCAAATATTAGTTGACTAGATTTGCTTCAGTTTATTTCTGGGCTTTTGATTCTGTTCAATTGGTCTTTTCATCTATGTTTATGCCGGTACCATACTGTTGATGACACAGCTTTATAAGGTAGCTTAAAATCAGGAAATATGATGGTTTCCACTTTGGTCTTCTTTCGCAGGATTCCTTTGGCTATTCTGTGTCTTCTATGGTTCCATATAAATTTTAGGAGTGTTTTTTCTACGTCTGTGAAAAAAAAAGTGTTATTGGAATCTTGATAGGAATCGCACTGAATATAAAGATGGCTTTTGGTAGTATTGACATCTAAGTGATCTTAATTTTTCCAATCATAGACACAGGATACCATTCTATTTATTTGTCTTTTTTATTTTTTTCATAAATGTCTTGAAGTTTTGAGAGGAGGGATATTTCACCTCTTTAAACTTATTCTTAAGTATTTTACTGTTTTTGATGCTATTGTAAATGGGGTTGATTTTTTTTTTCCAGAAAATTTGTTTAGTGTATAGAAGTGCTACTGATTTTTGTATGTTAATTTTGTATCCTGAAACTTTACTGAATTCATTGATTATGTCTAAATTTTTTGGTTCAATCTTTAGGATTTCTATACATATAATTATGCTATCTACAAATGAAGACAATTTTACCTCTTCCTTTACAATTCTGATACCTTTCATTTCTTTTTCTTGCCTGATGGCTGTAGCTAAGGCTTATAGTACTATGTTGAATAAAAGTCATGAGAATGGACACCCTTGTTTTTTTCCTGATCTTAGAGGAAAAACTTGCAATCCTTTCACCATTGAGTATGATGTTAGCTGTGGGATTGTTATATACAGCCTTTATTATGTTGAGACATGTTCTTTTTATGCCTAATTTGTTAAGAGTTTTTATCATGAATGGATGTTTGGATATTGAATTTTGTCAAATGCTTTTTCTGTGTCTCTTGGGATGATCATATGATTTTTTTCATTCTATCAATGTGATATATCACACTGATTGATTTGCATATATTAGAGCATCCTTGCATCCCAGGGATAAATTTCACATGATCATGGTGAATGATCCTTTTAACGTGCTACTGAATTTGGTTTGCTAGTATTTTATTGAGAATTTTTGTATATATTTTTATTAGAGATATTGTCCTGTAGTTTTATTTTCTGGCTTTGATATCAGAGTAATGTTGGCCTTATAAAATTAATTGGGGAGTGTTTTATACTTTTCAATTTTTGGGGAGATTTTGAGAAGGATTGACCTTAATTCTTCTTTATATATTTGGTAAAATTCAGCAGTGAAGCCATCTGGTCCTGACATTTCTTTGTTGGGAGAATTTTGATTAGTCATTCAGTCTTCTTACTCATAATTTGTCTATTCAGATTTTTTATTTCTTCCTGATTTAGTCTCGATAAGTTGTATGTTTCTAAGAGTTTTTCCATATCTTTCAGTTTGTATAGTTTGTTGGTGTACAGTTGTTCATATTAACCTTTTATAATCATTTAAATTTGTGGTATCAGTTATAATGTCTCCTTTTAAATTCATAATTTTGTTGATTTGAGTCTTTTCTCTTTTTTTCTTGGTTAGTCAGCTAAAGGTTTGTTAATTTTATCTTTTCAAAGAAGAAACTTTTAGTTCAGTTGATCTTTTCTATTCCTTTTCTGTTCTCCACTTCATTTATTTCTGCTCTAATCTTTACTATTTCCCTTCTTCTGTTAACTTTGGAGTTCAGGTTGTTGTTTTTTCTAGTTCCTTAAGATTTAGAGTTAGGTTGTTTATTTAGGATCTTTTTTTGCTTCTTAATGTGAGCATTTATGCTATCCACTTCCCTCTTGTAACTGCTTTGCTGTATCCCACAAGTTCTGATATGTTGTGTTTTCATTTCATTTGTTTCAAGAAATTTTTTTATTTCCCCCTAAGTTCTTCTTTGATCCCATTGTTGTTCAGGAGATTTTTGTTTAATTTCCATGTGTTCCTGAATTTTCCAGTTTTCCTCTTGTTATTAAATTCTACTTTTTTTTTTTGCCATTGTAATCAGAGAAGATATTTGGTATGGTTTAAATCTTCTTGAATTTTCTAAGACTTGTTTTGTGGCCTCACATATGTTGTATCCTAGAAAATGTTCCGTGTTAACTTGAGAAGAATGTGTGTTCTGTTGTTGAATAGAATGTTCTATATATATCTGTTAGGTCCATTTGGTCTACAGTGTTGTTCAAATCTGCTTTTTCCTTATTGATTCTGTCTGGATGATTTATTCATTGTTGAGAGTGAGGTATTAAAGTTTTCAACTATTTTTGTGTTACCATATATTTCTCCTTTTAGCTCTGTTAGAATTTGCTTTATGTATGAGATGCTCCAATGTTTGGGCACATAAAATTTACAATTGTTTTATCTTCTTGATACAGTGACCTTTTGGTCATTATATAATGACCTTCTTTGTATCTTTTCACCATTTCTAGCCTAAAGTCTATTTTGTCTGATATAAATATAGCTACCCTTACTCTTTTGAAATTACCCTTTGTAGAAAATATCTTTTTCACTGTCAGTCTATATGGGTCTTTAAGGGTAAAACATGTCTCTTGTAGGCAGCATGTTGTTGGATTGGTTTTTTTTTTTTTTTTAATCAATTCAGCCATTTCATGTCTTGTAATTGGAAAATTTAATCCATTTACATTTAAAGTAATTAATTGTTAATTAATTATTATTAACATTTTAATTAAAGTAATTATTAATGTCAATAAATTAATTTAACTTAATTAATAGTTAACTTACTATTGCCATTTTGTTAACTGTTTTCTGGTTATTTTGCAGATCCACTATTTCTTGTTTTTTATCCTAATGGTTTTCTTTAAGTTAATGTTTATTTTGAGAGAGAGAGAGGGAAAGTTTAGTGGGGGAAGGGCAGAAAGAGAAGGAAAGAATCCCATGCAAGTTCCATGCTGACAGCGTGGAGCACAACACAGGGCTCTATCCCTCAAACTGCAAGATCATGACGTAAGCTGAAATCAAAAGTGGGTTGATAACTGACCAAGCCACCCACATGTTTATTTTGTATGTATTCTGATGTCTTTTGGTATCAATATGCTTGGACCACATTTCCGGTTCTTTTGCATAATTACTACAGGATTTTCCCTTATGGTTACCATGAAGCTTGTATAAAATATCTTAAACTTATAGCACCCTATTTTAAACTGGTAACAACTTCAGTAAAATTCATAAACTTTACACTTTTACTTCTCCTTTCCCTAACATTTTAGATTATTGCCATTTTTAATATTGTATAACTAATAACAGATTATTGTAGTTATGGTTATTTTTATTATGCTCATTTTTCTAACTTTCAAATTTGAGTTGTAAGTGGATTATGCACCGCTATTACCATATTGTAGAATCTATTTATGACTGTATATTTACAATTACCAGTAATATTTGCACTACTCTTACATGTTTTTATGATGTTAGTGTTCCTTTAGTTCCCTTTTGCATTTCTTGCAATGCAGATGTGGCAGTAATAAACCCTTGTCCCCCTGCCTTTATTTGTTTGGGAAAGTCTTTATCTCTCCTTCATTATTGAAGGACAGATTTTCCAGGTTTAGAATTCTTGGATGATGATTGTTTGTTGCAATGTTTCAGTATACCATCTCATTCTCTCATAACTTGAAAAGTTTCTGTTGAGAAATCTGCCCATAGTCTTATGTATATAACTGCTTTCCTTTCTCTTGCTGCTTTTAAAATTCTTTTCTTTATTCTTAACTTTTTGGCAATTTAATTATAATATGCTTCAGTGTAGCCCTCTTCAGGGTCAATATGTTGGTTCTACTTTGGGCCTCATAGATTTGAATGTTGATTTTTCTCCCCAGGTTTTGGGAAATTTAATCTATTGTTGTTTTAAATATATTTTCTCTCTCTTTCTCTTTCTCTTCTCTTTCGGGAATTCCTATAATGCAAATATTGTTTATTTTCATTGTGTAACATAATTCTTCATTCTTTTTTTTTCCTTTTTACTCTTCTGACTGGGTAATTTCCAATGGCTTATCCTCTAGATCTCTTCTGTATGGTCAGGTTCATTTTAGAAAATTTGTAGAATCCTTCAGGCTAGTTATTATATTTTTTAACTCTAGGATTTGATATGTTCGGGCTTTATTGATGGTTGTCATTTCCTTGTCAAAGTTCTCATTTTGCTCATGCATTGTTTTTCTAAAATTTTTTAGTCACCTGTGTTTTCTTGCAGTTCACTAAACTTATTAAGGGGATTATTCTGAATTCTTTGTCTGACAGTTCATAGATCTCCATTTCTTTAGAATCAGTTATTGGAGCTTTATTAGTTTTCTTTGGTAGTATCATATTTACCTGATTTTTATGATCCCTGATTCTTTATGTTTATATCTGCACATTTGAGTATTTGGGCATATCTTCCAGACTTTACAGGCAAGCTTTGACAGAGGCAGTTATTCTCCAGTCAGCTCAATTTGAGTTTCTTGGTATGTTTGCTGGTAATATCTTTGGGCAGGTGGAGGGCCTGCTATTATGATCTGTTTTGGAATGAGGTAACTTTTCAAGCTCTGAGATGGAGATTGGGAGGTGTGCCTCTGTCTGAGAGCAGTTGGATAGGACTACTGGTTTGTTAATCCATAGTAGTGAGGCTCCACATTTGCCTGGTTCTCTGATTTATTAGATAGTCAGAACTGGGGAGGCCGTGAATTAGCTTTCCTGCCCTAGGAGGGCACCATGATGGGACACAGCCTACACAGCTCCCTGTTTGGATACTTGAATCATATCAGAATGTGCCCTGTAGACAACTCCCGTGGTTGGGTGATGCCACTGGGTGTGCTCTGTAGACAGGGGAAGACATGGGTTCACTCTCCAAGTGCCACTGAATGTAGGGCCATTTAGTGGTTTATATAGTTTCCAGGGTGCTGTGGTCAGTTTTCCTGATTGGACAGCCTAAAGCTGTATTCAGTGATAAGCAGGGCCATGAATTAGATTCCCTGAATCTAATTCAGGGAACAGGTGCAGTGGGGAGAAGCAGCTCTAAAGCTGATAAACTCTTCATTGGCTTAACTCAAGCTGACCTACACCCCAAGTTCCCTGATCAAACAAGCCATTGGCTTTGTCCTTCAAACTATCAGCTCTGCCTTCTCACCTATTGACTCAAGTGCCACTGGACCAGACAGCTTCCAGGAGTTGTCTCCAGCCCTTCTGGTCAGAGGGTACTAGTAGATACTCTTCACAGTAGATGGGGCTATGTCTCAGCTCTCTTGACTGGGAGGAGTAGGGGCCACTCCAGGCTACTCTCATTTTCCCAAATAGGCTATGGCTATATGGATGGGAAGGTCTAGGAACTACCTTCAGTCATGGCCATGAATTGATCCCCTTGCCCTTGCATAACACAAGAATGTTCCACATCTGGTACTGTCTTTGCTCTGGGGGCAATCAGCTCTGCTTGCCCTCCTCTTGGCTTAAGCACCAATGGGCTGCATAGTTTCCAAGAGTTGTTACCAGCCCTTCTACTCAGTTGGAGCCAGAAAACATTCTCCACGGTGGGTGTGGCTGTGATTTAGCTCCTTGCCTAGGCATGGAAAAACCAGATTCTAGGGCCAACGAAACTCATTTGAGAATCTGAATCAGGTAGATCTGCACCCCACTGAGTTCCCTGGTCAGCATGCAACTTGACTTGGTTCTGTAGATTAGCAAAACCTCCAGCTGGGATTACTGTTTAGATACTGAAGGTTTGAACTTGGTCTGCCAAGATTTGAGAACTGGTTGTTGCAAGCCTTTTTCCCCTTATAGTCAGATTCCCAGTGGTTTAAGCCTCCCAGAGTCTCTTGAAATCCCCATGGGGGCAAGCTTAGAGTAGGGATTCTGGAAAAGCAACCCACATGCTGGAAGAGCTGATTAATCCCTCTTGTTGTTTTTTTTCCATTGGAGGAACTGGAGTCTCAGGGGAAACCTCTCTGTGTAGTTCTGCACTAGTCTGGGAGAGGGGCAATGCAGTCAGTATGTAGCCTCTTCTTTTACCCTTTGGATGTAGTCTTTCTCGGTCTTTGTGGTGCAGGATGGCTGTTCTGGCCTACCTCCATGTTTTAGGATTCTCTCATTGGTGTCTTGTTCTTGGATATTTGCTGGTTATTCTTTGAAGGGGAACAATTTATAATGTTACTTTGGTAATGTTACTCTCAATGCATTTTTAATTCATTAATTAGTTAATTATTTATTTCATTAATGATTGGTGCATGCTTATTTTATGATAAGCACTATGCAAGACATTTGAGCTAGAACTGTGAACACATTAGACAAAAAGTTTCTAGCCTATAGGATTTGCATTGCAGAGAGAGGAAATAGAACCTAAATAGATAAGTATAATACATCTATATACTATAGATATCTATATAGTATATCATCAGATGATGATGATGAGTGCTATGAAGAAATATAAGCTATGAGAAGAGGAAAGAAGGGTCCAAAAAATGAATCCCACAGTTTATTCTTAACTCTTAAGTTAGAATGAGGTTGATTTTTCAGATATGAGAAATTTAGTTGTGCTATTGGATAATTCAAATTTGGTAGGTTTTCCTTCACCTTATATTCAAGCTTTTATATTTGTTAATTATTTAAACTCTGATCTAAACCCCCACTTTTACATGTTGCTAACATATTTATATGAATTCTGTAATCTTCTTCAGGAAAAGAAGGAAAGTTTTTGATAACAGATAAACAGTTACTGGGTTTTATTTAGATTTAGTCCTCTCTTGAGTCACATTGATCTCTAAATCTTCCTCAATTCTGTTAATTTAGAATGTATTCCAACTTCTGATAGATACACAAAGAAAAAAAAAGAAGAGAATGTCATTTTGATTTCTGTGATTTTTAAATTATTTTAAATATTATAATCCTAATAAAAATGCAAATTTTCATGAACAAAACTTCCTATTTTGTATTGCCTTCATTGTAAGCAACTCTAATGAAATAGATTCCATTTTAAAATTAGTTTTATTGTGACCACAGAAGACTGATTTTGTGGACTCTGAGGAGCCAGACTAATTGTGACCCAGTTAGAACAGGACAGCTTTGCTTTTATTAAGTGATGTCCAAGGTTAATGCCAGACATTATAGATCAACCTCTGTCCCCCACTTAGCTTCAATGGGAGTTGTATGAGTATATGGGGTGTGAATTTGGTCCTAGAAGTCTAACAGACAGTGGAATAACCTAGATTACTCTTTTAGGGTCTAGTGATTGGTTTTTTTTTAATTGATTAATGTCTTTGACAGGTCTGATGTAACTGTCCCCTTTTTTAAATGTCAGTGACTTTTCCCATACACATTTCTGTCTAACAATATTAGCATTTTTAAACAGAATGCACCTGTAAAGATTTTTATACAAAAGAAATAAAGCCTCAGTTTGCTCATGATATGTACCAGTTTTTAATTTACATTTTTTGAATTTTGAAAGTTAGAGATATTAATTCACAATTTTAGTGGATTCTAATTTATATCAGAAACATTTATATTGTTGCTAATTAAATAAGTGTTCTAAATAATTATCAAACTTTTTCTAATATATAAATCTATTTTTTTACTTTTACATCTTCAGAAGAGTAAATTGCTACATAAAATTAATTTTTCTCCTCATCATAACTAATTACATACAAGAAGTTATAAGGTAATAAAAACCAATATGGTACCAATATAAGGGAACATCAAGCTATGTTTAGTTCACATGTTTTTGTTATTTTCCACTGATAGTCAATTTCTAATATTTAATAATTTATAAATAGTCTCATATAAATATTTAACTTTTCAATTCTGGGGAAATATTCTATTCTGTGGAGAAAAATAAAGTAGAAGCTATTTGTAATAAAAATAGACTGTTCAAATATTTAATTGAATTTCTGACAGTGTTTGTTCAAACACTTTCACTTGTATCCTTTTATGAAATGAAAATAAAAACAGTCATAATTAATATGAACATGCTGGAAAATTAAACTAAGCTTATTAATGCTGATGCATTGATTTGAATAAAAATAACAACCCTACATACCTAGGGCATTTTATTATATGACTGTTTATTCTAAACATGTTCTCTCCCTTGGGATAAATAAAATATATTTTGATATAAAAAGATGTTTTTTATAACTGTTTTAACAAGTTAAGATACAACATCTATTCATTCCTGATTTAATAGACACTTATGGGAATGAGCTTTGTGCTGAGATATGGGCTAAAAACATGTATGAAGAGTTTCTTGTCTAATGTGAAAGACATACAACGAAGTAAGTAATGAGGATAGGATGGAATTGTGCAATAGTAAAAAATATGAACTACATTGTACAAGAATTTAAGAAATGGGGCAACTTTGCATGGTGGATCAAAGAAGTTTTGGTAATACCTTCGTTGTGCCTTGAATGATAACTAGACATTTACCAAGTAGAAACCAAGTAAAGAGTGAGTATAGGGGACAACTCAGACAACAGGAAAATAACAATCAGGATCCAGAGAAGTGGGCAAGGATGACATATTCAGGGATCACAGAGTAGTTTGATATAACTGGAGACAACATCTTCACCTTAGAGGGATGAGGCTCAAGATAGATCATAAAGAGCTTTAATGAATTTATTTCACTCAAAAAAATGGTACAGAATCCAAGTAGTTCTCGAGTACTGTGTTCTTCATTATGACTGTCTTGTGTTCCTCAAAACATATCAAATCATGAAACAAATATTCCAGAGATTACAACTTTCAAGTAGAAATGATAAATGTGTAGATGCTGTATACTCAAAGGATAAGAAAAACCAGTACATTTATGTTGGTTGCATTAAACATTTGGAAGTAAAAACACCATATCCCTTGTTTGTTCTCTTATTTTCTTGCATTGTACTCACTCTACATACAAGATATATGTAATCAAAACAAAAAGCTTTTGCAGAGCAAAAGAAACCATCAAAAAAAAGAAAAAAGAAAAAAGAAAAGAAAAAGCAACCTACTGAATGGGAGAAGATTTTTGCAAACTTATACAACTCAACACCAAAAAACCCCAAACAAACTGAAAAAATGGGCAGAGGATCTGAATAGACACTTTTTCCTAAGAAAACACACAGATAGTCAACATACACATGAAAAGATGCTCAAGATCACTGATTGTCAGAGAAATATAAATCAAAACCACACCTTGCACCTGTCAGAATGGCTAAAATCAAAATGAAAAGAAATAAGTGCTGGTAAGAATGTGGTGAAAGGAATCCTTGTACACTGCTGGTGGGAATGTAAATTGGTGCAGCCACTGTAGAAAACAGTACAGAGGTTCCTCAAAAAATAAAAAATAGGGGGCACCTGGGTGGCTCAGTTGGTTAAGTGTCCTATTTTGACCCAGGTCATGATCTCGTGGTTTGTGAGTTCAAGCCTGCATCAGGCTCCATGCTGCTAGCTCAGAGCCTGGAGCCTGATTCTGATTCTGTGTCTCCCTGTCTCTCTGCCCCTCCCCTGCTTACACTCTGTCTCTCTCTTTCTCTCTCAAAAATAAACATTTAAAAAATAATAAAATAAAAAATAGAAATACCATATGATCCAATAATTCCACTACTGGATATTTACTCAAAGAATATGCATACATGAATTCAAAAAGATATATACACCCCTATGTTTATTGCAGCATTATTTGAAATAGCCAAGATATGGAAGAAACCTAAAGTGTTCATTGATAGATAAATGGATAAAAAAGAAATATATATATATATATATATATATCAGATATATATATATATATGAGATCTTGCCATTTACGGCCATAAAAAAAGATGAGATCTTGCCATTTGCTGCAGAATATGGATGGAAATAGAAGGTATTATGCTAAGTGACATAAGTCAGATGGACAAAGACAAATACCAAAAATAATGACTAAACAAACACAAAGCAGATATAGCCCTATAAATACAGAGAACAAACTGATGACTTCCAGAGGGGAGAGAGGTGTGGGAATGGATAGGATGGGTAAAGGGAAGTGAGAGATACAGGCCTCCAGTTATGGAATGAATAAGTCATGGAGATAAAAGGCACAGGACAGGGAATATAGTCAATAGTATTGTAATAGCACTGTACAGTGACAGATGGTAGCCACACTTGTGGTGAGCACAGCATAATGTATAGAGATGTTGAATCACTATGTTGTACACCTGAGACTAATGTAACATTCTGTGTCAACTATACTCAAAAAAAATTTAAAAATCAGTCTTTGGGTGAGAAAACACAACATGGTTTTAATAGACTCAGTAAATATTGATTGAATACATTTTAAAAGCCAGAAGTCAGGGGTACACATATGGATAACATATGCTTATTGCCCTTGAGGATTTTATGATCTCCCAACATAGAGAAATAAACAGATAATTTGAAAATACTGAGGTAAATTATAAGAAAGGAACAGCTCACACAGGATGCCTGGGAGTATAGAGAAGGATCTTCCAGGAATTTAAGCAGGGCTTTTTGGATGAGGTCCCAATCAGCTCAGTATAGAAGAATAAATAGTGAATACCCTTGGTGGAAAGAGACTAAGCAAAAGGCAGGTATTTCTGTGGTGTTTCAGGAACACAAGGAGTTTGAAATTCTTAGATTGTCAAGTATGAAAAGGATGGATGAATCTAGAAACTTGAAGCTATGAAACCAGATCAGTCAAAACAGAGAGTGGCTTATGTTCATCTTATGGAGTTTGAAGTTAGTACACTAGGTAGTGAGATATTAAATGGTTTTCAGTATGGATAGAGCATAATAGTATAGCATTTTTTATTTTGTATTTTATTTTATTTTATTTTATTTTATTTTATTTTATTTTATTTTAAGAGACAGGGCCAGAAGGAGAGAGAGAGAATCCTAAGCAGGCTCCATGCTCAGCATGAAACCCAAGGCAGGGCTTGATCCCACAACCCTGAGATCATGACCTGAGCCAAAATCAAGAGTGGGTCACTCAACCAACTGAGTCACGCACGAGCCACTCTATTTGTATTTTAGATGTCTAGCTACAATATACTGCTACTCTGTGGTAATAACAGGGGAAAGACTCCAGGCTCTGAGACTGCAGGAAAATTATACATCTCATTCACTATTTGGCACAATCAGTTGCAAACTAAGCAGGTGTTCCATAAATTTTGGTTGAATAAATGAATGAATAAGTAGTTTGGGAGGTATGGATGAGAGAGACAAGCAGAACCAGGGCCGTGGTGACAGGGAGTGGAAAAAAAAATATAGGTGTAAAGGAAAATTTCTTAGGAATTAAAGGTTAACAAAACATAGTGATTAGTTCTGAGATGGACAAAGAGAAATTTAGAATGATTCAAGGGCTTGAGAAAAGGGGACATCTTGGTCATGCTGATTTTTAATTCCGTATGGAAGGCAAAAGTAGAACACACATATTCTTGCTTATTAAAGAAGCATTAATATTTCTGGATCAAATACATCCAGCATTAACAGGACTCTAGAAGAGTTATTGTGTTATGTGTGTGTGTGTGTGTGTGTGTATGACTCTGTGTGTGTGTGTGTGTGTGTGTGATTATGAATCTGCAAAGAGACTGTAAGATTTCTATGCAACTGATACTTCATCAATCTCCTACATTTAATGTACAGCAAGGCTTTTATTAAGTATCAATTGATTGGCATTATTGTTCTAATTTAAGTTAAAATTTCAGAGAATAAATTTTTAAAAAATATAATTTCATGGTAGATGTCATGAAACATTTCTAGAGTCTGTCTAAATTACTATCTTCACCATCCATCCCATAGGAATTACATATAGGTGAAACTCTCTTATAATTTGTTCTTTTTGGTACTTTGCTACCTTATCTTCATTAGTGCTTTGGATGGATCACTTTTACAGTAGCTGTGATCTATAGTAATGAAGACAGACATATTGTCCTTGCCCCGCATTGCTGATTCCAGTTTATGTAGACTACAACTTCAGAACCTAGATCAGGATCAGACCTTCCTGTTTATTATTCCAGTTTGTGGTTTCTGGCTTTCTCCTGTGACTTGACAGTCTCCATTAGCCTTTTTGTCTTATTTCAGCATATTTTTTAATGTACGTGAAATATATCTTACAGAGCCTATTAATTTTTTTATGTTCTTGTGACAAGTTAGACAGGGGTGATATTATAGAAATAATCATTTTTCTTTAGCAAAATAAGGAGAAATGTAATTCAGGAAAAAAGAAGATTTCACATTCTTTATGAAGATGTGTGTTTTTTCATGTAAAGGGCAAATTTGAACTTAGTCACACTTATGCACTGTATGAAGGGCTTTGTGCATATTGTCAAAAGGAATTTTAAAGGGGAAATTAAAAAAAAACCTGTTTATTTATTTATTTATTTATTTATTTATTTATTTTGGGAGAGAAACAGAACATGAGTGGGGAGAGGCAGAGAAAGAAAGGGAGACAGAGAATCTGAAACAGGCTCCAGGCTCTGAGCTGTCAGAAGAGAGCCCTACACAGGGCCGAAACTCAGGAACAGTGGGATCATGATCTAGGCCAAATTTGGACTCTTAACCAACTGAGCCACCCAGGCACCCGGAAAAAAACCCGAATTTATATCAATTATTATAATAGTTACAAATACCTTGCACTGTTTCTGCTAGTAGAAACTGAATATATAGATGAATGCAAAGAACTAAAAGAGCAATAGAATTACTTCATCCTTAAATTTGCTTATCCTAACACCTAAAATTTATTGTTGTAAGAGTGAGTAATTTAATGCCGTCTTATTTTTTGCCGATGTCTGCAGATAAAAGTTCTGATAGAAACAAATAAACTCACCTTGAATGAGATGCTTCTAATATCACAAAATCAATAGTAAGTTATAGTCCTATAACAATAACTAATTCAGTGTGTTTCACTTGGGTAAGTTATTTAAACCTATAATATCCTTTTTTGTCTGTTCCATAAAATGGGAAAAAATATATATTTAAATCTTGCTATTAGAGGTTGCTGGTGACTATATAATTAATGTATAATTTATTAATCACTTACTCCCAAAACAGGTAAAATTCAATGGTGGAGGTGGAAAAAAAGTCCTAAATATTTTTTGAATGAATGAATTGGCAAGTAAAAAAAAAATTGATGTGGCCAATGCATACTCTTAAAAACACAAAGAATCTTTAGATTTCTATTTATTATAAAAATGGAAAGAACTGGAAACATATCTTCTCATTTTATAGATTTACATAGCTATTAGAAAATCTGATATTTGAAGTTTTCTACAAAACTATGCTTGATTCTAGAAAATTTCCTTCATTATTTGAAATGCACATTGTAGAATAATCTCTTTAATCTGCAAACATTGCAAATAAGAAAATAACTATAATGTAATATAACAAAGAATAATTCATGTAGGATCTCAAAATCAGATTTGTTCTTTGTATAGCAAGAAGGAAGACAAGTGGATTAAGCATGAGTAGTATCTTTTTAGCCTGGGAAATTGTGTGGTCATAGAGTCATATATTTCTAATTGTGTACGTTGGCTCTGTGTTCAGGGAAATATCACTTGGATGTTCTTGTCCTGAGCATTTTGATTTTTTAAAAATATATGATCTCCTTTAAAAGCTTTCAGGCATGAACCTTGAGGTAGTAAATCAAGTTTACCTGAGTGTGCATTATAACTGTCTAATCCATGAAAGTGATACTCTATTTGTTTTGTGATATTTGATTCCCTGTTAAATACTTTAGAATGGAGGTTCCTGTCTGGCTGTGTGGTGTGAGGGTACTTAATATGTAAGAGGATTCAGTTGTCATGAATCTATTTAGAGGGTCTTAAAATACTCTTTTAGAGTGGAGTCATTTTGAAGAGTAGTCTATTCATCGCCCATCTCTAAGAGGTAAAAGTTGGCAATTATAATGTATCATGAGGGACCATATATTTCTCCTCCTTCTTTCTAGTTCAAGCTGGAGAGCACTAAAATGGAGCTAGAAGGGGATGTTAGGAAAATTTAGGCTTACATACTGTCTACTAGCTTTTAGGATGCAACTAAAATGCAAGTAACCACAATTGACATGCTGATTTGATTTTTGGAATTATTTTATTAGGCAGAACACATTCATTTAAAACTATCCCTTCATATTTATGTTATGAAGAGTATTTCTTCCTTCATTAAGAAATGCCATCTATAAGAAGTAGAATATTGATATGGTAAAATAAAATTTATCAATGAATAGCAAAAACAAACTTAAAAATAGCTACACAGATCTTTAAAATATTTATAATTTGGGGGCGCCTAGGCGATTCAGTCGGTTAAGCATCTGACTTCAGCCTCAGGTCATGATCTCGCAGTTCATGAGCTTGAGCCCCAAGGCAGGCTCTGTGCTGACAGCTCAGAGCCTGGAGCCTATTTCGGATTCTCTTTCCCTCTTTCTCTGTTCCCCCCACTTGCACTACGTGTCTCTCTCTCTCTCAAAAAATAAATAAACATTAAAAAAATTAAAGTAGTTACATTTTGTTACCAAATAGTAATATAAAATCCTATATGAAAACTGAACTCAAACATAATAGAAACTTATCAGATACTCTGATTAAACTTGAAGCTTAGGTTTTTGACAAATAAGTACTTCTGATGATCTTGATTTTGCATGTTGAACCAGGGTTTACATTTCTACCTTCATTTTCAGCATATATCCAATATTGGATAACTATAATTATTTGACAGAAATTTATTTATTGCCTTGCAAATGGTGAGTTCTATTCTAGATCCTAGTTATATAATGTTGAACAAAACATTTATTTATTTAAAAATATTTATGAAGCCCCTTTTATATGCTTGACATTGTTACAAGACCTGGGGCTAAATAGCAGGGGTTGGAGGAGGCAAAAACCTCTGCCCTAAGGGTTTGTGAAAGAAACTAGAAAATAGACAAGACAGTAAGTAAATAAAGCAGTTAGATGGTAGTGAGTGTTAATGGGGAAAAATAAAGCAAGGGAAGGGTGTAGGGAATGTGTGGTGGTTGTAGTGACAGTGTTTGCTATTTTTTGATAGGGTGGTTAGGGAAGTCCTAATGGAAATTATGAAAAGTGAATAAAGGCCTGGGAAGAGATATAAGGGAGTGAACTATGGAGATACAGGAAGGAAGTGTATTTAGGAAGATGGAAGAGCAAGAGCAAAGACCAAAAATCATGCATCAACATGATGCGAATCTGACAAGGCTGAATGTCTTAGAGGATAGTCAGAGAGGGATAGGAGTAAATGGTGGAGCAGCTGCTTTCTTAGAGCTTTCTACACATTATAAGGACTTAGCTTTTACTAAGTTCTGTATTTATTCAAAAATTCTTGAGGCAGCATAGACACAGTTTCAAGAATCTAGGTCTACAGATTGTATTAGCTATTTGCCAAAGAATTCAGAAAACAATAGTGCTCACTCTAAGGATTTGAGAATTTTTTAAAAATCAAAACAAGACATTCAAATTCAGTTAATCCAAACTTTTTTTTTCATGGGTATAAAATCTCTGGATCAGGTCAAAAAAAGGCACAGATGATTACTACCAGAGCTGGGATTAGAACTCAGATCTCTTGATGTCCAGTCCAGTGCCTAAGAAACATTGCAGTATTTTCTTATATCCAGGCGGAACTCTGCCAACAGTTTTTTTCCTAGGAACACAAATATTTGCCATTTTGTAATGTTGTCTTTACCATTATGGCCTTGACTCAGTGTTTATGTTTACTTTCAAAGTGTAACAAAGTGTATTTTGGGACCAATATAATAATAAAACTCATGAAAAGTGTTTCCTGATGCCACTTTATTGAATCTACCCCCTTCACTGTCTTAGGCTTTGCCACATTCACACAAAGGATGTTTCAAGTCTCTAAAACATAGTGTATGGAAGTATAAGCCTACAGAGAGGCATGTTGTACTCAGTAAGCATTAGTCAATAAAAACTATCTATTGACCTGAATTCAATTATTCTAAACACCCAGTGGTGAATCATGGGGAACTAAATCATCTGATGGAAAAAACAATTCTATACAGTGAGTAGTAAACTTAGATTCTTTGCTCAAAGAGATAGTAGACTGAAAATATATTAAAAGTGTTGAGATATATTTATGCCCAATAGGTCCATGCTATATTATTAGTAAAGGAAATGAAGATGGGGTTTTTTGGAACCATATAGAATAGGTAAAATTGATTGCAAGAAGTATGAAATCACTTTCTACAGTAAAGTATCAGCCACGTACAATGCAGACTGAGAACGAGACACTGTGTAAAGTGCCTTTTCAAAAACTTTTTGATATTTAATCCCCTAAATAAAGTTGTGCAGAAAGTATAATGCTATATGCTTAATGCATAGTAGCACTCAGTGATTAATTGTTGCATGAATAAGGAAACTGTGTCTCAGTGAGATGTCTAGGAGGTGGAATAACTAGCACTGTAAACCAAGGCGTGTGATTCCAACAGCCCAAGCTTTTAAAACTTTCAAAAGCACATTATATTCTTACCAAGTGCACTTAATTGTACTAAAATAAAATTAAGGATGGTAGAACTTTGCCTCATGAGTTGAAAATATTACTACCTGATCATCATTTTACTTTTTATATTGTTTATGGCATTTTCTTATACAGTAAGAAAAAGTGTTTAAATTGTAATGAATTTTTAATTGTTCCTATATCTTCCTAGAAAAGCCTTGCCATCCAGGGTTTTTTTTTTTTAAGTTAAATGGCACCATAATTTTGATTTCATTTTATACATACAGTTTTCCTATGACAGTATCAAGGAAAAAAAATAAGCTGAATATTTTTCTTTGATGAGAATTGAATAGAATCCAAATGCATTGTGGTCTAAATGTTTTTATCTCAATTATTTTTAATATTTTAATATTAATATACACTCCCTATTTTTTCCCTTGAACAATGGAAAGCTTTTACTTTGCGTAATGACTGATAAAGTTATCAATGTGCCCACTCTATGGGACGATTTTTCTTTGCAGTTTTACTTTTAGGGGAAGGCCTGAATTCTTGTGACTGCATTATTGGTAAATGAGGTGGGAAGCCAAACATAGGGAAAATAAAACTGAAAAGATTTCATACATCTTATTAGGCTTGCTTAAAGGTAATAACGAGGTCTTAATTCAAGGGGGGAAATGTACTTCACATCCAACTGTTTCATTGAGTGCTTATGCAATCGTTTATGTAGTACTGTATTTTATTTATAAGTTGATTTACCTACAATATTCCAAGTTGTAGCTGATACTCAACTAATATCTCTGTCCATAAAAGAACACTTGTGCTTAAAACCAGAAGCTTTGAATGTAAATAACTGCTTATTGCAAGTAAAATGGTTTTGGATGGGAAGCTTGAGCTATTATGAAAATTTCTTAGGTACAACATTGGACCCTTCAGAGCTAATAATCATCAGTACAAGCTTTCCTAAAATACTGTGAAAACTGGCAGATGAAATAGAATAATTTCTGTCAAGTTCTAATTAGAGATAAGCCAACCTTGATTTAGTTCTTCAAGGGGATTATCTGTAGGCTCTGCTGTATACTCCTATAGCCTATGCTGAAAATATGGACCATGATTTGTGTGTATAGTGTTAGGATCTAAAAGCTGCCTGGCTGCAGAACTAGCTTTTCATTCATTTCTTCCCCGTGTAATAAGTGTTAGGTCTTATAATTCACCTGGATCTCGTCCTCTGCTCCTCCTGGCTGGAAGTCCCAACTCAAGTTAAAGAGCGGTGATACATGAACTTCTGAAGATTTGTAAATTTGGATAAAACACCATGGGATTAAATCTTTATCGAAAAGTTCAGGCTAACTTGTACAAAGATTCTGTACCTAATTTCACTTAAAGATTAGAAAAAAAATTTAATACTTAATTTAGAAAAAAATGTTGGCTTTCCTTATATTTGGAAAATGGACAAAATATTACTACACTGAAATAGATAAATTTAGAAATATTCATTGATTATCTATTTTATTACAGTGACAGCAATTCATGGCCATACCAAAATACACACTGACTACGGTGTTTTATGACTCATATCTATGAAATGATCAAGTTTCACAAAATACTTTCTAAATTTAACTAAAATTACAACAGGAATCAAATTTGAAAATGTTTCAGATATCTGTCTGACAATTAACAATCATTATAGTAGTGTTATGTTTTCCAAGGCTTTGGACAGGAGATTCTTGTCACATAACTGCTGTTTCCTGGCTTTTGAAATGAAACAGCTGTACCCACTATGAGGCATCTAGAAGGAAGAGATTCCACAGTAGCCTTACAAATGAAATCAAGTGAGATCCTTTGAGTGACGGGCTAGAGAATGAATGTAAACAAAATTAAAATTGCCAGTGGATTTCTTATAGGGCTGCTATTGCACACAATCTGAAATCTACATGTGAGATCTTATAAGGTGATCTGAACACTAATCAGACATTCTACTTCTTTTTAATATGCACTAAGAGTATGTGTCTAAGAGAGATTTTACTTGGAAAGCCATGTATTTCCCCATCTGCACTATTTGGGTCTTTGCTTGCTCCTGGCAGTGGTTCTGATCTAGGACCACATGTCATTATTGGAATACCACTTCTGTTAATCACAGTGAAAACCAAATTAAAACATCCCAGACAAAGATGTATACTTTTTGATTTGAAAAACATGAGCAAATTTAAATTCTGCTTGGGAGGGTCACATAAATGAAATATTTGTTAGCTTGGGTGAGCACAATATTGTAAACAGAATAGACTGGTGGGGTTTCTTAATCATGAGGCCATGGGAATGCCTTTCAGGGTGAATCAAGAAGTCCTGCTATTTCACTAGGGAGATGATTCTGGAATCTAGAAGTTTCAATAGTGAATAGAATGAAACAAACAACCTTTGCGGTATCAGTTTCTTCTGGTTAATGCTTTTCACATATTGAACCATGTAATAGTGTGTAAGTCATCTAGAAATTTTAAATAATTTTGAAAAACTTTTCTACTAGTCAAATGGAAATAGTTTGTTTCACTGAAACAAAACTACTTAAAAATTGATTAGGACAGATTTTCACATAGTTAGGCAAGGAAAATCTTATTCCCTGTGACATTTCAATGAACTCATCAAATATTCAACGTTCACACTGCTTTTCTGTAACTATGAGAATTCTAACTGCAGGACACTTGTGAAACCATGAGAATGTGAGAGGAATGGAGTATTTTGACTTTTAATCATGCTAGAACATTGGGTTGAGAACATTGGACAGTATATTTGCCCTCTTTCCTTCTGGTTGAAGTATAAGTGGTATATACAGAGTATACTAAAGAATAGGGTTTGAGTTTTTGAAATTTGTCTGTAAAAGAGTTGCTGGAAAAAAAAAAGGACATGCAGTTCCTAAATATCACCTTCCACTCCACACAATGGCAAAGGGGTTCTAGAGGCAAAACTATGACGTTTAGGAAGCACTAATGAGGGGAGCCTGGGTGGCTCAGTCAGTTGAGCATCAGACTTTGGCTCAGGTCATGATCTCGAGGTTCGTGAGTTCGAGCCCCATGTCGGGCTCTGGGCTGACAGCTCAGACCCTGGAGCCTGCTTCGGATTCTGTGTCTCCCTCTCTCTCTCTGCCCCTCCCCTGCTCACTCTCTGTCTCTCAAAAATAAATGAATGTTAAAAAATAAAAATAAGAAGCACTAATAAGAGGCATCCTTTTTCTACCATCAAACCTTTTCTTTCCCTGTCACCTAATGTCCTTTTCCTGACCATGGTCTTATCTGGAACATCATACTACTTTTCATTATTATGTCTCCTTAGGCTCCTCTAGACTATGATAATTTTTCATACTTCTTGTTTTTGATAACCTTGACAGTTTTGAGAAGTACTGGTCATATATTATATAGAATGTCTTTCAGGTTTGCTCGTCTGATGAGTTTCTCATGATTAAATAGGAGTTATTGGGTTTTGAGGAAGAAGTGAAGTGTGATTTTTCACCGTATTGTATCAAGGGTACAGATTATTAAGATGGTATCACTGACGATCACCTGGTTGAGGTTTGTTGAGTTTCTTCACTATAAAATTTTTCTTTTTTTCCTGCTTTCCATGCGGTACACGTTGGAAAGAAGTCACTATGCACAGACCATATTCAAGGGGCAGGGAGTTATGCTTAGCCTCTGATAGGAAGTATCTATGTAAATTATTTCAGTTTCTTTCCATAGGAGATTTAGAAATAGATTTTTCTTCTGATATATTTACTTACTCAATTATTTATTTATATCAATATAGTCTCATGAATATCTATTTTATACTTTGGATTATAACCCAATACTACATGATCTCGTTCTCCTATTGTCCCAGATGGAGCCACTGGGAACAGTTTTAGCTGGTTCCTGGGCTTCTTTGACATACTCTTATTGTTGGATTTTTAACCCCCCTACTTTGGGACTTTCTTGCTTTCTGGCAGTACAAAATGCTCCCAGTTTAGTCTATATATTCCCAGCCCCATCATAGATTTAGCTGTTTCCCCAAAGAACCATAGGTCTTTTAATTGGAGAATGCTGTTTGAAAACTAAAATCTAGTTACTCATGGGGTATTGTTGTTTATGGGTCCCTTCAGCTGACAGAGCAACAAGATATACGCATATAGACTAATCCCTGTGTATACAGATGTCTATAAATACTTCTCCGTGTAACTATCTTTGTCTATATTACGCTAAACATAGTTCACTGTGATTTCTCCAAACGTAATCCATTACTGCATGGATCATTCTAGCCTCCTCTCCTTGTTTATCTGTACCCACTCACTCCCATAGTGACAAATCTCGCTCCCACCACCCTCCATTCATCTACTTAACTGGGTTCCGGTATACATGCATAGCGGTTTCAGAACTATTAACTTCTTTGCTTGTGGGAAACAACATTATCAAGTGGCATGCAGTTTCTATGTACAGTTTCTTTTGCCCTTAGCCTTACCATCTCCACTCCTCTCCAAAGTTACTTAGGTCAGCAATTTCTCTCCACCCCGTTTAGTGAGGTTATGTTATATAATTTATAAGACAATTAGATTCTTTTGCCCCATTCTTCATTCCATCCTGTTATCGTCTGACTTGTTAATTGGTTTAATTTCTCCAAGTTTGCATACATGAATGTTGATACTTTGTATGGTACAGTTTCTTGGGCTTTGAAAAATGAATAGTGTCATGTGTACATCATTACAGTAACATATAGAATAGTTTCACCACCTTAAAAAATCCTCTGTGGTCCCTCTATTTAATCCTTCCAGCTCCTCAAATCCATGTCAAACACTGACCTTTTTATAATCTCTACAGTTTTTTTTTTTTTTTTTAAGCAGGTCATATAAAGAGAATAATTAAATAGGCAGTTTTTGGGGCTGGCTTTTTTCGCTTAGTAACATCAATTTAAAATTCATCTATGTTTTTCATGCCTCTGAGTTCATACCTTTTTATCACTGAATAACATTCCATTATATGGATGCACAATGATTTGCTTAAAGATTCATCTATTGGAGGACATCTTCATTGCTTCCAATTTTTAGAATAAAGCTGCTATAAACATTTGTGTGCAGGTATTGTGTGGACATACGTTTCAAATTAGTTAGGTAAATACCTAGGAGCATAATTGCTGAATTGCAGGATACAGCTATGTTTAACTTCATGTATAGGTTTGTGTGTGGACATAAGTTGTATAAAACTGGTTTTCAAAATGCTTATATCATATTGCATTTTCATCAGCAGTATATGAACGTTCCATTTGCTCTGCAATTTTTGCCAGTGCTTGGTTTCAGTTTTTATTTATTTTAGCCATTCTAATAGGCTTGTAGTGATATCTTTTTGTTTTATAAATTTTATTTCTGTGATGACTAATGACTGCATCATTTGATATTTTTGTCATTGGTATATTTTCTTTGGTGAAGGCTCTGTTTATCTTTTTTGCTTCTTTTTAATTTTTTATTATAAATTTTGAGAGTTCTTTATATATTTTGGTTACAAGTCCTTTGTCAAAAATGCTTTTTTGTAGCTTTATGTGCTATAATTTACTCATTGTAAGTGCAGAACTTAAAGATTCTTATTAAATTTCTAAAGCTGTAGGACTATTATTAGTAGTAGTATTTTGTAGTTAAAATCAAGGTTTTTGAGCTATATATATAGATACCACTATAGAGTTCTCCATTTGTTGAAAGATAAGAATTTTACATATTTTTATGTCCGTCTCTTCTCTTTTTATCACCTAAAAGACTTTTGGATTTGAACCTAAATTATAAGTATTACATCTTATCACTTAGATATTTTAAATCTTCTCAAGGTATTATTTTTATATTGACTTCATGTTATATGTCTATAAGAATGATTATTTTAATTTAATTTATTTTTCAACTTGAATAGTTTACAATGTTTTTGAGATTTTTGACTCAGTGAATTTAACTAACAACTATTGTTAACCATCACAGAACAAAGATGAAACAAAGGGAGATTAATGATTTATACAAGTGTAGCTTCCTCCATCTATGATTAAAAATGAAATTTTATCTATTTTGGAATGTAGTCATTATGTGAGTTGACTATATGTCAGTGGAAAAATTTAATAGTAAGTTATTAGCAAGCCAATAGTAAGCTATATCTGAGACTGCCTTAACCAGTTTGAGTGATTGGAGTACTGATGTGCACAGTCCCACTCTGGTACACACTGACCAGAGGCATGTTGGAGTGCTGGCTTTAGTGTTGTTTGCCATTCTATAAGAGAGACATTGACAAATTGGACCTAATACATAGGGCAACCAAGATAGTAAAATGGATAGACATGGTGTCACATAAAGAATGTTTAGAAAAAACTGGAATGTTTAGTCTGCAAAAGGAAAGAATGATGGGGCTGTGGATTGGTTGAAGGAACATGATAGCCATCTATCTTTAAACATTTACAGGACCAACAAAATAAAGAGGATTTTTTTTTTTTTTGGTCACAAAAAGACTCACTAGTAATATAGATTAAGTTCAAAGGAGGCAGGGGTTGACATACAAATAAAAACTTCTTTAAATTTAAAAATTCTAAAATTAAATTGTATTTCTGATATAGATGAAAACTTAGGGAGAAAAAGGACTTCTATGCCAACAGTGTGCAGGAAACCTGTCTAAATATTCTTGAAGTTTATTACTTATAATTCTCTATAAAATTATAGTCCATCAAAGAGTATTTTCTATGATAATTGATACATATGTGACTCTGACAGTAAAGCCTTCTGTTGTCCTGACATTGAGTATAAAATATGCTGGAGAGAATGGCCAATGGATAATAAAATTAGAATTTTAAAGATGGATAGCTTTTGAATAGGCAGAAAAGAAACTATTTCAACTGAGAATGTATGTCTAAGAGTACATAAAAAAACATAAGCAAGTATATCATTTTCATAAGACACTGAGTAGGCAAATCTGACTGAAAACAACTGTATATGTAAATGTCTATCAAATAATTGTTTGGAAGGAGAGCTTTGGTTTGTCATTAATGGCCTCTAATGGCTTCCACAGTCTAAATTAAATGATCAACTTATAGTCATCTTCTTACTTGACCTACCACCAGCCATTGATATAGTTGATCATTCCCTCTCCTTTGAAACAAATTCATCACTTGGCTTCTAAAACACTATGCATGCCGAATTTTCATTTTTCCTTTCTCAAAGTTCCTTCTTGGTTTCCTTTCCTGGTTCTGCTATACTTATTTCTGCAGTAGTATAATTTCAGTAACATTGCATTATAAGCTGATATCTTCCAAATGAGTATCTCCACCTTGTACTTCCCTGAATTTCATATTCAGTTATAAACTACCTACTTGATATCATCTCTCATGTATTTAACATGCCCCAAACTGAACTTCCACTGTCTACTCTACCTCCCATCACCATCTCCTTCCCTTGAGGAATCCCCCTCTCATTAAATTATAGCTCTTTTATTATAATTGCTCAGAAAATTAGATGCTTTTCTGATTTCCAGATCCCCTCATTGTCACACTTCCAATCCATCAGTAAACCCTGTTGAATCTATCCTCAAAATACATTCAGAATGCAACCTGTCCTTACTCCTTCAGAAACACCCCTTGATCCCAGCTCCCAATATCTCTTTCCCAAATAACTACAGCCTCTTAACTTGCCCTCTTGCTTCTACCCTTCAGTGCATTCTCAGACACACAGCTTTTAAAATGAAAGTCAGATCATGTCACAATTGTGTTCAAAATCATTCCATGATTTCCATCTCACTCAGAGTAAAAGCTGAATTCTTTACAATGACCCACAAAGGTCTACTAACTTAGCACCCTGCTCCTCCCTGACCCCGTCTCTTAGTTGTTTCCTGCTCATTTGCTCTACTCCATTCACATTATTCTTCTTGCCATTTATTCCCTTTCCAAACATGTAGACAAGGTGCCCCATCAGGACCTTTGTAATGTCTGTTCCCTCTACGTGTAATATCCTTCTGCCAGATATCCATAGGACATGTGCTCTTATAATTTCCTTCAGGCTTTTCTTGTAGTCACCACATCAGTAAATCCTACCAGGTATAAAATCTCAACACTTAGTAGCCCTTTCCCTGCTTTATTTTCCCTTTTAACACTTCTCAATATAAAGATATCATGTACATACACTGTATAAATTTATTACATAATTTGGCTTGTTGTCTCACCTCTTCGCTAGATGTAAGCTATGATTTTTGTCCATATTGCTCACTGATGTACTCCAGTGCCTACAAGAGCTCATGCCACATGATATTTATGAATATCAATAAATATTCATTAATTTTGAAATGTTTTTTTAAAGCCCTGAGAAGTAAGCCAAAGACAGAATTGTGTTTGCTTGGCTTTGGAAGAGTATGGAAGTTTTTTGACAGTAAAAGTTATGCTAAAGATGTGTTATAAGAAAACCGATTTCCAAAATTATGGCTTGAATACACAGAATGCTTAAAAGCTGCAAAGGTTTAAGAAAAGATTACCACCTAGGAGTGTGTTATAGTGATTTATAGCATCTTGTGGACGACAGGAAATGGAACACAACCAAGAAGAAACTAATTACAAAGAAAGAATTGTTATCTAAAGGCTGGTTATTGGATAAGAGAAGAAATCAAAACTAATGATTTTTGAAACTTTTTTTCTTATCCTTTACTCCTTTCTGACTTTCTTTCTTTCCTTTTCTTTCTTTCTTTCTTTCTTTCTTTCTTTCTTTCTTTCTTTCTTTCTTTCTTTTTCTTTCCTCCTTCCTTCTTTTCTTCCTTCCTTCCTTCCTTTTTTTTCTTTTCTTTTCTCTTCTTTTTTTTTCTTTTTCTTTCTTTTGTTCTTTCTTTTGTTCTTTCTTTCTTTCTTTCTTTCTTTGTGAGTGAAGAAACAAGATTATGATAAAGATCAGTGTAGAGGATGATGGAGTATACCACCCCAATCTCCTCCAGGACATAAGTTCTCATTCTTCCAGCTACTGATAATGTCGGTTGTTGGAAGCTCTTAGTTGAATCTCTTTCCCCAAAATGGCCTTGGCTAAAGAATGCCCAAGCTCTTAAGGTCATGCTGCCTTCTCTGAAGGCAGGTTGCATCCAACTCTAGTCAATGAAGAGATGTGAAGGCCTTAAAATGGGATGGCTGTGGGGGACTATCCCAGCTTGAGAGCTGTTAGTGATACCCAGTGAGTTCTTTGCTGTGACTGCATTCCAAATAATCTACTCATTTTACTCAAAAGTTGTAAATACAACTTTGCTTTCTCTCTGGTGTTTCTCTTGAAGTTCTTCTCCATAAACTTCCTGCCTGTGACTCTCTTCCCAGGAAACCCAACCTATGACAAACATGTCTGAAAAACACTGAAGAATATAAGTGTGTTAAAAAGTTGGGAACTAACAGCATTTATGCTTATGATAAATAAAGTGGTATATTTCTTTTTTTAAGTTTTATTAATTTTTTTAAGTAATCTCTACACCCAACGTGGGGCTGAACTCATGACCCTGAGATCAAAAGTCACATGTGCTTCTGAAGGAGCCAACCAGGTGTCCCAAACATATCAAGAGGTATGTTTCATACATTCTTAAATTCACCTGAACTCATTTCAATTTAACAAGGATTTATTAAACATCCAGTGTTTATAGAAAATCATACTATTTACTATTGGGAGCATAATGAAAACAAGATCCCTTTGCCTCCGAACATCACAGTAAATACATTTAACTGATGAAAAGAGCATTTATCCAGACGGAGGCTGGAATCCTCCTGGATCACAACCAAATTCATGATTAACAGCCTTGCAGATGTGCATAAACTTGAGAAAATGCAATATCTCTGTAGAAGCATGTGACATGATACTATTCTGTGATTACAAGATGTTCTTCCAAAGATACTCTATGCATTTGTAAGCTAGTTAGTATTTTAGCTACCTTCTTAGTTTCTTAAATAGGTATACATCTGTAGTTCTAATAACACAAGAATAATACAAGTCAGCTGATAGCCATATTTTTTGTAATGTTACCCTTTCTGATCTTGGATTAAAGCAGTATATGGATGGGCAGTTCTAAAGGAAATTCTGAGAATATTAGCTAATGGTTCAAAGATAAGTAATTGCCAAAAATTTTAGGCAAAATCTGTGGATTCGAATAGTAGGAACATTCACATGATGATATTAACTCAGCCTCTTAAATTTGTACTTTCCTTGAAAAGCAGTTCCTTTTTCCTTCTAACCCATTTAGCAAAACAAACAAGAACCTGTTACCTGAATTTTGAGCATTTCCACTCCCTCACACATGGATACTGCTAGTAAGTTATCACTGGATAGTTGAGAATTCTGTAAAGTTGGATTATAATAAATATGAGAAAATTAAAGAAAAAGACACACACACCTTAGCTGCCAGGGTGACAGGACCTAAGAGAGAAATCATAGGGTGATATAGTGACAAAGTAGGAAGTGGTATTCACAGCAAACATGTTGTAAAAATACTCACTACAAACAGCTATGCACCATGTACTTAAATTCTTCTCAGGAAAGAAATTCCAAGTTTTTTCAGAAACTCAGAATTTAATAGTTTTTGCCATTAGTCTTAAATAAATCCCTCTATGACAGTTGGAGTCCATTTCTTGTTTTTATATCTTTAACACTCAATGATCCAGATAGGAGCTGTAACAAAATTTCACAATCCTAATTGGGAAATCACTGAATCTTCTGTGTTTTATGCCACCTCATATTTGGTATGGATAGCAATTGGATTTTGTCATCTATAATACACATAAATCATTCTCATCTATATTATTCTCATAGTTCTTGCTCTCAAAAATCTTAAATCCATGCTGATATTACGATCAGGATTGCTACATCATTATGGGAAAACAACAAAAGTTATTTTTAAGGTGAAGACAATCATTCCATAATGATGCTATATTACTTCACCCCCAACACATTCCCAGATGGCGTACTACCTACTTTTATATGAGAAATATAAAGGAAGTGTAAAACATTCTGCATAAAGAAAGCATTCCAAATGACAATGTTTGCTTTATTCCTGATTTTTAACTTAATGTTTCATCCTTGGTTTTTAACCTGATTTGTTCACCATTGCTTGTATCTGGTGTTACACCTTTTATAAAGAGGTGTTTCTATACCATGCCTATTTTTTTTTCCATTTCAGTAATGTTTACACAATTTGGAGAAAATGGCCTGTTAACAATTTCTGGATTAAATTTTTATTTACAAAAAGTCCTGCTCTGGGAGTAAGATTGAATCAGAGTTTCCTTGGTGAATAATCTTACATGGCTTATTCCTACCCATGCTCCCCTTTTAGACTGTACATTATCTTAATCAGTATACACTATGTGTTTGACACTGTAGAGTGATGTAGAGAGATTCTGCTCTTCCAGGCAGATATTTATTGACCATGACATTTAAGCAAGGCAGATGCTTCCCTTACAAAGAGGGTTAAGAATAGGGCTTATCATAGCAAGTGTAAATGTTTAGCCCAAGTATTAATTAATAACCTTTGTGCATATCTAGAAAACAACATGATTGTGCTGGTAAACATCTAACGATATATCCAAAAAAATGATTAATTCAACTCTATCTGGGACTCTTTGTGTAATCTCAATTTTACCAGAAATATTTTACAACAAATAGGGCAACTGTTGAATCCTGACATCCACCCTGCTATTTGTCTATCTGTCCATCTGTTTGTTTGTCTAAGTGAATTTGGTTAGAGCATAACATATATATATTTTTATAAACCTTTCTCTATAACTCAGGAAGCAAAGGGATTTAAATGGTAACAGCCTTGTTTACTATATGTCACCAATTTGGAATCAGATACTATTTGCAAAAAGTGCTATGTATCCTTTATAAATTATATCACTGAAGCTGTGTAATAAACACAAAAATTGAAGTATGCATAAAACATGAAAAGATATTTTGTTAATCTGAAAACCAGCAGGGTGCTTGATATGTATAATATAATCCCTTTAAAATATATACATACATTTTATTATAGATAATATTAAATATCTAAAATATAATTGAGCAGCATGCTCACAAAAATATTATGAGTTATTACCTTTGGGGAGACAAATGGGATGGGTTATTACCATTAATCTTCATAATTCCTTAGTGTATGATTTTTTAACATGAATAAAAATTTTTAACAAGTATAAAATTGTTTTTATAATTTAAAATATATCTAAGAATGAAGTACATCATTTTTCTGCTCAGGACATGATGAACCAATAGTTTCTTTATACTTTTACCTTCTTCTATGTGGGCATGTTAACTAGGACTCAATTTGAAGGACTACTTTTATATATAAAACCCATAATTTTATTCTTGTTTTGTTAGTATTGCTTCTAAATTGTTTCCCTAGCATTTTAATATCAAACTACCTGGATTTATATTTTTGTTTTACTGAAGCAAAGAAGATCAATGTCAATGTCTAGAAGGCTTTGAAATTGCCTTTTTTTTTTTGAGGAAAATGTTTAGAAATCTCCCAGTAAGGAAATTAAACAAAGTCTAAAGCCATTGGAGTGTTCATGTGTAAATAAAATTTTGCTGAATAAGATATAAAGGTCTGCTACATTATATTCAAACAATAACATCAACAATACATGAGTCAAAATTATTGAAACACTGACAGCCTCACTCCATAAAATTCTATGAATTTTTTACAACACCAGGTGCAAGCATTATGAGCTGGGGGACAGCTTTGTTTAGAATTAACAATGTGCAGTTAAATAAACCAGTGAAATAAATCTATCTACTATCTCCTCTTTGTTAATTTCAGTTTCACTTTGGGTAACTTTTTTTTTCTTTATAAAAATCCTTATTTCAGTTCTAATTCTGTATGTAATTTCTGTATCTTGATGGTAACGTGTGGTTGGTAAGATCTTATTGATTGAAGCGATGACTTTTAATGGAAAGTTCCGTTACAGATGTTCTGAAAATTGGCCCAAAGTCTCCATCATTTCCCTTTCAGTATCATTTTGAAGAGCACATTGTCTTTAGTAGTGGATCTGGTAAAACTTGTTTCCAAAGTCTTTAAAGAGGTTAAATACAGAGTAGAAAGGCAGAATCTTGTAGATTATCACAGCTGAGTACTTGGACATTTCTTTAAATCCCCAGGAGAGTGGTCCTCTAATGCATTCAAGTGATTTATTAGTTGAAAGACATTGCCACCTTGGTAAAAAGTCATTAAAAAACTAAAGATTAAACATATAATAAAAGCATTATATGATATGTATAAGTGTGTGGATGTATATATGTATATGTATCTAGATTCTACTATAGATAGTGGAAACTTAAAAAACATATTCAGATAAAATTTACACTTGAGAAAATTCTTGCACTAATGTATTTTCCAATTATTAAATAACAAATACATTTGTTTAATTTATGCAATCAAAAAACATCGGTGTTCTAACAAAAAATAGCATGAGAACCTTCAATAAGGTGTTCATTCATTAATCATTCATTCACCAATCTTGAGTTCTACATTTGTATACCCAACTGCCTACCTGACAGCTTCTCTTAGATGGTAAGAAGGCAACCAAAATTAAATGCAGGAAAAACAAAACAAAAAAAAACACCTCTGGATTCCATACACACAGCCCCAACATCTTTCTCCTACTCACCCCCTCTTAGTAAATGACATCAAAATATACTCAGTTGGTCAAATCAAAAATTCTATCCATGATCCTAGATTTCCTTCTTTCCCTCATCTTATATACTCATATTACTTCCAAAATATATGAATCCAACTTCTCTTCATCTTCTCTACTGCTACTCTAGTCTGACCTACTGGTATCTCTTGGTTTCATTTCTTCAGGAACTTTTTGGCAGGCCTTCTAACTTCATGATTCTTTAAAGTGTGTTCTCCACACAGCAGGCAGAATAATCTTAAAAAAAAAAGAATCCAGTTATAACTTTCCCTTCTTGAAACCTCCAAAGCATTCCCATTTCATTTAGAATACTTAAAAGCAAATTTTTATCTTTGCCTACAACCCCCAACACAATAGATCCCTGATCTGTCTCATCTCCTACCACCTCTGCTTTGTTGTCTCCTCTCCAAGCTACACTGGCCTTCTCTATCACTTAAACACACAAAATTCATGTTGGGAACATATTTCATAATGGTTATTTGTGGAATAAATGAAGTTCCCTTTTGATCAAATATAAAAAAGATGATGAACACACAGATTCTGATCTCCAGAAACTTACGGCCCCATAGAAAGAACTACACTAGTAAACAAACAAGAGTGATACGTATTCTGGGGGTATGAAGAAACTATGTATAGACGTTGTAAGGTTACAAGAGATAATTTGGGAGGTGTTGTCCAGGAGGACCCAGATTGAGGAGGGCACTGGAAGCAGGTGACTCCTGAGCAAGTTCACAGAGGACTGAAACCACACCAGGAGTAAGGGGACACACAAATCACTCAGCCTCTCTTGACCAAAGCACCAGACCTAAGTAAAGGCCTGTTGTTCCATATTACCATGAACAATAAAGAAAAGTAGAAAACAAAAACCAATTCTGTGGGCCAAGTGATATCATCGGATTATAAATGCATTTCTAATGCCCAGGACACAGCCATTAGTCCATTTGAGCAAATCATTATTTTGCTTATTGAACAGATATTTATACTATCTACTCTCTATACCTGGCACTGTTCTAACTCTTGGAAATAGAGGATTGAGCACAACAGGCTGAGTCTCTGCTCTCATAGTCCTTACAGTTAGTGTGGGAGACAGATCAAAAACAAGCAAATTAACCCTTGCTATTTCAGGCAGTGATAAGTGCTCTGATAAGTTTCTCTGAGGAGAAACACAACAGTGGAAAGAAAAGGGAAGAAAGGGGTATTGTTATTTTACTTGGAGTGATCATGAAAGCACTCTCTGAGGAGGTCAAAGTCTGGTAGAAAGCTGAGGGAGGAAGTTGGCACTCTCTGGAAAAAGAGCATTCTTGACTGCTAAAACGGCAATGACAGCAGATGTGAAGCACACAAGTGGTTGAGTTAGTGGAGAAGAGCAAGGAGACGAGGGCATGGTGAGCTCTTGAAAGAGTGGTAAAATCTGAGTCAGAGAGAGCTGGTGGCAGACCATAGAAGGCACAGCCGACTTCCACTGTGCTGAGAGAGACATGGGAGCTACTGGAAGTTTTTGAATACAGGGAAGATACCACATGACTTATGTTATAAAGACATCATTCCATAAAGTATGTAGAGTGGAGGACAAGAAAGGAATGTGGAAACTAATTGGTTGGCTATCAAAGGAGTCCAGGCAGCAAACAGATGATGGCAGCTTGAACAAGAGAGTTACCAAGGGAGATGAGTGGATGAGATGGATTATGTTTCTAAGGTGAATCACTCAAGACTGTTTGATTGTATGTAGAGTGAGAAAAAGAGAGGAATCAAGGATAGTTTCTGGTATGGTTTGATTTTCATTAGAAAAACTGATGGAATGGTTGTGCTACTTTCTTATATGGAGAGACAGATTTGGAGTTGAAAGCCAAAATTTCCTTCTTTCTTTTTCTTTCTTTCTTTCTTTCTTTCTTTCTTTCTTTCTTTCTTTCTTTCTTTCTTTCTTTTTCTTTCTTTCATTCTCTTTCTTTCTTTCTTTCTTTCTTTCTTTTCTTTTCTTTTGCCATATTAGTTTGTGGTACCTATTGGATAATCAAATGCATATAATATTTAGAATAGAAGCAGGGAGACATTGTGATGGAGTTAAAATGGTCCAGGTTTGCCAAGAGCACAAATTTGACATTACCATGTCAATCTGAGTTGATAAGACTAAGCATTTAGTTATTAACCCAATTGCTAAGAATGGATTGAAAATGAACTCTGAAGACGAGTGGTGGGAATCCCCCAGGACACTGCTTGTTAGCAACAGTAAATGAATTAGCAGCAAGAAGTCTATAGGTTGAACATGGAATGTGAAGAAAAGGGAATCTCATGATTTTATGTGGTTTTTCATTAAGAAAAGCATGAACGACCAGTTTTGCTTCTGAACCAAATTTTCAAAATCTTTCTAGTGTCAAACATATTAAATTTATAATACATACTGTCTCCTTGTGTTGTGTCAATGCAGATTGACCTCAGGTCAAAAGAGACGCACTTCATAGCTTCTCTGTAAATAAAAGTCACATTTCAGTCTAGTCATTAAGGCTACACCTTGACCTTGATTAAACTTTGGTAAATCCTCCAGGTTCAACAATTACAATAATAAAAAGAATAAATTAACTTAATGGATGTCTAAGGACATTCATTCTGTTTAAATTTTCCTAATGATTAATTTCCAAAAGGATGTTCTAGCTAGATTTCCCAATGTGGAATTCAGTATGCTTTTCTCGATATATCTACTTTTATATTCATTCATTTAGGTTAATGAAACTGGAAAAGATTCAAACTTGAATAATCTTTTATTGCTTAGATATTAAAAAGATTCTAAACTCACAGTAATGCAAGAAGAAACATCATAGATAAATAACTAGAATGTGATTTTTGGTGAATTTAAGTAGAATTTTAATTAAAAATAACATCTTAATGCAATCATTTTACTAGCTAAATATCTCTTCATTCAGTCTAAATAAATGTCTTATGAGTTCAAAGAAAGACATTGAAGATGCTTTCTAAAAATAAAACCTTAATAGATATGACCTTGGAATTTTATTCCTTTCTGTTTAATGAATACAATTAATGTTCTGTAGGGGTAATTTATCTGAAACTACTGTACTCATTATGTTAAATTGTTTCTAATTATTATTTTCACACAATTTGGCACAAATAGACCAAGTTCAAAATTACAATCATCATGGAATCTATGGTGTTTGATAAACAGAAAGTTATAACTTTATGTATATAATCATGATGTCAAATCAGCAGCCGATTGAGTGGAACCCAGAGCTAGTGCTTTCTAGTAGCTGGAACACTGAAAAGGGATTCAGTACATGTGCATTTTATTCCCAATTGGCCCTTCTTTTGTGATATGCAGAAACACTCTCCTAAATGGGAATGAGCCACACTGCTTTACTCATATAACTACTAAGATTAGATTCAGTTTTGAACTCATTAGCTGAAAGGAGGCATTTGATTGTTGTAGTATAATACAATTGTGTTCCTAACTTGGAAAAAAAAAAAACAGTTAATGATACAGATGTGTTTTAGTAATGACCGGTACCATTAGTAATTCTAGCCACCAGTGAACTTTCACAGAAGGAAATAAATATTCTCATTTACTATAAAAGCTCTGGTTTGTACCCTTGGTTCACACTTGATTTCATTCTTTTTCTCAGAAGTTGTGAGCTGCTCACATTGACAGTGGGAACAGGAGTCTGATAAAACAGACCTCCTAGAAGAGGCCTTGCCTTCTTAATGCTGAAGAGGATCCCTGAGAAAAGTCTTTTTATAATGGGAGCTAGCCCAACAAATGCTTTCTGCCCTAGGGGCCTGTCTTACAAATAGTGATTCAAAAGAAGTACAAGGAACTGACTGACAGGAGGGGAAAGAAATGTGGTTGGGTTCAAGGGAGGTTATGTTTAGTTAAAAAAAAATGCTGGTTTAAGAATTTCCTAAAATGCTCTAGAATCTCAAAATGCTATAATCAAAAGCAATTGCAAAAATTTACTTTGACATTTGTTTTACATTCTGTAATCTTGTGGAAATCACATCTCAACCTTTTATGATTTTTTCATTTGAACACACTTAAAAAAAAGTCTTTTGGGAATGAATACATTAAAGACATTGCTATAAAGTCAGAAAGTCAGAAGGTATAGGAATATTTTGATCAAATCAGTATGAAATCTATTGTTGTAAATCACTCCGAAACTAGAAAACATGCATCATTCATGATTTCTTACAAAGAACCTAAATAGATATATACCACCAAGTAAAAGTCTATAGCTGAATTGTAGCAGTGACATAGATGCTTAGTCAAATATAATTCCATTCCAAAATACTCAGTGGTATGCCCCCAGTACAGCTGGAAATGTTGGCATTTTATACAAGTCTCCATCATGTGTAAAATGTGGACACAATTCCAATGCTCACTTTGCAAACCAGACATGATCTACTAATTACATTGAAATTATGTTACTCTGCTCCTATCCTGGCTAAAGATCTTGAAGGTTTAATTTTTTTCTTTGCCAAGCTTCATTCTAGGGCTGCCAGGTTTTGGAGAATTCTCAGGTTTGTAATTTAACACTTCTTGTGAAATCATTTCACTGAAGCGATCATTTTATCTCCCAAACGATCCTAAGCTTGGCCCTGATCTCAGGAACGTTTGTGACAGCCATGTTGCCCTCGCCCACCTGTGTTAGGTTTCTCCTTCTCCCTTTATCTGCCTTTTCCACACAACAAGACAATCCAAAGTGTGTGTCATTTAGGTGTCACCAGGTCTGTGAGACTTGAAAAGCTCTGCCAGTTAACATAAAACAAAATCCCGGAGGTTTCATGGAATCACATTTCCCTACTGGAAAGAAAGTTGAGAAGGAGGGCAAGGTAGCTTTAGAGTGGGAGTTTGAATGAGGACACTTTGGCCATGAATGGAAACTCTACATTCTTTGTTATTTTAACAGGCTGTGTCTGTTCTCCTTGAAAGAAATTGTATGAGAGAAGATTGGATTAAGTAGTTTTTATTTTATTTCAAAGCACTTGTACACTTTTCCAAAGATCAACTTACTTAGCCAAGTAATAAACTCTTGTTTTACAATAATACTAGTGTATATTATATCACTCTAGCTTACTACAAAATACAGAATTAGAGTCGGGAAACAAAACATTTGTTTCTTTGCTGAATGAGGCATATATCATTACCTATTCACTCTGCCAGATATAACTTGAACCTTTTAAGCTATTCAAAGAAATACCCAACTAGTTAATCTGCTTTAGGAGGAAGAGAAAAATGGCTTTGCACCTACTCAGCCTTTTGCTTTTATGTTGTTGTTGTTGTTGTTGTTGTCTTTTTAATCTTAGCCATTTGCAGTCCAAAGTTTCTATGTTCTTTGCAAGTGTATCTTTTCTGAAATGTTACAAAATGGGTTTTGCATGTTTTCCAATTCCACTTTTCACACTTTTTAAAGTAGTGCACTTTCACGGGGGATAAATGAGTTCATTGAACCAAATATTCATTTGACTGTGTATTTCTCATCACACGAAACCAGGGTATGCTGATTCGCAAATTGTAAATAACATAAATTATAATATACTCTGATACTTCAGACTACCTGAGGCATAATTATTATTTAACCATTTAAAAAAACATATTAATACCACTTATTTTTTTAGTCTCCTATGTACCTTTAAAGCTTTCCTTTTGGAAACTTCTCTATCACTGTGAACTCAGCATTTGGTTAGACATTGCCATATGAAAACAAACCTAGTTTTAGAATTTGTGTTTAATTAACTTGATAATTTTTTTTCTTACTCACAGTAGTCCCATTCTTTCATTTTTTACTTTTATTTTTACCATTCTGTATGATAGTCAACTTTGCTATAGGAAAAGAATTAGGTGGTCTGCTTACCTTTTACAAAGTGTGGCTTTTTAAAAAAATTATATATTCCCGGTTAATGTCATTTTTATTAAATTCTGTTAGCTTGCTACTAACACTACTTCTTGATGGATTCATATTCTAAGGTGGCCACTACAACAATCAGAGAAAAAGTTGTGGGTGGTCTCAGCTGATACATGAATTAGCCACTTGATTTCTGTTTCCACTAAATGTTTCAGGTTAAGTGATTCTTTCAGTCAGAAGTGATGCTTCCGGACATGTTACTACAGGTGAATGACTGAACTAAACATCTTGTTCAGCCATCTTTGCGTATTGCCGGCTACATCAAGAAACATACTACTCTGTCTGAGTCAAAATTGGTAACAACCTGTCAACTTTTTCTGAATGAAAATAGGCGCTGGTACAAAACTGTCTTATCATCCCAAATTGTCCCTTTATTATGTCTTCTGAACATTTGAGGTATTCTTGTGTTTTGAAGAATGCTGCCACTCTCAGTTCCAAATAGCTCCATCTCATCTTAGAAGAATGTTTCCCTGCTTGGTACTTGGTTTTATTAAAAAAAAAAAAAGTCAATTTTCTCTTTACACCTTGACATAACTTTGTGTATCTTTTCTTTTATTTACACTTGAAGAATTCAAGAAACAACTGGAAAAATGACATCACCCAAGAATACAGGTATGAGCTCTCCCAAGTTCTGTATCAAGTATTACATCAATTACATGTAATTGTGTTTGTGTCATTATTGAGCACACCAAGACACACATACAACCACATTGCCAAAAGTCTTTATGGGGACGGTTCTATAAAGAGCCTGGAATCAGTGAAGAGTCTCCTATTAGAGTTAGTAAATTTTAAAAATTGATTTTTAATTCAATGTAAACATTCTTTAAAAACTTATATGAATAAAGCAGAGGTTAAAAAAAAGATGAGTGTGAAATATAAGAAAATGGAAGGAAGAAAGAAGAAGAAAAAAGAATTAATTATGGAAATCAGTGCTGAAAAAAAGAACCAAATCTGCTTTGACATTTGCCCTGCCAGTAAGTAGTTTGTGAATTAAAAACAAACAATAAAAAAACAAATCCTACGCATTTCTTCAAAATTCAGGGGAGATGATTGACAAAGATTGAGTGGACAAATGATAACATTTCTTAGCCCTAGCTTAGTGTTGGCATAGAACAGATGCTTCTGAGAGCGTGGCAGAATTAATGAAGTAGAATATAATGAAATGCTCCTAAGAGATTTGATGCTATCTTAAGACAATGAAAGGGAAGGAGAGGAAGGTCTTGTGATGAAGTGATATTCATTATAGCAGAAGAAACAGTGAAGGTGATAAAGCATAGAGTCGATTGTCACTGGCCTTCCCCTTTTTTCTGGAGGTGTGACATCATGAAACAAATAAGTTTAAATAGCAAAGACATGGTTGAATTTGGTGAAAATGATAATCCCTTTAAACCGAACATTCTAGATGTAGGATTCAGGTTGTAACTTTAATTTGAAGTAGAATTAGATCAGATTTGGAGGCAGGTACATCTGGATGCCTTTTCAAGTTTTTAATATTTTCTTTGTATTGTTTAAATTCCAGAATAATAATGATTGCAAACAGATGCAAGACTTTAATTTTTAAAGTTTTTGTGTAATTTATATTTCATTAACTCAACATGGTCTGCCAATACCCTAAACACAGGTTTAAAGGAATCACAAGCATTTGACCTGATATTATTATAGATCACAACACAGAAGCCTGAAATTAGGGCAATTAAAATTTAAAAATAAGGAAAGTTTAACAGATGTCAGGTGGAAAAGGTATTTTTTTTAATTAATAGATTTTGTTTTAGAGAAGTTGAAGCTCACAAAAGTATTAAGCAGGAAGTACAGAGATTTCCCATAAACTCCTTACCCTAGCACACCCACAGCCTTCCCCATTACCAATATCTCCTACCAGAGTGGTACATTTGTTAAAATCCACAAACCTACAATGACACATCATTATCACCTAAAGTCCAGAGTTTACATTAAGGTTCACAATTGGTGTACATTCTATGAGTTTTGATAAATGTATAATGATATATGTCTAACATTATAGTATCCTATGGAATCATTTCACAGCTCTGAAAACCCTCCATGCTCTCTACCTATGTGTTTCTTCCTTCCCCAAGCCCCTGGAAACCACTGATTTTATTGTCTCTGTGATTTTGCTTTTTTAAGGATGTCATATAGTTGGCATCATACATTATGTAGTCTTTTCAGATTGCTTTCTTTCACTTAGTGAAATGTATTGAAAGTTCCTCCATGTCTTATCATGGCTTGACAGCTCATTTCTTTTTAGTGCTAAATAATATTCCATTGTCTGAGTGTATCAGTTTATTTATCCCTTCACCTACCGAAGGACATCTTGGTTGCTTCCACATTTTGGCAATTAAGAATAAAGCTGCTATAAAAATCTGTGTGCAGATGACTTTCTTTTTAAAATATCTAATGGTCACAAATAAATAAATTAGTGGGATTTAAAGTCTTTAGTGAAAAAATCCTATGCAAAGACTTCACACTGTTTACTCAGTAAATACATTTTAAAATCCCTTTTATAAATATTGGTATCATTTTTATTATATAACATATTTCTTATATGAACATCAGGTGTTTTTCTAATACTAGGAAACAGCATGGAAAGATTGTGTGCTTGAATCTTGGTTTCAGCATCCCAGTCCCTACAAGCTCTTTCATCTTGGAGAAGTAATTAACTACCATAGGGGGTCATTTCCTTATCAGGAAAGTGTGAGGTTGACAATAACTGCAAATACTTACACAGGAAGCACTCTGTGGCAGACACATAGTTCTTAAAACTGAATACACACACATACACACAGACACATTTTTTTATACATCAGATCTATGATGTGAAGAATGATTATTATCAATGTATCATGGGGAAACTGGGGCACAAAGAAGTTAAGTAAGTTGTCTAAGTCCACAGTTTGGCTTGTGGTTTTGTGCTCTTAATCATTATTTATACTGCTTCAAGCATGCTTACATGCTAGCAATAGTGTGCAAATTAAACGAGATAGTCCATGCTATGTGGTTAGAAAAGTTTTAGGCGTGTAATCAGTTTTCAATAAAGGTTAAACATGATTGCAATTATGTGCACATCACATAAACAAATTTAATATTGATTAAATCCTTTACTCTTTCTCAAAATCTTGTATAGTAATTATTTTAACCTGAGAAGTTAAGAAAATTATTGGTTACATAGCAGGGGTATGGCCAATTTGGGAATCAGATTTCTTCTGACTTCAAATCTTTTGACTATAGCCACTCATCCTCATAGCTGCTGATAATAGTTGTGGCTATATTAACAGAAGACTTCCTCTGGAAGTCTTTTTTTTAAGTTTGGTGAAAATAAGCTGGAATTTGGAAGTCAGTGAAAATGTTCCATGCACAGATATGTTAATATGGTGTAATAAAGTAACTTGTTTTCCTTAAGATGGGACCTTGAGATAAAGTCTCCACAGGAAAACCTTGGAATCACAAGTGTTGTGTTTGGAATCAGGCAATCCCAACGTGGCATTCCCATTCCTCACTTTGTAGACACTTAATCTTGAACAAGTTACAAGTGCTCTCTAAATTCGTTACCTTCTCTGTAAAATGGGCAGAAAAATACCTTTCCAGACTTCATTTGAAGGTTTGGAACACTAAAATGATAACTTATAATTATGCCTTTGTTTAATCTTCCTGTAGCTGCCTCTATTCTTTGGCTTATGGGCCATCCTTTCATCTTGAAGACTATTACTTCAATCTCAGATCGGTCATCTTATTGCTTCCTTCGACACTGATTTCTGTGCTCCCTTATAAGGACCATTGTGATTATATTGACCCACTCAGTGGATGTAGGATAGTCTCCCCATTTCAAGATCCTTACTGTGATCACATCTACAAAGTCAAATTCAAAGGTAACACTTATTTTCTTAGGATTATGCCTTGGGCCCATTTAAGGGGCATTATTAGCCCACTAAAAGGGCTTACAATGTTCCATCTTATTCATGGTAGCTAAGAGCTATGTAGTGATAATTTGAAAAGCAGGAGCTCACACTCATATGTCCAAAAGCCCTTCCCATGTGCTTGCTGTTCTCATTCTCACAATGATGCTCTAAAGTTTCATAGATGAGAAAATTGAGACCAGAAAGATGAATTAACTTGCCTATGATCATACCACTGTGATTCTAGAGAGCAGGTAGGATTTTAGGTCTGGCAGTTAGGTTCCAGAGGCCCCAAGTTAACAACATTGCTCTAATGCCTCCTGAGGACTGTTCTTTTCAAGGCTTTGTGCTTCAGTAAAACAGACAGATTTAACAATCAGTGTATAATTAAGTGGATTTTTTTCATCAATGGACCGGTGGCAAATGCTTGGGCATCTTGGTTTAAGACTACCCTGTTCACAAGTTGAAGCAGGTAGAGGTTACCCTCAGTCAGAACTAGCTCTTCTCCATGATACCCTCCTCAGCCCAGGTAGCTTGTCCTCATTGACGTAAGGCATTTTATCAGAAACCTATTCTCAGACCTTCCCCTAAGTATAAACAATAAAACTTAACTTGTACACCCTCTTCTTGACGACCTTCTGTTTTGGATATACCTTAACTTTCCTGCATAGTTCAGCATTTCATGACAGTTATGTTAGTCATAAAGCAGTGACAGAAGGTTGTTGGGAGGGAGAATTGGCCAAGAATGAGTACTCCAGATGCTCTCAAACTTTTTCAGGACTAGAAAATTTGTTTAAATAAATGCACTTGCCCTTGCATAGAATACTATTTCTTGCTTCCTACTAAATCCAAATCTACCTACATCAGCCTTCAAACACTGATTGAATACATTGAAACAATGTATTCAATGTACAGCTTTGGATTACTCCAGATCAAGTCCTCTGTTTCAGCTGGAAAAAACTAGTTGCCATTTCTTACTTCTCTGAAGTTTTTGAACTCATGCCTCTCACTCACATCCTTAAATCCAGGCTTCCTCAAAAGCCAGTAATTCGACTCTTCCACTGGCTGTGGATTTCTCTTCTTATATCATTTCCCTGAGAAATGAACTTAGAAGACCCCGGTTGTAAGAGCTCTGGGAAAGGTCATGAGGTACACATAATTACAGGGAGAGATCCTGTTGGCTAATATATCAAAATATTAACCTGCCAGTGTTTGAACTAATTTTTGAAGAAAAGATACGTGAAGGACTTGCAAAGAAAGAGGATATCTTTAACCCATAAGATTCTTATCAACGAGGATGCCAAAATCTTTTCATGAAATATCCTTAGCTGGCAACAATACAAATGTCTGGGTGACTTCAGTTTGGCAATTCTTATAAACTCTACGTGTTCCTTTTATTCAGGTTTGGACTTGAGATTATTGGAGGAAATACATGTTCTCTATTTGTAGTGTTAGGACATACATTTATTATTTTTTTAATGTTTATTTTTGAGAGAGAGAGACAGAGTGCAAGCAGGGGAGGGGCAGAGAGAGAGAGCGAGACACAGAATCTGGCAGCCTCCAGGTTCCAAGCTGTCAGCACAGAGCCCGAAACTGGGCTCAAACTCACAAACTGCAAGATCATGGCCTGAGCTGAAGTCGGACGCTTAACTGAGTGAGGCACCCAGGCACCCCAGCACATACATTTCTTGAAGGTAAACAGACACTGCTTTGTCTCCTTTAAATATGTAATCCAGCAACAGTATATGTAGTCTTCGAAACATTTTGCACATTTTCTCCTATGGTGTTCACCGTTAGAGAAATGACTGTCCAAGTTGAGATGGCTGAGCAGCTACTTACAACAAACATTTCCTACATTTATTCATGTCTGTCATCTAATTGATTTGTCCCGCTAATATAAATGAGACTTATGCAGCTTTATGGCAAAATAAAAAAAATAAGATAGATTATAAATAAAAATAACATTAAACAAATGTTGGACACATAACCCCTGACCTACTAAGAACCAATGTAACTCATATTTTCTAATTAATTGTATAATTTTCTCAAGTTGTAGTAGAAAATGGATCCTAGTAAAATAACTTTAAGACAAAAAATAGAGATTCAAAATATCTCCCAGGCAAATTTTATAGCTAGTGGAACAGAAAATCCAATAAAATACCTAAAAGCTTGATCTGAAATTACTATACAGGTGATGAAGTTGAGAAATCAGGGTCTACCTTGGAACATAAGAATATATGGAATGAAATGAATATGAATGAAAACAATACATTTTGGCAGTAGTGTACCAAGGAGGATGAGTTAAGGGCATAGACTTCCCTAGTGAGAAGCATAATTTTATCAATAAGATTGCCTAGAATTACCAGCACATGGTAATTATAATTAAAGACAGACTTGTGTTTAGATAGTTTATTATTGTCTTACAATCTCTATGGATAATGCAAACCCTTAATGAGTAGATACCAGGTAGACCAATTCCATCCCTCCTCTTTTGATACATAACTGTATTTTGATTATCTAGTATCTGGAGAATGTGTTTTCTTAAATTTGTCTTAGTAAATATGTGTGGAATAAACAAATGGACCGTTTCGACTGAACTCACACAAAGTTAGAGGTAGGACTGACTTACACTGTAGATGAGTAAAGTAGGAATTACCTGTGTTTAGCACTTCTTACGTCATTGATTCTTTTAAAGAAACACTGCTATGTATTAAAGTGCTACAATAGATCCTGGGGATATACAGCTAAATAAGGGCCACACCCAGTTTTACATATTAGCCTATAGGAAATCACAATCCAGTAGGAAAACAGACACAACTGAAAAACAAATTATAAAACATGTTGATGCACACTGTGATGAGGGGAGTATGAAGACTGTGGCAGCCAAGAAGAAGGAGCAGTTGATTTCCCTTGAGGCAGAAATGCTAAAGTCACACAACTGGACTGGATTTTGAAAGACAAAAATGAGTTTGCCCACTGGAGTACTGGGAAAAAGGCTGTCTGTTTCTGTATTGACAATATAGGGAGTAAAAGAACTGGTTAACTTCTTTCATGCCAAGGCTTTACCTATCTCAGTAATGGCATTTGCTTTGTCAAAGAGGACCTTTGGCGGTGGGATTATGTAAGTCATTGAATCACCAAATAGTGGACACTCGGGCAACACAAAAGATAGCATTTTTCTTTAGGGAGTCTTCTGGCATTTCTCAAATCATACACTTTGGGTGATTACCTGTCTAATATATACAAAAGGCCAGCTCAGATTTGGGTTCTCCAGTTGAGACATTTCAATAAAAAGGAGACATAGGGTCATTTCCACCAAATAAATAATGTGGTTTAATAGTTGGAAAAAACTAATGAACTCAGAGTTGTTTTAAAATGTATGGGGTCTAGTTTTGGAAAAAGAAATCACCTCAGTTTCCCAATAGGGTTGTAAAATACAAGTCCTAGAAAATGTCAATGCAGGTTGTAAAAAATTAAGTACCACTGGTAATTATCTACGTAAGCCTGGTTTGTAGGATTTCCATTTCAGGAAAATACCTATTAAGGTTACTACACTGTGTCACCAACACAGCATCATCTTTCTAGTGGGCTAACTCTACCTCAACATCTCGGAATGCGGTGCAGCCACCATTCTTGCCCTCGCTCCCCTGTCCTACATCTCTATTACACGCAGTGGTGGCTGGAATAGCTTGATGTCTAAAGATAATCACTATCTTTATTGATGGAAAGTGAGCTTTTGACTTATTTCTTATTTCTCTTTCCAACTAGGGGATTCCAAGTAAGCAAACAAAGCATTGATAAAAATTGAGGAGAAAGTGCCCAATCCTACCCTTCTTATATATTTTTTCCCCATTTCCATCTGATGATTGTTCATAGCCCATCTGGTGGCTAATGGAGGCAAAAGCTCCTACATCTAATTCCACTATGCCTTGGAAAGTGAGGTCATTGTTTAGACATGCCTCTGAAGTACTGGCATTGTCAGATTCTACACCGTGGTTATGCCTATGGAGATATCAGCTTTTATTCTCTGTCTTCTCATCCTCAAATTCAAACTCATTAAAGATTTGTGGTTCTTGCTGTAAATGAACTACTCTGTTGGTGTACAGGGTATAAATGGCTTTTAAACTTGTAATTCTATCTAGTATGTTTTGAAATACCATTCAATGAATGCCTTTTTTCCCCCATGGAAAATACAAATATTTGCCAATCTAGCTTTAAACAGGAAAGAAAAACCTTTATTCACAAATTGTTAACTTCCTATTTTGCTTGTTAGGTTTCAGGTGTATACTTCTGGGCACAGCTGGTTTCTAAGCTTTTCAGGAGACTCTGTCTCTGAAAACAGATATTTTCACCAAATTGTCATTAAATACAGGGTAAATTTTGATTCACGTCAGCACTCCTTCCCTCTTTGGAGTTGGTTTCTTTTTTGTTCAGGTGCAAATGTTTCTGCACAGCTGTCTGGAGCACCCTTCCAAGCCTTGTGCAGAAAATAAAAATATTTTCCTATTCAGTTATAGCAACAAAAGAAAAAGGGAAAAAAACAGTCTTGCCTTTTCTACTTTCTGAGCATGTAAGTAGCAGGTCCACACTGTCCCCTCATGGGCGCCTGGCCCCAAACAGCACACTGCAGGCTGACTGCCAACCCATTTTGTGTAGAAGTAGCATTGGCAGGAGTTTGCTTTGGCAAAGGATCTGTTTCTTTCTCAACCTAAGGCTATTACAAGCTTCCTGTTGTATCTGCTCTATTTGATTTGCTGCCTATCGTTCTGCTCTGACCACAGCTACCTTTTAATCTACTTAGTGCATGAGGGGAATATAACAAATCCTTCAATTATTTTATCTTATCACAGGTTGTTCTGCCACTCCCCTCCACCCCCATTTTAAAGTATATCTCTTGGGATTTGGAGCTAGAAAACTATCAAAAAATCAGTCTGTCTTACTCCTCATCAATATTTAGGCAACCTTGTAAATGACCGTTCTTGAGTGCTCTTGCATCTCCCGAATCCATGTGGACTGCCTGCAAACATTCAAAGTGAACATAGGTCCTGGCATTGGATCGTTCTGGTCAGAGTATGTTGGCAAAATATCAAGAGCTTGTATGTTCATATTTTGGTATTATTTTAATAAACAAGTTTTATTTGAAAATAAAAACAATTACACTAATCTTATAGCTCATTGAGATCTTCCTCAGTATAATGAGAGTTAACTCCTGTAATCAATGATAACTTTGTTTAATTCCAGAACTTGTAAATTTCCAAGCAAATAACTACTCCTAGTCTCAATCATATCATCTCTAAAGATAGAGATAAGAATAAAATTTTCAGCATCTGTGTTATTGTAAGGATTGAATTATATGATATAATCTACATACAGTATTTTACATATCGCCCAGCATTACATGCACAATGAAGATGGTGATGAAGACGATGACGATGATGATTGATGTGATTCCAGTTAGTAATAAACCAGTTTTCTTTAAGCTTAATCATGCTTTTGGTCACTATGTGACAGGATTGTGATGAAATAATAGAATATAGCCCTGAATGCATTGTTTTGCCACTTCCTCATTTGCAGATCCAGAAACTAAAACTTAAATAAGACAGACAAGAGCCCCAGATTTTATAATAGCAGCAGATACAGGACTAAAATCTTGATTCCTTATCAGGGTCTCCAAAGTTCTTGTTTGTTCCTCTACATTGTGTTATTTTCCTGACATTCTTTGTCCTTTGCTCCAACAATTAAAAAAACCCATAAATTTTACAAATGGAAAGCAGATACTAAGGCCAGATTTAGAGGAGAGGGAAGAGGAAGAGGAAAAAAAGGAACACAGACAATTCTAAACTCCATAGTCCATGGCAAGCTCACTAAAATCTACCCTTTTGGGGTCTACGAGAAAAGTGAGCTTGAATAAGGTCTAAGAAAATCTTGGGGTTCATTACTTAGACCTATACTGGGAAATTAAGCTGGACCATATGTAACCCACCAAAACTTCTTATTTCTATTCTAGAAGCGTTCTTTGATGAACTTCTTCAACCTTTTCCCAAGACTTAATCTGCTTTATGTTTTGTCTTGTATGGCTGAGCTGCTGATTCACTAACAGAAAAACCTTGCCCCCTAATCTTTTTCTCCTTTAACAACTCACAATGGAGACTGGAAAGTCAAATACAGTCTTTCCCAGCCTTCTTGGGCACAAGGATGCTTACTGGGGAGCTTTTAAGACAGTTTTTGCTACCTTACAAAGGAGAATAATGAGACAGGAGAGCTCATTCTCCATTTTTTAAAGATTTTAATATGAATATTGTGTCTTGTGCTAAAGCAGCCATTTCTTCCCCATAAGGCAATAATCATGAAGATAATAAGCCAACATTTAAAGAAACTGAATCTGAGAATATCTTGGAATTGGTTTGTTGTTAACATTAAATGTTATATTTTCAGTCATTATTAGTTGAGTGTTCTATTGTTTGCAGCAGATGTAATTTCTTAATGACACTTTGTGATGGAGAATGTTAGGCATGGGAGTAGCATCTCCACCTAGGTGGAAGAAGGTTCCAAATTCTTACTTTACCAGCTTCAGGGAAGGGGAAAGTATATGGAAATTTATAAAGCAATCAATCGTGGAGATGATTTAAAGATGATTCAGAGAGTAAAGAGATTTTTTGTCTTGGCAGATGTCTAATTATAATATTGCTAATCTGATCATTAAAAGCTTTACCTACCCCAGCACAGTAGATCAATTATTTTGCCTTTAAGAGATGGTCTTGAACAGTGTTGCAAACCACCTAAAAATCTGTGTGTTCAGAATTTCATTGAACTTTACAGATAAGGGAGAATTCCTGGTTGTTTATCATGAAGATGTTTCTTAATTTCCTGAAACTTTTTATCAGAAGTCATATTTCGTTTGCTCAACTGCATGATTGACGATGATCAATTGACTCTTACTGAAAAGCCCAATAGAACACACCAAATATCTCTGAGGGCCACTTGTCAATGCACATGTCCATTTTAAAAGTACCACCAGGTGCCTGTGTGGCTCAGTCGGTTGACTCCTGGTTTCAGCTCAGGTCATGATCCCAGGGTTGTGGTATGAAACCCCATATAGGGTTCCATGCTCAGCATGGAGCCCACTTAAGCTTCTCTCTGTCTCTGTCTCTCTTTCTCAAGAAAGGTACATCCTAATTTTTTTAAAATTTGTTTTGTATAAATTTTTTTTGAAAGTGATTAAAAATGTGTGTACCCTTTGACCCTGCAATGACACCTCCAGGAACTCTAATTTATTCACTGTGTTAAATGAAAGATGGCTTAAGTTATTAATTACTTCTATTGAGAGTAGAGTTTTATTTCTCTCCCTTTAACTTCAGGCTCTGTAGTAGATTCCTTGGCCAGCAGAAAATAGCAAAAGTGATGTCATGCAACTTCTAAAGTTAGGTCATAAGACACCTTGCAGCTACCATCTGGGCCTTTTGGAACACTCTTTTTTGAGCTCTGAGTTGCTATGTAGATGCCCAAATACACTGAGTCTGTTATGTAGTACAGCCTATGTGTAGACAATTCTATCAATAGTCCCAGCTGAGTCCAGGTTTCTAACTGTACTTGTCAAGTACAAGTGGAGCCAAGACAGTCATAAGAGGGAAGTTGCCTTGAACCCCAGACAGCACATCTGGCAACTAACTTCCACTGAGTGACTGCCATTCATGTCATGTGAAACAGAAGAATCACCCACAAATTCCTGACACACAAAATCCCGAGGTGAAATAAATTATGATTTTAAGCTGCTAAATTTTGTGGTAGTTTATTATACAGTAATTGATTATGATAATACATAAGTATAAAAAGACATATATATAAGAATGCTCATTAAAGCATTAAGTATAAAAATTAAAACGTGAAACAATTTAAATTCCATTAGTAAGGGACAAGTCTGTTGAAATGATTGGGATATGTATTTATATAAAATGATGTAAAGAGTTGATTATCTATTTTGAGAGAGAGAGTGTGTGTGCAAGTGGGAGAGGGAGGGAGAGAAGGAGGGGAGAGAGAGAGAGAGAGAGAGAGAGTCAGCACTGTCAGCACTGAGCCTGATGCAGGACTTGAACTCATAAACCATGAGATTGTGACCGGAGCCCAAGTTGGACACTTAACTGGCTGAGCCATTCAGGCACCCTATGATTGTTTTTTTGGTTATTGCTTTTAAAGTTGATTTATTTATTTTAAAGGGGAGAGGCAGAGAGGGAGGGAAAGGGAGAATCCCATGCTGACAGTGCAGAGCCTGACTGAGGGCTCTGATGAGGGTTCAGTGTGGGGGTCCATGTGGGGCTCAATCACTCGAACCTGTGAGATCATGACCTGAGCCACAATCAAGAGTTTGACACTTAACTAACTGAGCCACTGAAGTGCCCCAAAAGGCTGTTAATAATTTCAGCATCATAGGAAATTTTTACCCCCTCTGACAGATGTTATTGTTCACAGATAATTTTGTTGTTTTGTTTACATTGTATAGGCAGTACAAGTGCATTAAGAAAACTTGGAAATCAGCAAAAGGTGGCAAAAAAGGACAGACTATAATTCTATCTAAAGATACCTTTTGTATTCTAGTCTTTTTCCAAGCATGTTTCATTTTAAGTGAGTTTAAGTGTTACACTACTTTATATCGTTTATACATTTGGGTTTTCCAGATTTAGTATCATATCATCTGCAAATAATTATTTGCTTTCTTCTTTCCAGGTTTTACCAGTTAGACTTAGGAAAGCATTCAATAGTAACAGTGTCTTCCTAAAGGTTTGGACTAAGTCCCACACTGTCTCTTGGATCAAGCTTGATAGTCTTCATCATGTTGAGGAAGCACTTTTATTTCTCTATATTAAAAACTTATACTAGTTGATGGTTTTTGGATTTTTGCTATAGTCTTGGGTGTCCAATTGGAAAGACTCTATTATTTTTTATATTCAACTTGTCTATGTGATAAATTTTATTAATAGATTTCATAATGATGAATAGTTTGATTCTTGAACTAAAAACCAGTTTGCTGAAGTCTGTTAAAGACTTCATGTGTCTATAGTCATGAAGAATTGGATATATAGATTTCTCTGTATCTTTGTCATTCATTTATTTTTAGAACAGCTCTTATTTTATAACGTGAATTTGGTAACTTTCCTTTTTGTAATCTATGTTTCCCCGTAATTTTTGTAGCACAGACATTATCCGTGTTTGAAAACTTAGAATAAGTCAAGTGTGAAAGTATCGGTCTCTGGAGATGCTTTTTGGTTTGTGCTAAGTTTTTGACAAGTTCCAGGGTTTTTTTTTTTTGCCTTATTTTCTCCTTTTAAAGTCCTTGTTGAATTTTTTTTTTTGGCTACTTATATGCTTTTTATTAGATATTTGTTCATTTTCTTGATATTATTAAATATATTAGTATCAATTGTTCTCATTTTAAAATGTATTCTATAGCTGTTAAAATATTTCCTTTCTAATTTTTAAAATAACTTGATAGCCAGAGTTTTTCTATATAATTGTGTATAAAATCCCATATTTATCATTTCCATTGTTTTGCTATGTAATTATTTCTAATCGAAGCTCCATTATTTACTTTCTTCTGAATTATTTAGATTTTATTTTTCTTGCTATCTCTTGAGTAAATCTTTAATAGAATACTACATTTATTTTAAAAATAATGAAAATAACATTTGCTTTGATATGGCTTTGGTTGCATTTCATAGGTCTGATATAAGTTTTTTATTTTTACTTATTCTGTTAAAGATAATCCAATCTTCTCCTTGACTAATTGTTATTAATAAGAATGCATACAAAAATTTTCAAGTGTTTGGGTTTTGTTGATGCTATTTTCTTTTCATTTACCTTCTTAACTATCTTGGAATATTGCCAGTTAGGTAAATATTTATATGTGGTTATATTAAAACTGTGAACTTTTCTTAAACCAATTTCTCAAAGTTAAGAATAGCACTGTACTGATTATCAACCTTTTGGAATATAGCTTTCCTCCACCCCCAAACTCCACCTCTGCCTAGTGTTATCCTCAGTAATTCAACTTGGAGATAAGACCCAACAATTTTTTCTTTGTTACTGCTACCTGTTTGGAAGGAAAAAAATGTTCTAAAGAACATTTTTGAGAATTATGTGTTGTTGTTTTTTTTAACGTCTGAATGGAGTACATTCTGAATTCAGACATCTCTGAGAATATCTTTGCATTGTTTTCACATAGGAATTATAACTTGGCTGTTATAGAATATAAAACACATTAATGTTAAAGTTTTATTGGTGTTTTTCCAGTTTCTTTTTCTTTTTTTAATGTTTATTTTAAATAGGCTCCATGCTCCATGTGGGGCTTGAACTCATGATCCTGAGATGAAGAGTCATGCTCTACCAATTGAGACAGCCAGGCTCCCCTACAGTTTCTTATTGTATGTAATATGGACCAAAAATTGAGAGTCAGCCTGACATTTTCCTTATCTTGTGAGATACCATTTTGTTGTTGTTGAATATTAGAGAAACTTTTAACTTTAAATATTAAATAATTAGGTTAACACAAATTGAAAATCATTTTATTAATCTTTTTCCTTAACACAATAAACATGAAAAAGTTTATTAGGCCATATCTCAGGTCTTTTCTTTGAAGACATGATCAGTCAATTTTCTTTATATTTTTAACCATTGATTTATTTTATATTTATTTTTAAATATTCTTATCATTGTAATTAACATGTTATATCAAGGTATTATATGGATGTTTTAAAATGTGCATTTGTTTAGTATTCAATTCATTTTAACAGTCATCCAAAATATATATCAAAAATACTTGTTCCTCTTTCTTACATCTATTATCGTAGATTACTTCTGCGATTGCAGAAGTTCATGTAAATGGAATCATACAGAATGTATTCTTTTGGATCAAGTTTCTTTCACTCAGCATAATGTTTGTGCTGTTGATTTATACATCAGTAAGACATTACACTTTACTTCCTTTTTTTTTTAAAATTTATTTAGTGAGAGAGCGCGTGCAAGCAGGGGCAGGGCAGAGAGAGGGAGAGGGGGCAGGGCAGAGAGAGGGAGAGAGAGAGAGAATCCCAAGCAGGGTCAGTGCTGTCAGTACAGAGCCTGACGTGTGGCTTGAATCCACAGACTGTGAGATTATGACTTGAGCCACAATCAAGAGTCAGACGCTTAACTGACTGAATCATCCACGCACCCCATTCCTTTGCTTCTGAGGAGTCTTTCATTGTGTGAAATACCCTGTGGTTTGTTTCTCCTCTTAATGGGCTTATAGATGTTTACAGCTTTTTACTGTTATGACTGAGTCTTCTAGGAACTTTTTGTTCAAGTCTTTATTGTGGATTTACATTTTTCTTTTTCTTCAATTAATACCTAGGAGTGGAATTTCAGGGTTATAACATAGATGTATGTTTAACTTAATAAGAAATTGTCCTAAAAGTCTCCAAAATATTGTGCCATGTTATACTCCCACCAACAGTGTATGAAAGTTCCAGTTCAACTCCATCACTATTTCATGTCAGTCTTTTTGAAATTCAAGCATTTTATGGGTGTTGAATGATCTCTCACGTGGCTTAAATTTGCATTTCCCTGATTACAATAATATTGACCACATTTTCATGAGTTTATTGCCACTTATATTTCTTCATTTATACAGTAATTTTTCACGTTATTTCTTAGTTTCTAAATGATTGTTCACTTTTTTATTGTTGATTTATAGAAATTCTTTATATATTTTAAGTACAATTTTTTGTTAGATAGATATATTGCAAATATTTTTCCAGATAGTTTTTTAAAAGAGGAAATTCAAGAAAAAATCTCTCTCTCTCTCTGTCTTTCTGTCTCTCATACACATGCATACCCAGAGACAGTTTTGTATTCAATTTCTGATTCAGTAGTAGATTCATGAATCTACCTTTACTTCATGACTTTGATATTTTATATTTTTAAGCTTATCATTATTCCTTCAATATGGTTTTAAGTTAACTTTTAGGTCATGAGTACCTTCACATTACATTAAAAGATCTTTGGGTTGACATGATGCTGGAATTAGTGCTTAATCTTTTGAACAACTGACGAGTAGCATGGCCATTGGTGAATAGTTTAATATCAGATCTCTCAGTTTTTCCATGATCAAAAGTGAGGGGTTTGGACTAACTTAATGCTAAGGTCTCTTCTGTGCCTAAAATTCTTTGCTTCTATATAGAGTCCAGACATATTTAATGGTCATGATTTATCCAGCAATTTAAATTATACTGAATAAAATTAAGAAAAATAATTTGACTTAGTAGGGTAGTAAAATTAACTCCCAGATGAATTCTCTACATTTCATATGTTTTATCAGGAATAGAATAAATAGAATAGAATAAAACTGAATGGAATGGAATGGAATAGGATAAGATAGGATAGGATAGGACAGGACAGGATACAATAGACTACAAAAGTTAGGGAGACTGGCTTTCTTTTGTACTTCCTACATAATTAGCCAGAAATTTCTCTTACAAAAGAATTAACTTATTTATATGCCAAAAATGTTTTTCTAATGGTTTATCTTCCACAAGAAAGATCTTCCTAATCAACAGTAGAACAATTCAGTTGATAAGTTTCAAGAACCATTTTAAAATCAAATAACTGTGCTTAAATAGGTATATAATGACCAGATCTTGTCTCCTATTCTCTCCCAACCTACCCCGTGGTGTGTGTGTGTGTGTGTGTGTGTAAGTCTGTATTATCAGTTGTTCTATGCTTTTGAAAGTATTTTGCTGACAAGTCAAAAGTTTCTTGAAACTATTTCTCTGTTTACTTTGTTGTGAAATGAATGGTTATATAGCTAGCGGAAGCAAAGTCTGAAAAGCATGGCATTTTTTTTTTAAATTGAGACTATTTAAACAGTGTGGTTTCTTCCTTGTATTTCTAAACATCTTGACAGATGATTGCAAATTCATTGATTTGGTTATGAATCCTAGGGATATTCTTATTTAACCAGAAAGATATTGTAAAATTTTTCCTTTGAGAATCTATTTAAGTATATATTTTTCTCTTTGATGTGTACATCCTAATAGCCATTCACAATCAGTGATATCAACATCTCTACAGATGACTGAAAATTTTTGAAAAGCTATCTAAGTTGTCATATTTCTAGACATGAACTATATATTTATGTAACTAAGTTAAATCCCAAATTTATAATGGTTAGATAATGAAAATGAATGCCCACAAAAATGCACAAATGAAAATTACTTACTGATTTGGTTTTGCACATAAATTAGTTTGTAATAGTATTTTTCTTTGTGAAATGATGTGATACCCAGGAAGTGTCTGTTTTAGACTAATGTTCTAATATTAACGGTGAGATTTTAGAAATGTTACTTAAATTTTTGAAAGTTGCTTTCATCATTTGTAAAAATAAGCACAACAATGCACAACTTTTTATGATGAATAAAAACAAATGTGTAAGAATATCTTACATATAGTACAGGTTCAATAAATGGTGGCTACTCTGAATGATTTAGATACTTGACTGTTTTTCCATAAAATGCAAGAAAAACCATTAAATTTTTTTTCTAAGTGTGGTTGCTTACAAACACTAAAATGCTAAATCAGGAATTTTGTCTAACTGAAAGCACATATATGCAATTTTTATTGAAAATGAAAAACTTCAATGCATATAATTTTTCTCTGGCATTTGTAATAAATATATCACAAATATTATTTAAGAAAGTTAGTAATTTTTTTTAATAAATACTAAAATTAAGTGTTTCAGAGTATATCTTTAAAATAATATAATTAAAATATTTCCAACTGTAGTTCTATTGAAGTAGTTTTCCTCAAACTTACCTGATCATGCTAGCCCTCTGGGTTGGGGGCAAGTGGATTGGTCCAAGTTTATAAATTTATTTTTTAGGGAGGTAGATTATATATTCCTACAATGTTTTAGGGTTAGGGAAGTTTAGGGAATATTGAATAGAAAAATATGCCCAGATAAGATGTCTATAGCCATGAATTGATGATTTATAACGTTTTCTTAAAAGATAACAGAAATGGCAAGAACTCTTACCTTTAATAACTCAATCCAATGGGTCAATTGTCTCAGTTTTCAGGGTTATATTTCAAAGTTGGCAGGCACATCAGAAATCTGTGAAATTGCTTGAAGCCAGATATTCCATACAGTGTAACTGAGGTTTTCTATATGTGACAGGTTGTTACTAGTACATGTACTGAAATTACCCAAATTAAAATAGCTTCCTCATGCTTAACGTGATGACACGTGGGGCCCAATGGAGTTTTGTTTGGCCACCTGAAAGAAACTATGAGGAAGAGGGTGGTCTTGACAGAAAGTATAACTGCGGCCATCTAGCAGAGTGAGAACGAAGATTAGACCTTTCAAAATACAACTCTATCACCCTTACCTTTCTATCTTATATCAAAATGGTATGCATATTCACCTACTCAAAGATATAGAATTATAGCATTGTTGTTTCTGAGTCAGGAACCATAACTGATTACAAAATCACAAACAAATACTGGCAGAAATAGTGTATTTTAAAACATCCACTTCTCAAGGCACCTGGATGGCTCAGTCGGTTAAGCATCTGACTCTCGATTTCAGCTCAGGTCATGATCTCACGGTTTGTGTGTTCAAGCCCCACATCAGGCTCTGCGCTGACAGCATGGACCCTGTTGGGGATTCTCTTTCTCTCCCTCTTTTTCTGCCCCTCTCCTCTTCTCTCTCTCTCTCTTTTTCAAAAACGAATAAATAAACTTTAGAAAAGAAAAATAAAAAATAAAACATCCACTTCTCTAAGTATTCATTTTAGTTCAATAATTTATGGCACATATTATTCTAAGATGCTGGTCTCACCTCACTGGAGAGTAAGAATGGGCTAAGGTGAGAGGGCAGTGAGGGAAGGTTTTCTGAAGAAAATTACTGATTCACTGGGAGAGAATGGGAGAGAAGGGCCAGCCTCAAGTTAAGGTTCAGTTGCTCACAACGTGAGAAATGTTTAGAGACTAGTATTAAACACAATATTATATACATATTTCTTTTTTGAATTCATTTTGTTCATCTACAAAATTAAATTATATAGGTACTGATATGTAATAAAGTACTGAATTTTCTATGCAACTTTGCACTTGGGATTTACCATTTTCTTCTCTTTTAACTAATCCCAAATCACTACTATGACCAATATAGGGGTACAGTGTCAGAAGTTGAAATTAGTGTTCTCTAACTATTAAATTTTAATCTTCTGTCAGTTTCTTCCAAATTGTCCATTTCCAATTTTCAAGGTATATAATTAATCCTCACTATGTTTTATTTTAATTCTAATTCATTGCAAAATATTATAATTTGTATTCATAAATTAATCGAGAGAGAAGCTGAAGCACTGAAATCTCTCCACATCTAACACTTATTCTTGTATCTTTCTCCTGGATTTCCACTGCCACTACATAACATAGCTCACATTAATGCTCTTCATTCTGATGTAGCTAGTGTCCTTACTGAATTAACTACTTTTCTGTTAGGATTGATCGCACCATTTTATTTTTCCTATCAGTCACCATGCCTACTCGCACTGCTTTAGACCTTACGCAAAATAATCTTCGATAAGAAATGCCTTATAAATGTGCCATTTATTCTCTAACCTATCCCCGTCTGCTGCTCATTCTCCAACCTTCTCTTGAGTGCTTGCATATGAAGGTGGTGAGGTTCCAGTTGGGTTTGACCAATATTATAGATTGTAAGGGAAGAAGACAAAGAGTTCAGGATACTTCTTTCTAACACTTCCTTTTCTGTTTTGTTTTATTGTTAACCTTGTCCTTCATTGAATTTCCTTATTTAAAGGAAATTTATTTTTATTTATTTTTGAGAGTGAGCAGGGGAGGGACAGAGAGAGAAAGAAAAGATCTAAAGCGGGCTCTGCCCTGACAACAGCAAGCCTGATGTGGGGCTTGAACTCACGAATCTGAGATCATGACCTGAGCCACCCAGGCTCCCCTAATATGTACATTTTCAAACTGAATGTGCATCATATGCAAATATATTCATAAAAACCTTATGTTTCATACTGATTTATGTTGATAATACATACCTTCTCATATAAAATATTCCTTATGAGAAATTATAGCAGTAGCAAGGGATAGATCATTGGTTTCATAGATTTCTCTATTTCACCTCCATTTTGGTTCCATTTCTGTTCTTTTTACAGAAAACAGATAGCTGCTGTGTTCAGGGTTACTATTACTTTTCCAGCTTTTTCATGCTGTTCATTCTTCAGCTTATGATTGCTGAGTTCAGTTTTTAAAAGTTACATTGACTGAAAAAATATTAAAATACAAGAACAACCCTCTTATGTGACATTTTGAAGTTTAAAAAGTAGATGTTTTTGAGATTTTTACTTTTTTTTAATCGATAGTTTATTGTCAAGTTGGTTTCCATATAACATCCAGTGCTCTTCCCCACAAGTGTCCTCCACCATGACCATCACCCCCTTCCCCTTTCCCCTCTCCCTTCCGCCCTCAGTTTGTTTTCAGTATTCAAGAGTCTCTCGTGCTTTGTCTCCCTCCCTCTCCCTAACTCTTTTGCCTCCTACCCCTCGCCATAGTCCTCTGCTAGCTTTCTCCTGTTAGACCTATGAGTGAAAACATATGGTATCTGTCCTTCTCCACCTGACTTATTTCGCTTAGCATGACATCCTCAAGGTCCATCCACTTTGCTACGAATGGCCAGATTTCATTCTTTCTCATTGCCATGTAGTATTCCATTGTATACATAAACCACATCTTCTTGATCCATTCATCAGTTGATGGACATTTAGGCTCTTCCCATGATTTGGCTATTGTTGAAAGTGCCGCTACGAACATTGGGGTACAGGTGCCCCTATGCATCAGCATTTCTGTATCCCTGGGGTAAATCCCCAGCCATGCTATTGCTGGGTCATAGGGGAGTTCTAGTGATAGTTTTTTGAGGACCCTCCA